>NC_051166.1:111335886-111935886 GCF_013339725.1 Rhipicephalus microplus | reverse complement strand
GTGCGGTCATGGCAGCCTACTTGTACGGACCGTACACCGAGCCGTCTGTCTTTGGAGAAGCGACCCTTACCTTCGAGATTCCTGTCTGGCGACCATTCATGCTTCCACCGTTGTACGTGGGCAGCGTCTTCCATCTAGCCTACGTACTGCTGACGCTATTCACGGTCGGCCGGAGGCTCGAACGGTGCCTGGGCGCCATTAGGTGAGAGTCGTCTTATAACTGTCGAGAACTGTAGCGCGAAACCGTGGAAACAAAAAAGAGACAGCAAAGATGCGCACAACACATGTGTGTATCTTTGCTTGTCCGTATAGTTAATTAAATTTTACGCTACACCCTGTACAGCCAACTAGTCTGGCTATACCACCTATGCAAGCTTATGACTGTTTCCTCCATCTGTCCAGCCGTGTATTTAGCCTGTACGCAGGAAACTTTTAAGTCTGGCATGGCCGCATTGTGGCTTTAAGAATTTATGCAAGGAAATAACTTAATAAATTTCACACTGCTCTCACTTCCAGTAGCATTTCGGCTAATAATATTTTGTTAAGAGCTTCTCACTAAATGCAAATCTAAGATGAGCACCCCTGTAATGGCTAGTTGGATGTCATAATGGGTAATTGATAGTAGTTACCATGACAGCGCTAATACTCGTGTGCACACATACGTAATGTGATGAACTATAAACTTGAAACGCCGGTGATTACGACGAAATATTAGACAATGTGATGAAAACTTTGCTTACAAAGTCGACTGATTCTGCGTCGAAGTAGGTGAAGTTCGCTGGTCTACATCACACAGATGTCTGCGAAATGATGATATTTATTCAATACATGGTGAAAAAGAAAGTGTCACTTAACGGTAATGGTGCCCAACATGAGTAGTTCAGAGCTCCATGGGTTTGCGCGCAAGGGTGTGAGCGCAGTGGAGCGAAAATATCTACCCCCCCCCCCCCTAACTAAAAACTTCGGCCACTCCTGTCACTGGCTGTCAACTAAACAACTAGACAATTACGCTGTGATCATGGATGGCCGCATACCAAAGCTTCATGCTTCTTCACGATCCTCGCCCCGCCGCGGTGGTCTAGTGGCTAAGGTACTCGGCTGCTGACCCGCAGGGCGCGGGTTCGAATCCCGGCTGCGGCGGCTGCATTTCCGATGGAGGCGGAAATGTTGTAGGCCCGTGTGCTCAGATTTGGGTGCACGTTAAAGAACCCCAGGTGGCCTAATTTCCGGAGCCCTCCACTACGGCGTCTCTCATAATCATATAGTGGTTTTGGGACGTTAAACCCCACATATCAATCAATCTTCACGATCCTATGCCACGTCCTTAGTGCGAAACGCCTTCCAAGGCATGCTTTCGGATTTCCTCATATCAGCAGCAGCCTGACTACACCCACTGCAGGGCAAAGGCCTCCTCCATGAACCGCCAATAAACCCGGTCTTGTGCCATCTGCTGTGACGTTATACCTGCGAACGTTTTATATCATAGTATGTAATAAATCCAGAAAGCTTCATGTTTCTTTCTGCTAGAAGCGATAGTTGGTCTAGTTGGTGGTTCATGCTTGTATGTAAAAAGAGTGCAAATATATAGACATGAATTTGACCGGACATACATAAAACCTCAGAGACAGCCATTTTGATATGACTCAATGGAGTACCTCAAATAATTTCGAATACGAAACCAAGAACAATTTATTTAGAGGCGTCTCATGGGCTCACAGAGGCATTGCAGAAATGAGCCTTAGGTAGATAGATAGATAGATAGATATATAGATAGATAGATAGATAGATAGATAGATAGATAGATAGACAGATAGATAGATAGATAGATAGATAGATAGATAGATAGATAGATAGATAGATAGATAGATAGATAGATAGATAGATAGATAGATAGATAGATAGGGGTTTTATGGGGCATACTTCCAGGTTCCTTCTCCTTGTACCTACACTGTTGTTTGCGGTTAGCATGCTCCGTGACGGCCTCAGGTTTGTCATCTGGAAGTACCAGCTCGCCTTCTGGAGCACCGTGCCGCCGCCATCACCGCATTCGGGAGACTGTTCTGCGGCCTCGTTGGCACGCTGCTAGCGCTGAAGGCAGTCTACCACGGCCTTCGCACGGACGCTGCTTACCGACTAGGTAGAGCCATTGATTCATTGTCCCAGCAGCAGACGGCTTGCTAAACGGAACGTTATGATGGAGCCTTACCATCGCCTTGACCTCGTTTCAATATTCTTGCATATAGAACACGACATGTCCTGTCAGCAAACTAGAAAAAGCCTTCCTTCTGGTCAGCCATATTGCCCTCCTCGTCTCATTTGTCAGTCTACCTATCTTCCAACTTAATAGAGATTGCAGCGCAAGCACGAAAGTGCTGGGAGGAAAACGTACAGGAGGCAAGGAACAGAAGACTAAGAGGGAAGACACAAATTAAACCATCTGTAGCCCGAATATCCGTTCTCACCAACGCTTTAGCCGATGTCTAGTTCTAACCATTCTGGACTATACGACCCGGACACTTTTAAAATGACGTTGTATCATCGAACCTTCCATCTTGCCAGTTGTGACTGGTTCAAGGGGCTGTAGAAGTCTTGTGATTGGTTAAGCACGTATACGTGCCGGAATGCATCAGCGTTCGAGTCACGTGGACCACGTTAAGAAATTGAATTGACTATTTGCGGGAAAGCTACTGCTCATGAGCATAACAGCACAGGTGCATGAGGTGTTTTGGTTGGAAAACATGAGCCCGGCCGGCCTGGTCGTACATTCGTGTGCCATGGTTGCAGTAACCACGTCCTGCTTAAGCGTCCTTGCGTCCGTAGTTTGGTAAATATGCCAGCACACTGCGCAAATTATTTTACCGAGAAAGAAGCCTGAAGAGGTGGGCTGGATTGTTCATGTCTAGATACGAGAAAATCTGCGGAAACTTTCGCTGATGGTGTGTGTGATTCATGGCACCTTTTCTCGTCCTTCTCCTGAGTTTTCGCTGGTGTTTCTCGCATCTAAACTGAGTAATGAGCACTAACTTCGACAGGCTACCCTCAGCGAAACATTGTGCAGAAAAGAACGACGCTCGGATAATGTCATGTGGGATGTTGGCGGTGGAGGAGAAACCCTTTATCGAAACAGAGAAGTTTGGCGCATGCCACTCGCCGTGGGTGCCGAACTGACATTATCGGATCTGGGTAGTGCAGCTCGGCAGCACACAGTCTCGCCGTATATATGAGCGCTTCTAACCGACCGCCAAGTATACTGCCGTTAGTACGCGAGGAGGCGCTTTCATGTGTCTGCGCGACCCAAGATTCAGATAAAAGCACGGGTAATTTAGCAATCACAATAGAGGGAGCTGCATTCGTAGCCACTTTGTGCAGAATAGGGGAAACTCCTTTCGTGTGAACAACGCGTATAATCTTGCGTATTATGGAAGCGCGTCCTAGCTCCCACTAATACTGTTATACTGGCGAGCGCATTGACTCATATTCATTTACATCGTCATTTGGTACTTGGGTGGCTTTAACTACCGAGTGTGTATATACTATAAATGCTAATAGTATGCTCCACCTATATATAAAAATATCACTTCCGGCCACTTGTCGCAGTGCGTTACAGCGATGTGACCCGTAGTAATAACGAGCCCTGTCGTTTTCACATAAACACTGAACCTCACGACGGTGCCGCGCCGAGGTGGTCTAGTGGCTAAGGTACTCGGCTGCTGACCCGCAGGGCGCGGGTTCAAATCCCGGCTTCGGCGGCTGCATTTTCGATGGAGGCGGAAATGTTGTAGGCCCGTGTGCTCAGATTTGGGTGCACGTTAAAGAACCCCAGGTGGTCGAAATTTCCGGAGCCCTCTACTACGGCGTCCCTCATAATCATGTAGTGGTTTTGGGACGTTAAACCCCACATATCAATCAATCAATCAAACCTCACGACGGTGCGTAAGCCGCCCTCACCGAACCTATTTCATCGTCAGAAGTTTCAAGGGTCAACTTCAAGTGTCTAACATCGCGTTCTTTCTTGAAGGAGCATGCATGATGAGCCTGGCAAACAGTCAAGGTATAGTGAACCAGGTATCACCTGGCTTGGTCATTGCTCCGGCTGAAACTTAAAATATCCTCGTTCCACACCGTTCATACGAACGTAAACGAAATGTTTTCCTCCTATATCATGTTTACATAAAAAGGCACGCTTTTCGGCTCTAAAGCCACAAAACAAGCGCACCTGAACCGCGATATCCGACGACAGCGCAGCTCCGGCCGACTGGCTCGCCCTCCTGACGCCGACACGCCGACAAGAGCTCTCGCTGAGTGGCGCCCCGTCATCGAACTCCTGCGACCGTGCCCAATTTTCCTATCATCTCCTTACTTCCGTATGTGGCTGTTCCTGCGCCTCGCTCTCTTCCTGCTCCCCTTTCTATACCTTTTATTCCTCCCTATCCTTTTAATCCCTCCTCACCCCCCTCCCTCGTAAGTTACCGTTGAGGTGTCCTTCCACTGAGAGACAGTTATGGGGCCCACTTTTTTTGTTCATTTAAGAATCACTTCCCCCAGTCGACTGCAACATTAACACGGGGATGCGTCCTAAAGCAGTTTGATTGACACTAGCGCCGCGTAGCTTGATTCGGGTTCTGCTGCCGAGATGTTACCCATGCATTCTGACATACTATTTAAGCATAGGTATTATCTCGGCAACAGTGCCCAGAGCGTCGCGGCTAGCATCAGTCAAAGTAGTCTAAGTCACGCCGTGGGATCATTATTGTTAACGTTGCTGACGACTGTGCAGTGGTTAGTTATTTGGCCACTATATCATAATGATTCCTTTTGGTAATCAGCGAAGGGCCCACTAGGCGTCCACATGTGAACCTACGCAGCTCTTCACTTCGTTGGTACTTTTGCTGATCAAGGTTCACATTAATTTTAAATGCCTTTGTAGTGTGCTTCATGGAGCGCTTTGTAATGAGTGGGCCTTTGAAACACCAGCTAGTTGCACAATTCATGCGTTTTGATGCCTGGTAAGATTCTACGTTTCTGTCACGCAATAATATACACATTCATATCGTGCTTTTTTAGTTTTTTTCGTCATAGTTTGAAGAGATATCGTGGCTCTGTGGTACAACCTGCTTGCTACGCAGATGGCTTGAGTTCGATTGTTTTTCGGGTCTAGCAATGGTTTATTTATTTGATTCGCGCCTTTCTCGATTTTCGGGTCACGGCCAAGATGTACGGTTTTTCGCTCAAGACCAACAATGCCGTGGCCTACGCCGACATCTGAATATCTGCAAAACGAGCTCACTGGATAAGCGAGCTCCGTCATAGTGGGGTGAGAGGCGAGAAATTAGGCGTTGTGTTTTGTTCACTATGTTTGCTCATAAATAGCGGCTGGGGGCAGCCACGAAGAGAGTGAGAAAGAAAATAGTTTATTGAACACAATGAGCCAGCAATTTGGTCTCGGTGGCTGCAAGTGGCGGCTCGTAGTCCCTGAACTCGGGTGGCATCCTCAGCCTGCCAGACGGCCCAGAGCTGGTCGTTAAGCTCTGAGCTCTGGAGGGCCGCCTCCCAGCGGCGGCGACGCCGATGATGGTCTCCCGCGGCTCCCGCACCTGGGGCAGTGGCAGGAACGAGTGAGCTCGAGGCTCCCTGTGTTTTGGCATTGACGGTCGCTATAGGCTCATCGCGATTCGCGGCGACGACTGTTGTCACGACTGTTGTCGCCCGCACATTCCCAGAGCATGTGGCTCGGCGTTGTTCTGCGCCGCATGCTTTACACTTATTAGTGGGGTATAAGTTTTGGTAGAGGTGGCATAGAACGGCCGGGCTAGGGTAGGAGTGGCTTTGGAGTAAGCGAAAGCTTACAGCATCAAGCCTGTTGAATTTCTTGTGTGGTAGCGGGAACCTACAGCCTTTCGAGCCTATAGTTTTGGGTAATGTCACGGAACGTTGTCAGACGATCACCCCATGGCCATTCTGATTCTTCTTACTGCGTGCCTATCAAAGTGTTTGATCCAGCAGACGCAACGCCCCGTTCTCGGAGTCAGAAACGGCGATAACGTAGTGGGTTGTGGTAAACACATTTACTTAACAACAAAGAAAAAGGAGGAAGCAGCGACCACCTCATAAGAAGACGGCACCCACAACAAGTACGTGGGGATCCCTATAGTACGGGACCCTATTGGCGTCGGCTGCTGTCTGGGCTCGTCGAACCAAGGCCTTTCGTACCTGAAGGTTAGAGCAGCCACGCAGGCTCGCCTCCCACTCCTCCCGGGTAGGGTTGGGTATCGGGGGTACAGCAGGGTTGCGCGGGCAGGCCCACACCATGTGGTAGATGTCCGAAGACTTCTCGCCACAATGTGAGCAGCTGCCGGAAAAGACGGGATCAAAATGTTGGAGGGCTGCCGGGCACAGCATAGTGTTCGGGAAGAGTCTGAGTAAAAGGCGGTCCTCCGCTTTACTTAGGCCTTTGCATAGGCGTGGATAAAAGCTGTGATCGAATTGGTAATAGTCCACAATTTCGCGGAAAGAATACACCTGGTTGAATTCAAGGTCGTCCTGGTCGGGGGAGGTGAGTTGGAATGCCCGATAAGATAGCGCGCGGGCGGCGGCGTCGGCTGCCTCATTCTCTTTGAGTCCCATGTGAGCCCAGACTATAGGCGGGGTGCAGGGATTCCCCGATATTCCGAACGTTGCAATAAGCGGTAGGCTAGGTGCGCGGCACAGCCGTTCACGATGTTTCGACAGGCCCCTCGAGAGTCGGAGATCATGAACTGTACTAAAGTGCTTATTTGGGCCGGTTGGTACATGGTCAACGAAGTGAAAAAACAGCGCGTAACACAGGACACAGGACAGAGAAGAGACTCGTCCGTCTCTTCTCTGTCCTGTGTCCTGTGTTACGCGCTGTTTTTTCACTTCGGAGATCATGCTTCGCGACCTGGGGGGACAAGTGGTCAATGCAATGGCTACTTTCTCCACATGGATTATGTCCCTGGCTAGAAACGTGAAGCCATTAACTGTTTGGTTTTTGTGTACGACAGTAGCCGTGTACCGGCCCTCAGGGTGTGGGCTGGAGGCATCCACGTAGAACACGCCGGGTTTTGATCCACAATAGCCGGCCAGGACTTCCGCTCGCGCCAGGCACCGGCCATTGTGGTCTTCTTTTGTCATATTGTTTGTAAGAGGACGCACATGGAGGGCGCGTCTCCACTCGAATGGGAGTTAAACGCGATCTTCCGTGATGTGAATGTGTTGTGTGTGTAGGCGGGCTAATAGGCGGCACCCCGCTACCATCTGTGAAAGTCGAGTGTACTGATTTGTAAGGTGGGCCTCTCGAAGCTTCCGAAACGTATTCACCATGCCCAGGCCTAGAAGGCGCCGGTTAGAGGTGTTCACGGGGAGGTTGAGGGCTCGCTTTACAATTTTGCGAAGGATGACTTCAAGTACATCCTCGTCTTGCTTCCGCAGGTGGAGGTATGGGGTAGAATACAAGATTATACTGGTTACAATGCATGTGCCAGTCGCAAGGCATCTCTCCACCGAAGCCACCCCCCCCCCCCCTAGCGTTTATTAGAGACCCGGCGGACCATGTGGCCCACCTGGTCGCCCACCTTCCGGAGTTTAGCCAATGTGGTGTCTGACCGCCTGTTTTGGTTAATAACGAGTCCCAGTACCCGGACTTCTTTTTATTCAGAAATTATACGTGTCTCCAGTGAGAGTTCAATTTTGGTCGTGCACTTGGCAGAGGGGCGTATGTACACGAATTCTGATTTCGATGGCGAGCACTGAAGGCCACACTGGCGGACATAGTGGTCGACCATGCTCGCGGTTTGCTGCAGGTTCACCTCAATATCTGCGAGTGCATCCTGCGTGGCCCAGATGGTGATGTCATCAGCATACAACGCATGTTTTATACCGAGAACCATAGAGTTTCTCAGAATAATACCTAGAGAGAAGTGTGGCGCCGCCGTTTCGCAAATTTCTTAAGAGCCCCATTGGAGTGCTGGGAATCACGGCATATGCGTCTGCGAGGCTTGTGTTTGCTGCTGTTGAGCGAATCTGCGGCTGAAAAGCGAAAACGACTGCGTAAATAAAGCTTCTCTAAAACAAAACGTTTATAAGCGGATCTCACTCACGCGTATTATATTCTAAAATAAAAGCCCATTTACCTTGACGGCACAACCAAACGATGAAAGAAAGAAACAGACGACATAAATGTGGTGGAGGGAACGCTTGCTTTGTCGTCTGCCTGCCAAGTTTAGCGGCCGTTGGTTACTTTCTACGCTTCGTAAAATTGTACATCGATGCAGAAGGTTCCAGTGTTAAATAAAACACGTTTCTATGCAACGGCAAAAATAAATAGCCTAATATGTACTCTTTCAGTAGAAAATTAGTCATTTTAACGTGAAGCCAGACGCGTCTTTGAAGTATACAAATCCGAGCCATGTTTGAAGCTCACATATTCCATCATTCTCTTGCATCCAGCAGCTCATTAGCGCCATATTTGTCTCTGGGTAAGCTTGAGAGAAACTCTATGCCAGGAACATGATCCAGCTAAGCCGGCAGGTGCATCATGGCTAGATTGAATAATAAAGGAGACAGCACTGCACTTTGTGGTGTACGTCTAGTTCCTAAAGGGAAAGGGTCGTGTTTCTTGTCCTCTATGCGAATGTAGGGTTGTCTGTCGGTTAAAACCCGCCGAATGTATTCGAATGCTCTCAAGCCACAGCCAGTTTGTGAAAGGTGTGTTAAAATTGCCTCATGGGTTACATGGCCGAAAGCAAGTACAACCATGTCGTTGTGAGGGCGTTCGACAGGGTGTAGGATATCCCGATTAATTTGAAGCAGAATGACTTGCACGGATCTGTACGGGCGAAACCCGTGCATGTAATCTGCGAAAATACGTTGATTTTCCATAAACTCAGACAAACGATCCCGCATTATCGTCTCCATCAGTTTGCCCGTACATGATGTGAGAGAAATGGGGCAAAGGTTGTCTTTGTTCACGGCCTTTCCAGGTTTCGGTATAAATGATACTAGGACAGTCTCCCACTGTATTGGGAGTGGCACTTCCCCTGACCAAATTGAGCTGAAATAATCTAACAGTGATTCATAAGCCGGGTGGGGAAGGTTAGCTAACATTTTCACAGCAATTTTGTCCCGACCCGGAGCGGTGCCACGTTTCATTTTAGTCAAGGCTTTCCAAATTTCGAAAGGCTCGAATGGGCGATCCAGTTCCACATTCTGCGCACCCGCGTAGGAGTATGCCGATCCACGTGGGTCCCGTGTTGAGCACAGGTACTGGTCCTTTAATTTGTGCGCCAGCTGGGTTGCATTACCTTGAAAGCTATGGATTGCCCTTTGTAAGTGTTTTTTTTTTCAGTTTCGGTGCGGGTCTGCGTTGAGTCTATGAGCAGACGAAACAGCCTCCAAGTATTTTTGCCGGACATCTGACGCGCTGCTGTGTTGTATCTATTCATCCAGTTGGCGTACGCGAGTTGGGCCGCATACTTGGCCACCTCCTGAGTGAGCTCGGCAATTCGAGCTTTAAGTTTTCGGTTATGCTTCTGTCGGCGCCATCAGCGAACAAGGCAATGCCGTGCTTCCCAGAGGTGGAAGAGGTGGTTATTCACATCCGAGACCACCTCTGAAAGCTGAATTTTGGTTTCAGTGGAGCAAAGGTTACTAACTGATTCGCGGGACCACGCGTTGTAGCCTTGCTTCAGTATCGATGTCGCTGTGTTATAATTGTGCCTAAATTTTGATCAGTCTGGGTGCCGGGCCTGAGATATGGGATGTGCCAGTGGTTTGGTCCGGACTATTGTATTCAAAATGCAGTGGTCGCTACCGAAGGTTTCCTCCATGTTGACCCACTCTGCATACTGAATGTTGCGGGTAAAGGTCAAATCTGGACGCGTATTTCGTGTCACAGAGTTGCCTATCCGAGTTGGGTGGACCAGGTCGGTGTAAAGAGTAAAATCCAGCGTTGACGTAAGTTCCGCCAGCTTGCGTCCACGCTTTTCTTCATGGTGGTACCCGCAAACTCGACTGGGGGCGTTGAAGGCACCCACAATCAGGAGGGGGTCCCTACCGGCAGCTCTTAGCACGTGGCTAAAGAGGACCGAGAATGAAACAATCGACAGTTTCAGAGCGCAGTATATGTTGAAGATATGTAACGGTGGATCTTACTTACGCATGGGAAGTAGGGTCACCATTACATAGGAGTATTCCAGTTGGAGGCCACGGTCGACCATGGTGGCAACGCAGTATTTGTGAATGCAAAGACAAGACGAGATGTCCTGTTGGAACGTCGTATAATTTTGCAAGGTGGTGCCCTTTTCTGGCTCCTGAAGTGCAACCACGACGGGCATATGACTAAATGTACGAGACCGGAGTCCCCGACGGCTCCGCTGAGTTACTATAGTATGGGAAGCCAATTTAGACTTGGAGGATTGCCTACACGAATGGTGTCCCACCATTATCAGCAATAGGAATTACATTTGAGAGGGTCATAGCTCCAGAGCCAGCTCCTTGGGTCTGTACTTCTATCCCAGAGAGGAAGCCACTATCCTCATTGTCGTTGAGAATGATTTCTCGATGGGAAAATTTGCTAGGGTGGTTTTTTTTCGCACTTCTCCAAGCAGAATTACATCTCCTTCTTGTATACTTGTGTGACCCTCTATTTTTCAGCTGGCCCACTTAAGCTCCCTCAGGTACTCCTTTTTCCATCTGGTCCACCATGTTATCATAGCCTGCTTTCTTGCACTCCAGTAATTCAGCAAACTGTATTCTCCGAGTTTCTTGTCTTCCTACTTGTTCATTGCTTGCCTGCCTCCTATAACGTCCGCCGGTGTGATGGGTTGTGGCTCGTTAGAATCGTCATACACATAATTAAGAGGCCGGTTATTAATTGCTCCTTCTGCTTCAACAACCACAGTATGTAGTTCTTCTTCATCAAATAGTTTTCTTAGTTCGGTATCATTTGAAGTCAATGTTCTTAAATTCATTCCCGCATTACAAAAAGTGTCTTTTGCTTCTTTGTATATCTTTGTCTATGTCGAGTATTTGTCGGCTTCAAGTAAAACGTCATCGATGTCGATTCCTTTCCGGAGTTGTGCCACAACTGCAGGATATTCCTCTTCGAATTTACCCAAATGTCGATGAATTGTGGCCGCTAGAAAAAAGTTACTTGATGTAGTTCCGAAAGTAACCCTGGTCATCCTCCATGTTTTTATCTTCGAGCTTGGCATATCTTCGCTGGGTATTCTTTCCCACCACAATAATCGCAGTGCGCCTCGGTCATTTTCGTGTATTTTGATCTGTAAAAATGCTTTTTCCACGTCGGCTGACATGGCGATGTTGTGATGTCGGGGTAAAAATTTGGCCCATTTTCCAAGTTGTCATTCAAGGATTTTCTGGATTCTGGCTTGACAATGCGTCAAAAACGATCTGTATCTTTGTAGTTCTTCGGTCCTTCTTAATTACCACTCGATGTGGCATGTAGTATACAAATTTGTTCGTATATCTGATTCGGCATCTTCTTCGAAGTTTTCAGCTATTTCTTCCTCGAAGTACTCTCGGATAGCTATGTCGTAAACTAGGAGGTCATCCTTGTATAATTTCTTTGTCACTTGGATAAGCCTTTTCTCTGCAACGGTGTTGTTGTCGCCCAATGTTACGCTTTCTTTCCATGGTAGCCCCACTTGGTATCTTCTTGTTTTGTTTGTCGGACGTACTCCAGCACATGGTCATCGCTCATCTTTGTTGCTGGTTTCTCCTTGATCCCCATGTTTTCCAAGTCCCAGAATCGCTTCAGTTCATCAACAATCGTGTCCAACTTGGCACTGACCTTGAGTACCATAATCGTCAATGATTTCATTGGCACACAATGAAGTCCAACAGCACCTTGGACTGTCCATCCCAACATCATTTTTATTGCCATTACTTTTGGATGAATCTCGCAAATACACCCAGTGACTACGGTCCAGTAATAATCTGCTCCAATTAATATCAGTTTCCATATTTTTTCTTTTTTTTGTCCGTCTTCTCACTGTCATCAGCCAAAAAAAATCCCATCGATCATGCTTTTTCATGTATTGTCAACAGTGCCGATGGTAGCACGTCACAGGATATAACTTTTATTTTTAGCGCCTCAATCATGACTCACTCCGAAGTGGTGTCCTTCCTCACGCATATCTCGACGACATTTATGTCTAGTTCTATCTCTCCTCCTCCAAATAATCCTACTGTAATCGTTATGGGTCTTATTACCATGTACGCTACTATTCAGAAACAGAAACATTATAGATAAACATATACATGTAAGGATGATGCACACATGCAAACAGTGAGTGAAAGTGTGCGTCTTGACAGTCTTTTGAAGATGAATGTCCTCCGCCTCCCATTGTCCAGCAGAATCTGTGCGTAGCACCCGTTGTTTTTTCCCTCCATCCATGGAAAGGCTGTCAGCAGTAGTATGCACTTGTGTTCACCAGACTCCTGTGCAGGCATGTTGCAGGACTTGCTGGTGTCTAACCAATCAGGTTGCGGGCTTATATGTACTTTCTCAACATCATACATATGTACATATATCTAGTGTATCGCCCCCCTTACTCAATGCCCCACCCCTGGGGCCTGTAAGGCACCTGTAAATAATAAAATAATAATAATACAGGCCTGTTTCAGAAGGACCAGAGAGACCGCAGAACCGATACGTCTTCGGATTATTATTGACAGAACGAGATTTTTAAAAATATAGACAGCGTGCCCCTGTCCACTTCTTCCTCGCCTCCAAGCTCCATTTTCAATCTTTTTTCTGCACACGCATACCTTTTGTCCGGTGATGAGTCACCCAGCTGTGATAAATGCGGCCAGTCACTCTCAGTCCTTCACATCTCACTGGAATGCCGAGAACTTGAAGCACTTGGGAGGAAACATTTACTGGTACCATTTTGACACCAAGTTCTTTACCTACACTTCTGTGCACTTCAATGGCACAGTTTGGAAAACAGGAGCTACACCTATGCTCTCAGGACTATATTGAATGCTACTGAGCTTACCTCAAATTATTTATGATTAACACATCTGCAATGGCTCGTCCCATTTCTGTGACTACTGCAGAAATAGAGGCACCCATGATGCAAATATTACAATGGCACACACAGCACAATGAACAAATACTACTTTATTTTTATTTATAATATAGCAGAGAGTTAAGGTAAAAAAATTACCCACATTTGGGCTGATAATTATTGTAAAGCACCATTTTTGAACTGAGGATTGACTTCATCACAAACATATACTGGTTAGCTATACTTCTTTCTTTAGGTTATACATAACAGGTGTAAAACTTGCTCATAGCCTTTGTGACACATACCTAGCAGCACTGAAATATTTTCATAAGTCATTTCGTTAAAGTTATAAAAAACATGCAGACTTCAAAAGCACTTGGTTGTAATGCAGTTTTTTGTGACCCTGAGCAAGTGTCAAAACTTTTTTTCTTCAGAGCTGCATAGAAATATGCTGTTGCTAATTGTCCGTTCTACAACTTTGATGGCTGTGCAAGCCTAAGGCAATCATGCATCTGAGTCAAGCTCTCCTCGAGGGCATCTCTGAAGTTTGAAGTGGATGTAGTGGCACTGCTGTTGAAGGATGACAGACCAAAGGTTACACTGTGTGCTTGTGGGTTATAACAGCAGCCATAGCCATCCTTGACAAGCGGGCCATAGAACATGACTGCATCACACTGTGTCGCCACCTGAAAAGTTAATGAGTCCTTTATACATTGCCCAAAAATACGTCTTGGAGACTTACTGTAATGTACAAAAAAAGTTGGGAAGCCACAACCATTACGATTACACTCCTTGACCTCACTATTGTGAGCAGAAAACAGGAGCGCTGGTATGTTTTACAAGCATCAACAGTACATCATGCTTTGCTTTAAAGGGGCACTGCCATTTAATTTCAAAATCTAGATGTGCCGTTCATTCGATTGCTCGGTATGCACACGTCCTATTGGCCAAATTTGAATGATGTCCGTGGCAAAGAAGTTATTTTATTTCAACGGCGATCAGCCTCCAAAAGCTCAACGAAAAATTCAATGGCCTGCCGAGATCTACACTAGTGTTATGTGTTGGCTCTGATACGATCCACAGATGCCATTCTGAGGGACAATGTGCTGGTAGCGATGACATCTAACACCCGAGTGTTCTTATCCCAGCACTGACTGTCGCCAATGCCTAGAAATGCTTTCACTCTTCATTTTCATAGTGCTGTCTGAATGATTTCATAAAATCACAAGACACAAACAGATTGGCGAAAGAAAAGAGCATGATTCAAGGTGTGCTCATCAGTGAGCATGTCGGGGAACCATTGTGAGCTGCAGTCATTTGGTTGGAAGCGCGGAAAAAGCGTAATGAGTGTGTCGTTTCAATAAATGTATGTTACATGCCAACTCGACCACAAGCTATTAAAGTGGAGCAGCATGTAGATAGATATCATGGCTAATAAGTAACATGCAGGTATCTTTAATAGTGAATTTTAGTTCGTCCGTAGGCTTCTTTGCATCTGCATAATACCAGGGTACTGCCACCTTAACCATCCGAGGCCAGATACCGTATTCACTCGCATAACAAAAGCACTTTTTTTCCACAAAATTCGGCGCCAAGTTCAGGGTGCGCCTCTTACGCAGGTAAGATTTTCAAAAATTATATTTCTAACTACAGCATGAATACTGATAACGTAAATCACTGAATATTCGCGCTACAGCCAAACCTTCTTCATGTACTACACTTGCACAAAACTGTTGAGGATGTAGTCGCGCGTACACGAGAATCCAAGCATGCGATAAGGTGTGCTTACAAGCATTAAAATTTTCAAGAATTAACACTGAAAGACTCGCACAGCCAACAAAATGAACGTGGAAAAAAAAATTTCAATAAGACAGGGCCATTGCGGAAATTTGCCGATTAAGCATAAACAAGGCCACCTTGATTATTCGCAATTTGACGACTGAAATTTTATGTACTGAACGACACCAATTATTAATTTAACACCATCCCATATACAAAGACACCGCAATCGAATTTCAAACCACCATTCAGGTGTTACAAGTGCCACCCATACCCTCTTACAGACTTAACATACAAACGTCAAAAGAACAGAAAACGCAACTTCTATCGCCCGCGACCACCACCAAAAAGCAAAAAACACTGATTAGGCCTAGCCTACGGTTCGGTATGTTGTTGCAGGAAGTTTGTACAAGACAACATGAGCATTGGCCGTTGAAAAGATCGTACACAAGCACTGATCCAAGAGTAGCGCGCGTCATACAATGTTCACGGCCGCTGGATGAAAAAGCGCACGATACGGCCTGCCGCGTGGAGCGACTTTCTATGGGAGAGCGCGTGGCGCCCGTAGGGTCAGTTGCGGCCGCTGCAGTGCGATGGGGCGGGGACAAGAGGGACAGGGAAACAAGTGGCGGCGGCTCCCTCGGGGCGGCAACGACAGCGAATTAGCTGGCCCGTGATTGTCACAATAGTGACCCACTCAGTTGCTTTAATTAGAGTTTTAAAGACGATAGTCTTTCTTGGGGACCTTCGACGAAAAAACTTTGGTCTGTCTGTCTGTATATTTGTCTGTTTGTCTACCCTTACCGATACCTCACGCGGCACCAAACAGCCAACCCCATCCGCAGCGCCCACCAATATTGCTCAAGGTTTAGTGTTCATGGTTGCGCGATTGTCAAATTAAAAAGCGAATATTTCACATGTCTGAGGCGCCATAACAACACGTCTATGTTTTGTATGTCTGCCTTTATACTAGAAGGGGCACACACAAGTAACTCTAGGGACTGTAGCGTTTATCGCGCTGCGCTGACAGTGGAACGCAATGCTCAAAAAGGTGTTTCTAACGCTTTGCTACGACAACATTATGGTGGCACCTGCCCGTTGCTTTGCATTCTATACTTTATCACCACCAATACTAGCGCGGATCTTTTTCCTCGGGTGCGCATGCCTTCGTTTTCGAAGATAACTGCCAGATGGCTACCGTGCCTTGATGCGCTCGTTCGCCTCCGCTACACGCTCGAGGCACTCTAACGCAGCCCCTCCAAGATACCATTCACCGATTTTCTTGCGCATAACATCAAATAAACGCTTTGTTCATTCTCTCCAGACGCAAGACTATCGTCTTTCGACAACATTTGCAGTGTGACGTGCAGATTCGAGCCAATTTTTTTAATCTCATTTATCGCAGCGATGACATATTGCATATTAAGTAAACTATAAGGCGCTATCTAGTTAAAAAGCCAATTGATTTCGCCTGTGTGCGCCAAGCACCTGAATTTTTTTTTTTTTTTCAGAGCCAGCTTATTGCTTTGAGGCTGAAATAAAAACCCACAATACATGTAGCTGAATCATATGGCACTGAATGCATGACAAAGTCGTTGTTCTATTTATGAAGATGTCTTAAACTTAAATCTTTCGATTTTTGTGGCATTTATTCAGCACTTTCGTGTTTTCTTAGCCGGAATGCTAGAAAATTTTTTGAACACTTGACAATAGACATTCATAGTTTTTGTATGCTGAAAGCTTATCAAAGAAACATAATTTGAATAGTTTTTATGTCATCCTTGGACGCTGGATAAAAGTGGTTTCTACAAATGTAACTTTTTTATTGAAGAGGCTGTGAAAGTATACATCATTAGAAGTGGCATTCAAATTTCTTGGTATTATATTTCTTACTAGGTGTGTGTGTGTGTATGTATGTATATATATATATATATATATATATATATATATATATATATATATATATATATATATATACACATCTGTGTGTGTGTGTGTACGGCCAGGTCAAGTTACAACCACATTTTTATTACGTTTACACATCGCAAAACCATGACTGCTGTAGAGCAGTCAAGTGCACGTGACCTGCCTACGTTTGAGTGAGCACAGGTGCCAATTTGTCGACGATACAAAGTAGAACAAATAAAGAGTACTGAATGACAGAACCACATGACGGAAACTGCTAGAAGACAAGCGCATTGGAGTGCTATCGGGATTCGCCAGTGCCCGTGGAGAGGCTAACATGAAAAGACCGAACGGATGGTTTCATTCTCGATAGGCACAAAAGCCAAAACTTGAGTGCACAAGCTGGAGCAATCGTCAAGTTGTTTTATTATGCAGAGGTGTAAAGACAACACAAAAATGCCAGGATCAACACTAATTTAAGAATAAAGAAAATATTTTCACGTATCTTGTTCCGGTTATGTGTTCACTTTTTTATTAGTTGCATTATCATAAGAACTTCGGGAGCGATAGAGACGAAAACATTCAAAAGCGCAGTAACGCAAGCAGTTTTGTTCGCATTTTGCAGCATTTCGTTGCTCTTTTTGCCTAACAGTTCTCATATTATTCACCTCATAACTCTCGCTCAATTGCCAACATTGAAGTTACGGTCACTGAAATTTCAAAGAGCCTCGAGTCCACTGTTATGAAATCGCACACATGCAATGTATATTTCGTGGCTGTTGCATCTGATACTGTGTTGTATGAATACTATAGACGTGTTTGGAGGAAGTGAAAAGTCTATCTTATTTTGTGTTTAAGGAATAGTGGCAACAACAATTGCTGAGGTTACTGATTCTAAATGAAATGAATAAATAGGGAATGTTTTCTTACACGACATTCTCACAGTTACTATAATGAATTTAGATGCATTGGAAAGGTGTAGCTCTACCAAATCTGTTAGTTATGATCTTATATAATCCGAGTAAAATGTGCTCACATTTATTACTTCCGCAAAAACTGATCGGTGTGCAAGGATCCATCTCGAATAAGGCAATACCGAAAATTTGCAAGGACTGCAGGTATCTAAAAGCAAGGTCGGTAATTACCTGGTGAGCACACGTTATACGGATATTAAAAGAAGATTTCACGGGTGACACAAAGATGCACGCGCTCAATCGTAACTACCGCAAGCGCGCCGCGCATGCGATTCAATGGGCACTCGTGAAAACTGTCCCCCCCCCCCTGGTGGCGCCGCTGTCTAGAACTAGACCTGCCACGCCGGTTTTGGAGCACGCGACGGGCCGTACCCATGCACTCTTTCATCCAGCGGCCGTGCAATGTTTAAGTTCGCGGCCGGGAAATTAATGTGACAAAAGTCTACCGAGCTTGCGCAAGCCCACTAGCGACAGCGAAGGCGAAAGCTCGCGTCAAAAAACCGAATAGCTTTTAAAGTTGTGGACGAACAAGCAAACGCGATAACCATGATGAGGATGCAATCGCACATTCCTTGCGAAGCGCACATGGTCGGAGCTACGCTGGCTCCGGTGCAAAGGTTACTCCGACGCCCAGACAACCGCCCTTCTTCCTCACTCGGTGAGCCCATGCAGCGCTGCCGTGGTCTTTTTTTTTTTTTTTACAAAAGTGTTTAATGTCGAGGTCCACCACGGCTCCGCTGACGTATTTCCGCCATGGCTATAACCTTGGATAATTCGTACTAACAGATTGCAAAGGAAACAAATGAGAATGAATGATTCTCTCACGCGGCTTCGAACAACCAACCTCTCGATTCGCACCGCACAGCGCTAGCCACTGTGCCACAAAGGGCACTTTTTTTTATACATAAAATAATCCCCAGTAAATGTGAACTATGCACAACATACTTCACCACAAGTCAGGCAAACACACACACACATCTAGAAGAGAAAGCCACTCTGAAACAGAGTACATATTCGAGGCTGCTAACATCAATGCACTGTTTGATGGTCTTCAGAGCTTCGAAACTTTAGCACATTTTCGTTATTAGTAGCCAGATGGCGCGACAGGCTCGCGCTGGGTGCGCTCTAAAGGTCATCGTCTTCACGGAGCTTGGTCTTTCCTACACAAGCACTTATCAGACTCCTAATTCGGCAGAGAGCGGTCACTTCGCTCGCTGCTATGGCCGTGTTTGTGAAAGGAGCGCGCAACTGACACACGATGAAGAACTGTGACAGTTCTTCAAGCTTGTCTTGTGTATACTTCTGTGCGCATTTCGTGTGTTTCTGTTTGAACAGCGCGCTTTAGGTGTCGAGCTGTGACAGTTGTTAGTCCATGGAGTGTCCTGTGTATGCTGATTTCATGTGTGCTTGCTGTTAAGGTGTGCGCTGCAAGTTTCGAGCTGCTGGCTGTTTCTCACGTGACTTTGCAACTCGTTGCTGTTGCTTAAACTATGTAAAATAGATGCTAAACTACATGTGTGAAGACACGTCTGACTTTCGTGTTATACAGATTCTTAGAATAGAAGGATCATCCATGTTTTTTATTTTATTTTTTCTTTCTTTAGTGAAGTAATGGGGCGTCCAATCGCAACTGATGCAAATACGGTACAAAACTGCTGATCACGGCCAAGTTCGGGGGGTGCCTACTATGCGCAAAATTTTTTTTTTAAATCTGAACTGTCGTATTATACCCTAGTCGAGAGCTTTCATGGTGATGACGGCAATGCTGGTGACAAGGCATGACTGAACGTCTATCAGGCAGAACGTTAGCCCCCACATCATTCCTTTCTGTGGAGAAGTGGTCAGCTGTGGCGTGATCTGGAGCTGACCGCGAGGAAGCTCTCCCAGCGCTAAAAATGGTAAGCTAATTGCCATCCAATTTGAATCGTGCTAGATACTGGTGATATAAATCAATAAAACTGATATTTATTAGTTCATTAGTTGAATTTTGAGTCACGCATCACTACTAGGGGGTCGATAAATACTCGTAGATACAAAAACCTTGAAATAAGTAAATTCATTGTAAGTTCTCCTTCAACAGCTTGTAATCTACACATATATGCCCCCAAGTGAACAGTCTTTTTGACGACCAAGACCATGGAATTCTTTCAGCAAATTCTGTAATTTTCCTCTACTTTTTGATCTCTCATACTAGCATCTGATATTCCAGTTAAGCATAAAGGTTGGTAAAACAAAGTAAAATGAAGCACTTGGTTGAAGCAATACATATTCTTGGATGAAAATCTGGGCATTTGAGTGCAGCAGCTCATAAATTTAGCAGAACAACTCACCTGACTAGATGATATTTTGAACTCTGTGCTGATGCTGTATGCTGGATCTTTATACAGTTCAGGCAGGGGAATCTCATTCTCAATGGCAATCATTTTCAAACCAAGCAACAGCCGGTCCACACCAAGTCCATTAATAGCCTTGAATAAGAACATAGAAAAAAATGCTAGACTTTAAGCAATAATTTTAAAAGAATTTGCAACTTTAGTCAACTTCATAACCATAAAAATTAGAATATGTCGTTAGCACACTACACATTGGTTCATATACTCATATAGCCATGGCAAACTGTTCCCAGCCCTAACCACACATACAAACAGCTCAAACTCTAGTACCAAAGGGGACCTGTCATTGTTGCAGAGCTGCAAGAAATGACGCACAGCAAAGCAGGCAATAGGACAGGACATGTACTAGCATAGAATGCAGGGGTTTAATCTGTGATTGCACGCATATTGTATGCAAGTTGTACCCCTGTCACACTGGAGGAGTTAATGCAATCAGGTTCAAATGTTTTTCTGAGCAACGAATTTCATTAAATCCGTGGTGGTTCTACACTAGAAAAAGTAATGTTATTCATTCATGATGTCAATCTTGGCAATTTAGAGAAAAATGCATATAAAAGTTGCGGAAGGGAAATGTAGAGTGATGAAAAAGTGATGTTATTAAGGACTTCTAAAAACATGTGTGAAATCACTTTGCTAAATAAATATACAAAGAAATTTTATATTGCAGAATATATGGCCACCATAAGCCAAGACGGTCAGCTTAGCCAGTAGCCACAGCCAATAGAATAAACACAAGCAACACGGCGTGCACGGTGTGACAAAAAAAATATAGAGGATTGTAAACGTGTCACGCCTATTTAGGTTTTCTAGAACACAAAGATATGGATGCACACATAGCATAGCTTGAGGTGCGGCCACATCCTTAATAAAAAGTCAAAGAATTTCGTATTTGTTGGCTTTACAACATGGTTTTACAAACGCCCATGCAGGCAAACAGCTTGCAACCAAACTGCCATAGCCTTAAGAGAGCAAGCGTCTCTGCTTGGGTTCATTGCGCTCATGCAGCTGATGCCATCACTGCAGATACATGCATATGCATGCACAGAGGCATCTACTTCTTTACATCATGATGGCCGACAGCGCCGGCAGCCAGGTGCCACTCAGGTGGAGAGTATAGACATTTGGGACAGCCTTCTGTGCGCATGTCCTCATTAACATGATAGATACCCTTAAAAAGCAACATTAATAGTATGTTTGCATGAATGCAGGTCAAATTAATAAAGCCAAATGCCATCTTTTAAGCAGTCTCTGGGGTAGAAGGTATACATTCGGTTCGACTGCAATGGCGAATGTGTTTCTCGAACTCATTCGATCGCCTAAGTCATTCGATTCTAAATACAATATCTATCTCGGTGTAGCAGCCACCTAATGTCACTAGATGTGATCGCCATTCCATTCAAATGACATTACAGCATTCAATGTAATAGGCATATTAGCCATGGCCAGAGGAGCGGGAGAGGGGAATGGTTGAGCACCCTAGACACAGTGGGGGTTCCACGGTATTCAAACCTACCCTGAAAAATTTTTAAGTTTGTATGTATGTATGTATGTACATGTACACACACATACACGAACATAAACAAGGGCAAAAGTAATCTCTCCTACATCACACCAAGCCGTTATTTTCTGACAAAGTACAAAATACATATACGGTAAAACCTGGTTAATTCAAAGTCACTGGAGCCACGAGAAATTTTCGAATTAAGCAGGTTTCCAAATTGACAGATTATACATAAAGTGGGATGGAAGGAACTTGGAACTATTCAATGTAATCAGTGCTCGTCGTTTGCTGTGCCGGCTAGCTTGCGGCTCCAAGGGTTATGTTTTCCAGCAATACCTGGAATAAATTTTGCCGCAAGCATGGGGGAAAGATAGGCCTAGGGGAAAGATAGGATAGGAAAGATAGGGGAAAGATAGGCCACAGGGAAAAAAAGAAAAAAAAAAATGATGTGATAACTGAAATGTGCGCCTGCAGAGAACAAGACGTCTTCATTGCCACATAGTAACGACACGCGGGCAGCATATCGCCTGCTCCTCGCTGCATCAGCACGTCTTGATGTGACCATTGGCACATTCTTACTGGTATAATTAGGCACTTAATAATTACCTGTATGACAAAACTCGCGATGTCTTTTGGCTGAAAAAAAAAGATCTTTAAAACTTTCGAGCTTGGCTTTTGAAGTAGGTGTTGCTGGCATGAACTCCACTAGCAGTGCAAAGACGTGAATCGCTGGAGCAACCAGTAATTATAGGTTAGCATACATCGCGAAATCCACCAAAATGTCCTTTATTAATTTCTTAACAATCCCAGAAAGAATGGCTAAACCATGACCAGCTGACGTTGCGAGAAACATGCAGTACGCTGCCCCCGCATCACCAATTTGTTGCAGTGAAGCTTGTCTAGTTTTCCGCAGGCACACGTTTTGATTGACCACAAGACCAATTTTCTTTTTTTTGCTTTTTTGCTTTTTTACACTGGAAATAGCGAGGCTGGGGAGCTTCAGCTGCCACTCATTTGTATCGCTACATTGCATCGCCTTGTGGCTATTAGGGGCCATTGTTTCCGCGGATTTGTGGCAAAATCTGGATCTGGAACTGGCCCATGGCACACACAAAGTTTACGAATTAACCGGACTGGTGCAGGCCATCACTTCAAATAATCACCTGAAGTTTACATTGCAAAATATGGGACCGTGGAAATCTTTCAATTAAGGGGAATTTCAAAATAACCGAATTAGAATTAACGAGGTTTTACTACGTATATTAAATGATTGGTAATGCAACTAATGACCTTCTTTGAAAAAGAAAGTTAAATGCCATCACAGTTCTTGAAACATAATAGGCATGTGCACAATCCAGTTTATACGCCACATCTTCGGCTACTAGTTCTGCGACCAAGTCCAATCGAGGCTGTGGTGACGGTAACAGCTTCCGCAGTTCCTCCCTAATGATTGCCGACATCATTTCGTGCAGGTCGTCGGAGTTGAGGGCGTGTAGAGCTGCACTGTCTGGAGACAGGCGATGACTGTACTGTTGAGTGCACATTTCTAGTATCTTCTGAATTGTCACTTCCGACAAGAATTCCACATCAGTCCCACAAAGAGTTCCTATTTCACTCCTCGCATGAGGAAACGAACTTTCCTGTCTTCAGGCGTGGCTGGATTTGCGTGGCGAAGGTCTTGTCACTTCCTCCATCACCAGTGCCACATTTTCATTTTTCAGCTGTACATGAGTTTCGAGCATAGCCTCGGCTCTTCCCTTGCGGACAACGTTGGTGAATGGCGCCAGAAACTTGGCATGAAAAGCGTCCCATGTTGTCAGGGCTCACTCTTGGTTTTCGAACCCTGTCCTGGCTGCATCTTCCTGGGCAAGGTAGATGTGCTGTAGCTTGTCTTCACTGCTCCAGGCATTGAAAGCATCCACGCGGTTGTACGCTTCGAGCCAGCTATCCGGATCTTGGAGTGATGAACCGTGGATACCGCATTTACTCGCATCATTTACACACAGTTTTTGGTGATTCTGGCGCTCTGAGAAGGGGGTGCACAAATTACGCAGGGATTGTGCGAACCCATACAAAATGATGTTCAATAGTCCGAACACGTGAAGTATGCAGATTGAAGAAAATAAAATAAATTGGAGCACAAACAAAGCGTATTTGTTTATTTAACAAAATTAGCACATACTTCAACCAGTCAGATCCAGTCACATGCGGTCTAGTCGAAATTGCTGATCAAGAGGTTCGATTGATATTAATCGTCGTGGCCACTCCCACCGCCCTCCCAAAGTGCATTGCCTTGAATTCTGTCCAGCGTGTTTGAATGTCCTATTTTCTTGGAGCTCTTCTCAGAAATGCTAGAAGAAACTAGGTCCCACGACACGGCGATACCGGAGAACCTAAGCGTTCCCACATAATTGAGAAGTCTTTCAATGGCAGGACACTTGTATCAGCAAATGCGCTCTTTCTTTCTTCTGTACCGATCGTGCCGATTGTCACACGCAAGAGAACTTCACACTGAAGTGCTTGGTGGTGGCACGATTTCTGTTTTCTACAACAGACCTCACAAGAGCGAGCTTGAATTTTATTGTATAAATACTTACTATCCCATCGCAAGAACAATAAAAATGCGAAAAACAGATTGAAAAGCCTAAACTTTTGAAATCAACGAAGTCTGCATAGCAGCGCAGACGCAGAGAATGAGGGGAACAGTTGGCGCGACAGGCCCAGCAGGTCCTCTCACGGTTCCGGTGCTGAAAGTTGTCCGTGCCATGACGTCAGCATGCATTCACATGGCAGTAGAGATGGAAAGATAGAGGGGGGCAAATGCTTGAGCAGATCCGGCCACCCGTCAACAGATTTGAGTGTTTGTGTATGGTATTCCAGAGATCCTAGTTCTGGGGTACTTTTTGGAAGAAGCGACTTGCAGCCCGTTGGACTGCACTCGCCTGATCGGCGGGGTGTGCATCCGACGGGCCCGTCGACAGGTCTACGGTCTCTTCCTGCGCTCGGCGGCGAGCTGGCCCGGGCAGGTCGGGGAGCGTAAAACATGCAAGCAAATATTTTTTTTCGTAAAGCTGACAAATTATTAGGGGTGCACAAATTACGCGATAGTGCACATTATGCGAGTAAATACGGTAGTTGGTGGCTCCCTGAGCTGCCGGAGCCGGATCGTAACCAGGCGGCACAGATCCTGTCATATCAAGGTCAGGGTCTTGGTCTGCCGGCTTCTTTCAGATAAAGCCCTAAACTCTGGCAGTAGACTTTGCTGCCTGCAGCTTGCTCGCTGCTCAGAGTTGGCGCCAGTGTCTTCCTTGGCACTTGAGCTGGGTTTATGGCTTGATGGGGGCGTCTGGAACATGAAAGAAGCAGCATCTCCACCAGATGTCATGTAGTCGTAATGTCGACGAAGGCAGGAGTCGATGTGTCAAAAAAGAGACTCTTTATTTGGTTGAACTTGTGGCTGGGAAACTGAAGGTCAGATTACAGCAATACACACCGGCACTGATAGCGGCGAACAGAGCACCGGCAATCGATCACCTGACAAGCAGTGATGAGCGTGGGCATTTATGCGTTGTGCCGCAGAATATTCCAGCATTATCACTAGCAGCCAGGTAAGTTCCAGAAGAATGTGTGATATTCGCATCTCGAAATCAATCTCAACAAAATGATCTACTACAGCCCTGAAGCTTCTCAAACACTGCAAACACTGTTTGCACTGAGCGTTACTTGCAGTCGTTGTAGGCAATAACTGAATACAGCAGAAGTGAAATAATAAACATGCGTGGCAATATTTTGCTACTCTTTTCTTTCTTTTGGTGCAGTGTAATCTCAGTAAACAAAAACCATTCAAGTAGAATCATTATATCTCATTCATTTGATTGTTTTTCTATCATACGACCACACATCTCTTCCACTAAAGAGAAACACCCTTGCCTTGGCTAGCTCCCACAAGCAGTGTGCCTACCCTGTGTTCTCCAAGGTATCAGAGCTGAGGGACCATATCATGACCACGATGACCTCTGCTTCCGTTTTTTTTCCTATTTTTATTCGTGACTTATTTTTACAAGGCAGCATTACACATTCCACATAACATGACTATGGCCATGTGCCATGGTCACACATTGCCTGCAGTGCATTTTGCATAGGACCATCCACGTGTGGGACCTTGACACATGATTTAAGTGCAGCCCAACAGAGAGGAAATGTGTGGACTTCTGCTTCAAATTCAGACTGTATTGCGCCATGCAGATGCTTTATAATTTGCAGATACAGTCATCACTGCTTCTAAGCACTGTGCTTCCTTCTTCACTTGTCATCCTCAAATTGGGTGATGGGCTTTTAAAAGTTCAATTACAATTACCAAGCAATACAGCCATTCAAGCTATACAGACAATGCCTGCCAAGTTGTTCTAAACATGCAGATTCTTACCAAATTTGTATAGTCCTTGTGGTTCTGTACAGCTTTTCGTAGACTCTCTACCTTTTCTGTGAGCTTGGCCTGACTGCTTTCAAATGTCTTGCAAAAAGCCAAACTTTCATTCGAAACTGAGCGGATAGTATCAGTGCGCCCGTGAATAAACTTTCGTGTGGAAGCACTCTCATATGTTGCACCGGGTGCCTTGTAAATCCTACGAAGAAGCATATGAAGCAAGTTATAAAATATTCCAAGTTATATAGAAGATCAACTTAAAGTATCAGTATAAAGCAAGTTATATAAAAGAATCAGCAAACTTGAAAATACCACAGTTTGTAATATTTTCCAGATACTTAAAACAGGTGCAATTTAGGTGCTCTTACACTTTACTAAGTCTCAATTTATATGCTGATGTCCTTGCTAGAAAAAAACTAAGTTCAAGGCCATGTTTTAAAAGAATATCCATATTCTAAAAGTTCTCTCTCTCATTTTTTCTCTTGTGGCAGTAAGCAGACCTCCATGGGTTAGTTATGAAGCCATCAAAAAAACATCTTTTTTTGTTAAAGGAGAGGGAAGGAAAATACAAAATGCACAGTTTGCCAACAATACATCAGATCCAAAATACAAAACTCAAAATTTAAAATATCAAGAAGCAGTATACACAAAAAGGTACACATTAAACATATAAAGTGTTGAATAAAAAGTGAGCAACATTTTCTCGGTATGTGGATTGTTATGGTTATTAATCTTAAGGCTGTACAATACTAACCACTCGAAACTATACTGATGACGTGCCATCACAAGTCAGAACGAATCTTTAGCAGCTAGACAAGCTAAACTATATTATGCTGATACAGCCTTTGCAAATGCTCACAACATGTTAGAGATACCAACAGGAACTGACATTCAGGCCTCTTTGTATTTAAGCATCACTGCCTTCCAAAGCCTGGAGACAAAAGTCTGATTCCACTTTCATTACTAGATGAGGAAACAATTTCTTTTTTTTTTTAGTTCAAAATTATCAGCCTTTTCAAACAATCATATGTTTGTTTTATTTAACTTAGCTGTAGAAGGAACATTAAGAAACAAAATCAAAAACATGGTAAACTACCCTAAATACCTGTAGTTCAGGGTTTTATTGCTGTAGACATATTTAGCTACTCATAATAAATTTCGGATATTAATTACTGGCTTTGGTACTATTTGCAGTTTCTTTTGAGACTATTTCCATGGCATTGACTACTGTTGTCCAAAATTGTGCTGAAAAATATTTGGCTTACGGAAAGCGTCCAAGTTTGAAAAGGGCATTTTTTTTTTTTAATATCTCTGGTTGAGGTCAATGGTTTCGTCAACCAATGAGCATAAATCATAAATGTTGCATTATCTGAGTTTCTAACACGTTATAATGCATCAGATGTGAACAACAATGACTAGTGGGTGTGACTTTGCTATTGTGCTACAAATAGAAAAGCTACCTTGAGAGTTTTCATAGCATGACATGTGCCTTGTTGGTAGCTTTCACTATTTGCAGTAACATATTTCTAACTCATTCGCCCTTTGGGTGTCGTTTTCAAGAGTAAGTGGAGTTCACCCCTATTCAAAGTCTCCTTTTTTTCCCTTTTTCTTTTTAGTGCAGAATGGTAGACATCTTTGGCAATAATCAGAGAGATTTCCAAAATAATTAAATAAGGTGGTCTCTCAAAAACAACTTTAAAACAATAACATTTTAGTACACAACACATGTTTAAGCACAATTGTAAAGTACAACTACAGGTGACAAAGTTCCAAATATCACCTCAAAATAAAGCACAAACATCAGTCGGTATCCACTTAGTTTTATTACCTACACTATAAGTTGCCCACAGCAATAAATTCCTGAACTTGGGTCCAATCACCAAGCTTTTGATTTTTTCCCTGAAGTCCACTTCACAGCAAAGTGCAATAAATACATCGTATTTACTCGCGTAATGAACCCACTCGTCTAATGAAGCGACCCTCCACCTTGGCCTTGAAAAAAGAGAAAGAAATACTTTTTTGTAATGTATCTGGTATTTTTATTTCTGTATGATAGCCAGTGTCATGACGATCGAAACAGCATTAAATCAAGGAATTATATCACAAAATAACAATGCAATAAAAGTCAAAACGTAGTTTTGCTACCATGCTAAACATTTGCAAGCAGTGTGAGCGTGGACGACGTCAATAAAAATTGGAAAGTCGTGCCTTTTACGCAAAGCGCCATCTCTTGAATGCAGGAGAAAACTCTTTGCTGATAGTGCCATCCAAGCACAGTGCCACAAAAACAAAGTGCATGGCCTTCAAACTGGGGCCCGCGCAGCATAGACACTCGTCGTGCGCTCACTATCTTGAAGGCCAAGCAAAACGCAACTGCACCCATCGCGCCGACTGCACGTGGTGCACCTGCAACATTTGTGCGCTGCCATCCGACGCAGTGTTTTACTGCAATAGCAATTATATACCGTATTTACTCTGGTAATAGACCCACTCACATAATGAACTCACCCCCACCTTCGCCTTGAAAAAAGAAAAAAAGCTTTTTTGTAATGTATCTGTTAATTTTATTTCGGTATGATAGCCAGTGCCGTTCACGATCGAAATAACGGTAAATCAAGGAATCATATCACAAAATAACGATACAATAAAAGTCAAAATATAGTTTTGCAATCATGCTAAACATTTGCGAGCAAAGCAAGCGCGAACGATGTCGATCCAAATTTGAAAGTCGCGCCTTTTCAGCAAAGCACCATCTGTTGAACGCACGAGAAAACTCTTTGCTTATAGCGCCACACAAGCACACCGTCACAAAAACAAAGCGCATGGCCGTCAAACCAGGGTTGCCAAGTTTGATTACTTTGCGCCGATTTGACTAACTTTTTTTAGGCCACTGGCGGCATAGAGTTAATATACAGACTCTAGAGAAAAAGCTGGGCTGGAAAAGCTATAACTATAGTGTACTAGAAAGGTTGAGTGGGGCGGTCCCCTACCAGCAGCCATGCTTTCAAACGACGCTCCGAACGCGGACAATTCAAGCGAGGGCGCTGCGGTCGAGGTAGTTCGGGAAGTGCCGAGGCGCGCGCGGTCAGATGCATGGTAACTGTGGTAGCAACTGAGTGGGAGGCTTCGGTGCTCATTATTTTTCGTGTTCGTCGTACCGCTGCCAGTATGCCAAAAAATCGTCATTGGCAGTGCTTTGCTCCAGGCTGCTGCACCGGTGTCGTCGTTTAGCATCCCAAAAAACGAAGACCGTAAGAAGCTTTAGGAGAAGAACTTGCATTGCAGCGAGAAGCCATTGGACGACCAATAGGCGGTTTGTGAGATGCATTTCGAAGACTGATATATTCTACAAGACAACATCCATGTTGTTAACAGGGAAGAAGTCTGAATACCACGCAAAGTCCCGGCGCTCACATGTGATGCAATTTCAACAATACTTCCAAATGCGCCAACGTACTTCACCACCTTGAAGCCCTGAAACACACACAGGGACAGTGCGTTCGGACAGAGCAGTCCTTTTTAGGCTCAGGGCAAGTCAGGAAGTCACCTTACAGATCTTTCTCAAGGGGAAACTGGTGTCTGAGCAAGCTGTGACTACAGTGAAGAAAGCCGAAGAGGCTCACCTTCGTGCCGAATGTTTCATTACGTATCCTGGTGCCGTGTATGCGTCCGCAATCGTCACAGATCATATGACGAAATTGCTTCTGATTAAGACAGACATCCAGGAGGGAACTATTTACAACAAAAATGCGTAACCACCACATAAGGTAATGCCTATGTTACTGTTGGCATCCACGCAAATGTAAGCCGCTGGTGACATAAATCGTGTGACTGTTGAACATACGTCGGTATCTTAAGCGCATTTTCATAACATTTTGCTTAATAAAAAAGTTATACCACAGTCACCTTCTACCACATAACATAGATTCCTATGGTACATGGGATCTGCCAAATTTTGTTTATATATTCCTTGTTTCAGCTCCAGACTTGCAAATCTCTGTTGTGTCCGCAGTCCTTTCTGCATGATATACTTTGTGGTGATGTTACCTTGTAATATCTTTGTTTTCATAATTCATTTCTCTAATTGATGTTATACAAGTGCTGCTTTCAAATAAAGATTACTGCATCATGCTCAAAATTATACACATTGCACATGTGTGTTTATTTATCTGCATACACCATAAGAATCATTTGAATAAGTTGACGTCTCGCCTGTGTGTATTAAAAAGTAGAATAAACCCAAGTAGTTAATGTTGTTTGGAGACATTAGCACAAAAATCTGACAAAGTAGCAAATACTGAATTCTTCTTTAGCTTTTGAGGGAGGTTTTAATGTCGGGTAAAAGCCGAGTAAGGAAACTTCTGAACGTATGTCATAAACTTTGATGTGGTCAAGACTTGGAGCTTCACTGTCGCGCACATACATTACGATTAACGGAATATTGCAAATGTATCTGGACTAATGTAGCTACAGTTACCCAAGGTATAAAATCAGAATGTAATAGGCTTTAAGTTTCCGAGCTTTGGTTTATCTGGGGGATCCGGCGAACCCAGCGGTCAGTGTGTCGAGTGAAGATAATGTGCCTGCTTTTGTAGGAGTTTGTCCCTTCCCCAAGGTGAGAATATACTTGCACTTCAAAGATCCAGCCAATGTGCAAGCTTGCGTAGGTGACTACTGAGGTTGAACCAATTTAAAATAACTGCGTTAACGGCATCGTAGCAAATGCTACACCCAAGCAGTTCTTGCAAGAACAGTTTGGTCCCATCCGACTGCACATAACCTGTGCTGCCATGCATGCGTGCACGAGCACTCTTCCTTTATATTGTTACGTTTGAAAGAGACTGGTAGACGTTGAAAGGGGCCATTTAACAGGTCGTGAGGGGCAGCTCAGAAGCGGCCGACTGGTTAAAGATCCTCCTGATCCTCTTCTTTCTCTCTCCCTCTGGGCGACAAGTGCGTTCACCGTATACGCTTCTTTGTCTTAGTGCATGTACACAACATTCCTCTCCGCACAGACGAAGGCCGCCGGACGAGTCAGTCGAGTTGTCGTGGCGTGTACAGTTTCAGGCGGGCAACATGAACCACTTGAGTTTTGGTAGCTCGTCGACCACTCGCCGTGAGACGAGCTATTACATAGTTGACCTCTGTAAGTCTGTCGACAATCACAAAAGGTCCATCGTAAGTGGCCAAAAACTTTTGGCATAACCTGCGCTTGCGCATCGGAGTCCACAACCACACCAGATCACCACGGCAATAAATCACTGGTCGATGGTGAATGTCATAGCGTGCCTTCGCTTTGTCTTGCAATGCCAATAAGCGTAGTCGAGCTATGCGACATGCCTCTTCGGCGAGGCAGAGAGTCTCGGGGACACTGACGTTGTCGTGGTCACAGAAAGGCAATATTGTGTCGATTGTGTGCCGGGGCGAACGTGCATAAAGCAAAAAGAAAGGGCTATAGCCTGTAATCTCATGCTTCGCGGTGTTGAACGCGTAAGTAATGGACGGGAGAACGTCATCCCAGTTCTTGTGGTCGCATGAGACATACATAGACAACATGTTGATAAAGGTGCGGTTGGTACGCTCAGTCAGCCCATTAGTTTGGGGGTGGTATGGTGTCGAGTGACGCAGGGGGGATTCACATAAACGGAGTAGCTCCTCCACGACATCCGCTGTGAATTGTTGTCCACGATCACTGATAATCAGGCGAGGTGGGCCATGTCGGAGGATGACGTACTGTAACAAAAACGACGAGACTTCACTGGCAGTTGCGGAGGGGACGGCCGCCGTCTCGCAGTAGCGTGTGTGGTAGTCGACGCAAACAATCATCCATCGCTTGCCCTTAGCCGATTTTGGGAAGGGGCCCAGAAAGTCAATGCCCACTTGTTCGAAAGGTGCGCTTGGAGTAGGCATCGGCTGTAGAAGACCAGCTGGACCAGTTGATGAACATTTGTGACGTTGACATTGCATGCAGCTTGCCACATAACTCTCAACAGACTTCTGCATACCAGGCCAATAAAAGCGCTCTTTAGCACGGTGAAGCATTCGCGCCAAACCTAATTGTCTAGATGTAGGGTCATCGTGCATGACACTCATAATAACTGTTCGCATGCTTTTCGGGACCACTAGAAGGAAACGCGCGCCACTGCTGGAGAGGTTCCTTTTGAACAACAGTTCATCACACATACTGAAACGGCGTGCACTAGTGGAAGCAGATGCAGCGGCGAATAGTGGTGCTAGTTTAGCGTCCTTCCGCTGTTCTGCTCTGAAACTGGAATAGTCCGGGAACAAAGGCGACACAGACGCTACAACCTGGTCAAGGTCATCGGATTCACAGTCTGTTGTGCTAAGTGGCATACGTGAAAGACAGTCCGCGTCAGCATGTCGACGACCACTCTTGTAAGCGACGGTAAAACTGTATTCTTGTAGGCGGAGTGCACAGCGCGCAAGGGGGCCACAAGGGTCACGAAGATTGATAAGCCAACACAACGAGTGGTGGTCGGTTACGACTGTGAATGGGCGTCCGTACAGGTAAGACCTAAACCGCTGAATTGCAAATAATACCACCAGGCATGCTTGTTCCGTAACAGTGTAGTTTTGTTCCGGCCTGCTTAGGGAGCGACTTGCGTATGCGATGACGTGTTCGCGGTCGCCGTAACGTTGTACTAGGACGGCTCCAATACCTATGCCGCTAGCATCCGTATGAAGCTCTGTTGGAGCAGAAGGACTGAAGTGCTGAAGGACGGGTCGTGACGTCAGCAAAAACTTCAATTGACGGAATGAAGAATCGCACTCTGGAGTCCACTCAAAGGAATTGTCCTTTCTTAAGAGGCATTTGAGAGGATACGCAACGTCGGCAAGCTTCGAAATAATGCGGCGGAAGTACGAACAAAGCCCCAGGAAACTACGAAGCTCCTTGACGGAATGCGGCGCATTGAACGCCTCAACTGCTGCTGTCTTCTGGGGGTCAGGGCGGATGCCATCCTTGTCAATGAGATGCCCGAGCACAAGCGTCTGGCGGTCTCCGAAGTGGCATTTCTTCGAGTTTAAAATTAGGCCAGCGTGTCGGATGCAGTTCAAAACAGTATCCAGACGAGAGTTGTGTTCACTGAACGTGCGGCCAAAGATGACGACGTCGTTGAGGTAGCACATGCAGATGTTCCACTTCAAGCCACGCAGAATGGTGTCCATAAACCTCTCGAACGTTGCCGGTGTATTGCACAGTCCAAATGGCATCACGTTGAATTCAAAGAGCCCATCAGGGGTTACAAAGGCAGTCTTTTCCTTGTCCTCTGGGTGCATCGAAATTTGCCAATAACCGGATCGTAAGTCTACCGAAGAAAAATAAGAGGCCGAATGTAAGCAGTCTATTGCGTCCTCTATACGGGGCAGTGAATACGTCCTTTTTAGTCACGGCATTCAGTCGGCGATAGTCGACGCAAAATCTCCAAGATCCATCTTTCTTCTTCACAAGGATTACCGGTGCTGCCCACGGACTGGCTGACTCTTGTACCACTCCCTTTTGCATCATTTCCTGCACTTCGTCGTTGATAATTTGTCTTTCTGACGGGGAAAGACGATATGGTTTTTGACGAATCGGACTTGCCGCACCAGTGTTGATGGTATGGCACGTTCAAGACAGGGGGATAGGGATTACTTTGCCCTTCTGCACAAAGTCAAATACCAAAACGTGCTTCAACAGCACATTCATTAAAGTTCAGCGCTCGCTTGAGCTAAGCGACTTATTTATCGTTGCCATAAGCGCCCCGTCCAAATTGTGACAACCAGTTCCGTCAAGTTCTTCCGGCACGTCTGTGAGCTCGACCACTGATAAGGTCGCATGTTCTTTGCTGACCGAAGCTAATTTCAAACCATTGGGTAGAGTCACGGGCTCAGAGAAACAGTTTACAGTCCATAGGCCAGTTCGTCCGCCATCAATCGACACCACACAATGGGGAACCAACACATTCTTCTTCACGCAGTTTATGCGCATTGGTTCTATGCTCGCATCGAAGCTGTCGAAATCCGCGCCGTGACAAACAACAGGACAACAGACAATGCAGGTATGAACATATCGTCACAGACACACAGCGTAGTTTGGTCATTCGCTGGAGTTTCCAGAAGTTCTGACCGCATCTGGCCACTCACAAAGACTTTCCCCGTGCGACAGTCTACAGTGGCACTACATTCTCGCAAGAAGTCCATGCCGAGAATGACATCATGTGTCGACCGAGGAATAATCGCAAACTTTGTCGTTATCATAAGGCCTCCCAAAAATACCTCAGCACTACACACACCAATAGGGCGCAATGGCTCTCCACTCACTCCACAGAACGTCGAAGTTTCATCCCAGGTAAAAACTTTCCGCCCTAACACGTCTTTAAAGGAAGCACTCATCACGGAAATCGTTGCACCTGTGTCCACCAAGGCCATCACAGGCACATGATCCACCAAAACACGCACTTTGTTTTTAAACATACACACAGGAGGTATTTCTCTTAGTAGCACGTTTCCAGCGACCTCACCCCCATTGGCCGTGCTGGCTAGTTTTCCGGTGGCGAAGAGGGCGCTTTGCGACACAGCGGTGAAGGAGAACGATGAGCACGAGGTCGCGGTGGGGGCGTTAAACTCCTGTCAGATGCCGGGGAGTGGTTGTGGAAGTTGCTGGGCCAATAGTTGTCATCAGGTGGTATGTGGGCCGGCTTCCGGACACCATGAGACTGTTCGAAGGGCCGTGAAAAGTAGGATGGCTGGTGATACCGAAGAGTCACCCGACGGTTGCAAAATCGCGATATGTGGCCTGGCACACCGCAGAATCAGCACACCGGCCGAGGTCGAAACGTCGGTCGCTCGTCGATGAATAGAGCGTCATCATTTGCTCTTGTGTGACGGATGTACTGGTCGGGTGCGTCGTATTGAGACGTTGGGTGTCGAGGAGGCATGCGCTGAGAGCGTCGGTCATACCGCGACACGGGAAATCTGGTTGTCATCCTTGACTGTGGGGCTGGGCTGTACTCCACAGTTGCTGCACTCATCGTCGGTTGCCATGGGGTCAAAGGAGGCACATTCATAGCCTCACGTGGCAGACACAACTCGTGATGGTCAGCTGTCGAACATGAGATTTCTCGGTGGGACAGTTCCTCACGAACAATCTGTCGAATGGTAGAAAAAAGGTCGAGGCCAGGATTCGTGTCCACACTGGCAACAGTCGTAACGTTAGCCAGCCGACCAAACTTGGGCGCAATTCGACGCATCTTGAGCGTTTCAAACGTTCGGCAATGCTGAATGACGTCGGACACAGAACTGAGGCTTTCTTTTCCAATTAAAAAATTATACATGTCCTCAGCAATCCCTTTTAGCAGATGCCCAACTTTGTCCTCTTCCGACATGGTAGCACAGACCACCTTGCACAGCGTTAACACTTCTATGTAAGGGGTGCATGTCTCACCTGGTAGCTGTGCCCGTTGCGACAGTGTTTGCTCAACCCACTTCTTTCTAGCAACCGAGTCGCCGAAACACGCCCTGAGCTCTTCAACAAAAAGATCCCACGTCATGAGTGCGTCCTCGTGGTTCTCGTACCATGCCAGTGCGGTGTCGGTCAGGGAGAACACTACGTTGGCTAGCATAGCGGCTGCATCCCAACCGTTGGACATGCCCACACGTTTGTACTTGGTGAGCCAGGTGTCGACATCTTCTTCGGCTTTTCCTCTGAAGGGCGGTAGAACTTGGTAGTACGGAAGCGGGCCAGATGGTGCCGTCCTGGAAACGCCTGCTTCTTCGGGCATGTCGAAGTCACTCACGGCAGATGGTGGGAGACCAGCAAGTCGACGGCTTCGTCGAAGCTGTGGCAGTGATCGTTCCGTAGTTGAAGCGCTTACCAAGCTCCTCCACCACTCTGTTACGTTTGAAAGAGACTGGTAGACGTTGAAAGGGGCCGTTTATTAGGTCGTGAGGGGCAGCTCAGAAGCGGCCGACTGGTTAAAGATCCTCCTGATCCTCTTCTTCTTCTCTCGCTCTGGGCGACAAGTGGGTTCACCGTATACGCTTCTTTGTCTTCGTGCATGTACGCAACAATATTTATAAGATGCCGGCCAGTGAACACCTATGCTGGCTTTCTCGAACAGCCCCAGTCGCTGACGAAATTCAGCAGAAAAACAGCCGATGAGCGTGGCGCCACAGCGAAACCTGTTTTGCTCCTCCAAGCCACTTCACTCTCAGCGCCCTCTATTCTTTTTGTGCGCCCCGCCTCAGAAGTTGAGCCGCGGCCGTGCCACTCAACCTTTTTAGTACACTCTACTATAACCCCAAAAGCGCTGACATCTTGAAATGTTGTCATTGTTGCCATCAGAGTATTTTAAAGAAGCGCTAAATTTAAACTTTTGAAACACTTACATTCTCCTAATACAAATTGTAAACAAGTGTGTTCATGCATTATAAATAAACGAAAATCATATAAAATATACATAAACTACTTTTAGGGAAGATACAATGGCCATTTATCCAACTTACTGAGTGCAGAGAGGAGCATTTGCCAGTTACTTCAGTAGATGGCACCATTTTTCTTGTAACATTGAGAGCGTGGCGAAGCGGCATGCCGCCGATTGCGCCGACTAGCTTGCACGCCAGGCGAGTCAGCGTCCGTTTTTCTTGTTGCCATGCGCCGAAAACTCGACTTCGTGTGACAGTCTCTTACTGTGATGTAACAGAGATCCACGAAACAGAGAAAATGCTGGGTGTAATTGCAGCATGCAGTGGCGATTGCGAGTGAACGTCACCCAAAGACTGAGTATCATTCGATCATGGTGGCACCCGAGCGGTAATGGGTTTTAATGCATGGGCCCTATGTGAAGGTTTTCCTCTAGAGTCTGTATATTAACTCTATGGGTGGCGGCAAAAAAAAATTGTCTTGGCTAGTTGGCTACTTTTAATTCTCTTGATTTTAGCAAATTATATATATCTGGTTACGCCGCTGCCCCTGGTGATGTCTAAAATTTCGTGCTTGAAGTATACAAAAGTGGAGGCTTTGAAATACGTTGTGTCGCCTAGAGGTGTGCGTCGAGGCAGCTTCGATCCGCAGGGGCATGGGACTCGTTTTGACTCGGCGGCGGCAGCGGCGCATGCAAAGTAAAATCATCGGCGGCGACGCACAGCCCCTTTTCATTGGCACCGGTGGCGAGCAAACCAAAATAACAAGTTCAAAAAGCTCTTTACTGCATCTTTTTTTTTAATTAACTGAAATTCAGAGTTTCTATCACTAACTGCAGAATATAACATATGAGATTACTAGAAGATAATTGGCAAACGTTTCGTAAATGCTTTGTTTTTGAGCATGCATACCGAGAATGGGGGAAAAAAATGGGGCGAGGGGGGTACTTATCTCAAGTCCCATACAGTACATTATTAATTTTCGGGGACGTTTTTACCACTTGGTTAGCATTCCTCAAATAGCGATTAATGCGGCTGGGATTGAATACGCATCAGAACGCCGCTTCGCTGCGGTCCGCATGTTGAATGTATGTTTATTACTTCTACAAATGTGCAGCATTCTTTTTTTTTAGGGGCGAAGCTCCTTTGGGTGTGGGTCTGTCCATCCTCCGATAGTGTAGGTAGCCACCGGTGTCACATACCCGAAAAAGCAGTCCTTAACATGTCCGCTGGATGGCGGCACTTGTATGATGAATACATGATGAAAAGATGTGAGATGGCTGTACTTGGAGTGTTCTTTAGATAGACGGACGGACGGATGGACGGACATACAAATAGACGGACGCACGAACAGATGCATGGACGGACGGACGAACAGACGTAAGAAAAAACGTACGGACGGATGCATGGAGGGGTGCACGAACAGACGGATGCACCGACGGTCACACAGATAGACGGACGCAGGGATGGACGCATAGACGGACGGAAGCAAGAACGAATGGGTGGAAAAAAAGCACGAACGGACTGAGGAACGCTTCACCTCACCAATCATCGTTCACTCTGTGAATATGCTGTTTTTTTTTACTGTTTTTTCATGTTTCACAATATTCATGGTGGTAACCTGCTGGCATATCATTTGAAGAAACGATGAAACCAGCCTTGAAGGATGTGCGCACACAACAATTATGTAGTATATACACACATCAGTCATTGAACAAACTGTGCTGTGTCTAAAGACTACTACTATAAGCCCCTTCCAAATCTTATAATACTTTTCCGCAGGTCACTCGTGCGCTGTGGCGAAGGTGGCTTAAGCAGTGTTTCTGCATCGGGTTAGAACAAGACTAAGAAATTTTCGAAACACAACCCCCCCCCCCACACATTTTTTTCATGAAGGGGTTAGGTTTAGGGCACAACTTCTCGGCTTGCTTGCAAGGTGCATTTGACCAGGTAAAGTAATAACCGTTGGCCTGGCAACGGCACCGGATATCTATCGCATGTGGCATTGCTATGGTAACTAACGTGGTCACGGCATGAAATAAAGCTGGAAGCGTACAAACTCGACTTGCTGAGAGTTTGTACAGTTCCAGCTTTAGTTTCTAATAGTTCCTAACATGCCATGGCCGCGCGTGCTGACTAGTAAATTCTTATTTTCCACGAAGTACTGCTGGCTACAGCAACACATTCTTGTCTTGATGTTGCGTCATCCCGCCCGTAAATATCTGCGGGGGTCAGCGAACCAACGGGCATCCGGCGTGTTTTATTTCATCTGGTCGATCGCGTTTTGCGAGTGTCTTGACCTAATAAGCAGCTATCTTGCATTAGTTTAGCTGATACCACGTTTCTCAGAAGCATGACAAAAAATAGCACAGCGAACCCCGGCCTACTACCCTAAAGTTTTTTATTATTAATGCCATAGTGCGTATCAAGCAAGCGTGCTTGCCGCAGTTACGCATGAGTGTTTAGAAAAGGCTCTGAAAGGCCGCTCTTCTAGCTTTCGCTGTGACTGTGCTGTACCTTCTGCGCAGGCATGGTGTTTTTTCTGATCCAGTTATTTAACTGTAACCGGCAGGCAAATCGATTGTGATGCATTTACTAGAGGGCCGAATTAAGAAAGGACCGATAATTTATTGGTGACAAAATAAACTGCCAAAGAAAGCCAGGTTTACTAAAAAAATTTTTAATCGGCGCGCCCAGAAAACACATTGGTGGCGGCGGCACGCCGATCAGTTGGTGTTGACGGCGGCGGCGCAGCGAAAACTGTCAGCAGCGACGCACCATCTCAGCCCATACCACTAGTGTTGCCTGGGGCCAGAGCTTGCGGACATTCGAGGGCGCTCCGCCCTTTGACCGCATTATTTCAGGTGACCGCGCACTTTCACTGTTCGCAGCGCTAGGTTATTTGCGCGCGTTTTCGAGCATGCATGGTAGCCTTGGCGAAGCACGCCTCCTCTCAGCAAACATTCATTCTGCAAGCACTGGATGAACGATCCGAAATTAAAAGGCAAGACTTGTTTGCTTCAGGCATTAGGGTAAACAGAAATGAACTTTGGATGATGCACCACTCTGCATGATTCGCGTTGCCCTGCAGGCCGTGTGCCTGCCTCTTTGTTTACATTTGCGCTGTTTGGTTTCAGATTTGATCGCACCTGGGACGTGCAAATACTGCTCCTGTAAAGTGTGGGCCCATTACATGGAATTGATAAAACATTCGGAAACATGTAAACATCGCAATGCTTTTATGCCAGGCAACCAGCTGCTTCTGAAGGATACGATCGCCCATCGTTTAACAGCCAACATGAAGCAGAAGTGGTGTGATTTGAAAATTTTTTTTTCACGGTTTGTCACATGGCAATCAACTCCATGGACGAACTTTCGGGTATCCTCAAGGGTGAACTCCGGCAAGACAATGCGTTGCACCGGACGAAGTGTACTGCTTTAATAACGAAAGTGATTGTGCCATGTTTCGCAGAAACTTTGGTGCACGACCTCAGCGGGAAGTCGTTTTCCATTTTGGTCGATAAAATCACCGACATATCTGAAGAACCTAATATGCATATCAATTCGCTATTACAGCGATATTGTCAAGGAGCTCGTCAGCGCATTTCTTGACATGAAATAAACTTCAGATGGATGAGCGGAGTCGATCTACGAGACAGTAAAGGCCATGTTTCACGAGAACTGTCTCAATTCAAGCAGCTGTGTAGGTCTGGCAATGGAAGGTGCGAGCCTAATGTGTGGCCGTCATAACTCGCTGTGGAAATAACGGAAAATGATAACTCGCAACTTACACTTGTAAGGTGCATTAGCCATTCCCTCGACCTTGTTGCCGCAAAAGCCATGGATGCGATGCTCTCAAACATTTTGTACATGGTGAGAGAAACTCACAATTATTTCGCTCATAGCAGTGTCAGGCAAGCTGCCCATAGAGATGTTTACCATGTGAGCAATGGAGGTAATGAGGAAAGTGAACCACTTAAAATTCTTTCTTCATCGGGAACATGGTGGCTTCCAATCACAGAATGTATCGACCGTATAGTTTGCCAGTACGAAGCCCTGAGACTTCACTTCGCCACAGTTTCGGATAGAAACTACAACGTGAGGCTCCTGAAGGACATGTATGAGAATGAAAGGAACCTGACGTACCTTACGTGTTTCGCTCCCATCCTTGTGGGTTTGAAAAGAGTGAACAGACTTTTCCAAGGTCAGGATGTCGACCCGCTTGGCGTGTTTGAAGAACTGGAAAGGCTTTTGAAGAGCCTTCTGACAATGATAATCAAGCCGTCTGTGTTACGCCAGCATAAAGGCAGCGTCGGCGATTTTGATTTATGAACTTTGAATCAGCTTTTTTTTTAGTTTGGAAGATGCTGAACCAAGCATGACCTTTTCTGAGCATCTTCAGAGAACACAACTTAGTGCACGTGAGAAACAAGCCATGTAGCAGCGCTGTTTCACCTTTAACAAGCTATGAGCCTTTGACCTATAGAAAGGGTTGCCAAATGCCACTTCGCTGTTCAGAAAGCTCAGGGCCATACGGCGCCAATCAATCCTCAACATGCGCCATGGAATCCTTACAGGGCCTGCCAACCGGCATTTTTGGGTGCTCGAAACACCAGCTCGAACGTGAACTAAGGTACCTGCAGCAACTTGTTGGCAACGCTTCAGACTAACCCCTTCTGGAGTTTTGGATCAAAGTACATGGCTACAAGGACCCGTCTGGCTCAAATCTTATGATTCACCTTGCCACAGGCGCATTGAAGTTGTTTGTCTTACCCATATCTAACGCTGAAGCTGAACAAGTGTTCTCAAGTGTAACAATAATCAAGAAGGACATCAGAAATCGGATGTCCCATGAAGTGTTTCTTTCGATTCTTAAGATAAACATAAAAAACAGCGGCAATAACGAGAGACAAGAGAAAGAAAGAGACAGACGTTAACTTAAGATAAAGTTCGGACTGCGACTACGGAATATTAACTGCTTGGACTTTGTAATCCCGCAAGAAATGATGGCGAAAATGAACTCTGCAATTTAAGCTTGAATTCTTTGAGTGTACTCACATGTATTTTATCTCTTGTGACCCAAGGGGTGTTATTTCTAGTCATTTTAAGAAACGTCACGCAAGTCGCATGAAAACAGCTTTATTTCTGCAAGACATTTAGTGATCTTTCACGATCGCTGAAGTCCACAATTTATGCTTGAAACCGAGCATTTGTGATTCCGAAACGTTGATATTGCACTTACTTCATTGACATTGTGATACCGAATGTAGCTACACCATACTCAGTTTTATCATCACCAAAGTAATGTTACTTCTAGTCTTTTTTTTTACAAGGATCACACACGATGTGTGAAGAGTCATTTTTGCGACACTGCAGTATTTGCAATGGTTGAAACATTTGCAACCATTGTGATTGCTAAGCTCAACAATTTATGCTTGAATTCGAGCAGTTCTGAATCTGAAGAGTTATTACTGTACTTACTTACATTTTTGCAAAAGGGCTATTGCATTTTGTCATTCAAATAAAGACGTCGTAGCATTTTTCACGCATGTGTGGCTACTTTTGTCTAACTTAAGGGCCTTTGGCTTAAGTTGGCTACTTTCTGGCTAGTTTTTGTCATTTTTTGTCTACTTTTCGTCTTCTCAACCTGGCAATCTTGCTTCAAACTGGCGCGCGCGCGGTGTAGGCACACGCCGTGCGCTGGCTAACTCGAAGGCCATGCAAAATGCAACCACACTTACCGCGCCGACGGCGCATTGTGCACCTGCAATGTTTGTGCGCCGCCATCTGATGCTGCGTTTTATTGCGATAGTAATTATATAGATACTCTCTGCTGGGTTTTGCTGCCGACGTCAGCGTCACTCACCATATATTATCTATATATATAAAAATCCAAGAAAAAAAGCCGCCCTCGCGCGGCGCCCAGCTCGGCCACGATGCCCCGTTTCGCGCTTATCCCCCACGCGTATTTTGCCCCGCGAATGGAGAAGGGGCGAGGGAGGGGGGGAAGGCTATAGATGCTTGTGCGCGCGTACTTATCTTCCCGTGGGGAGAATTGCGGGCCTTCTACTTTGACCGGAACGATTGTGTTTAGTTACCGGGCGCACAAAGATACCTTGGCTCGCTGGACAGGTGCCGTTTGCGAAATGAGTGCACTTTTCAAACTGAACGAAATAACAACTGGGGTACTTATTACTAGTCATTTTGCACTCAAATCTGTACCTGCGATTACATTTAGGGCGTCGCTTTTGTTTAAACAGCGCGCTATGTGTCGAGCGGTAAACGTTGTTAGTTCGCTCTCGACCTGTGTGTGTTGTTTCGGGCGTCATGTGTGCGTGAACAGTGTACTGCACGTTTCGATCTTCTAGCCGTTCTAAGCGTTACATTCTAAGTTGTTGCTATTGTATTCATTTCTTAGCCCTTGCGGCGAAACTGCCACTTTTCTGTTGTCGGGTTTGTCGTTGTGAACTTAGTTGGGACACCTACTACGCAGGGCGCATTGTGCGGGTACCCTAGCTACACAGCTGGTTACAAACAGCAAGCGCTGAAGCAATTGAACCAAGCGGCTGGACGACACTTCGACATTAATCTGTGCGTTTTCATTATGAGAGAAAAAAAAAAAGGTTCAGGCTACAAAAAAAGATTTGTCGCGCATTTCACGGGCCCAAAAAAGCAAAGCCGTCATGCGAAATTTTCGCTGTTGTAACTCCCGTGACTTTTTTTTTTCCTGCGTAAAGAACTCTCCCCCCGAATTGGTGTGAACTTTTCTGAAGAAAAGGTGGGTTCATTATGCGAGCAAATGCGGATGCTAGAAATTCATTTGTTCACTGTTATGAAAAAATATTGTGATCACAGAAGTATTTTATTTTTTTACCAAGTACGCTTAAAAGGAAAAAATAATTTTTTTGGCGACCAATAATTGTCCTTTTTTTTTTTTTGCCCTTGACAAAATTTACTTTCATTAGACTACCTTTAGAATCAATGCTCTTGCATCGAAAGTGAATTTGATCAAATTGGGAATGATGAACAGGCCCCCATGTTCATCATAATCTGGGTTCGCCTCTTTATACTTTTATGTAAGCAAACATAACTTCATCTCTTCTACTCCAACCAAATGACATGTGTTCATTATTCCAGCAGGTTGTTGGTACAAAACGAAAATAAAAGGCTTTTTTGTTAAAGGGCTTCAATGTCAACAAATTCTGCTAAGCAAATCTGCGCTGTCAAAAAGTTGGTATCTTAGTGATGCCAGCTCTGTTGTGGCAGATTGACTGTATAAATGCCACCTTAAGAACTGAAAATGTACAGTCCCATTTACATGTTAAAATACAAAACAACCCAATTATTGCAATTCCTGAGAACTGATATCATGCTGCCATCTATTCAGTAGAAGAGAGACGAAGTGGACATGCCCAATTGATGTAAATCCCATGATTGTAAATTGCATAATTTACAAATTACAAAACGGCAATATTGTCGAAGACGAAGGGAACTTTTGATGAGCTCAGCTAGTTAGTTGAGTTCTTAATGGGTAAATCTATTTCTTGTTAACATTGCTTCAAAAGGGGGCCTAACAGGGAATTCTAGCCAAAAGTAATGGGCCTTGTACACAGGTTTCTGTTTCTCTACTATCAAACATAATACATACTAATGCCATTTAATAGAGGCACTTTAAGGCCCTCGCCAGAAGTTGACAGGTATTCAAAACAGGTGTAACAATAATATTAATAATAATAAATGTGTTTTATATTCCAAATGCCCGATATTATTATGACGAATGACATAGTGAACGACTCCTGAAATTTAGACCACCTGGGGTTCATTATTGCGCGTCCGAATCTAAACACAAGGGCATTCAGCTTTGTACCTTACATGAAATGCGACCACCGCGACGAGAATTCGATACCACTTCCTAGCACTATGACGACTAGACCACTACAGTGAGTACAATAGATGTAACAAATGATTAAGCTCAAAAGTAAACTTCAAGAGGAGAAAAAACAACTACATTGAAAGCCTTCAAATTCAGGCATCGTAGTAATAAACAGAGTACTATGCATAAAGCTTTTACATTTTCTTTACCAGATTAAAAAAAACTGTTTATCATTTAAAGGGGCCCTGCAACACTTTTTTAGCATGGTCAGAAAACGTAGTCGATTGGTAGTAGAGGCTCCCGACAACACGCGAGCCAAATATTGTAGCACAAAACGCGGTCTGGAATTCAACATAAATTATCACAGTCAGCTAAAAATTGCTTTCTCTTCTCTCGACAAATGGTGGAATATGCCCAAAAATCACATGTGAGTTACTCATCTATCAGCCATTAGCTAATTTGAGCATGGCGCATTTGCTCGTTACAGAGATCGCCGCAGGAGGCCGCAACTTGTTCACGCGTGCGCGTGCGATCACACCGAAAAAGTGGCGCATTCGAAAAAAAAAAAAAGAAAAAAAGTGCTTAAGGTCACGAGGCGCGTGTGCCATTTTTCTGTGGCCCTGCCATCCCCCCCTGTTTAGCTTCCAGTGCTTTTGTCAGGACGAGAGAAGAGAGAATGCAATTGCAACATGCGAAAAACCTTTATAACTCCACTCGCACTGGATGGATTATTAAAATTTTTGCAGCGTTGAATTCGTGAGGCAATAAGCTTTTTTAGTGAATTCATTCTGTGGTTACTTAAAAAAGCATTTCAGGGCCCCTTCAAGGAATATTGTCGCATTTGTTTAAATAAATATTGCGCATAATCCCTGCATTTTCACCAAGACCTCTTTTGACCTTTCCAGCAGTACTTGGTTCTCGTGCTACATACAATGAACACAACTTGTTCTCGTGCTACATACAATGAACACAACTTGCTGCAGCTCTTCAAACATTAGAAGCATATTTTAGGTTGCATCACTCAGCTAATGGGCTTCTTAAGCACTTCACCAGCCATATGTGTGAGTACAACATTAGTTATATACAGAAAAATTTCAAAAATTCCTCTACAACAAGAGAAAATTGATTTTGCTGTATATGTAGTTTTTAGGGTTCTTGTATTGTTCTTTCTTTTTTTTTTTACCATAAACCTAAAGTCTCATCATGTTTAGACTTAAACAAGATGTTTATATTTATATAAGATATACTCATACTAAAGAAACGGTGCCACAAGGTAAGACGACTGCTCATGAAAAAGAGAACACGAAACAAAACACAAGCACTTGTGTTTCGTGTTCTCTTTTTTATGAGCAGTCGTCTTACCTTGTGGCGCCGTTTTAGTAGTCTAAATTTATACCAACTTGCCCAATTGTCAGTTCTTCTAAATATAAGATGTACCTCAATATGCAACCCTAAAGTCACCGATTAAATAATGCCTCTTTCTCATCTGGCAAGGCAAGCACAGTAACTAAACAAAAATGAACCAAGCACACCATACGACATGCAAAGCCCTGTCTGGATATGTAGATACATTGAATATTTTGTCGTCACAAGACCCACTTCAACACTCACTTGTAGTATGCAAGCTGCATTGCCATCTGGACATAGCTGTCAGGGCTTAGCTTGTAAGACTTGATGAATTCCTTTCCATAACCTTTAAACTTGTAGATAAGAAGGTCTAAGTCTGATGTGAGCCTGAAAGTTCAATGGCAAGCATTTCAAATATTTTACATCAAAATACACATTTTTATACTAAGTAAGAATGGTCTTAATCATTGTTCTCATTCAACAACTTAAACATCTTCACACTTGTGTCGAGCTCTAATCACAAAGTGCATATACCAAACAGCAAGCTGTCATACCTCACCGAGTGCATCATTTAGTGTCAAATTATCAGCATGCTGAAATATTATGGTCCCCTGTGAATTCAAGCATACCTACACACTATCAGACAACAAGAAGACACACTAAACAATCATAAATATGAAACATCAGATCTGTCGCACAATATCATATAGTAACTCATACCAACCTAGAAAGCGAAGAATATGCTTCCTCGATGTCTTTCGTGGTGTCCAAGGAAACAATAAATTCAAGTTTCTTGGGAATGTTGTCAGCTGCTCTACTGGACAGTGGGCAGCCCAGCCTCTTTTCACTGCAAAATTTAATCATAAATCAAGCTCACTTCTCAAAACAATATTAAATATTGCAAATCTTCATGCCAACACAAAGCCAAGCTGAAATTTCTGTCGTGAAAGGTATAAAGCAATACCTCTGATGTCATGCAATTCTAGCAGCAAATTTGACCAGCCATTTGCATAAAGCAAAAGCAACCAGAAAAAATCAATAGGCATTGGTCATGGGAAGCACAGCCGCCACCACTAACCTGTAAAAATGAAACTTCTCTGCCCGACAAGTTCTAGAGAATTACCATATTTGCACGATTTTAAAGACAACTTTTTTTTTTCACAGAAAATAGCCCTCCAGTTTGTGCGTGCATTACAATTGAGTTCAAAAGCACGAACAGGGGCAGGGGCTGTATAAAGCGACTGCCGAGTTACAGCCAGCATTGCCATGGACAAGAAACATTGGAGAAGGAGGTGAATTCTTCGTGAACATTTTTTCGCAAGTGTCGCTTCCTAGCTACAAGACCTCAAAAAGTCACAAAGCATCTTTCAAGCAAAAGGCCATCTTACTTGCTCAGCAGTGGGAAAATACAGCAGGATCACGTGAAATCGTAGGTCGGCCAAATAAATGGAGCTCATTCGGACTTGCTCAATAAATGCAATTTTTGCTCAAGACTCACTCAGACTCAGATTGACTAAAGTTTTGCATATGCAGACTCACTCGGACTCCGACTCACAAAATTTATATCCACCAAACTCACTCGGACTCAGACTCACCAACGTTTTTGTAAACTGGACTCACTCGAACTTAGACTCACAAAAATACTGCTCAGCCAGACTCACTCAAACTAACAAGTTACAAAAATATAACTCAGCCGGACTCCGACTCAACTTTTTGTCAACCGGACTCGCTCCGACTCAGACTCACCACACTTTTCCTCAACCAGACGTGCTCCGACTACAAATCAGCAATATTCGATTTGGCCCTGCTCATACAATAAATTTCGAAAGACTGGCATAAGAAGCTTACATAGAATAACACATGTAAAGTGTTTACAAGTGCCACACAACTTCGAAAAAGTATATACGGTAGCTTTCAGCATACAAAAAAAAGTTATCTCTTGTACATCTCAATGTCTATAGTAAACAGAAAATCAACATTACATATAATTTCCACAATATTGGGAATGTTAACATTGAGGATAAGATTGGGTCAATAGACCTTCAAAAAAAATCAGGTTTTCATTTATGTTATCTTTCGCATGCACTATGGCACATGCACTGTTTGTTTTTATAGGGTGAGTGCATGCGTGCATTTTTTGCAGAACCAATTGAATGACGGACGTCCTCCTGCGGAACTTCATTCTTTGTCACGATGCACCGCGTGAACTTCTCAGTGACAGAGGACGTGTATTCCTCTCCGAAATCGTCAACGCACTCCTTGCCGAATGCCGCATCATTCACCGGACTACCACCGCCTACCATCCCCAAACGAATGATTTGACGTAAAGATTCAACCGTACCCTTGGCGACATGATATCGAAGTATGTTGCCTCAGACCACTTCGATTGGGACCTCAATCTGCCTTTTGTGACATACGCATACAACACTGCTCCACAGGCGACTACGGGCTTTTTGTCATTTTTTCTGTTATACGGCCGAGACCCTTCCACCACACTAGATACCATTCTGCCCTACCACCCCGATGCCTCCAAGTCTACACCCATCTCTGAAGCTGCCCGCCGCGCCGAGGAATGCCGTAAGCTCGCCCAGTCGTTCACAACTATCGACCAATGGAGACAAAAATCTCGGCGTGACGATAACCGCCCGTACCCTGACTTTGTTCCGGACACCCTTGAGTAGCTTTGGGTTCTAGCTGTCCGTACAGGCCTTTCTTCAAAACTTGTTTCAAAATACCAGGGACCCTACCGCGTTGTCTCGCTGACTTCACCACCTGTTTAACTACATTGTCGAACCTATCATGCCATCCACGGTCCAGCGCTTTCGGGGTGGTGAAACCGTTCACGTACAGCGGTTGAAACCATATTACGATCCGCTCATACTCTGTTCTCCCTGAGTCGTCAGGATGGCTCCTTTTCAGACGGGGGACGATATGTAGTGAAGAGGAATGCCCACTACTGCAGCGACATCGACATGTAGGCCCGAGGCACAAGCGAGGACTGCCTGGTTGCTGCTGCAACGACGCCCGTATACCCTGCCAGCTCTTGCTGCTTCTTTACCGACGCTGCTACTGCTTTTGACCTTGCATTTACATTATAGTAGAGATGCCAGGCTACTATACTGAATCACGCGCAAGGGCTTTGCTTCTGTTAATGCTTTGATGTACCTCGTGTAGCAGTGCCAAGATTGAAGATCGAAGTGACGATAGAATCACCGAACAGACACCTTTGAGCAGTACACGGTCGCGAACAGAAAGTTCATCAATCACCGATGAATACTTGGATGTGTGCAACCGCAGCTTATTTTTCCGAGGCCACTCCCGCTGACAAAAGGAGATTATTGTAGTGCATTCGTTATCTGAACTTTGTGCTTGACACACCTCCTGCACGTTTAGTAGCAAAACTTCAAATGTGACAACCACTGCATCTGCAACATAGAGCTCCATTACGTCAAGGGATGTGCCGGCCACAGTTTCTGTGGTAAGGAGCTGCACCGCATGCACGGGAAATTCATCCGGATTGTTGATGCGTGAGAGCATATCAACTGTAGCCAGGAGCTTACCAGGCACACGAAGTATCTTGAATTGGTAAGGCATTGTTTTGATCCGCAGTCTTTGTATTCTTGGAGGCAACACGTCGAGCTCCATCTTACCAAAAAGAGAGACGAGGGGTAAGTGATCTGTCTCCACATCGAGTTGGATACCTCGTACGAATTTATCGAACCTCGACAGAGCCCATGTTATAGCCAAAGCTTCCTTTTAAGTTTGGCTATATCTCTGCTCCGTCTTCGCCGTTGCTCTCGAGGCAAAAGCGACCGGACAGCACTCGCCTGATGGCTGCGTCTGAAGCAACACAGCCCCAAGTCCAAAGGAACTCACATCAGCTGAGACAGTCATGGCATACAACAAATTGTACTTCGCCATACACCTATCGAATGTCAGTATCTCCTTCGCCTTGACAAATGCGGCCTTCTGTTCATGCTGCCAAGTCCAGCTTGAAGACTTGTTGAGGAGTGCTCAGATTGGAGCAGTTATCTCAGAGATATGTGGCAAGAACCTGGCCAGATGATCGATCGTTCCAAGAAGACAACTGACACTTGCAACATCTTTTGGAGCTTCCATGGTCTTGATGGCTGCAAGTCTAGATGGTCTGATGATGCCTGGGTCCGGTCTGATACCTTGTGCGGACACAATTACTCTAAAGAATGGTACTTCCGACACACTGAATAACCATTTGCTCTTGTTTAGTGTGACCCCTGCTTTGGCAAAACGGCACAGAACCTGGTTCAGTCGGACATCATGTTCCTCTAGAGTGCGTCCAAAGACAAGTATATCGTCAGTCATATTTGTTACCCCTTTCTGTCGTTCAAGAATTCTAGCCATCTGCTTTTGAAAGTACTCTGGCACTGAGATAATGCCAAACGGAAGGTGGCAGAAGCAGTATCGGCCTAATGGAGTTATAAAAGTCGTGAGGTGTTGCGACACCTCAGCGAGTTTCACTTAGTGAAAACTTGCTGTTACATCCAGCTTGGAGAACACCGTTGCGTCTCCAACAAGCCAAAGGACCTGTTCAACCGTAGGGAGGATGTGACGTTCTCGAAGTATGACTTGATTTAGCTGGGTTAAGTCAACACAAAGATGATAATCCCCCGACACTTTAAGGACCACAACCAGTCCAGAACACTATGGCATTGGACTGTCAACGCGGTGAATTGCTCCGTCACTCTCGAACTTGTTCAGCTCAAGCCTCGCAGTTTCATGTAATGGGATGGAAATGCGATGAGAAACACTGAGTGAGAATGGTGTGGCATCAGGATTCAAGCGATTTCGATATTCATCTTTGAGGGTGCCAAGTCCGCGGAACACTTCAGCGTGAATTGAAGCTTCAGGTGCTTCCACCCCACCAAGCAATTGCAAGACATCGAGGGCTTGTATAGCCAGCAGTCCCAGAAGAGGGACAGAGAGCGATTCAATGACGAAGACCCGCTGGAAGGACATCTTCCTGCGCCAGCTTAGTCCAGCTGTATAGCACCACAATGGTTGACCTCTGGGTCTGGTAAGTACAATGTCAACCTTGTCCAGCTTGACTGGAAGCTTGGGGAAGACATCGGGTATGGCTGAGACCTCGGCTCCGGAGTCAACTTTAAATTGCGTTGTGTAGTCGTCCACGGTGACATCCACTAATAAAGACTTGGTCCTCACCCTGACGGTAGTCAGGTGAATGGATCCAATTTTTTGCTCCGATTTCCGCGAGCGACAAACTTGTGCAAAGTGCCCCTTTTTTCTAGAAAAATTGCAGAGCGAACTGCGTCCCGGACATTGGATACGACGATGAGACTCGCGGCCACAGAATCTGCTGGTGAGCATCTCTGCATTGGGACGGTCGAAAGAAGGCTTCACGTTTCGGTGATAGCGAACAGACTTCTGCGTATTTGTAGTGTCCATGCGCAAAGCGCTGCCAGCCTGCGACTGCCGCTTTTCTTTTTCCGCGTCTCCCGCCTGACGTACTAGCATCCAAGCTTCTTTGAGAGTGGGCTTAACGTTTCTGCATAGCTGGTCTCAAAGACGCAAGTCCTGCAAGCCGATGACGAATCTATCATGTACTAGCCTTTCTTCAACTTGCGCTGAAGGATAGGTGCAGCGTTTCACCAGCCTGCATAATTCCACATAGTACACGTCGATGTTTTCGCCTGGCTGCTGTACGCGTCTGTGAAAACGCGATGACTCATAGAGCTCATTACTAGGATGAACGAAGTGCTCAGTAAAACTGTCGACAACAGTCTTGTAGAAAGTGAGGGACGCGGCATCGAGAGAGAATGTATCGAGGAGCGGACACGCTTCGGGGCCCACGCATTATAAGAGCGAGCGCACCTGTGTTTCTTCCGGTGCATTCTTGAGTCGCGAGATGGCAGCTTAGTCCTCAAACCGGCTTTTCCACAACAGCCAGGTTACAGTGTTGCCGAAGTTGAATGGTTCCGGCGTCTGAAGATTGACACCCACCCATTTCGGGCTGCAGTGCTCGGTAGACATGGCAAGGACAATGGCTAAGCGCGACGTCGGGTCTCCACCACACTTCTGACACCATGTAGTGTTAACAGTTCACCAAGGACACTAACCAAGACAAAGCCTTAGCGAGCCTGAAGAAAGACAGCCGGTCCCCACTGAACCGAAATCAAATATCCTTTATTCTCCTTAGCCCAAATGCTTCACCGCTAGGAGAGGGCGCCACAAACCACCACAATAGTAGCGGCCTCTTCAGGTAGGTAGGTAGGTAGCTGGTAGGTAGTTAGGTAGGTCAGTTGGTAGATATATAGATAGATAGATAGATAGGTAGGTAGGTAGGTAGGTGTAGGGTAGGTAGGTAGGTAGGTAGGTAGGTAGGTAGGTAGGTAGGTAGGTTAGGAGGTAGGTAGGTAGGTAGTAGGTAGGTAGGTAGGTAGGTAGGTAGGTAGGTAGGTAGGTAGGTAGGTAGGTAGGTAGGTAGGTAGGTAGGTAGGTAGGTAGGTAGGTAGGTAGGTAGGTAGGTAGGTAGGTAGGTAGGTAGGTAGGTAGGTAGGTAGGTAGGTAGGTAGTAGGTAGGTAGGTAGGTAGGTAGGTAGGTAGTAGGTAGGTAGGTAGGTAGGAGGTAGGTAGGTAGGTAGGTAGGTAGGTAGGTAGGTAGGTAGGTAGGTAGGTAGGTAGGTAGGTAGGTAGGTAGGTAGGTAGGTAGTAGGTAGGTAGGGAGGTAGGTAGGTAGGTAGGTAGGTAGGTAGGTAGGTAGGTGGTAGGTAGGTAGGGTAGGTAGGTAGGTAGGTAGGTAGGTAGGTAGGTAGGTAGGTAGGTAGGTAGGTAGGGAGGTAGGTAGGTAGGTAGGTAGGTAGGTAGGTAGGTAGGTAGGTAGGTAGGTAGGTAGGTAGGTAGGTAGGTAGGTAGGTAGGTAGGTAGGTAGGTAGGTAGGTAGGTAGGTAGGTAGGTAGGTAGGTAGGTAGGTAGGTAGGTAGGTAGGTAGTAGGTAGGTAGGTAGGTAGGTAGGTAGGTAGGTAGGTAGGTAGGTAGTAGGTAGGTAGGTAGGTAGGTAGGTAGGTAGGTAGGTAGGTAGGTAGGTAGGTAGGTAGGTAGGTAGGTAGGTAGGTAGGTAGGTAGGTAGGTAGGTAGGTAGGTAGGTAGGTAGGTAGGTAGGTAGGTAGGTAGGTAGGTAGGTAGGTAGGTAGGCGGAAGGGTAGATAAGTAGGTAGGGTAGATGGTTAGGTAGGTTAGTTGGTAGGTAGGTATGTAGGTAGGTGGGTGGGTGGGTGGGTGGGTGGGTGGGTGGGTAGGTAGGTAGGTAGGTAGGTAGGTAGGTAGGTAGGCAGGCAGGCAGGCAGACAGGTAGATAGATAGATACGCTCAAAGCCGCTAAAGTTTACTAAGAAATGCTTCGTTTATTAAATAATTGAGGGGCTCTTTCCAGAGGGTAGATGAAGGCAAGTGAAGCTTGCCGTTTTTGTGCGTTACGTAGTGAGTTTCTTTTCAGAGTAACAGACTGGTGGGCAATTGGTGGGGGTTCATAATTATATATAGTGATTCATAAAACACAAGATACAAGATAAAGGCACTGATTTGTCTTACATGAGGGTGCACTGCTCAGTGACTCACGATTGAAAGCCAGTGCTAGAACGAATGCAAAAAGAGTGGGATGAAGACAGGACATGCACTTTTCTTTCTTTCCTGCTTGGAAGAGTACTTTCTTCAAAGATGCAGGAGGAGGGGAGGGAGCTGTGCTCTAGTGTCGTCTCTTAGTGAGGCTGTTCCTTATCTTCATACCAGCACATGCTCCCTCCCACTTCTTTCCCTTTAATGGAGTACTGAATAAATTTTGAAGGTGAGATAACTTGCGAGACAGATTTTTGTGCACTGACCCATCAGTATATAAATCAGTTTAAAAGTGCAAGTCACCGCACTGCATGCTAAAAGTGGCTTCGTTTTTTTGTAATATAAACAACCAGTCACCTCCCGCATCACGAGTTTTGTTTTGCCTGCCACAACCCTTGCAAGCACTCTCTCCTAGCCGACCATTTCAGCTGAAAGAGGGGGCGAACTTGCACAGGGTATGAAAGCTGGCATTTTAGCCTCGACAGTGCTTTTCTTGGGGAGTTCACTATATTTACTCCGCGAAAGAGATTATAGCAGCACCCAGAACATCTCCATTGAAAAGAGCTGTCGGTGTGGTGCTCATATGCAGGCGGCTTAATACTGAAAACGAGAATATAGCTTAGCGAGCTATATTTACATGAAAACCCAGCTTTTCCTTCCTCCAAGCAAAGACCCCTTTGGGCCCCGCCTATTTCAGTGCTCTGTGGAACAGAAACATCGACTGAGCACCATAAAGTCGTCTCCAAATAATTAACTATCTATCATATGCTAAAGAAATGGGCTTTCCAGCCACAATAAACAGGTTGTTAGCCACCTGTTGCAACAGAAAAAAAAGAAGATGCAACATTTTTTTTGCATGAGTGCTCCTTTACTAGATACCCCCTTCCCCTCACTACAGAGCTATGGCTATGCACCTGTCATTACGTCTTGCAATGTTTCTGCGGGTGGTTGTAATTAACAACTGGGCGTGGGGATGGTGGTATAAAAAGGGTTGTCATAATGGCTTCAACAACGCTCCACTGGCCGAGGAATCCTTTTTTTTTTTAATTCTTGCTTTGCTATCAACATGCCTTCTCGTGACCCTCAGCAGAACTTTGTTTTGTTCTCACTGGCTGTAGGTCAGATGCGTTTTAGCGAACCCCACCGACCTCTCATACCAGTTACTGCGGCTTTCCGAGAGCTTCAAGTGCCATGTCAGCAATCTTGTTAACATGCTTGCGGCCTGCCGTGCTGACCTGGCAATTGTATCATTCCTAGTGTCATGACCTCATAACTCTATTCACTATATATGTGTACCCACCAGAGGCTGTTACAGGCACATACTACGAATGGCTGCTCAGACATGAACAAGCTTTGACATCAATGCAACAACTCGAAAGGCCAGCACTAACAGACCACTTCAAATCGTTTTAGGGTCCTTGGAAGGCAGGCGTCACTGGATCATTTGTTCAAGAAATGCGGCACCTCAAAAGCCCTGGATGGACATGAAGATGGCTACACGAGGTAAGGTAACAGTGATAAAAGTACAATCAATATATTCTGACACACACATGTAGAACAGGCTAGTAATGCATGCGCTGACACTGAGATTGCAACCTGCATTTCATAAAATGTGTTCTATCTGGCACATAATACTCAGACCCTGTCATTTTCATTTGTGCATTAGGATGACAGGCAAAGTAGTGAATTCAATAAAACTACCTGCCTATTTCAATCATGCAAATACGGTAGTAAATGGCACACACCCAGCAACAAAAGGCCAGAATCAGACAACTACTTTTAGCATGTAAGCTTCAAATCGGCAGCCCAGAGCACTACATCATCTACTCAAGCTTTTGGCTCATGAGATGTTTGGACAGCACATACATGTACTTGTAGCAATGATCCACCAGCACTGCCACAGGAGGACCTTCTGAAGGACTGTGCTCATAAAGCAGCCCAGTGTAGCCATCTTCTCCAACAATCAGCTATAAAAAAAGAGTTCCTTTTTTTTGCTTGTATCTGTAGCATACAAAAATGTGTTTTATCGGAGCTAAATGTAAAACACAACGAAAACTTAAACAAGGAGTTGCACCTCACAATTAAATTATATGCATAATCTCTTCTTGAAATGGCCCCATCAAATCTTTGGGTTCCATCATTTCATGCTTTGTTCCGTGCCTGTTAAATCACTGGATGCAATAGTAACTGAGTGGCCAGAAAACAGCAACAAAGTAATAGCCTTAGTAAATACACAAGAAGCAGACTAAGAGTACAGCACTGTTTTCATCCCCACTTGAGGAACATTTGCAGGAAAGAGAGTAATGGTACCAGCTGCCGGGCACACACGCAAAGCGAGCATTTGCAGGATGTTTATACATATCATTGTTATCTTCAATCCATCTAGCATATACAAAATCAAGCAATACACATCATAACTTACGATCCTTTGCATTCAGATGCATTTAGCCAGCTTAATGGGCACAAAATTTTATTTGTTAAAAAAAATTATTTCAGTACAGCATAAGTATAATTTTCAATAGGTTACTTGATTTCCAGCTCTCATTTGAATATATTGAATGTAGCTCTCTCGTGAATATTAACACCACCAGGTTTGCTTCTAATTCTAATTACTTGCTACCACTCATTCACATGAACTATGGTAAGAAAACATCTAAATTCTCTACCATTCAAGTTTGAAATAGCTTGCCTGTTGAACCTAAATCTGCGCTCACATTTTCACTTTTCAAAGCATTCATAAAATCTTTCCTATTAACTGCTTATTACATTGCAATAGTTGCCTGTTGAACTTAAACTTGTCCCCATATTTTCACTTTTCAAGACATCAGTAAAATCTTTCCTTATAACTTTTGATTACATAGAAATACTTTGCCTATTGAACTCCCACATTTTCACTCTTCAGAAAATCCATAAAATCTTGCCTTTCAACTACTGATTGCTCACCTCTTTCGTTACCACGCCTATTGAAATCATCACCAGTGATCGACGCTTTTGGATCATAAATTTGGTTATGTTAAATTTGTTTCCCATGCACGCAGTACTTTTTATTGTAGTTAGTTCAGCCACTCAACTTTCAGAATGAATTTGAATTTCAGAGTCAATTTGAATTTGCCTGTTTTGGCAACATAGTGATTTTTGACAGACCTTTGCACAAACCGATGTGCGTGTATTATTGGAAAAGTACTGGTGAACTTGACAGAAGTGCGTGCCCCTCATGATTATGCTACAGTGACATCGAATTTATGCAATGAAAAGAACCTTTGCAAGCCTAATATCAAATTAAAGTGTCAGCTTCACAATTTAACTATGTTGAGCAGTAATAATTGCCAGAAATTTATGCCAGATATTCAATAGAGAGTTGTTCCCAGGAGTCCGGAAAGATTTGTTCTAGAAAGAATAATAACGTTGGTCCGTCGTGCATTTAAAGTGTCGAGGTGGCCTTCTCTGACAGTTTCCATCTGCTTTGGTTTCACTTGCATTGTTATATCAGACACAGGGTTACATCTAGTGTCACTAGTCGCTCCTATGACGTCGTCGTTACGCACGCATGGGTGCGCACCAGTGCTGCAAAACACATTCGCTGCTCGAAACTGTCTTGCAACCCCACCAAATTGAGTGAGGATTAGCTTAGAGTGTGAGCATGACAGCATCTCAGCTTCAAGCTTTATGGCGACAATGTTTTGTGTGATCCTGAGATATCCGCAGTCATTCATGAGTTTGTTTTATTCACATCCTCAAGTTGCCTCCTCCACCACAAGTGCATATAGCTACTGACCTTTGTGAACAATCTTAGAGCTACCCTGGTTACGTGCGTTGTCCACAATTCGCTGGAGCGCAGTGTGCTAGGGCTGGCTGCGCAGCTTCTCCTAAAGGCAAGACGGCCCCTGGAGCACATCTTGGCCCCGACTACGGAGCAGTGCAATACATTTCAGAACTGCAGGCGATATTGGCTTTTTTTTTAAACGATATGCGCAAAAATTCAAAGAAATATGCTTATATGCATATACTGGAACAGCAACCTATGCAGAGTGAGGTGGCTCATGAAAAGAGGTGATGCTAGATGAAATAGCGAAGTTCATTGGACACCTCTTTATAAAGGGATTATTCACATCACAGGTATCTGTCTATATTGGTCCACCTGGAGACCCTTATAGCAAAACAACAAAAATTTACTGAGAAAACTGTACGAGTACACTTGCATCTGATGAAAAACGATGCAATGCTTCACCACATGGCATGAGCAACGAAGCAGCACTACGGTTCTGATCTTGTTAGTCCATGTGAAGAGAAACATTTTGTACAACATTCATTATTTTTTATACTGTTCCTGGGTCATATTTTTTGCAAATAGCATTTCATTGGGCAAAGTTTGGTATGCTGCAATGCGTGCTGGAGCACTTTTTAAACTGCCCAAAACAATCTTCCCGAGACATATGAAGAACAACTATTTTCGCGTGGTAACGAAAGAGTTAATGTATATAACTTTTTTTTTTCACTAGCTCACACTTCTGTTATTTGCATTTACTTTTGTGTCTTATATAAGTTGTTTTCATCATTATTTTTTTCATTTCTTTGTACACTTGTTCTACTATAATTCAGTATTAATTTTTGCATTGTCTTTCACTTTCCATTGCATTGCATATTATATTTTACATTTTGCTTTTTATTTCATTGTATTGCTATTTTATATTTCATTTTGTATTTACTTGTTCTAGCACGTCGCTGCTTGTTTTGCCTTGTGTATGATTATTATTACCATCTGCTAATCTTCTGAGTTTTTAATTCACTTTTATTGTGGTTTTTAATTGAGGGTCTCGTTTACAGTATTTATACTCTGGGACCCTCATCTGTTTATAAGTATTATGTAATTGATGCTTATATAACCAATAAACTGAAACTGAATACACCTTTGCACAGAACCCACTATGAGTGAACCATATTCACTTTCACGGAGGCAACAAAATTCATTTGGAAGTCTCCTAAGCCCATATTTTCTCAGGCCTCCAAAGTTAGCAATAACAACCGCAAAATCCCAGATATTTGTGACACCAGTTTGACGAAAGACTGCTTGGATTTTTCCATTTAGAGCAGCAGGAGTTGATCTGTTGTTGATCGACTGCAATTTGCACTTCTTTGAGGAATCCATTTTCCCCCTTGATGAAGGTAGCTCTTATTTACATAGTGGGCACACTGATTTTCTATTGTGAATTTAAACCTACGAGAGGAACATTGTCTTTTTTTTTGCAATTTATACTGTAGGAAATGATTATGACGCTTCTTGCCGTGACCAGTTCTCAAGAAAGGTGTCATAGACTGATGCCCTGTTACGTATGGCCCTAGAAGTTATCATGGCAGATGCCATTGTGCATGGACCTGTTGGCCACAAAGTTTTTCTTAGGGGTCATTGCTTGGATTAGAGTGATAAACGGCAGGCTTTCCTGGAAGATACTTATGCCCCTGTGACACGTGATTGGGCGAGTGAGGCAGCCTTATAGTGAAACTGCACTGCTGGAGAGGTTTACATCGAACCAGGGCACGTATTCACCTGAACGCAGACATAGATGCTTGCAGGTGCACAAGACCACTGCTGCCATCTCCTCCAAAAAATGCCAACAAACAGCATACAGCATACAGAAAAAAGCAGGATAGTTACTATGTATAGTTATAGCAATTTGACATAGAACAACAAACTTTGCAAGCAACATACACATTGTTATTAGATTATCCCTGCAAATTAGTTACAGCATTTCCAGTGCAAGTGTTCCAGCGTCAATCTGCAAGGCAGAGTTGCAAAGACCGTGAAGGAAAGCCTTAAAGGACCTGTAAACCACCTCCAATATTTCTTCAAACATTTTAAGTAAACACGTGCATAGTGTGCAGAATACCGTCGCGATCAACGATTTTACACGTGGTAGCACTATGGGTCGCCGGCACGCCACGAATTTCAAGGAACAATCCCTCCTCTCCGGGTCTTTTGGGCCTCCGCGTGACATCGAAAAGTTGAATCTTTGACTCACAGCACATATATGCAGTAGTTAATCAAGCAAGAGCCTACGACTTACGGTTAGTCTGCAAGCAGCTGTCCGCGCTGCTTGTTCTCCGTCGTGTTGCACACGTGCGTGCGCACACTTGCAAATCAGCTACTGCGGCTCGTAACAGAAGGTTCATACCAGCATGATTCGTACAAGCAAGGGCCAGCATGGCAGCAGCGGTTCGCCAAAAAACATGCAGCCATCGAATTCGATGGAGGGGCGGAGTCACAGTAACCAGAAGTACATGGTGTTTCGAGCAGCGCATCAGTGATGACTTATGTCATGTGTGATTTGTTGATTGATATGTGGGGCTTAATGTCCCGAAACCACCATATGATTATGAGAGATGCCATAATGGAGGGCTCCGGAAACTTTGACCACATCGCGCATGATTGGGAGAGGCACTCAGCAAGAGGGCAAAGCGGCTTTGGAAGAGGATAGAAACTGAGGGTAGCGAAGAAAAGAGCGAAAGGAGTGATCAGCGCGTTTCGTTAATCAAACATGTCTCTCTGCTACTACGGCACCACTTCGAAAAATTCTCACGACCCAATGGCAAGTTGTACACTTGCACACAACTTCACCACCACCACTGAATTTAGACTTCTGAGTGGTTTAGGGGCCCTTTAAAGAGGCCCTCCATCATGTTTTCACCAGTGTCAGAAAGTGCTGCCTTAACGTAGTCGAAGCTACTAAAGACAGTGTTTCCATAGGTAGTGTTTTCTGATGCGAGCCAAGCATTATAGCACAGCACGTGGCCTGGGATTTACAATTAATTTTCAAAGTCAGCTAGAAATTGTTCTTCTTCTTCATACAAATGATCCCATGTACCCAAAGTCACAGCCAATGGCTGATTTGAGCACCATGAGCTGCATAGTTACTAAGGCCGCCACAGGAGGCCGCCCCATGTGCTCATGCACTCACAATTGCACTGCAAGTATACCTTGCATCCGAAGAGAGAAAAAGAAAAAATGCTCAAGGACATGATGTATACAGCGATTTAACTTCTTCCCCTCGTGCCATTCCTACCACCTTAACTTCCAGCATCCTCATCGGGAAGAGAAAAAACAACTACAGCATGCAACCAATCTATATACAACTCCACTCGTACTCGACAGATTATAAAAATTTTTGTGGTAGTCAATTTGTCATGTAACAAACGCCTTAAAAGCCATTTGATAGTTACCTGACAAAGTATTACAAGGCCTCTTTAAAGGGGCCCTGCAATACTTTTCCAAGTAATTGCCTAATGGCTTCATTAAATGAGCTTATTGCCTCATAAATCAAATGCTACAAAAAATTTTTGAATCTGTCAAGTACAAGAGAAGTTGCAGGAGTTTGCCTCTTTCTTTAGGAGCTTTCTCACTCCTTTCGTAGCACAGTGAAAGCAATGCAGCGATGGGGGATGATAAGGGCACAAGAAGGTGCACCCTTGAGCACTTTCTTTTCATTTTTCTTCCAAACGCACGGCTTGCTTTTAATGTGATCACGCGCACGCACGTGGCACATGGCACATCTTGCAGTGGCCGCAGTAACTATGCAGTTCACGGTACTCAAAACCGCCAACGGTTGTGGAATTTCGGTATATGATGCAGTGATTTGGGTATATGGCATCATTCAGAGAGATAGGTGAGAGTGATTTTTAGCTGACTTTAAGAATTGTAAATTCCAGGCCACGTGTTCCACTACAACATTTGGCTTGCGTGTTCTTCAGAGCCGCGACTACCGATCAGCAGTGCGTTTTCACCATGCTGAAAAAGTGTTGCATGGCCCAGTCACCTCTGACTACACCTTTTTGTTATAATAACTAGGGACATTCAGTCAAAAAAGAAAAAAGGGTACCTGAACGGTTTTATCACACCAGCGATTTGCAGCATTTTCCCCACTTCTACCTCCAAGAAGCATTTGATAAGCACAGGCCACTTCATAAGGTTCCTTTTGCTTCAGCTTTTGATCAAGACACACCACAAGGATGGCTTTTTTAATAGATTCCAGAGATTCCACATTCCGAGGATCTACAGCAAAAGGCATAGCAGGGTTCAAGCAGGGAATGCCCTTACAATGAATGAAAACATCTCCTTAGCAATTATCAAGAAATACAACACCAACAGACACATTTCTGCTCTATTTGCTAAACGTGTATTCTAACACTATTATAAAGTGCCTGCTGTTTCGATGTCCTTGGCCTACTACAATTCCCTTGTTTCCAATGAAGATGAGTGCACAAAAGGGCAATTATTAATGTACTAGCTGACAAAAAGTGTACTTGTGTATTTCAAAAAAATATTCAATTAATCATTTCTTTATGGCATGAATATTCGCAATGTGCTCATAATTTGTTATCAAACTTAAAAGTGGTAAGTGCATGGAACAATGGTGTACTTCTCAAGTCACCTGTATACGTGCATGCCTATATTTTTTTGTTTAATAGCTCACTCTAAATTAATTAAATATTGTTAATTATTCAGTTTTATTCGATAAAATAAATGGTTTATCGGGTTTACCTTCTCTGCCATGATTACAGAAGCAGCTTACCATTCAATGTTGTGGTTACTAGATATGCAGTGATACACCACGGTGTTTGAGTTTGTGACAACTTTAGTTATCTTATTTTGATGTTGCTGTATCTTTCATTTGAAGTTTGCGAAGTTGGGTCACATTCCTGCAAGGTGTCTGGTAGATATATTCCCCTGGCAAGTTCGAATTTTTCAAAAGATGTTTTCAGTACATACTTTGTGTTTCTAATATACAAACACAATTCTATTAAAACAAATTTAAAGTATTAGAACCCTACCATTCACAAAAAAAAAATTGCAGTCACAAACACCAGCAAAAGCCTACCTGTAAAAGTGACATAAACTCTTTTTTCAACACCAATAACGAAAGCCTTTTCTAAATGATGTCTTCATAGAAAATGCAGAAGAAACAATAAAACTTTAATCGCAAAAATTTCTCGTTCTAGACGCAGTGAAACACATACAAGGACACTTAAAATGACACGAATATTAGCGGAGAGCTTGCCAAGTGTGGGTAGAGGTAGCCAAAGAAGAGAAGCACAGCATACTTTTATTGGGTTCTAGCAGCCACATCAATGAACCAAGAGACAGTGGAACAAGGGAGAGCAAAGGGTAATAAATAGAATGCGCTATCAAGAATGAAATTTCATGATTTCAGCCCAACATGAAAAGAAGACCAGAAATGTTCCACAGAAAACAAGACATGCAATAGTTCTACCTTCTCCGAGAAATTTTTGGTCTTTTCTTGCCCTAAAAACACACAGGCATTAATTTAAGACATCAACTACCCTAGTAAAAAGCTCCTCTGTGATATCAAGGACTAACATAGATAGACGGCACAAAAGGCAGTCGGTACAGATATTGTTTTACACAACCACAAGAAATAATAACTGAAGCCTGGGAATGTGCCATGCCATGGCATGTGGGAAAACCCGACATAAAATCCAAACAGCAAAAGAAGACTAGTAATCAGATAAAACACGAGAACCCATCCAGATTTTTTTTTACTTTCCAAAAGCAATAAAATGACACAAGCAATATTTTTTTTCAACTACATTACAAGAAGAAAACCAACTTGAGCTAACCTTACATATTTTTTACGTTCTAAAGATGGCCCCAAAATTGGCAGTGAACCTTTACTTCTCATGTCATCCTTTTCATGTCTTGCATAAAAACTTTCCTGAAGAAGTTTTGTCACAGAATGTTTAACGTAAAATTACTGCCAAGTTTCTACATTTTATTATGATGGGGATCCCCCATTTATAAGTTTCATGCTATTTTGAATTTTGCTTACCTAAAGCACAGTAATGCTTATAAAAAATATAGGTGCATACAGGACTATGAGAGTAGTGCATACTACATTAACAATCTATTCATAATTTGTTATCAGACTTGACACAAATAATTAGGAAATAGCCATAAGAGCCTGGCAAACACCAACATTAAGCAGATGATGATGATGTTTGATGCTTTGTGGCGCATGGGCCATTTCACGGCCAAAGAGCGCCAGTTCATCTTACTAAAAATATGGACAATGATTGTGATAAGCGGCTGTATAAGGGCCATAAAATTCCTCGCGGTAAGGCGGGTAAGAACATACAAGTAATAAAATCATGATCATGCCGTGAAAGGTGCGTGTGGTGTGAACAGATGACAAAAGTTGGTGATAATAAAAGACGATGGTGGATATGTATGGCATTAGCACAAGTGCCTCACTCGTTCATACCCTTGCGTCCAAGGGCCGTGAAGCAAGTGCTTTCTTGTGTAGCCACCGCAGCAAAAACCTCTCTGGAGAGGTCGTGCTACGGAATGCCCGGGTATATATGAAAACTATGAATTTCTTTTAAAAACTCTAACAATGATTTATGACTAAAAAGCGGTTCCCTACCGACGAACATTGCAGGGTGTAAAGGTATATGTTGTCGGTAGGGTAATGGAAAATGTTGTTTTCTTAGAGTTTCTAAGTGTTTGCACTGGATTAGTATGTGAAGGACTGTTAATGCTTTACCACATTTGTCACACAATGGTGGATCGTCACCAGACAAAAGATAAGTGTGTGTCGCGTATGTGTGTCCTATCCTTAGTCTCGTTAGTATTATATCTGTATGACGCGATTTCGATACGGGCAGCCAATGACCAAGGTGTGGCTTAATAACGTGTAGTTTGTTTTGTGTGTGTGTATCCCACTTGCTCTGCCAGTATACCCTGAGGTTTCGTTTCAGAGACGGCTTAAGATCAAGGGCCGGGATCGATATGGGTGTAGGGGCAGTGATTTTGTGGACGGATGCAGCGAGCTGATCCGCCCTCACGATGCCTTGAATCTCACGGTGCCCTGGCACCCAGCACACTACAACATGTTGTTTGAGTGTGTAGAGTGTGCACATAATGGAGTAAAGTGAGACAAGGACTGGGTTTTTGTGTTTTTTAAGAGTGTGCAGAGCCGTTACCACATGAGGGAGTCCGTATAAATTACTGCTTTTTGTATTTGTAATTGCTTGATGTGTTTAGCCGCCACAAGTATCGCATAAGCTTCCGCTGTGAAGATACTTGTGTCTGGATGTAGAGGGCCAGCATCCGAAAAGGATGGGCCGACAGCAGCGTAGGACACAGAGGAGTTAGACTTGGAGGCATCTGTAAAGAACTCAGGACGTGTGTATTTGTGTTGAAGTTCCAGGAAGTGTGTTCGGATATGGGCAATAGGCACATGTTTTGTAACTTCTAGAAAAGACACATCGCAGTCTATAGTCTGCCATTGCCACGGTGGCGGGTATGCTACAGGAGCCGTTAAACTGTGTTCAAGTGAGACTCCAGTTTCCTCAGCTAGACTCTTCAGGCGAACTGAGAAGGGCTGCCTCATTGAAGGCCTGTTTTGAAACAGAATTGAGCTCGACAAATCATTAATAGTTAAGTATGAGGGGTGCTTCTTGTCTGCTTTTACCTTAAGTAAATAAACAAAGGACATGTAAGTTCTATGCAGATGAAGCGACCACTTATTTGACTCAACATAAAGGCTTTCTACGGGGCTAGTGCGAAAAGCACCCGTAGAAAGGCGGATGCCCAAATGGTGCACGGGGTCCAGCATCTTCAAAGCACTTTGAGTCGCAGACTGATAAACAACGGCCCCATAATCTAAGCGGGTGCGAATGAGGCTTCTATATAGGTTCATGAGACATTGCCTGTCACTACCCCACCTAGTACGTGACAACACTCTTAAAACATTCATGGCTTTTAAACATTTTATTTTTAGATACTTGATGTGCGGTACGAAGGTCAACTTGTTGTCCAAGATTAATCCTAAGAATTTATGCCCCGTATTAACAGACAGACGTTGACCGTTCAGTTCAATGTCGGGTTCTGAGTGCATGCCTCTCTTTCGGGAGAACAAGACACACGTGCTTTTTTGTGGGTTCAGTCGGAATCCGTTTTCCTCTGCCCATTTGGAGACCTTGTTTAAACCTAACTGAACCTGCCGCTCACACATTGCCAGATTGCAAGATCTAAAGCCAAGCTGGACGTCATCGACATATGTACAATAAAACATATTGCGAGGAATGGACAAGCGCAAGGAATTCATTTTGATGAGAAAAAGTGTGCAGCTAAGTACACCACCTTGTGGCACGCCTGTTTCCTGGACAAATAATTGGGAAAGAACCGTGCCCACTCGGACACGTAATGTCCGGTTTGACAGGTAATTTTCGATTATGTAAAACATTCTTCCCCGCACGCCAAGATGGGACAGGTCTCTTAGAATTCGAAAACGCCATGTTGTATCATAAGCCTTTTCGATATCGAGGAATACAGAGAGAAAATATTGTTTATGGACGAAGGCGTCCCTGATCTGTGCCTCAATATGAACAAGGTGGTGTGTGGTGGATCTACATTCTCGAAACCCGCACTCAAATGGGTCGAGCAAATTGTTTGTTTCAAGGATACGTACAAGTCGGCAGTTTATCATTTTTTCGAAGACTTTGCACAAGCAGCCTGTAAGTGCAATAGGCCTATAACTCGAAGATAAAGAAGGGTCCTTGCCCTGTTTCGAAATGGGAATAATAATAGCCTCTTTCCAGGAGGTAGGGATAGTGCCAGAAAACCAGATAGTATTGTACAAACAAAGTAAGGTTTTTCGTGTTTCGATTGGTAGGTTTTTTAACATTTCATACACCACACGGTCAGAACCTGGGGCCGAAGTACTGCAGGAGTTCAGAGACGTTCGCAGCTCAGCTAGACTAAAAGCTTGGTTATATGCCTCGTACCTAGTGCATTTGTGTTCGAGTTTCTGCTTTTCTATTCTTGTTCTGTATTTTTGGAAAGTGTCAGTATAGTGGGATGAGCTGGACACCTGTTCGAAGTGTGCACCGAGGAAGTTTGCCTGATCTTACAAGGTATCGCCCTGAGTGTTTACGAGTGGAAGTGTGTGTACTTGTTTTCCTGCTATCCTACCGACCATGTTCCAGACTTTAGCCTCCTTTGTGTATGAACTGATCCCTGACAAAAACTTCTGCCAGCTTTCCCTTCTGGCCTGCCGACGCGTTCTCCTTCCTTGAGACTTTATTTTCTTGAAAGTGTCGAGATTTTCGGCTGTCGGTGAGTTCCGAAGCAGCCTCCAAGCTCTGTTTTGCTGTTTGCGCGCGTTTCGGCATTTAGAGTTCCACCATGGCACACGCCGTTTTCCAGGGTGTCCATTTGTTTTAGGGATGCATTTTGTTGCAGCATCAATCAAAAAGGCTGTGAAGTAGTTGACAGCAACATCAATGTTCAAAGTACATATGTCATTCCAACCTAGACGAGCGATGGTATAAAACTGTTCCCAGTCGGCTCTATTTATGAGCCACTTGGGAACACGTGGTGGGCACTCAGTTACTGTAGTTGTGCTCAAAACTACGGGGAAGTGGTCACTTCCATACAGATTACTGACGACATTCCACTGGAGTAGAGGCACAAGAGATGGAGATGCTATGCTTAGGTCTATGAAGGAGTAGGTGTTATTAGCGAGATTATAATAGGTTGGTTCTTTTCGATTCAGGAGACACGCACTCGACGAGAGAAGGAACTGTTCGATCAGTCGACCTCGCGCGTCATACCGAGAGTCACCCCATAGCCTGCTATGCGCATTAAAGTCTCCAAGGAGAACATAAGGCTCCGGAAGTTCATCAATTAGAGAGTGTAAATCACGTTTTTGCATCTGATAGCTAGGAGGAATGTAAATAGTGCAGATTGTGATCAGTTTATCAAAAAGAACTGCTCGAACAGCCACTGCCTCAAGGGATGTTTGGAGTTGTAAGTGTGTGCATGCAATTCCTTGATTCACTATGATGACAACACCTCCGGATGATGTCATGGCATCAACACGGTCCTTTCGGAAAATAACGTATTTACGAAGAAAATTTGTGTGTTTTGAATTAAGGTGTGTTTCTTGTACACACAGCACTTTTGGTGAGTGTTCGTGTAAGAGTTCTTGGATGTCGTCAAGGTTTCTGAGAAGGCCCCTGACGTTCCATTGTATAACTTGAGTGTTCATGATGAATGTAAAATAGTGCTGTGTGTACGAAAAGCGAGTGGCTGTTTAGACAGGGAGTTTGAGTTCACTTAACAGGGCCGTCACCAGGCCCTGTGATTTGCTTTTTTGTTTTCTTGGCGCGCTCCAAGGAGCCACGCCGCTCTTTCGGTACCAAGGGTACCGATGTATAAATTGCCTCCTCAGAGGCACTTGATGCCCGCACGTGCGGGCTGTTAGTACGAATTTCGGGCCTCGCCTGGTGAGGTGAGGCCTTGAGACCCGAGGACTCTGGAGTCTCCTGTCTCTGTTTGGGAGTAGGCGGTGTAGCCTGGGCTACAGCCGCCTTGGGGGCAGGTGCCACAACTACCGGCTCGGTATGCGCGGGCCGAAGGTGTGGCGAGGACTGGTGCGGCGGTGCCCCCTGACGCGCCGCATCAGCGTATTTAGGTCCATAGAATGGAGCGACTCTTCGCCGTGCTTCCTTAAATGTAATGTTCTCCTTCACCTTCAATGTAATTATTTCTTTTTCTTTTTTCCATTATGTGCAGGAGCGTGAATATGTGGCATGGTTTCCTTCGCAGTTTACACAGTGTGGCGGTTGTTTGCAGTTCTCAGACACGTGGCCTAGGACTCCACATTGTGCACAAGTCTGGCGACCACGACAGGTTTTAATGGCCATACCTCTGGCACTGGAAGCAACGACGAGGGTTTGGTATGTACGGCCTGATAGATGTCTTCGTGTACCCTGTTTGAATAGATTCCGGTAGTTTACTGGATGCAAACGTGAGTATCAAGTGTTTTGTCGGTGTTTCCTTATTATCTTTTCTGATGACGATTCTCTGTACATTAGTGACATTTTGGCTCTTCCACCCCTCCAAAAGTTCAGTCTCAGTCAAGTCAATTAAGTCCATGTCAGATACCACTCCGCGAGTTGTGTTCATTGATCTATGTGGTGTTATGGTTATTGGTATGCCACCGAAATCTGAAAGACGGTCTAGCTTTTCAAATTGTTCTTTGTCGCGGATTTCGAGGAGAAGGTCTCCACTAGCCATTTTGGTTACCTTGTATCCTGTGCCAAGAGTTTCGGTGAGACATCTAGAAACAAGGAAACGAGAGACGGTCCTGGCTTGCTTTTCAGTTTTTTCACAGTGGATAACATGAAAGTGAGGATATGTTTCTTTTGGCTGGTTGAAAAAATTTATATCATCGGTGCGTACCCGCTTTAAGCCGGTACGATCAGACAGTAGGGGGAATGCTCTATGCATGCCTTTCTTATTTTTGTTCAGCAGCGTTGGCGGCCACCCACCACGGAGCCCAACGAGGGGACGCTACAAGTTTACAGATGCTGAAAACTGCAGACGCCAGCCGTACAACGCCACTATAACCCAATGCGCCTAGACCAAGGTAGGCTATTTGCACAGGGTTAACCCTAGCCGCCAGGAAGTTTGGAAGTAAACGGAAGAGAGTAGAAGACAGGACAGATAAATAGTAAGAGATAAAGACGAAGATGTAGGGAGAGAGAGATAGGATAAGGCGACTGCCAATTTCCCCTGGGTGGGTCAGCCCAGGGGTGCCGTCTACGTGAAGCCGGGGCCAAAGAGGTGTGTTGCCTCTGCCGGGGGGCCTTAACGGTCCAATCACCCAGCGTCGGCTCAACCCCCAGGATCCCCTTTTCCCCGGACACGGCAAAGCCACGCACGGCTAGGCGTGGGAAGGAGTAGAAACTCCCCCGTTAGCTCGGGTCCGTGGTGTCACTGCACACCAAACGCCTGCTTGCGCAGGCGCCCCTGCGGGGAACATTAACCAGGAGAGATCAAGCTAGCACATTCAAGGTAAGCACATTACATACTTCTCTACACAATAATGTAATAGAAGCAAATAGACAAGGTGGTGTGTTCACCTTAAGCGTTAACCCTTTGTATCACAGTATCCACATATGTGGACAAAACATACAAGTAGATCAGGCTTACCAGCGCAATGCCTTTAAGATCAATTTAAAATGACGGCATTACTTTAGCATTCTTTGAAAACACCTATATGAGTCAACTTCTGTAAACAAACAACAGTAAGTGCACACAGAACAACAGTGTTCTTCTCAAGTTGCCTGCATACATACGTGTATGCCTACATTTTTTTCTTCAATAGCTCATTCTAAACTCATCAAAAAAAATTAGTTATGTAGCTTTATTCGAGAAATGAAATGGTTTATGGGGTTTATCTTGTTTTCGTGTGAGTTTTGCTGCACTGTGAGGGAACTAAGTTTTGTGAGTTGAGTTGTCACTGCAGTGCCCACTTTGTGGGCACCAGGCATACTGATTTTGTGCAAGAAGCAGATGGGATGATGCATGGCAGTAAGACTCACTTCATTTCAGTGCTGTTCTACACAAAATATTATCTTTAATATAGCTCAATATGCCTTTTAAAAGTTAATTTTAGAATTAATTTGCCTCATTTAGTTTTCGAGTAAGTGACGAAGACGCACATGCCATAACTTTTTAGCTGACTAGAGGAAGTGAATGCTCAATAACAAGAAAATGCCTCTTGAATGATGCTACTGCTAATGATGAAAGCATTCTGTTTGAACGTAACCATGAATGCAGCGGTAATGATCATCTATGACCATAAACATGATGACGAACACATTGAAGTAAATTTGTGGGCAAGCAAATGGACCTTGAATGGCGATAACGATAGCGATGATCGAAGCACTAAACATGAGGGAATTAACATGTTAATGATAGGTATAATAAACGATGATGAAAGTGCTGAATCAGAGCTGTTGGCAAGCGGCCACATGACTGTTTGTGATGATGATGATGATATTAACGATGAACACGTTGAACTTATGATGAAGGTATCGAGTATGGCAAGTAGTGATGAATATAATAAATACTGCGGCGAAACATAGCCGTCAACGAGCAATGTTTTCATGTACGATGCACTAGAATGATAGACCTAGTTTAACTGATTTTCCCAGCGTCCACGTGTGTGGACACTTGTTTTCTTCTAGAAATAAAGCTCCTGCTCGTTCCCGTGGTGCCTGAAGGGGTCACTGCAACGAGGAGGAGCGTACATCGAATTCTCATGGCTTTCCTGCGAAACACTGCGCTGTGTGACATTTGGTAATGGACCCCTACAATTCAGGAGATGCTCAGGTGGAACAATTGCCGGCTATTAGGCCAGGATAACCCCACCTGTTGCAGCACCACCACAACAACCAACACCATCACCACGACACATATATTACTGTCGCACCTTTCTAAAGAATTCCTCATACCACTTTTTCCACTTAAGATATTATATTTGAGCTTTCATTCCATCTACACACAGAAAAAGCAAAACAACAGCAAATTCAAACTGTAACAGAGCTATGATGACTTCAACTTGTAAATGCCATAGCAGGAAAAGTACAAAAAAAAAGGACTACTTACTTTTGCAAAGATGCTCAAATGCTTTCGCCCAGTTGTCTCTGTGCTCAGTTGTCAGTACGCCAACTCCAGCACCAGCACTCACTGACATATTTACCACCTTACGAAGTAGCTCGAGAATTTGGTGCTCATCATATGGATTTCCTTGGCTATCATAAACATCAACTGCGAAAAACTGGTACAAGACCATACCGTATCAAGGTTGTTAAATTAAATGCGTACAAATCTCACACCTATGTTTTATAGGTTCTAATACAAGAACCAAGGCAAAAGCTTTTCCACAAAAGTGTAGTTTGGTTATGTTGATCCTAAGCGACAATAAGCAAAACATTGTGCCCCCTCAAGACTCTATATATTAATGGGAAAATTGACAACATAAAAAATCCTACAAGAATATGCCAACAAAGATACATGTGTTTGCTTTGACAATGCTGCTGCTCCAAAGTAACAAGCAGCTATGTCATTGATTTACGGTGCATTCACGTTTCATAAGGCACTTTAGTGAGGCACAGAGGGCAAAACCAAGTCCACTGGCATCCCTGTGCATTAAGGAATTCACATGTATTCAATCCCAGCTGTAACAGCAACATACGCTGCTCTGTAGGTGAAACAATTATGTATTTTGGCAACTAACACAGTCATATCTGCACTTTTGATGATGTTAACAGTAGTAGAACTGAAGATTAAGCTTTCTTATGAATTTTTTTTAGGTACAGTGCCTTTCTTCTCATGCCAAATACTATTACATTATTTTGCAAAAGCTCCCCCCACAAAAAAAACTTCCATACCTCATTGTTGTGCACGATGAGCACATGTTTAGGAGGGTTGTTACTCAGAAAGTAAGTTTCCAAGCTATCCTGTTTATCACCTGGGACACGACATGTGCTGAAAATTTTTTGGTACTGCAACATGTCCAAAGGATGCTTGCCCATCATTTCTGGAGCCAGCTGTTCCCTAGCCAAGAAAACAAAGTTTTTTTTTGTGTGTTTAAGCTGTTCCTTTATGACAACCTCAAAAGCACAGCAAAGCAACACAACTTAGACAATATTTGACATGAATATTGTTTCCAGTATTTCTTTAGATGAGTGTAAGAAATTTTCCATTTGGCACTATGCTGATTCTGTTCATCAAAATCCCCCAGAATTGCAAGGTTACCAACAGCCAGTGAGGAAATAGCGTACAATCGTAGTCTCTGAGAATGCTCAAGCCAGTACTTATACCATTCTTCTTTTGGCAGCTTATTTGCAACCAGAGAAAGAGATAGAGAGTGTGTTGAGGTGTGCATGTGTGAGGCTTCTGAAGCCTCATCTCGCTTACAGTTGACTAAAACCAAAAGAAGAGGTGCATCAGATTCACCCAATATTGCTGGAACATGTCGTCATTAACAGTAAATGCACGGGGCTTAAGGACTCAGCTTGCTGTTATATCTTAAAAATTGAAGAAAAAAAAAACAACAGATCTATCTTTCTATTCTAGTTCTTGTATGCCAAAGAAGGTGTCATAATATATATGCAATCAGATTTTACTAGTCATAAAAAATAAGTGACAAAATTAACTTTACTGATTTTTGCCCCATGCATGAATAATCACAAGCATCATAGCAAAATGCATAAAACAAAGACCAATACATACAAAATCAATACCTATCCCTCAAAACAAGGCATGTGTTACAGACAGTACTAATACTATTTCACAATTTCAAAGCATATGTGCAACCAGAGCAGAAAGTGCATATTATTGAGTATTGGTTGCTAGGATATATTGTCGCGCCACTATGTGGAGGCATCCCTGTGACGTGCTGGGTTGGATTGCTCCACCAGTCCCCTCTCCCGCAGCCGCTCTCAGGTCTCCATTTTTTTTTTATTACTGTTCTCGCTGTACTTCACTTCAACGAACTCAGTAAAATACTAGCTGCTGCAGGTTTTTCAGTAACTGCACGGAATGCTAAATAACTGCTTCAAAAAAAAAATATTACGATTCTCATATTGCTTGACTGCCAGTGGCATCTGTTGTGGCCACCTGTATGAAAACCACAGGAGCCGAGTGTGCTGCTCTAGAATAGAAGCATCAAACGGGAATTAACGCGTGCTTGCGGCGAAGAAACATACTTTTCCAGCAAGAAATGAGTGTAACCGTGCTACTTCATTCATTGTAGTTTTGCATCTATAAAGTTGTGCATGCTTGACGTCACAAGCATGCACAAACTTATTCCTGTTTAATTAAAATAGCCCTACAGAGCACAGCACAAGCAGATTCCCTGCTTTGTGGGAAGCAAGCCAACATTCTGCGTGCAGCCGCAACCTTTCTGTTATGACTGTGGGAGAATGCAAGAGCTTTTTTCGGAGTTGTAGCTAGGTAAAACTTCACAAGAGGAAAAGTTTGTCTGTGGCACAATCTTAATATTTATAGCACAGATTTTCTACCATTGTCACACGACACACGTTTGATCGCCATCGAGCCACACAAGGGCAAAAATTTTGAATGACTGGCTCAGCTCTGCAGTTTCTACGAAGGGTTAAATCATGATCAAAAAATGGGATCTTGATCTGCGTCGATCACACTAGCAAGTGCGCTGTGTACAAGCCGGCCATATTGCTTTGCACGCTTAAATGAGCATGCTGCGAGGCCTTGCTTACCATGATCTAAATGGCAATTTCATGTTTCAGTAAAAAAACTAGTGTCCACTTTCAACAGCTTCACTCATAAGATATGACATTTCACGGCAGGTGTTAGAAGGTGCATCAGCTTTCAAAATTGACCACGTTTACGCCTGTAGCTCAAACCAACATAGAGAAGAACAAGTGACAGTGGCTACGGCCCCATTCCACAGACGTAATGTATAAGTCACAAGTCACTGACGGAAACTCATGAGGTTGTGAACACACATGAGGGCAAGTATCACAGACACCCGGGGAGGGGAGGACGACTGTGGTAAAAAATACCTTGGCGAGACAAGTAGCGTTTAGCAAAGACCCAGGCGGTGCATATATGATATAAGAAAGAAGGTTTCGTCGAACACACTGGCCGAACACGCAGAAGAAACTAGCCACGAAATAAACTGGAATAAGGCAGAGATAGTGGAAACGGAAAAGAACAGGACTTCTAGGTTTCATCTTGAATCTCTCACAATTCAGGCAACAGTGTATGTTCTTAAATGTAACGACATCAACCTCCCCCACACGTATGCATCAACGTCATATTGTAAAATATACATAACCGGACTGTTTGCACATTCATTTTTTGTTGCAATAAACGAGGCTTCCATGTGGAAACTGAAACATTCTGCTTTTATGTGAACATTCGTGGTCGGTGCTCACATTAACCCATGGCCTTTGAATAACAACCACAACAGTGAAAGAGAAAGATGACAGTGGCATCAAGTACATAGCGTACGCAGCGCACTGTGGCTTGCCGCCACTACTAATTTTTTCTGCACTTTTTCGGTTTGTGCAGTCTCCAGGAGTTTGCACACATCAAGTGAGAGCGAAACAACGCTGTTCAAAAGTGAAAACATCGCAAAGTCACGGTTCAAAACAACACATTAAACCGTCCGCTTCCCTTCGCCAGAGCAAGGCAAGATTACGTGATCCAATCCTGAACGTCACAGCAATTGTAGCACCCGCGCCTCCAGTTCTGGGCCTCGCACATAAAATCAGGGTAATTCAAAATTGTTACGTAACAGGATACCCATGATGCAGGCCTCCAGTGTCCAGGAGAAATGAGGCACATGTGATATCGAATGACACACCAGTTCGAGTCAAGAAGCATCAGGATTCTTGAGGTGCTTTCCCCATAATCATTCCTATATTCAAGTGTTTACAGCCCACTCGTATACAACTTAAAATATCAAAACTATAATCAAAATACATTTTCCACTTCAAATATCATTGCTTTAGATCAGAGGTTGTAGAAGAGTGGTTTCATTTTCATGTTCTTTTCATTAATTTTTTTCAAAGTGATTACCGTATTTACTCGTGTAATCCTCGCACTCGAATAATTCTCGCACCCCCCTCCCCCCCCCATCGCCCAAAAAAACTACGATTTCTTTTTTTTCCTTGAGTAGTTATCGCACCCCCGAAAACTGCCGCAATAATGTCATCTGCTCGTTCTAGCCAGTGATGATGATAGCGCACGCCATCTAGCGCCATCTCTTAAGCATCAAGCGACGTCTAAAACTCTGGGACAGACTGTGCTGGCAGGTGGACAAACACCCCGACAGTGTCCAGCGCAACGAAGGGCCGACAGAAAATATCTAAACGACGCCGACGCCACTGGATAGACTTGGCCGAGGGCACGTTTCCCCTGGTGGCGAAACTGGCAATTTACTACCAGACCTTTCTTTCTTCGAACAGTAAAGTGGAAAACGTGTGAGTGCGTGTTCGCGTGAAGTGCGTGTAAAACACAAAATGTTTTTTTTTTTTTTTTTTTTTTGACGGTGGCGCGGCAAGCGCCTGACTGGTGATGTGTGTGTGCGTGTGTATGGATGTGCGTTGAAGCGCACAACTTTGTCCTGTGGCGCTGCTGGCGCCTGCCCTGTGCCAAAAGGGATTAGGAGCACCTACTTACTTACTTACTTACTTACTATTATTGCACACAGATTCAATCCAATCCAAGCCAAGCTGAAGTGGCCAGTATGCGTTGTGGCGTGTTTTCTATGCTGTGTCGGTAATCTTGGCACGTTATGGGGTGATGCTACATGGCTGCTTCAAGTTGCCATTGATAGATCATGCACTAAACGACGGCAACAGGGCCGCAGGTAGGCCCTTCGGAGTCTAAGAGCTTTGTGTTCGCTACTGGTGACGGCAGCTGGAAAGCCACCAAGAAGCGTTGGGCCTGCCTTGGGCCTAAAACTGGGATTGATGATAAACTTTATTTCTTCAGAAGGAAACTGCGGACGATTCTGTTAAATAGCCATCAGCCCAATACTGACGTCCTACGCTTACCTTTTGAGGGCTCCTGTTAAGCGACGAACGCTACCGTTACGCCCGCAATGCCCACGAACTTTTCGTATGGTATTCTAATTCTCGACTATTTGCTTGCACTTTTTGTGTCTCAAATAAATCTTGCCTTGCGTTGAACCTCTGCTTTTATTGTTGAGGTAAGTTCTAATTAGTACTTCTTAAGGCTTGCTGTAAGTTGCTGGTCTGAGAATGCCGATTTGCGGCCACTTTGTTTTCTGTTTCGCTTTGTACGTTTTTGTGGAAAGTTTTCCTCGCGTAATTCTCGCACCCCCCAACTTTGCATCAGATTTCCGGCAAAAAAAAGTGCGAGAACTATGCACGTAAACACGGTAGCTTCTGCAATTAGTCTTGTAGCCCACCGAAATTTTCAAGTGAAATTCCTAACAAAACAAAACACTACTCGGACATCCAGTTTTCAACATCAATCACAGACCTGTATGGTATAATACAAACAAATAATAAATGAAGTAAAACTGTATTATATTGTAATGTATTTAAAGGGGCCCTGCAACACTTTTTGAGCATGGTCAGAAAATGCTCCTGATCGCTACCGACAACACGCGAGCCAAATATTATAACATAGCACGCGACCTGAATTCACAATAAATTATCAAAGTGAGCTACAAATTGCTTCCTCTTCTCTCTACAAATGACAGAGGACGCTAAGAAATCACTCGTAGAAAGCCCATCTATCAGCTTTTGGCTGATTTGAACATGGCGCGCTCGGCCGTTACAGAGATCGGCGCAAGAGGCCGCGACTTGTCCACGCGTGCGCGTGCAATCACAGTGAAGAAGCCGCGCACTCGAAGAAAAAAAGAAAGAAAAAGTGCTCAAGGTCACGAGGTGCGCATGACGCCTCGTGACCCTGATGCTATTCGTAGTAACTTGCGCCTGCCATCCCTCACTGATTAACTTCCAGTGCTTTCGTTGGGACGAGAGAAGAGAGAATGCCACATGAGCATGCGACAAAAACTCCACTCGCACTGGACGAACTTCCAAAACTTTTGTGGCTTTGAATTCGTGAGGCAATAAGCTATTCCAGTGAATTCGTACCATAGTTACATAATAAAGTGTTTCAGGGTTTTAAAATGACAAGCATTAATATGGTGCAAGCAACACAAATTATACACGCAGTCCATCTAACTCACAAAGAAAAAAGCACAACATTCTAAAATTATAATTTGTAAAGTGAAGGTGTAGAAATAAAACATCCCATAAATATATAAAGAGTATTCAGAATATGCATTTTAAACAGCTACACATTGTGCAGCCTGCAGAACTCACCGTTCCACCAATGCCTTAAAGTCTAGAGCTCCAGCTATGAGCAAAGCAGCGTGCCTAGAAAGGAAAAATTAGATAAATAATGCATCTTCCAAATTCTACATTCACATGACACAGAAATGCCAATGTGGATTTCTGAAGTTTTATTACCTCAGCTGGTCTTCTTTCTGCTTGAATGCCTGCCTAGGCAGTGCCATTGCAGGGTTTGAGTACACAACGACTGGCATCCTATATGCGAGGTAAGCACCTTGCAACCACCAATCTGCAAGCTAAGCACAAATTTACAATATATAGTGTAAAAACAAAAAAAGTAATAGTCTACCATATATCACTTTCTATGCCAGACGCACTGAACAATACGCCTGACTACATCTAATTTCTTTCTAAAAGAACATTGATAAACTTGCTATAGCAACAAGTGTTACCATAACATACTTCTAGCCCCCACCCAAACCAAATACTATTCAGTTTTGAGCCATCGTATTGTTTTCGCAGATGGAGCAAGAATGCCCGACACAGTTACTAGCATTTTTTTAATTTTATATATAAAGTCATTTTTTGTGTCCCATTTGTCATGGACAAATGAAGCCTTGCTAGTTGATATGATATATGCTCATGAATGTTGTCTTCATTTTTAATGTATTAGCCCATATAAGCCCAAACTTATATAAATTAACAAAAATAATTTATTTCCATAAAATTATTGCTTCTAGGACCTCAGAAAACAGAATGAGGCTTTTATTTTTAAAAAAAACTATTTCAAACAATAATTTTGTAGCCGTCCTATATGTGGGGCACCAATGTTTGACACACCGCAAAAAAAAACAGTGCTTATATCACTGTCATATGAAAGTTACTGCACACCCGATAACTGAAGAACAATTGACAAAAATATTAGCAGCATTGACAATAAGCTATCTGTATATTACTTGTATCTTTTTCTTTGCAATACAGCACTCAGCTACACGCACGCGAAATAGCCACTTTGTGACTGCAAACATGTGGCTATTTGTAGCCCAGCGATTACTTAGACTTCCGTGGGATGAGAACAGGGCACCATAAACACAACTTTGGTGGTGCTACCTTTTTCACAGAAAAAACATTCGAGTAACACTGAAAAGTCTCAGCGTCCTACATGTAGGACTCTGAGCATATATGGGTTAACACTGCTTATAAAAAAGTATGAAGTTAAATGGCACAAATACAAAGTTACCACATGTCCAATTTGCAACTGGTTTGAAACACACTTATGCTTTCTAGAACAAAAGAAATACACAGTACAACTGACCCCACACATAGTACAACAGCCGCTACGACCCCATGAGCCTTTTCCATCCCTTTGAGAAACAAGCCTATCCCTAATACATATTAAAGAAGAAGATTTCACACACTAACCCAGTTTTCTGTAGACGCTGCTTTGGCTTCAAGAACTTTATACAACTTCTCTCCGATTCCATTTGGCTTGCCAAACTCTTCTACTACCTGGAAAATGAGAAACGGACAGTAAAGACTATCATTAGCATTTTGACTCAACCATGGCTCAGATGCCTCCCAAGAAAAAAGGCAACAAAATCTATGCCACAAGCGATAGACATGTTTGCAAAATTTCAGACCAGTACACCACAAGGATTCCTTTCCATGGTTCTTGGTATCCCTTTATTAAACCAGCCATGGGAGCCGCATTTCATGGAGGCAAATACTAGAGGGCCATGTGCTTAGATTTAGATGCACATTAAAGAGCCCCATGTGGTCAAAATTTCAAAATCCCTCCACTACAGCATTCTTCATAACCATATCCCAGTTTTGGGACATAATATCCCTACAATTATTCTAAGCTATTCTTTTATCAGCCAGTGCTAATAACTAGCCAATACCTGCGACAACATACCTGGAGCAGTGATGAAGCGCAAAAAGGGAATAGCACTGGAATAACATTTTTAAAATTAACCAAGCCTCAGCTGTTTGATCCCTGTGAGTGAATACTAAATTTATGTCAGTGCACTTTCTTCAAAATAAAAGTTTTGCAAGCCCTGATGCAGGTGTAAGTAAATTTTAGGACTGTGTTTTAAAAAACCAAGGCACTACGACCACACCAATACAGCTAGAATTCAAAGAGCATGACCGGCACACTAAAAAATATTGCCAGGGCTAAGAAAAGTACCGACATGACAATTCCCCTTCCTACATCTTCTGATTTTGTAGGAGACTGTAGACTTCATAGCTTTATTTCGAAGCACCACTAAAAGCAATCCTCTGGAGTTATTGCTTGAGTAGATGTAGTCATAACATCGGGTAAAACATAAGAGCACAACATAATCACAGGAAACAAAATACAGAATAAAGCATCACAAGGCCAAACAAACACTCAATTTCCAATCAAAATAAATGACAAGCAGAAAACAAAAATATTATAAATGTAAACAAATAAGAACAGAGATTACACTCCTTAGAACTGTGCAATCAGCTAAAGAAATAGAAGATATACATACATGATGCATTAGAAAAGTCATGCCTCACAAGCTCACGAAATTCACAGGGTTAGTGGCAGTGACCATGTTGAGCGAAAAATTATTCTAACTGAATCTCATTCTAGCCATGAATGACCGAGCTAATCGGTGTGTGTGGCATGACAAGCACTTCATCTTGGAAGAACGAATTGTATTCTAATTTCAGGTTTTACGTGCTAAAACCAGAATGTTATTATAAGGCACACAGTGATGGGAATGGCTAAAAGTGTTTTGTATCAGGAAAAATGATGATTTGTAGCAGCTTCGCTCAGTTTTGTAGCAGGTTGGGAAAACGAAAAAAAAAACAAGTCAAATGTCGTTTTAATGCTTTTATTATACAATAAAATGAAGTATTAAGTACAGTGTGTGCATGAATTCAATAACGGTGCAACTAATGCAAGCTTTAAACAAAGCCCAGGATCACAAATATATGCAGACTGGTTGGCACAAAGACGCAAGTACACAATACATGAATGTCACTAGCATGAAACACACTAAGCTTTCTTCCCTTTTTTTCTCCGCATGCAAGGGTGGTATACACTCGGCCATCTTTTTTTCGAGCTTGAGCAAGCACTGCTCAGCTTGAACGACAGTACCACCAGGTACCGACACTAGACAGTGACAAGCCCATGCACAAGTACAGCCAAGTGTGGCTGTCAGCCGCACGTAGGCACATGGGCTAACAATAACAAACCTACGCCGCCCACGCATTGAATTGTATTGGCTCTGCCTACGAATGACACGAGAGGTGGCAGCCTATGTGCCACCTGGTATTGCTGAAAAATCCCCTTGATGGTAGCCTCCGAGATAAAGCAGCACATTGCCAGGTAATCTCGAAGGCTATGCTCTCTTAATATTTAGTGTTTAAACATTTCTTGCAATTGTGTCGTGAATCCCATGCGTCTTGCACTGTACGTTTTTCTTCTTGCATTGTTAGTATTTTTGTGAATGCCTTGTCATTGTATTATTGTATCATTGTATTTGCACCTCCTGCATGGGCCAGCATATTGGCCTGCAGTATCTATAAATAAATAAATAAATAAATAAATAAATACTCATTTGTAGCATGAATGTAGCAGCTTTCACGAAATGTAAAAGGTAGGAGCAATGGTGCTCATTTGTATCATAGATATAGCAGCTTTAATTAAACATAGCAGCTTCAAGCAATTGTAGCAGCTTTCCCATCACTGGGCACACCATATTGGGGGACCTCACATTACATTTAACCTCCTGGGGTTCTTCAACCTGCACCTGAATCTTGGTGCACAGGTGTTCTTTCATTTCACCCCATTGAAATATGGCTGCCGTGGCTGGGGATTACACCTACGTCCTTGGGGTTGCCTACACGACACCATACCTGCCAAGTTACCTAGAATAATAGCAACACAAAGAGGTTACAGAAGTGGCCTGAAAAAACTTTCATGAAGCAATCTGTGGTTGTGAAACTTATGAAAAAGTGAGAACCCAGTGATTTGTTCACAGTATGCAAATTGCTTGAGTTGAGCCTAACTTCTCAGTGCTGTTGCACTTTTGTCATGTAAATAGAATAAATTAACCTGACTGCCAAGTTTTACAGTGATTCAATATGTATACTTACCCCCGAATGCAGAGATGTTACTTAACTCGTACTTGACTCGTTCTTGACTCAAGACAGTCTTGCCGGTCGCCATAAATCGTTATCGAACTTGCGGACGACTTGAAGGCGACTTGGCTCGGTCGAAGTCAGGACAAGTTTCAAGTCAGCTGCGGGGCTAGCTTGAAAGCGACTTCATGCGTTATTCCAACATGGCCACCTCTCGAATGGACGTTCTGCGGAGGGTGGCCGCTTTTCAGTTTACTTGCTTCGCCACTAGCGTAGCATTTTCTGAGGCGCACTGCCTGCCGAAGATTCTTGGAACCGCTTTACGTGACCAAGGAAATCCGATGGAGTTGTACGACGAGCAACAATTCCACGCTAGGTACAGATTCATGAAGAACGCCGTGGGGCAGCTGCTTGTTATGTTGCCGCTCCGTGAAAGTGGGGTCAACCGAAGACAGCCCGTGCATCCAGTGTTACAGCTACTGATGGCTCTCAGGTTTTACAGCGCTGGCACATTCCAACCAGTCACCGGAAATTTCATCCGCATTCCGTAGTCGACAGTGTGCCGTGCAGTCGGAAAAGTTACGCTACTCATCGCAAAGCACCTGTACGCGATGCTGGTGCGCTTTCCGCAGCCGGCGGACTGTTATGAAGTGGCTGAGTTCCCTTGCGTTACAAGTTGTGTCGACTACACACACGTGCGTATTAATAGCCCCGGTGTCGACAACGCCGAAGTGTTCCGTAACCGCAAAGGCTATTTCTGTTTTCTATAACACGACGACATTTTCCGTCTCTTTCGGTAAAAAAAAAAATGACTCGGTGCTGTGTCCGTGTGCCTCGTCTATCCTTTCGTCCCGTCTAGGGCGCTGTTTCTCGCTCAGAAAGGCATCGCTTGTAGCACAACGCTACGTAAAATTTCACACACATAAGAAAGAGGTGCCCCTATCACGGGTTTTATTATCCGTGTCACCATCATGCAGCGATACATTGATGCACCCCACGAGACAGAATTCTGCTGAGGGCAATGTCCTGACCCCCACTTTTTCTCTTGTTTACCAAGCTCAACAAAAGGATACGAATCACATTTGTTCCCAGAACGTGTTTTTTTTTTTTTTTCATAATAATTGCGACTTAGCCCATTACAGGCATGCACACAGGCGAACAGAAAGGCAAATACCGTGAAAATCGCGTCACCAGCACAAATACATGCCATGGCGCTCGTTTGAAAAAAAAAAAACGACGGAAGAACCCAACGCGATGCTTGTTTCGCCTCCAAACAAGCAGCCGTGGAGAAACGCCCCGCATTTGGGTGGCCACTAAAACCAGCGAGCAACGAACGCTTTACAGAAGCAACACTGCGCATCGCTGTGGCGGCAGGCACCACGTGCCGCTCGTTAGCCGTAAAATGGCAAGAATATGCTTGTGGCCCTTCGTTTTTATAGTTATTTTAAAACGTATGTTTTTTTTTTTTATGTAATGCATGCCTTACGCAAACAACTTCATTATTACCCTCGTTAGCAGGCGTGCAGCGTGTTTCTGGTTTGAAGCTCGTTCTTGACTTGACCAAGCAAGACAGCCTGAGCATCTATGAAACGCGAAGGCTGACTTGGGCGTTTTGAAGTCCGCTGCTTGCTTCACGCCGACTTGCTCAAGTCAAGTCGAAGTCGCGAGCAGTGGCGTAACTAGATAGGACGGCGCCCAGGGCAAATATATTTCCGCGCCCCTCATTATGCCCGTGATAATTTCCGCGCCCCCCCCCCATTAAAAGCGCTAATGTAGGCTTCCGCGATTGCCTACTGGCGCGCGGCGGGCCATTTCGGAGGCCAAGGGCCACCAGTTCTGATTTCGATGAGCTACGCCCGCGTTTTTGTATAGTATTTTTTCTTTTTTTATTCAAACTTCCGGAAGTCCCTTACCCGTCATTGTTCTCTTCCAGTCCACACTGCAAAAATCTTGACGGCACGGGCGCTTCCCAGGCCCAAGTTTCTCGTACCTAAGCTTTCGCGCTATTTGTGCATCCCAAGGAATGCAGGGTGAGTACAAAACAAAGCAACCAGCTAGACACCGCGCCCTCGGGTCTGGTATGGGGGTTAAACTGGTCGGAGTGTTCTGCCGTTTCGCTCCGTTCGCTGTTCCATTGATGGAGGTCATCCTTGTGCGGCCGCATTCTTTCAGGGAAGTTCTTGGTTTCTCCAACGTACGAAGCGGGGCAGTCGGCACATGCTGTCGGGTACACTACGCTCTGCGCTTTTTTCGCAGGTGCGTGTTCTTTGGGCCAAAGGATGAACCTGCCCATGGCGGTGGATGGCATGTGGGAAACGTTGACCCCCGCCCTTCTATTGCTTTGCTGGCGCCCGCGATGCAGGGAATCAACAAACGTCGCCGTCGTGTCACGCTTTCTCCGTCTTTCCTCCAGAGAACTCTGCGAATAAACGCCTTTGTTTAGCCTTTGGTGCCGAGGTCACGGATTATATTCGCCCTTCCTTCCGCCGCTGCGTGGACGATTAGTCGTTGGACGATCGGCTATTTCGTTGGAGTTTTCTGTTCTTACTCAAAAAAGGTGCATTCGAACTTTTTTATTTTATTTTGTTTACGTACGTGGTTGGTTTCAGGGAAGCTTTCAGTAAGTGGTTTGGGAGGCTGGTGGGGTTCGCTGAAACTCATCTAACCCAGTGCTGCGGAGCACAAAACAAAGCTTAGCCGAGGGTCATGGGAAGGCACGGAGGTAGCGCAGCAAAATGAAAATAGAGGATCCTTTTCCCGATGCAAAAGCCATTGCGGCAACCCTTTCCTTCACCACCATCCCCACTTCCAGTCGTACATTACAACCTCGCCCCTCCCCCCTTCCAGGCGGTTTTACGGAAAAAAACATTGACAACCTTTCCAGGGGGCGCCAACCCGAGGACTCGGCTTGGCGCCCCCTCCCTAGTGGCGCCCGGGGCACTTGTACCCCCTTGCCCCCCCCTAGTTACGCCACTGGTCGCGAGCCAAGTAACATCTCTGCATTCGGGGGTTAGATGTGGAAAGCAGGATGCTGTATAGCTTACAAATATTCAACTAATGCAGAGATTAGAATGACATATATAAGCTGATCTGCAGGAAGGAACACGTTTTATGTTCTGTTACTGCAAGTCAAGTAAATGTAAACAGTTTCCTGAATCTATAGTGCACTTAATGTGAGCTTTCGTGTTAAACTAGAAGTCAAATAGATGCAGAAATGGTGGCATTAGCCAAGTTAAAACGACGAATTGCTTACATAAAGTTCAGAGTGAAAAAATATCAGTGTCACATGAAACCATACCACATATAGTTTACACATAAAAAAGCAATTGAACTTCTGAGAAAACACAGTTGGGAAAATAATTCATACAGGTGGATCAAACAAAAGAGCAACGAAATAAGTACACTTCATTGAATACCTCAGACATGACATGATCTAGAAAGGAGACAATTCGGTTGGTACAGAACACTGGATTCAAAAATATTATCTTCCATCTGTAAACAATATTGGGGCTGAACATTTGTAGTCGAGCACAACTTTATAAGTCTGCAGTATTGCCTTCTCAAAGGCGGATGCATGCAAGCCTCTACAGAGTTCTAAAGTTGTTTATTTATGAAGCAGCACACAGAGACAAGCACAAAAGGAATGAAGGGGATTACGTAGCAATTGCCAAGGGATGGTCAAATTCAGTTCGTAGACTTGTCGTTATCACGTAAATCAGACCATGTTTGCTGGTTATATAGTCCATAATCAGAAAAGCCACAGCTTAACTACTCCTCTGGGCATTCAAAGACCATTAAAATGGTATAGCCTACTCATGTCTCTACATTTCCTTGGAAAAGCAGCATTGTCCCTTCCGTTCCTTTTGTACTTGTCTCCATGCGCTGTTTCACAAGAAAACATGAACTATCACCAACTTGCCCAACTTTCAACGCTACCGAGACTTCTAACGTTGTATCCGACTATAGTTGAGTAAGCTTGTGAAGAAGCCTGTCATAAGAAACACGATAGAAAGCCTTTGAGTAGTCAAAAAAGGCTGTGTCAACAAGAAAATCAAATGTTCAGGGTTGACACCAACTCGTGGCCATTTCGTCCATGAATTACAGTTGAGTGTTGAATATAGTGTGACATCTAAATGAGTGACTAGCTGTTGTCAAATATGTGCTCATACTTGAAGATGTCATATTCCTCAACCTGGATGGTGACCTGGGGAAGAATTTATGCTAAGGAAGCTTACAAATAGTGCTTAACAAAATTGGTTGCTTATTAGGCAGAAACCAGGCATCAAATTATAAAATGTGAATGATTATAGCAACTGTCCTGTGATTTGGGACAGTATCAGTCAAGAGAGATCGCTGAAAACACCCTGATAGAAGAGAAATGCCAGACAACAGACACTACTGTGTTGTGCAATCTACAAGTTCTAAAAGTGGGCAGTATCCCCAAAGCATTAAGACAAAAAAATTACAGTCAAGACATTTAAAGCTTGCACTTGTTGGTACACGATATGCAAAAATGTTTTAATGCCTCAAGTGCGCCACCTTCTATGCAATCTATTCAATGCAACCACCAAGTACCACACAGCTGTAATGTGTGTGAGTGAGCCTATGTATTCACTGTGAGCGCCCGCATGCGCACTATAGCGTAGCGGCCTATCTAATCGGCAGCGCCACCTGCGGCGCCTTTACTCAGATAAACTCCAAGCCCAAGCGAGGGCCGGGGACACGTTTTATCAATCTCGCTCCCGCCTCCGGCGCGGTCGGCACGTTTTCATGTTCGAATAAAGCGCATTCTTCTCGTTCACAACGCCTCTCAGCCTTCATGCCTAGCCCGCCCAGCCCTCACAACTGGCGCAGTCGACTCCGAACCATGCCTGGAACGTCGCCTTTTGCCCGCCTCGTGAAGTGATCCGCCGGACTAGCCGCGCGGCGCTCCGTCCTGTGTTTACCGTCCGCCGCCCGATACGCCTTTCGGCCGCTTCGTCCGAGTCATTTCGTGCCTTTGCCTTTTGTTTCGCCGACCGTCGTGCTGACGCCCACCCGCCCGATGAAGTAGCTCGCCTGCAGAGCCGAACCAACTTGACCTGCCCGCCTTTTTCGTCTCTCGGGAGTCTTGTGCTCCTTCCGCTAATTTCTTGTGAACGCCATGCCGCTTGTGAACTGGAACGAGGCTACGCCTGAGGACCTCGCCGGCTTTACAGCAGACTTCCTCCGTGAAGAGTTGGTTCGCCGAAACCTGGACGCTACGGGGCCGAAGGAAGAAGTGATCAATCGTCTCCTCGCCGATATAGCCTAAAACCGCTCAATGACGCCTTTGTCGCCTTCCCCAGATTCCTCAGCGTCCAGCCAGCGCCCGAACACTACGCCGCTTCCTTCGAGCTTCGATGCAGCCCAAAGTACCGAGTTGCTGACGGGTTTACTTCAACAGCTCCTTCAAGTGTCACAACGCGCTGCAGCGCCAGTTCAGGTCACGACCCTTCCAGACCTGTCCGCATCGCTTCCTACATTTAATGGAGACGGCAGCATTTCAGCGTCCCACTGGATTGAAGAGTTGGAACGAACTCGAAACCTAGCTTCGTGGGAGCCTTCAACCGTACTCGCCGTCGCTCTGGGAAAGCTCCGTGGAGCAGCCGCGGATTGGAAAGCAGTCATTGGCCGTCAGTGTCCCACCTGGGACGCCTTCAGGCAAGCTTTCTTGGATCAATTCAGCGCCAAGCAAACCTTACTACAGTGGCAACAAGCTGTTACTTGTCGCGTGCAAGCGCACGGAGAGAACCTGGTCCACTATTCTTTGGCGAAGTTGAAGCTCATTTCGGGATGCCCAGTCACTCTTACCGACACTCAGCGCATAGAGTACGCCCTTCAGGGCATTTCCGACGAGAACCTGGCCACTACTATAGCAGCACAACGGCCAGAAACCGTCGCCGCCTATATGGACATCGTAACGCAGCTTGACCAAACATTGAGCCACTTGTCTCGTCGACTCCCACGCCCAGGGTATTCAAGCACCAAACTAGTAATGCCAAGCCCACAGGTGCCCCACCACAGTGAAGAGGGCACGAATGTTCAGGCGGTACCAGACAAAACAAGACAGCCGCAGCGAATCGCAGCCCTACCACCAGACCAACAAGAGGCTCGGTACCTGACCATCTCTACGAGGCACGGCGCTCCTGCCTACCGTTCTGGCCAGAACTTGGCCGAAGCCGTGTGTTTTCAATGCCGCCAAAAAGGACATCTAGCTTCAAAGTGCCCATCCAGAGCTACTGCCACACAGTCTACAACGCATCCTTCGCCAGCTCTTCACAGCACACTTTCCGAGACCCTTGATGGATCGCTGGTCCAATGCGCCCTTGTAAACGCCACAATTGCTGGAAGCGGCCAAGTGGACGCATTTCCAGACAGTGGTTCCAAGGTGACACTTGTTTCTCGTCACCTTGTCAGATCTTTGCCCCTCCTGCCCTGGACCAGACCCCCTCTAGTTGTCGTTGGAGGAACGACAGTGGCTCCTGCTGGTGCTATCTGCTTGAAGATCTCTGTGGGACCCATCACCGGTTTGGTGGAAGCCGCCGTCCTCGATAACAATGCCATGCCACTTATATTGGGGGAAGACTGGTTTGCTGCCAGTCACGCACAGTTGGTGTTCCAGCCACCCATGCCAACTGAAATTCGTCATCCCACCACAGGAACAAGTGTGCGGTGCTATGAGCGACTGTTGCCCAGGATGTCGAACGCTGTTATGATCCAGGGGTCATCTTTCAATTACCATGTATCTGGACACCACAGCTCAGCAGGCCTCCAGCGAATGCCACTCCCAGGCCCAGATGAACCCCCGTGGTTAGCACTATCTTGTCAATATGAGGTTTCAAACACCAACGGCCCGTCTTCTGAATGCAGGCGAGGTGCTTCTTCAACAATAGAGGTTTGCATTGACCCATCCTTGCCTGCCGCTCAGGTTGGTAGCCATTTGCCAGCACATCAACAACGGGAAATCACGAGCATTCTTTCGAAGCACGCTGAAGTATTCGCTCGTGAAGAGGATGACTTAGGTCTGTACGAGGGTGTTGAACACTCAATCGACCTTCTTCCCGATGCTGTGCCATACAGTCGATCCCCTTACCGTTACTCTGCTGCAGACCGTCGTTTTCTTGAGGCTCAAATAAGCACACTCCTTCGGCAAGGCATCATTCTACCAGCCTTAGGACCTTGGGCATTCCCCGCAGTGGTTGTCAGCCGAGGTAGCAAGAAGCGCCTTTGTGTTAACTATGTGCCCCTAAACAAGATGACTGTGAACGTCGTGCAACCACTTCCACATGCGGATGACATCATGGATGACATTGCTGGGTCACAGTACTTCGCCTGCCTTGACCTAAAGTTTGCTTACTGGCAAGTTCGCGTTCGTAAGGAAGATCAGGCAAAAACTGCTTTTGTGACCCACTATGGCACCTTTATGTGGACCCGCATGCCATTTGGGCTGAAGAACGCACCTGCCACTTTCCAGCGAGCCATGCAGTCAATTTTTGCTAACCTGCAGCCCCATTGCCCAAAGTGCGGTGTGCGGGTGTACTTGGATGATGTTCTGGTTTTTGCGCCAACTTTTGACGAGTTTGCAAGGTTACTCGACGAAGTACTTGGTGCACTCCTTGCCAGTGGATTCAAAGTTTCACTTGACAAGTGTAAGTTTGCTTTGAAGTCTATCAGGTTTCTTGGATTCATTTTGAGCAGGGACGGCAAGCAGCCTGACCCTGCCAAAGTCGAAGCCATCATGAAAATCCCACAGCCTGCAAACAGCAAAGCAGTTTTGTCATGGCTCCAGACAGCAAACTTCTATCGCCGATTTGTGAAGAATTTCTCTCGGATAGCAGCACCGTTGCAGAGTCTCATACGGTCTGAGGAGTTTGCCTGGACCAGCGACTGCAATGAAGCCTTTCAGCGAATTCGCACAGCATTAACAGAGGCACCTGTACTGGGCCATTTTGATCCAGACGCCCAAACCACAGTCACAACAGATGCCTCAGGAACCGCAATTGGTGCTGTGCTCTCTCAGAAACAGTGTGGAAAAGAAACTGTGATCGAATATGCGAGTCGTGCACTCACGGCCGCAGAGAAGAAGTTGCATAGCAACGTTTGGGAGTGTATTGGTGTCCACTGGGCGGTTACGATCAAGTTCCGACACTACTTGCTCGGCAAGAAATTTTGCCTGTTGACTGACAACTGGACCGTTGCATGCTTAACAGCCAACATCAGGCCTTCACGTCGTTTTACGACCATGTTGATGGATCTTACAGAGTTCGACTTCACTGTGCAGCACCATCCAGGCCGTCAAAACGTGGTTGCTGACATGCTGTCACGATTATCTGCAGCAGTCCTCCATCAGACACAGTCTCTCGCAGCTATGCAAGCAGAAGACAAAGAGTGCCAGGACCTTCGTCGCTCTCTGTCATCTTCAGAATCGTGGGACCATGACCTTGCCATAATTGATGACATCCTGTACCATAGTGACGCGACTTCAGGTTCTCAAGCTATTGTAGTGCCAGCAAAGATGCGCCAGGCTGTCCTGGAGGTTGTTCATGACGGTGGAGGCCACATGGATGTAACCCGGACACTGACCAAAGTGAGAGAACGTTACTGGTGGCCAAACCTTACGTCTTCAGTGACCCACTACGTCACAGCATGCCAGATCTGCCAAAGCAACAACCGCCCAATATCTAAAAGTGTTGGCAAAATGGGTCTCATGCCAGTGTCGGATGTTCCTTTTGCCTTAATTGCCATTGATCACATCACAATGCCGGCTGCTTCAGGAAAGAAGTACATTTTGAATGTCATTGACTTTGCCACGCGTTTCATTGTCCCAGCGGCTGTAACTTCAACATCAGCTAAGGAAGTTATAGCACATTTACAGTCGGTGTTCTTCCGCTTTGGTTGTCCTGATGACTGCATGTCTGACCATGGAGCAGCCTTTGAATCTCACCAGTTTAAGCACTTCATGCACATGCACGGTGCTGAGATTCATTATTCAGTGGCATACCGCGCAGCCAGCAATGGTCTTGTAGAGAGAAGCAATGGGACTTTAGTCTCCGGTCTTCGTAAGCTGTGTCCAACGGACCAGACCTCCTGGGCAAGCAAACTCGAAGAAGCTGCTTTTGCCATCAACACAAGCTATAGCGCCAGCAGCTGTTTCTCTCCATTTGAACTACTGTGTGGATACGTCCCCAAGCTCCCATATCAACGCCACCGTCCCGCCACAGCCAGGACCCTACAAGACCGTCTCCTAATGCTGTCTCAGAACCGGGCCGTAGCAGCAAGTAATACCGAGGAAGCACAAGGGAAACGGAAGACAGCATATGATCAGTCCCATCGAGACCACTCCTTCCAAGTCGGCCAGTTCGTCTGGGTGCGCCGCCAAGAGCCTGTAGCAGATGGAACTGGAAAGTTGGCACCCAAATTCAAGGGAATATACCAAATCACCAACCAGAAAACACCCGTTACGTTTGTCGTTAGCCGCGTAACTGGTCAAGGTCCTCGTGATCGACTCCAAGACAGGATAGTGCACGTCTCTCAACTCAAGCACTACGTGCCACCTTATGTCGAGCCTTACATTGTGAAAACCCAAGAGTGGCCTTTGTGTGACTTATCTGGCTCTCCCAGTGTTGGAAATGAGTTATCTCAACCACCAGTTTCCCTTGGCCCTGCAGTTTTGCCTCCAGCGGTACCCTCCTCGCGACCTCACCGCCAAAAGCGCCCACCCGAGCGCTTGAAGGACTATTCTCTCTCGCAGTGAAGCCACCAAGTAGTGCTCCTTTCCTAGACCAATGGGACTTGGTCAGACAAGGAGGGGCCGGATGTGAGCGCCCGCATGCGCACTATAGCGTAGCGGCCTATCTAATCGGCAGCGCCACCTGCGGCGCCTTTACTCAGATAAACTCCAAGCCCAAGCGAGGGCCGGGGACACGTTTTATCAATCTCGCTCCCGCCTCCGGCGCGGTCGGCACGTTTTCATGTTCGAATAAAGCGCATTCTTCTCGTTCACAACGCCTCTCAGCCTTCATGCCTAGCCCGCCCAGCCCTCACATCACATTAACCGTAGTAGAAAGGGGCACATGAGTTTGGGAGCACTTCAGGGAGCAGGCAAAAGTGCCTTTTGGAGCAGGCTGGAAGCAACCAGAAAACCCCTTCTCGAGCAAGTTTGGAGCACTTAGAAAGATAATTTAGAGCAGATGTGCACTGTTTCACAGAACTTGTGAAGCAGCATTTATGCAATGCTGCATTTAGCAAACACTAAGCTAAATTGCACAGTAGCCTTACTTAGCTATGTATACATGCTCATGTTGTCTTTTTCGTTCTGCTTTATATAGTGCACCTCCCATTGGCTGCATTCATGCTAGATAGTACCATGCCTGAGTAAATAAGCTCACATACTGGAAGTTTTCTTCCAGTAAAACAAGGAAGGCATTTCGTTCTCATTTTTCTATCAAAGAACAGTGCGCCAGTCATCTGGGTTGCGAGAGCCGACAAACGCACCCAGTTACACACCCTTTACGTACCTAGTGCACGTTGAAAGGCATAGCTAGTAAACCAGCCTCTGCCATAAGCAAAGGTAAAAACATGGATCACGAGAAAAAAATGTGTAATGACCTCACTACAAAACTTAACAAAACTAATAGGCACAGGTGAAGTGCCTGAAATGCATTCTTGGATATCTTAAAATTTAATTTTGAAAAAAAATAATCCTAACCAGGAGGCTTTGTGCGCATAGCCAATTAGCAGGAGTGTGGCGAAAAAAACAAAGGCACAAAAAATGGGAGGGGACGTTTTAGAAAAGGTTCCCTTGACGAGGGTGATCGAGTAACGCTTCCACCTCATTCTTTTTTGTCTTAAATGGCCTTTAGTGCCTGCTTAGCCAGCCTCCTTAGCCGATCACAGCCTTAAAGCAAAAACCATAACTGTTTTGGTGAAACCAATAACACGATATTATAGCCATGTTTTGGGGCATGGGGATTGACTAGTCGCACTTTGCGGCTAAATTCAGGTGTTGTGGCGCAGTATAGGCACCGTCCACTGACCAGAGGGAGCTGCATTTCTTTGCACTGCCCTCTTCCAAGTTCGCTGACAGTGACCATAAGGAGCACGCAAAAAACAGACGCATGCACACGTCCTTTTCGTAGAATAGCCACAATCCACCAACGCATGCAGGGAGGGAGATGAGCGCATCAAGTTCCGTTTTGACCAACCCTGTCTCATTGTTTTCTGTTTTTTTTTATCTGATTGGCATTGCCTTCTGGCGCTGCAGTCACAGTGGAAAACTCGACTGTACAGTGCCTACGGCACTGATAAACAAGTTTTGCTCAACAAGAGTGGTTGGGCGCACGTAAACAAGCTTGGCGCGCAATTGCGCAACTGTTCCACACCTGCATTAATGACAGCTGACAAAGGAATGTAGTACATGCACCCTTCCTACATACAAGTAGCCCACTATTGGAAAACTGTGAAGTGGCACATCGGCCAAACTGGGCGATACTCAAACGCTCGTTTCATTGATCACACTGACTGCACGACTTAAAAAGCATTTAAAAGCGAGCTCATAGGTAAGGATCCATCTAAAAAAAAGAGTGCTACTTTACATATTGACACAGGAACAAGACACAAGGACAGTGTCTATCTTTGTGCATTGCTCTGTCGTTCGTGTGCAAAGTAGTGCTGTTTATTTAGATGACTTCTTGAATCAGTACTCATTTCAATTATTGCTGCACTGCAAAGAATGCAAAAGCAAGCAGCTGCTGTTAGACATGATGGTGTAGATATGACACATAAGGCATATTGATAATTTAAGGCTACACTGAAAATAATCTGTAGATCACAAACCTGGTACATGTGTGTTGCAGCGTCGTCTGTAATGCTGCATGCGTTAGAGGTTCATCAACTGGCCACTAACCTTAACATTTTTCAACATATGTTCACCCCGTGTTCTGTTTTAAGCATCGGATGATGCTTTTTCAGAGGGCGCACTGCCACACGTGTTATTTTGATGTGCTCGGTTTAAACTCACAAAGACTATTGCGCTATTCATCCTCAGTATGAATACAAACTCGCCGAACATTCTTCACTTCAAAGACTTTAAGCAATGGCTGTCAAGGCCTCTTTTTGGCGAACTGAAATTCACTGTTGCGCCCTCCTAAACACTGTATCGGGCTGCGCACACACACAAAACAATATTTGTGTTGTTACCTTCACTGTTTTCTCGAACTGGGCGGCGGTCACAAGTGGTCTGATTGACTCGACGTATCTCTGGAGCGTTTCTTTCAGAGGCGGCACCGGCAACTTCATCAACTCTTTCTGTCTCGACATCATCGGTCCCACTTCGGCCGTTGGCGTAGCCGCCGCACGCAATGACACATTCTTGCTCAGTTCGTTCACCTGAACAGCAAGAATCGAACGAAATGAAATTCAAGTCGCACCAACTAAAGATGGAGAAATGGTGCTGGAAATTCGCGTGCTAAAGTACGACCAAATGTAGACATTTTTCTCCTCGCATTTAATTCAGGGGGGGAACAAGCTTTCGCGACAGCAATAACAAACAAGTGCCGAGTGAAACTACACAGAGATGACACATTGGTTTCTTTTATGGAAGTGTTTCTTCCCGACTGCAGCTTCAATATCGTACGATCATAACGCGACTCAACGAGTATTTATGAATGCATAGAAGCTAGCTATCGAGGTGTCGTCCCGTTATGTCTCAAGCACAGATAAAAGAGATCGGCAACATCGAGTGGCCGAAGCAGGCAAACGCGGACTGCCGCTGTTACCATTTTTCTGCGTGCGTAGGCGAGTAGTGATCCTGCAATGATCATCTCAGCTGGCAATGAACAGGTTTGGTCGTTTCCTAAACTTCCTCGTGTTTTGCTCCCTCTCCCGTAGTCTGCTGTCGGTTGTTTTGTTTACGTTTTCATCGAGAGAACGCTGCTAGCGATGACGATGCCACCCACAACGCCCACACCTAACCCTTCCTCCTCTCCCCACAAAAAAAGCAACTGAGAATAAAAATAGTGCAATATTTGCTCTAATGCCGTAAAATTAACGCATTATATTGAAAGTTTGTCACTTTTAAGTACAATAAGTGAACTTTTCAGTCAATGGATTCGCCAGCGCAAGCAGACGACAATACTTGCAAAACGCAGTTGCGGTGCGTGCGATCAGCTTTGCTTCGATGGATCCCTATAGAATTAAAAAAAGCTCGTCGAAGGAGTAAGTAATTGTTCGCTACAGGTGTACAGAGGTGCACCTTTCTGTGGGTGGCCGAAAAACTAGATATTTCGGTCTCGCGCCTGAGAAGCGACGTCCCAAACCGGCGCGTCACTTGAGCTCTCCCAAAGTACTGCTGTCTGATGGCCGTTTCACTTAATGTCGTCAAAACAAACTTCACCGACTTAAAGAGTTGCATTGACCCATTCACTCTCGTGATGTACATCATTGTACATCATGTACATCATCAGATTGCGGAATAACTCTGGCGAGGCACGCACGAATTCGCTTCTCACATCGAAGTGTCGATCGTGCAAGTCGACACGGTCATTGGCGATTTGAGGACGTTCCATTTTATGTGCGATGTTTTTGTTTCTTTTGTTTGCCTTTTGTTTACCTGTAAAGATCGGGAGATGGGTTTGATTCCTGCGGTCACGGTCATGGTTGCGCATATGTTATATTACATATCTCTAGGTGTGCGTCAAAAACCCCAGCAGGTGAGAATTAACCCGGAGTCTGACACTATGTCAGTATGTATGTCAAGGTTCTGGCAAACTTATAGTATTTGTTAATTTACTTAATTAGCAGTTAAGACTCTCTTCAATCAACCAACGTCCGAGTGCGAGCTTGGTCAAACATTTTCTCTGCACTGCGCATTTTAACATTCCGAGTCACTGAAACCTGACACGTACCGTGAACAAAAAGAAATGCAATGCGAATTTACCTGTGGGGATTGTTTCACACTTCTAAAATGTAACGTTTGAATCGTCATTTATGCTAAGAGTCGACAGTTCTGAAAATTTATGCTTCTTTTTTTTTGCCGCATAGCGTTGGACAACATGTATTAATTATACAGGTTCCTTCTTTTAGCGGATACGAATTTTTCAAAATATAAAAATGTCGTATCAGTCAGGCGTCTGTCGTTTTCGCACGTGAACTCTGTACTTACGAACTAGCTCAACTTTCTAATATTTTAAATATGCTCACCGCATGACAGCTGCGCGCTGTGCACTCATCCACGTCTCTGCCGTCCGTTCCCGAAAAGTGTGACAGCTCAACGCACTAAATCCCCATAAATTCGCACGAAATCCCCAGAAGCTTGGTAAAGTGAAGTTTTGCGCCAGGGGCGTAACCAGGGGTGGCACACTGGACACGTGACCCCCTCCCTTTTTTTTTTTTTTTGCCATAGCCTGGAGAGCAAGAACTGACCATTTGCCCCTCCCAAAATCAAGGTGGTGCACCCCTCCCCAACCGAAAAAACGTTCTGCCTACGCAAACGCTGCTTGTTGGAATGCTGGGACTCGTTCTTACTACGTTTAACTAGCTTTTGCTTGAAGATATTCTACCATCATCGATGTTCCACTAGATTGCGCAACTTCCCAAATTTGTTTTGTCCTCTTATATCTGCTTCTTTCTCCTATTTCTCTTTTCTTTCCTTGATTCTCTCTCTCTTTCTCCTTATGTGTTTCTTTGTACTTCTCTCTCTTTCTTTCAATGTTATGCTTTACTCTCTCCCCTCCTACTTCCCTCTCACTTCCTTTTTTGTCCAGCGTGAGAAGGTTTTTTTTTTCACTTCAATTTTCTTTTTCTGTTTATCTCTTTCTCTCTTTCGCTTTCCCTCACCCCCTTACAATACACGGGCAGTATGTTACCCAACTTCTGTAACACATACCCATTCAGGATTATGATAGTGTTTTAATAGTCAGGACCATGTTCACGACACATTATGCCAAGCGCCAGAACAACTTTGGTGTTAAAAAAATGAGGAGAGGGACACAGCAGACGCATTTTGTCGTCGCCGTCGTGATAGTTCCATTAAAGAGAGCGAGAAATAGAGTTTATTGGGCAATCCTGCGTGGGGATGGTGGGAGCACCGCGCAGGATTCCGCACCCTCCTGTCTATCTAGACCTCAACGACGGCAGGCCCAGCGCGAGCTACTAGGGGTTTGCTCTTTGCTCCGTTCGCTTTTGCCGAGCCAGGGCCGCGTCAAGCCGCTGGATGGCGTTGAGCTGCGCCTCATGATCGGGCGAGCCTATGTGGTTCACAATGTCCGGTGGTAGTGCGTCGGTGATCACTCCCCCCGCACACGCGTCACACCCCCACAGCACATGTGTCAGCGTTGCCGGTTCTCGCGCACAGATACTGCACTTTGCACTTTCGTAGAGTCCGGGGCACACGTGTCGGGCCAGGGCGGGCGTGAGCACCGTGCCGGTCTGCCTCAGGAGGACCCCCTCGCGCCGCCCCAGCCTCGGGTGAGGCCCGGGAAGCGCTCGGCGGCCCTCTCGGTACCACTGAAGGATGCTGCCGTAGTCGAGTGGCGGGTCCGAGTCCGGGGGTTCGGCTTCTTCCGCGTCCGAGGGGAAGCGCCGCAAGGTGCGTGAGCTCGCGGGCGACGGCGTCCGCCCTTTCGTCGCCGCTCCGCCCGGGATGGCTTTGACGTGGGCCGGGAACCACCGTAGATGTGTCGTAGTTGACTTGCTTCTCGGCAGCAGTCTTGCTGCCGGTGTCCCGATGCTCCCGCGGCCGAGATTGGCAATGGCCGTGCGGGAGTCGCTCAGGATGGTGGTGACTTCGGGACTCTGCCGTTCAGCGCCAGGGCGATGGCAACTTCCTCCGCTTGCTCCACAGACGTTGCTCGGACGCTGCAGGCGTTAAGCAGTTTGCCGTCCGTGGCTCGGACAACCACCGCTACGTAGGTGTGCGCTCGGTATTGATGCTTGGCGGCGTCTAGGTACACCGCCGTCGAGTCACTGGCGTGAGTCTCTACCAGCGCGTTCCCTGCCGCTTCCTTCCTGGACGTTCTGCCCACCACGCTCCTGACACGGACGGTGGCGTCCATACCGTGGCACATTGCGTGGCTTCGACCCTTGCACCCTACAGTTCAGCATTCACTTCATGCCAGTGTCGCTTGATGCTAGTGGACCCACACTGGTGTGTATACGTTCCTGGGAGGTACCCATGCTTGAAAATGCCTCCACTGCATTCGACCAGCATAACGTTTTAAATGCCGGTAATCCAAAGGGGCATCAAAGAAAGCAGCTTGGACGAGCAGAAGCAATTAGATGAGGTATATGAACTCGCATCACAAGGCCTTGGACTACTATATATATATCCATTGGACGGGCAAGTAATCCAGGCCAATCATCCGCGCTGAGCCCAGGCGGTGGCCAACCATCGCTGCTCCAACTCGGCTATCCAAGCTTGCGCCAAGGACAGCCAGCTGGGCTGGCTGGCCTTGGCATGAGCCCGGATAGTTCCATGGCACCCGCATTCAGCATTATTTGGCCGTCCAGGACCGTCGAGACCGATGCCAGCGAACCCCGCCGGGTGTCCGCCACACTGGAAGCCCAAGCCCACGCCACCTGGACCCATTGACGCAGTCCACGCCTAGGCTAATGAATGCTGTCAATCATGCCTCTCTCATGTGGTCGAAATTTCTGGAACCCTCCACTACGGCGTCTCTCATAATCATATGGTTGTTCTGGGACGTTAAACCCCAAATATCAATCTGTCAAAGCAAGCAGGTCATGGTCGATAATGGCGGCCGAGACACCCCTCGTAGGTCCATTTTCATTTTTGCATCTACTGCGAAGCTTGCATTTTTTAGGACTCGACCATCGGCATGGAGGGCGAGAGGGAGGCAGGTAATGCGGTGAAACGTGGCTTCTGCTAATCCATACTGGATCACCCTACGCACGCCTATGTATATGTTGCTGCCTCTACCATAGTAACGATAAACAAAATGTTAAGATACACGCGTCGCACATTTCTTGTGAGAATTTGGCAAACTATAAGTGCTGCAAGGCTAGCGTTCAATGGTGGTACCTTTTTTTCCCTCTCTCTCTCTCAAGAGGGATTGAATTTGGCAAGAGAACATAAAGTGTGGCACAAGAAGTAGAGGCCAACAATTACGCCACAAATGATTGTAGTACCTTGCGCTGGTATGCGGTGATCTGGAACGCACGAAATGTTTCTTCGTGCATTGTCCAGGTGGTCGCTTCGCTCACAGAGGCATAGAAAGAAGTTTTAAAAAAAGTAAGTATACGTCTGCATGCATACATGTATACCATCAACAACAAAAGTTTTGCGGAACGTGAAATGTTCGATAAAGCTCAATTTTTCACTTTGACTTGGATTTTTTTGGAAATAAATGTTTCATACGACACTTAACATTCTGACCTGTACAGTAACCAGCTCGATCGTAAGCATTAAGCACTGATATAGCAGAAATTCGCATTTATTGTGGATCCAAGGTCCCACAAACTTTTACTGTTAATAGTATGCACTTCGGTGGCGCGAAACATTCGGTGCCTCGAAGGTTACCACAAGTAACATGTATATAAAAAAGCGATTCACTGCACGACTACTCAAATGCTATTTGCACATGTGCGGTTGACACAAATTCCGCGGAGGAGTCAGCAATGCCCAATTAGTTTTTGTGTAGTTCGTTCATATAACATTCAGGGTAAACGCTCCTATGGTAACCCTTAACACCTTCAAGAAGATTAATTTCTTGCGCACTTCTGTGAAGCGTGTTTGTTACCAGATAATTATCAACAGCTATAGCTTATGTACTGCAGGGGAGTTGATGGCAATAACTTACTTCAGGATTATCTTTTCCGGCAGCCAGGAGAGCCACTTTTCATCAGATCCGCTATCCTTCAATACAGTGGCGAGTTCACATATATGCAGAGAAGGCTACACATCGTGTATACGGTGCGTCTCTCTACGTGCCGAGACTCCAGCTTCCTAATACAAAGTAGCGTACAAAACGCGTGGAACACTTTTAAATGATCACGAAATCTTGACAATATTTTCGAGAACGGCACTGGCCTAAACTTCACCGTTTAGGGGATGAAAGAACGAGCTCTCCGATTCTATTGGCCTCAAGTTAAAATTCTTACACGCCTGTTTGCAGTATCATCTACGTTCACCAATGTCCCTACTAAACTTCACATCAAATCATTCAAAAATAAGTAAGCACGACGTTGCCTTTTCTTGTATTTGTTCTGCGTTGCAGAAATATTGTCAGGGTGGGCTGCAAATAAGCTTTAATGAATAAGTTCCTTAACTGGAGCAAGCGGGTTTTGGCCCCGCCATGGTGGTCTAGTGGCTAAGGTACTCGGCTGCTGACCCGCAGGTCGCGGGTTCGAATCCCGGCTGCGGCGGCGGCATTTCCGATGGAGGCGGAAATGTCGTAGGCCCGTGTGCTCAGATTTGGGTGCACGTTAAAGAACCCCAGGCGGTCAAAATTTCCGGAACCCTCCACTACGGCGTCTCTCATAATCATATGGTGGTTTTGGGACGTTAAACCCCACAAATCAATCAAATCAAGCAAGCGGGTTTTGTGAACACTTCATCGTCCAAGCGTGCGAAAAGATGCGCAAACGTTTGCAAATAAATATATACATATAAGAGACAGTCTGAGAATGTTGAATGAACCACCAAATAAAAAAAAAGTACACGGTTGTACCATATACTCACCGAGTGGGACATGGTTTGAAAAAACATGGTCAAACGATATGGCGTTGACTTATATAGTTTTTTAGCCCCCACATAAGCTTGAGTTCATGTGCGCAAAAAAAAAATGCTTTGCTAAGCAAAGGGAAGGCGATAAAAGGGTTCCTGTTAACCGGTGTATAAACCCCCCTTTCCACTATACAGATTGAAATGAGGCCATTGTGTATAAACCATCATTACTGGCCATGCGGGAAAACTTCCATTTGCCAGAACAGAAGATGCGTTAGCGTTCGCTATAAGGGAAACACGATGTTTATTGCCAGAGACAAAGCCGCTCGCTCTCGCCGCTCATTGTTACGAATGCGGCTGCGCACACTTGTCCAGCGACAAAAGGTAGTGTCATAACACAAAGTGCAGATCGCAAGAGAAGTCATTGAGGCCTTCTAGACGCGAAGAAAATGCGACAAGTGTGTTTGTCTGCCATCAATTTCGCTCAGTGACGCAGAATTTATGGAGACCTTACACAGCACTTGTACAGTATGATATATCTGTATTGACCTACTTGGAACCTTTTTTGTTTTTTTTTTGTGATTTATGCTGTACGTCACCTATATATGTGTTTTTTTAAATAAAATTTAGTTGCGAGTTAGCGCCTTCCCCGTCCAGTGTGCGCTGCAGTGCATCAACCAAAAAATGAACGCATGCCAACTCGTGCGCTTCCAGTCATATGGTTCACATTTACGTTGATATATGCAACATCGGGACTGCACCTCCACCTGCGTACACCCCGCCGCGATGGTCTAGTGGATAAGGTACTCGGCTGCTGACCCGCAGGTCGCGGGTTTGAATCCCGGCTGCGGCGGCTGCATTTCGATGGATGCCAAAGTGTCTGAGGCCCGTGTACTTTGATTTAGGTGCGCGTTAAAGAACCCCAGGGGGTCCAAACTTTCGGAGCTTTCCACTATGGTGTCCCTCATAATCGTGTCGTGGTTTTAGGTGGTTAAACCACAAATATTATTATTATTCTTCGTCCGCGTTCAAAATAACTGTCGCCAGCAAAACAACGAACTTTGCCCTGGATGCCCACGTGCTGCTGTTGTCGTAGGATTCACGTGCGCATGTTGTCACGTGACGTGGACAATGGAAGCAGTCAGCGTACTGAAGGTCAAACTTCATTTAGCCGTAGAGTTGCGGCCTCAAAACGGTATAACTCAAGTTACAACAAGAATGGCACGCTGTATACACTGATATCGGCGCACGGAGCGTCCGCCGTTGAAATACTAGGGAGTTTTAGAATACCGTTTGCGAGCGCTGCGGGCGTAGCGGGCGCCATATGAGTTTTAGAACAGCGTTTGCCCTGCTGCGATCCGCAACGCACGATCGCAGTGACACCGTAGCATCAGAACCAGCGCTTGCGGGCCACATGCGGGCCGCCATTACCGCACGCAATTTCGGACTTTTTGCGTGCGGTCCGCGAACGCGAACGCCGACTTGCGTTACGACGCATGCGCAGTGGCAGCGACCACACCGCAAGGGCTCACGGTGCGCTATTCTAAACCTCCCTACTGATCGTTAGGGCATGGTTAAGGTGCCTCGATGTGCAGCGGGCATCGAGGCACTCCACTGATCGTCGTCGGAAAGCGCCGTCTTTTGTATACATCGCGCGTCAAACTTTTCAGCTTTATCACTGGTCATCGCGGAAGCTCTGGAGTAAGACGATAGTTATAGCGCGACAACAGAACGACGACACAGACGACGACACAGAGACAAGAAGGACACGAAGGACACGAGCGCTCGTGTCCTTCTTGTCTCTGTGTCGTCGTTTTGTTCTCGCGCTATAACTATCGTCATGCCATACCAACTACCCCAAGCTGCCACACTTCTGGAGTAGGCTTGAGTGTTCGTGTTTTGCGCGCAATATCAACAAAAGGATCTACGTACTACAGTAGTGAAGCCTCTCGAACGAAGAGGCGAGGTCTGCGCCGAGCATTTTTGGCAGTCTTTGTGGGCCGTAAACTAAGTGCAGTAAAATTGAAACAAACGCGCACGGCAATATCAACAGCTTGGAGAAGGAAATGAAAACGCAGCAGCAGCCACCGAGTGGCTGCTGAGTTTTTTCTCGTATGCGTTGCATGCATGGTGGTTGCATGAGAAAAAAAAACACGAGAGATGGGGAGCGTGATGTCTACAACTGCTCTAGTAACATTTCGAACACACACTGCCATATTGTCGAGTCAGCCATCCTGTCAGCCCCGACTGGCCTCACAGGACTTTTGTATACGGCCTGTCCGTATGAATAAATGATAGGACTCTGTATAGCGCAATCTGACTGTCCATTGCAACCATTGACTGCGACATATAGAGACTTTTTTTAATTATTTTGTGTGGCTTTCAAACGAGGTCTTCTCTTTTTTGTTGAGCTGTTTCATGTTACTGTTACACGGGGCACACCGGAGGCCAGCTAACAACTTTCTTGACGCACACTTCCACCAGTAACGGACACGACAGATATACCTCAATCTTTATTTTTTTTTCTGAGCATGTTTCTCTGTTCTGGCTATCTCCAAAGCATCTGTACACAGAAGCAGCATACAAATTTTGCGCCGTACGCAAGTGTCGTGGCAGCAAGAGAGCTCGCTTCCTTCCTGTCCATAGACCCGTTTCCAAGTTAACAGGGGCATCGATCTCATACACCTCTATTTGCGACTTGCGTCCCTGCTAGTGTACTACTTGTCGGGTCCTAGCGGTAGGCGCTCAGATTTTGCACTTCTGCAGCGTGGTGAGGTTGGTGCCGAACTCCTTGAGCGTCGTCACCAGCGCGTCGCGAAATTTTGCCGCCGAAGTCTCCTGGTCGGAGTGGCGCGTGCAGATGCTGAAGCGGAAATGGCTGCTCTGGTTGTTGTAGCAGATTCCGTAGCCTCCGGGAACCGAGTAGCCGAATGACATGAGAATGTCGTTGTGCGCCGACACCTGCACGGGCACAGAACACCTTGCTTTAGAGCGATACCTCCTACCACGAATCCGGGAAACGGCTGTGTGAATGCGCTCGACCTTCGAGCTCATCCGACGCCGGTTCTTCTTCTCTTCGCACGTGCGTCGCCATAGCAACGGACATGCGTAGAGTCTGTTGATGCTCCTCCGTCACATACCTCTCCCGCATACAGCGTGTCGCGCTGTCCACACGTCGACACGTGGGGCACCATCGAATAATGTACTTGTATATACAAGTTTCAAAGGAAGGCCATAAGGACCCCATGATCCGTTTTCTTAGGGCCTCAGTAATGTTCTCTCTCTATCTCATGTCAAAATATGCAACATAGCGCGGGAGAGAGTCAAATAACGACCACGTGTCACACAACGCGAATTATACGTGACTAGTGGGTCGTTTAAATCTTGAAACCCATTACAAATGGTTGAGTGATAATTATTCACTGTCATCAGCCACCGCATCAACAAAGTGCACAGAATGCTCCGTGGCTGTGTAGTGGCCGGGCATCTCGTGTCTCCGCAGAATGACGAATAATGACGTAGTGGTTATCCAAATTTGACAAAAGTTATGATTTATTGCGAGGTGGGTACCTTGCAGACGTACTTGAATTAGTATACTTATAAGAGAGTTCACCACGGGCTTATTATTATTATTATTATTATTATTATTATTATTATTATTATTATTATTATTATTATTATTATTATTATTATTATTATTATTATTATTACATCTGCTCCAGAACTGCGTTTTGTAGTAAGTGATGTGGTAAGACCTGATGCGCTGTGGCATGCATGCTGACTGGCGGGCTGTAACGCATGTACGATTAGGGATCTCAACGCGAGTATACCGTATAGTATACGGGTTCTCAACATATCTTAGTCATACTAAACCCTGACAGCGAGATAGGTAGTGCCGTAAATAAGAAGCTCCTTTTTTTTTTTTTTTGCTCTAAGTGAAAAAAGAAACAAAGGAAAAGAAGATCCGAATTTCAATCGTGGGTTTGATTTTGTACCCTTTTGTTGGCTACGACCATACGCACGAATTAAACCTACTATGTAAACCTTACCCAACCATCCTTGCGACGGCTGGTGAGTGGTGACATCGACTGCTTGTAGGTCTTTAGGCGTGATACTCTACACGCGCAGCGAATGTCCGCAGATATTTACCCCACCAATAAAACCACGCGCCTTATACTACATTATAAAATATTTTGGTATATCTATCCAATGTTCGCCTTTCAAGATAGAGTGAGTCTCTCTCCAGCCTTTAGATAGCGAACATTTTCCCGATTAGTACACCTCTTCTTGTTATTTCTTAAAGGGCTTACTAACAAAAGCGCATGAACGATATTTCTTTCTGACCCAAAAGTGTAGCATCTTTCTCTCTTTTTCTCGCGACATCAAACTTTGGGACTCGTTACCTGATGAATAATGCGATTACACTGTATTTACAAATTTCTTTAGAGAACGCTGAATGTTGTTTCATTTTTAGAGCTTGTATGTATACGCGCGTCGTGTGTCACATCCCTCTCTCGTTCTCTTTACCCCTATCTCGCACACCTTGCAGTTCGTTTAAAGGACCGTGATTACAACGTATTTCTTCGTGTTGTTTTAATTTCTCTGTCATTCCGCTCATGCGATAGCCTAGACGGGCTGCAGTGTAGTCAATTAAGTACTTGACTACACTGCAGCCCATGCAAGGGCACACGCGTGCCGTGGGTTGTTCGTGCCGTAAGCAAAAAAAAAAAGCAGTCACCTGGCTGGTGGACAACTCGTACGTGATGCTCTTGAGATAACCGGGGTCACTGTAGAGGTCCGGCAGCGGTCTATTCATTTCCTCTGCGACTTTTTTGAGACCGAGCAGCACTCGATCCACTCCTTCGCCGTACAGAGCCTGCGAGGAAACCGCCATCATCGCCCCAAAGAAAAGACAAACTGATAAAGCTACGCATGTCTTCGCCTCGAACAGGCGGTATGAACCGAATGCCGGCAAGGAGACATGAAAGTTTGCTTGCCGCTTCAGTATAAAGTGATGCGAAGGTATTTATTACCGGCTGATTTAAAAAAAATAGACTTCGAGGAAGACGCTATCTGTTCTGGGAAAGTAAACCTAGATGCTCGGTGAACAATAAAGGCGCAAGGGGCTTCGTGAGAAATACGAATAGTTTCGCAGCTCATTTTACGTGTCAACTCCAACAACCCGTTTATCCTTCTGACTCCATTTAATTTCACCTCACTCAAGTGTGTTTGTATACCCAGCCCCCTAATAGAAGGTGCCCTATACATGCTGGGTAGGTGAACGCATCATGTTCCACATATAGGTGCATAACACGTGTGTGGCGGCGAGACGTTGACGCACAAGAAATGCGGCTGGAGCCATCGTGTTAATGAGGCGGCTTCTCCATCGGGCAGCAAGTGTTTTCCTTTTACGCAGCAGCTTCGGTTGGGCTTCAGCAGTGTCACTTGCTTCACGACATTCCGCCACTACAAGACTTTCCGCGAGCTGCTTACTTGTTGACATATACTATAACCACAAAGCCAGCAAGGAAGGATATCGGAACTCTGGCAAGCCCCTTCGCCATAGTGTGGCCCCTTATAACAGCAACTATAAGAAACAAAAATTAGGGTTTGTTGGAAGACGTTCATGAACAATGCTATATGTATGCCAAGTCCCTGGATCATAAGAGTGCGCAGGGTTCCCCTTCAGTGGGGGGAGGAGGGAGACGAAGGCTCACCACAGCGCCCCCCTTTCTATCATATCAATGTATGGGGTGGGCTTGGTGCTCCCCTCTCGCTCCCCTGCCCCCCCCCCCCTCCCTCCCCAGTGCACACGTCTATGCCTAGGACAACGTCGTGTACCTAACCGGTATTTCCTCTCTTCACTACGTAAAACACGTTATTTGGATGCTTCCTAAAGTTACACCGTTCGCAAATGCTCGATAACAAGCCCGCTGAAGAGCATTGAGGCTGTGTTTATGTGGCGCTGTCCATGTCGCAATTTTAACTGCTCACCCCCCTCCCTCCTCTTACTCTCTTCTTTCACTCATAGGAGAAAATTACTATTGTCAGCGTCATAAATACACCACACTTACTTTCCAGACACCCGTCACATTTACAATCCGCGTGTGTGCATGTAGAGAAGCGCATAGGGCACACAAATTTTTTTTAAGCTGGCCAATTACACCTCGCTGTTCTGTCATTCGGTGTCCCTCGTTAATTGAATGCTTTGGAACAGCAGTATCTTTGAGGAAACGTTTGTAAAAACTAATTCGTCGGCCCTTAGCCTTCCAGGTCAAAATCGAAACTAGAGCATTTGTCTTTTTCTTTCTCTCCTTCTATTGTGAGCAGCACGGTGTGTCACGGTGAGTGTATAGTACTAATCAAATGCCGCACTATAAAGCACTCACGCGCGTGGCGTATTCCTTGTGAGAGGCGGCGGCGTTCCTGAGCATAGCGTCCTTTTCGGCCATGTTTAGTGTTCCCTTCAGGTACTCCCGGCAGAACTTGTCGCTCTCCGTGCACTGCGACCGGATGGCTTCGGTGCGCCCCAGCAGGAACATGCGCGTCGACGCGCTCTCGTACGTCGCCGGGCTGTGGCCGTGCAACCTGCGCAGTGCGAACCGACCTTTGCGCAGTCTGCGCCTCCGCTTCCCTGACCTCCGGTGAAATACCGGAGGCCACGGAAAAACCGAATGGAGAAACGTGGAATCCCCGCGAGAGCTACATTGGGACATTAAACTTAAATAAGTATTCTTGTGGGAGGTGTACAGCAACCATCGCTGTTCAGCCAGCGTGGTGATTACAGCTGTCGACATTATCCGCTTTACTTTATGCCCACTGCTGAATAAATAACCTTCTCCAAATATATCCAGTTGCCACTGCCCACGTATACATTAGACATAGACATGTATAATAGATTGATTAATATGGGAGGTTCAACGTCCCAAAACCACCACATGATTATGAGAGACACCGTAGTGGAGGGCTCCGGAAATTTCGACCACCTGGGTTTCTGTAACGTGCGCCCATATCTGAGCTCACGGGCCTACAGCATTTCCGCCTCCATCGGAAATGCAGCCACCGCAGCCGCGATTTGAAGTGTGGCAGCTTGGGCTAGTTGGTATGGCATGACGATAGTTATAGCGCGAGAACAAAACGACGTCACAGAGACGTGTCTTTCGTGTCCTTCTTGTCTCTGTGTCGTCGTTTTGTTCTCGCGCTATAACTATCGGGATTTGAACCCGCGACCTGCGGGTGAGCAGCCGAGTACCTTAGCCACTAGACCACCGCGGCGGGGCATGTACAATAGGCACATATGATAGATAATGCAATCGGTATAAGCATAATCACACGTAATATATACATATATATGCCCCCGCATGGCTTAAAACAACTTTGCAGCTTTTCCTGAAATATAATGTTAAACTAAAAAAATGCATTTCAGATGGCATACAGTTCGCGATGAGCAGTCTCATTGCTTTCATAGGATCTTAGAAAGTTGTACGATTGCTTGGAAGTATGTCAATACATAGGCTAATGAAGATATGACAAACCGTCATAAATAAAGACACAAGGGCGTCTGACGCCCCAGCACAAAGTGAGACAAATCCGTGCAAGCAGCAGACGTGATTTCCACGTATTCTTTTGCAGAGACCTAGTTGCTTTAGGAAATCTCAGGATACTCTGGGAACGCTATATGTCGGTGAGCACCGCTTATACGCGGTGTACACACGTAAACACACCTGGTTAAGTCACCATGGTATAATCACGTGACGTGGTAACTGTGCATCTCCTACACGTATACACTATATCGAATGTCTTAATTGCAAACCAGCAGGGGCTGCGGGGGCAAGAAGACACTTTCAAAAGCATAAGCCTGTTGAAAAACATGAGCCTTTTTAGGTTTTTTCACTCTTAATAAACTATGACAAACTAACTCAAACTTGCACACTATTGAATTTGCTGTACAGCGCCGCGTCCGCTTCAGCTCGTCCAATCCCATTAGCGTTTCTGGTAGGAAAGTAGCAGTGGCGCAGGGCTTGAGAATGACTTTGGCAGGCCTTAACGGTCAAGGACATAGTGGCTTCGGCATGTCTTATGGGATGTGTTTTATTGAAAGAAACATGAAGTATGAAAAAAAAATGAAATAAGGTATTCTTTCAAAGTGTGATAGATGGCAAATATTGGTGCTATACGAAGATCACAATTTTTAGGGTGCAAGTCTATTGCAGGAGTGCTCATATAATAAGAAGGTAAATACCATACCCACCAAACCGATAAACGGGAAAAATGTAATAACTTTACTGCAGTGATAAGAAACGTCTCTCATTAAAAATACACAAGTTAAAGATGTATCTATTGTGCATATATGCAACGATAAAAAATATCTGGCAATATCTGGTGTTTAACAGGACCAAAACACGATATGATTATAAGGCACACCGCAGTGGTTGACTGCAAAAAAGTTCGACCATCAGGTGTTCTTTAACATGCCCTGGCATTAGCAATGTCGCCTGTTGCGCGAGTGCCACTCTAGCGAGACTCCAGCGAGGCTCTTTTGGAAAATAGCGTGAGAACTTCCAATTCACGCATATCTGTGGCTACGCTGTTAAGTCATGGTTTTGCACTTTAATCGGCAATCACGCCGAATACAGAGTGCCGACTGGATCACAATGTCGTCACCTGACAGTCCTTATGCACCACGTCAAAAGCGCGTTAGCAATGCGTTCAAAGAAGTCCATCAGGCGCAGATATGGACTCTATCGATACAGAGACGGACTGCATGCAGTATACATATGCATGCGTACTTGTCCGTGTAGAACGTCTCCTTACGCACGCTGCAGTTAAATGCGCGTGTACTGAAATAAACACATCTTAAGCGGGAAGAGACAGATCATCTCCTGTATTAGAAACGAACCGAAAGAAGGACAGCTGGAATGCCATCTGGACGAAACTGTCGGGGCTCATACGGCATGATTTGATGAATTCCTTGCCGTAATCCGTGAACCGGAGATCAAGGATGTCCACGTCCTGTGCCAACCTTGAAATGAATGAATGGATAATGAATGTCCAGTAGGTTTAAACCTTTATGCATGTATTTACGCATATATGTTTCATTTAACTTTACGTCTGTATCTACAGTCTACACGCACAGTAGACATTAGAGGGGAGGCATTACTTTCTACAGTTACTGTGAACACAACGTGGAATACGAAACAGAAACCGAATCGAAGTCAGCGACAAAAAAAAAAGAGCTCAGTACGTGCCAATACTCGCGTTCCGATGAAAAATTTAAAAAAATATATCAAAAGTAAGCTACAGCTGAACATCGTTACATTGAGCATTGATATAGCAAACTATCTATCGTAGCGAACCAAATGCGAATTTTGGTTGTCTACACTTCATTTCCATGAGATTCTGTGTGTGTGTGTGTGTGTGTGTTTTTTTTTTTTGAGAACTAAACTGAAAACGAAAGCGCCACCGCGATATTGACTGTAATGAATAGACATTTGGTATGCGTGAGGCTCAAGACTTGACAAGTAGAATAAAAAAGAAAGATAAACATTGAACCTCAATTCACAGCAATTTTATTTTAATGCTGTGGCATTAAAAAAGCTGAGAAGCTCCTTCGGAACTGCTGAAGTAGAAAGGAGCCTCTCGTGCATGAACAGTGTATTAAATTCATTCTTCACAGTGCTGTGAGAAGCCACCAGAAGAAGATCACGTCCTTATTCAATCACGCTGGCCTCTTTTGACGAACAAACTTTTTTGTAATTTCACTTCCTCATGTACCGGTCCATCTAGTTCGAAATTCCACGAAGAGACAGGTACGGATTATTTCGTTCTTTGTGGGTTTGGCGCTTAGAATATTGTGATTTTTTATCTATAGGATTTCCGCGTGAGTCAGATTGGGGACTTGCTAGCGGCAAAATTTATATGTACTGTTACAACGAATATCGCATATACCGAACTAATTTATGGCCGAGATGCTATTTGTTGTAACGAGGTTCTGCTGTATCTAATGCGGTGGCCCTCTTTAAATGCTAAAATCATGCTAAGCATTATTTACGGGACTAATTCTCACTAATTTTTTTAGCTAATTACTTAATGACGCATCGTAATTGACCGATTATGGCTGGCGTGAGTGCAAGACGTATTCATTTCGAACGAATTAACAAGTTGCCGGCCATATTACCTGAAAAAAAAAAGCTCGTCATTTGCGCGTGGTGGTGGCGGTGACAGTATGGAAGGAAGGGGCGAAGATCAATTTTGGGGACGACTAAACCTGGGAGTCTGCCACCGTAGTGGCATAGTGAACTAAGCTTAAAAATAACGGATATTTTGGCTTTTAACGCTGCTCTTGGACAAACTAAATAAATTATTTGCACATTCATAATGGATATTAGAGTGTATTGATGTAACAGATATTTGTTGGGTGTTTTCGATAATGCGGCATTCGTTTAATGCGGATACATTTTTTCGGTTCCCTCAAATACGAATTAACGAGGTTTCGCTGTAACGGGAAACTTGCTTAGTGGATGTTGGTTAATCCACTACCAAATCACGTAGTTACAGTATTTGTGGAAAGCTTCCATAGCTGACGGTTTACATTTGAGGAAACTTCTTGTTCGAAAACATTTAATATAATTAAAGACTGCTGGCAATCTTTGGGAAACGCCCGCACATTGTACACAAGGCGTTCGGGTGGCTTTCGTTCTTACGCGATTAAGCATCTGAGAAAAAAAAATTTGCTCACGCATGTTTTTTTTTTTTTTTGACACCTCATCGCGTATACGCAAAACACTATTCATTATTGCTTGCGACTGTTCATCGCCATCTTCCAAGTATAAAAGCGAATGCACTCGGAGACTCGGGCTGCACAGTAAAATGAACTGACTCTTCTATTTTGGCCTTGGCCACGGCGATGTCGTCGAGGCTCTCCTTGCTGAGGTTGAACTCCAATTTGATGGGTTTGTCGTCGGGGCAACTCGGAGGGTCAAGCTTGTGCCTTGACGTCTTCTTCCTGCGTGGTGTATATCGTCTGTGAAAACATCATTTTCCGTACAAGATGCCAGTCCAGTGGGAACAGTGTTGAGGGAGCTGTGTGATGACCGACATTGTGGTTTTTATCATAGGCAGACAGTACGGGGAGCTGAGCTCGGGCCCCTTCCGGACTACTTCATGGAGGGCAGAGCAGCCGCCTCGGGATATTTTTAAGGGCCTCGCTTAGGCTCTCATTCATTGCCAAAAGACTGTTCGCCATCCAATATATATATATATATATATATATATATATAGCATGAGCGTTCGGTTTGCTATCCTGCACTGGGCATCGGGAATGGGGATTCCCCACAGATCGCCCACGACCCTCTCGAAGGCCACAGTTTCCCTGTCGCATGTCTGAATGCTGAAGTCATGTTGGCCAGAAAAAGTTTCCGGCCTCAATGACTGACTGGCTGTACATCTCTGTACGTGCAGTGCTCTCCTTCTCTCCTCTTTTTCTCTTTTTAAACTGATTAAATCTTGCAGTTGTTCCGAGCAACTGCATGTTTTAAGGAGTTTTTTTTTTCAAAGACACTAGGTGAAAAAAAAAACATGTGTATATGACTGTGGTTGCACGAAGCTTCACAAGATCTCGACACCACCGTCTGGTAACCCGGTACTCCTACACCGCTTGCGTACCGGATAGAGTACACGCTCAATGCTTGCCTTGTGATTTTGCCATGGAGGTGATTAATTCTTATCTAAATTGAATATTATTCAAGTACACTTATTACCATTATTTAGTAGTTTGTGCAAACGCAAAGTTACATATGTTTGCGTATGCACGTTAACGTTTACGTATGAGGAGCGAAAATCATGCTATAACACGTGTTCCGGCAACATGGAAGACGCAATCCGGTATTCCTGTAACACGCGTTAAAAAGTAAGCGTGTAGCTAAAAGTCCCTAATAATCCACAAATAGGAGAGCTGCGGCCCCCACGCTCACAAACATACAAAAAGAGCATGTTGTGACTTAGAGGTAAACGTCACGAGAAACGCGTTAGCATTAAGGTGGTACCTTATTACCTCGCAGATTTTTTTGCGAGTCTAGATTGAATTCCGTTACACCGCTTAAAACTTGCATCTATACTTTTTGACAACATATCCGATTTCCGTCACGTGATATTACTACCACAACACGTGATGTTTATTAAGCTACTAACGGCTTGTCACTTCGGCTTGCCACTTCTCGTTTTAATTCTTTCTAGTTGACCCGGTATACATTTCGATAAAATTGCTTTCGCTCTACACTTCCACTTACTATTTTAAATTATTTCAAATCATGTTATTTGCCTACGTGTAAATTTGCTTTTTATTCTTCCCAACTCTTCCTCGAAGTGACTTCATCTTAAGCGGGTGGTTCTAAGGGGGCGATGTACCGCTGATAAGTTACGTCACCATGCAACATGGCCATAAGCAATTTATTACGAAAGCAATTACATAGACACTCTAGGCACACTTTCGCAATCGCCGTCGTCGTGATGTTCTGCACAAAGTTCGAATCGATAGCATGTGCGACGGAAGCGTGCGAGGGTTGCCGGCAATCGCGGCTCAAGCATGAGATGAAACGCGCTAGCCTCCTCCGTCCCGTGAAAGGCGCACAGGACGGTGCCAGGATTGGGGGAGGGGTGCATAGTTTCGGCAGAAAAGGCGTACTTTGATCGTCCGGGCATGGTCTCTCGTGGTCGAGCCCATCATATCGTTAGAGGGATCAGCAGATGGCTCATACCACAAAGATCGTTTCGCTCGCTGCAGCGGCCACGATTTCTTACGGCATCGTGTCCTTCTTGTCTATTTGTCGTCGTTCTGTTCTTGCGCTATAACTATCGTCATGTCATACCAACTAGCCCAAACTGCCACACTTCTAAGGCACCGTTTTGTTGGGCGACGCCAGATCGCACGCTGTGAGCTGCTAGCCTTGCTTCATATTGCATTCCATTTTGTTGCTATCGCATTCACCACTTTACCCTTGAGGCAAAACTGGGATTTTAAGCGATTTCCGTGGATATAGTTCGATCGCGAAAACAAAAACGGTGTCGGCGAGTGCACAGAAATGCAGGTAGACCCTCGAAGGTAACACACGTATGTCTATGTGCCGTCTTGGATAATTTATGCTTCACGATCGCGGGCTTGAGGGCAATCAGGCGTATTTTATATGGTAGTATGATATTTTATATCGAGGTTACTTGTCATTTCACATTGCCACACTTCATTGTTGGATTTCATTGTTGCATTTCATTGTTTTGCGCATAGCTGTCGATGTTGCCTGTAGCATCACAAGTATCGCTCCCCTAAGCACGTGGGTAACGGAACGTCCAACACTCGGCAGGGAGGAAGGAAAAAGGAGGAAGCAAGACGCATTACGATAGAAATAAAGGTGCAAAGCTTTGCGTGTCCAATTTTTTTATAGGGGAATGGTTTCTAATCTTTTTTTTTCTATATACTTTTCTAATGAACTGGATCAGGATGACACCCCCGAGGGTGGTATCTACACGACACGTCACGTGGCCTCCGGGGTTTTCTGCCTGTATATATATGCTCTTCTAAAAAATCACTAACGTTTCGCTCCCTCCTGCTCTGTCGTTGACGGCGCTGCCGATAGAATTGCAAACGATTATCTGCTCTTCCTGTACAGCACGCAGTGCGATAATATTTCGCTCGTGTAGTACATGTTCACACGCACACTGGCCACATATCGAGAGCATATATTTTGATTGCGTCGAAAAATCGTTACGGGGCGCCTTTTGAGAAACGGGGAATACGCACATGTACGTGTAGCAGTAGTCCATGACGGGAACCACGACAGTGCCGTCGACGGGCGAGTGCTCCAGAACCAGACCTACGTCACCCTCGGCACCGACGATGACCTGCGTATGCACGGACATGGTGCCGCACGCGTGCGATACAATTGTGCAGAGCGCGTGGTACACACGTGACCCACTCGCGGATCACGACGAATACAGGCACGACCTTCTAAAACTGATTGATTGATATGTGGGGTTTAACGTCCCAAAACCACCATATGATTACGAGAGACGCCGTAGTGGAGGGCTCCGTAAATTTAGACCAAAGGGTGAGGAAAGAGAAACCTAACTACGATCACCATACTACCATTTACTTTCCTTAAGAAATTACTGGGGGTAGTTACTGACTACCACCACAGCCACCTTAAAGGGATAGAAAGGGATTCATCACAAAAGGCAAAGCATGCAAGCACGAACACAAGAGAAAAAAAGAGAACACAAACACTTGCTTTTACTTGCTTTTACTTTAATACGGGAACACTTGCTTTTACTTTAATACGGGAACCAGCTGATAGTTGATTATTGAAGGTCGGTGTTTGTATTGTGTTGAACTTTTCGCTTGAGTTCGTGTTTGCATGTTTCACCTTTTTTTCACCATGAATCCGTTTCGGAACTTTTATAGATAATCTAGGATCCCTTTTACAATACCCCACCATAGTATAGTAGCACTATAGGTGAGTAGATACACGTATACATACGTTTATATAGGTGGCTGATAATAGAGGAGAGGAAAGAGAAGGCGCTTGTTTTTGTCTCCCTTCTTGGGGACACGTCTAACCATCTTACAGGGAGGAAAAGGGGGCTCAAGGAGATATAGAGTGAGGAGGGAGGGAGATAAGGGAGTAAGAAGAGGAGGTCGTCCCCCGTGGCACGGGCAGGAGGCCGACGCATCTCGATTAAGCATTATGGAGTTATTTAATCGCGATGCACCTGTCTCCTGCGCATGCCAGGGTGGACGACCTCCTCTCTTATCCAGTCAACCCCACAGCCGAACTCCGCAACATATACAACGTTAAACCAGCACGCGTCATCCCATCTTCCCCTGGTGGCGCGCACCTGCACGGTCTTGTCGTACCAACGGTTTCCGGCGCACTGGGCCTTCCCGCCGCCGACGAGCATGTGAAGCGGGGAGCGCACCTCCCATTCTCCGGTCTCACCGGCCGGCTCGTCCAGGCACAGAACCAGTATGCTCCGTTGCAGCGCTTCCAAGCTCTTCTTGTTGGTCTCTGCGACAACGATCCTTCCAGCATTTTATGCTCCTCCTCCTATAAGGTCACTCGAGCCAATCTTATTGGTGCTAGTATTGCTAAATTCAGTGCCCTCAATACTTATATTTTTTAAAAAAAAACATCATTTGGATGGGTGATCATTGGGGTCAAGTTAACGGGATGGATAGTCATGCTAGGTGACGCTGCAAGTCTTATGGGAAAAAAAATTAGAGCACAACAGATAAAAACGATGGGAGCTACACACAGACGCCACAACCTCTTTAACCAGTGTTTTTAGACCAATCTTGCATTCTCTTGAAAAAAAAAATTATGAAATTAGGTGCACTCTCAAATGTGTGCGTGGAAGTGGTTTCGTCGTATTCAAGTCTAAATATTTGGAGAAAATAGACACTATGACATGACCTTGGTTGCATTGTTTTCACAAATGAAGAAAAATAGCAGCAAATCATTATGATTGTCCAGCATTCAGGGTTATAGCGGAGATGCACTACAAATAAACATTTTTCAGACGTATTTGGCAACAAATAAATTTACTGTTTTTTTTTACCTTAATAAAAATAACGTCAAAAATCAGGGAAGGAATTATTTAACTGGATTGGTGACGTGCGAACATGGCACGAAGATAACACATCACAAAATTGGGTGCTTGTGTGGAAATACAAAAAAAATTCAGGAACCCTTCCTCAATTGGGTAAAAGGTTGCATGCAAATCTTGGCACGGATGGGTAATACGCACTGTATTTATTTACTTATTTTATTTTATTTTTACTTCACGTATGAGTACGTGTACAGAAGTCCCGCCCCCCGTAGCTTTCCCTTCATTGTTAAGAAAAGTTGTCCGCGAGTATAGATACTTCAGCCACCGAACTTAACATTCACATCACTTAATCTAATTGCCCGTTGTCGTCAGTTCTGATTCATAAATTTGAAGTCAAACCTTTAGGCAGACCATTTCTTCAAATGGTCGGTGAAAGTCTTTCTCCCTTGAAATCATGAAAAAAGTTATTGGCTTTCAAACAGCCGTGATTTTTTTATTCAGCTAATAAAGCAGTTGCATAAAAATCAGACCGAGGCACCAAGAAACTACCTTGCCTCTATAACCACTCGTGAGCATCTTTATATACAACAACATTTCTGCGAAAATCCGGCACTAGATGAAATCATGCATTTAGCATTACGCCAGTGGGCTGGGAATTATTCAAGAATGTACACAAACACTGCAGCGGAAACATTTTACCATTTAGGATGAACGCTAATAATTCGACCGGTATTAAGAAAATCAGACTATGTGAGCTATTTACCTCGTGCGCCACAGGTGGCGGAGCTGCGAACGGCACCACGGTTAGCGTTTGCATCACCCTACCCTGGTGATGCAAACTCGGGGATACAGCTTTTGTCGTTTGCTAGGCTTTGGCTTGAACAACAGCATCTTCACTGTAGTTTGCTCGTGTGGCACGGCGTTTCTCGACTGCTAGGTGTATTTTCTTCAAATGACAATCATTTAGATGACTGCTAGCGTGACAGGAGGCTCAGAAATGTTAGCGATTTGTATGTCTTTTATATGCCCATATACGTCGTGGTCAGAATTGTGTCCTCGAGTTTTTAGCATCGCTCACTGGGCTGGATGGTGTTGCAATTGCTTACGTGAAAGCAGCTTGAACGTTCGGCCTCTTTGGCGCATCTTAAGACCGCCCTCGCTGTGGCCACATACTTCCAAAGGGATACAGGTGAGATTAGAAGCAGTGCTTCAGGCCTAGACCCAGTATACGCTATCTTGTTCCTTCGGGATGGGCCATAGGAAATGGCTAATGCAATGCCACTGCGGCATAGCAAAATCTGAGTTAAAGTGGAGTTTTGGGGTAAAACGCGCCTTTCTCCGTCAGTAAAACTGGCGTTGGTAGTATCGTAAGGATTTGGGCTGTATGCGCGTTGGTAATATATAGCGGTAAAAAGAAGAAAAATGACCTTTATGTCTTCCAAAGTTTCGTTGTTTTGGGGCTCTCTCGTCGGTGCTGACTATTGGAAAACTATTCGAAAGCTATTCGCCATTTCGAATATGCACAATCCGATTCGAGTAACGAATCGAATAGACAGTAGAGAGTTTTAAAACAGCGCAACGTGAAGCTTTGCGTTCACGTTGCGCATGCGCCATACACTAATCTCCTGTGCACTCCCGTTCAGTGACAAACGCTAACGCTACGCCCACAAGCTTAGTGTACACTATTCTAAAGCTCCCTAGTTATTCGATTTCTCATTCGAAATTTTCGAATGTTCGCGCATCCCTGAATATTACCGCACCATAAACCCAAACTTGTCAGCCGTTGGCCGACTTGAGCTGCATGGTTACTGCGACCGCTTGAAGATGCCGCCACTTACACGCTCGCGACCGCAGTGAAAGTAAGCCACGCACTCGAAGAAAATAAATAAAAGAAAGTTCTTGGAACCTAAAACTGTCCAGTAAATACTTTTATTGCGCACTATGATCTCTCACTAATTTAATTGACTACCTAGGTGCGCATTACGAAAAAAACTTTATGATGAGTATATTTGTTCTATTATGATGTTATTGAATACAACTAACCTGCAACTGACCTGTGTTTGATTTTTAACGCTGGACCAAAAATAGCCTTCCCTGGCTATCGGGCCAGATCATTGTGTATGTATGTTTGTGTGAAGAAAAAGTAAAGCAGTCCATTTAAAAAAAAAACCCCGTGACTCGCACTGACTAACGGAAGGAGAGAAAAAATGCTTTCATCAACGGACCTTTCTCTGGGTAGCTTTCTGCGCATTCGCTGGTCCGAAAGGAGAGAGAAATGCTTTCAGCGTGTTGCAACTCCCTGTAACTTCGCTAGTGCTTTGCGGATTGTAGCATTTTTTTTTTTTTGCGGCAGCTAGTTGATTCGTCAGACAACAAACTATTTGAAGAGCACTTGTAAAAGTATCGGAGGGCCCCTTTGACGCAAATATCATGACTGGGTGATCAAATTCCTTCCCGGGCTTTCCCATTATATTACGTGATATTCACCGAGCTCCTACATGTGCAGCTTGGCCAGGGCCACCAACAGACCCAGTCGCAGCCGCCAGCGACGCCCCCGCCTTCTCCGTCAACAGGAGTACTCACCGTCGGCGAGAAGTCGCTCGCAGGCCGTGGCCCAAGAGTCCCGGTCCTCAGTGGTGAGAAAGCCAACAGGTGGAGCCGGAGTGCGCGACTCGTTTACCACCGACATCAGCAAAGGGTACAAGTCGCGCTCCTTGTATGGCTTGCGACCGTTGTACGCTTTCACCAGAAACATCTGTAAGCCGACCGGGGGCACCACTCAGCAGCTGACCGCACTTGGTACGGCAGCTAACGACGACTACGCTCCTGATGACGTACGTATATTGTTTCGTCAATTAGTTCTTACCTCATCTATCTTTCTCTCTCTCTCTCTACACCTTTAATCCTATCCTTTTAATCCCTCCTCACCCCCATCCCTTGTGAGCTACTGTTGAGGTGTCGCTCCCTGAAGCAGACAGTTACGGGACTCACTATTCTCTTCCTTTCTCTCTTAGAACCACTTTGTCTATTAGTTCTACACTTGGAACAAGGATGCGTGACACTAACAAGCATGGTGATGTACTTGTTTTTTTTTCAATTGTCCATCCCGGGAACGCTGTACCAACTAACCTGACTACCTAATAGCTTAATCACTTTCGGCTTGGCTGTGTGGATAGTTTTGAACGTGGCCGGGTTAACTGCTATCTGCCGATCAGAAAACAAAAATAAAGAAATGAAATGTGCCAGTGATGGCCTTGATTCATTCATTCATTCATTTATTTATACTGTTAGCCCAGAATTGGGCCGTTACAGGGTGGAAGTACAAACAATTATTTGCGAAAAAGAAGTACCGTACAGGTCTCGAGATAATTTCTCGGTATTATTGTGACCAGCAACTCGAAGTTATACATAACAAGAAATGGAACACACATGCGATGCAATACATACGCGCAGAACAGCACATGGCGCATTTGAGGCGGCACTTTTTCACCGCGCTGAAGATTTGAAAGACAACTACTGCAGTCTCATGCAACCAACAAAAAGTACACACGCACGCAAAAAAAAACATTTGTCACTGTTATTCTAGAAATAAACGTTTTAGATTATGTTCAAATGATGTAAGCGAGGAACAACCAATTATAGACTAATATTTAGGAACGCAGTCGTCGCGCACTCTATGAAATGCGTACGTGAGCACGAAACATGCTCTCGTTAAAAGAAAATGTGATAAACGCGTGCGCGCGCACGCATACACACACACACACGCACGCACACACACACACACGTGCGCGCGTTTTCTGCTTTTTCGTTACTACATAACTGCCTTCTCCATAAATGCATGTGGTCGTGGGTCACTGTCGAAATTTCGATTGCTATCGAAATGCTAACCCGATTTTGGTGGAAATTAAATGCGGAATTCGGGTCCAGTCCACCCATCTCAGGTGGACGTAAATGGCTTAGGATTGTTAGTATCGAGATGTAGTGGTACTTCATAACATCTGCCCTAAACGCTGTCAGTCTCATATGAGCCGATGATGTCAGTGCGTGTTGCATCGAACTTAGGCCATGGTACTTTTAAGCACGTACTTTGTATTTCATCGCCTGTGCATTTTGCTGAGGAGCTGTCTGCATGGGCTGCAATTAGTTGCCAGTTTTTTTTTTCAAAAAAGAATGTATTATTATTTTATTGCTGAACAATCACTCATCGATACTCGGATGTAGCATATTTTTCACGAGAGCGGGCGTTTGACAAGGTGGCGAATGATGCAAGATCAAAATTGGTGGTGCCATATTGGCGTTTCTGCAACTGCATGCTCCCTTTGGCGGTGTAGTTGTGCGACCGCACGTTAACGTGTTTAAAATAAAAGAAATGTAACTGCACCCATTTTGTAATGTAGCTGCATCGCAAAACTATCAATACAAACGCTTGAACAGGCTATCGGTGACTACGGTAGACATTAAGCGATGCTTGGATGGTACCATTAAAAAAAGGGGGGGGGGCGAAAGAAAGAAACGAAAACGATAAAGTCCGACGAAAAAGCGGCTGCCACGTGCATTGCGATACGAGACTGGAAGCAGCATTCGGCGCAGCGCAGACTTTTTTTTTTCTTTTAGGGCTAACGACAACGATATCTTTTCGGGCCCTTTCCTCCACCATCGCGCGCATGTTTATTATTGGCACGAAAAAAAAAAAAAGTCTGCGCTGCGCCAAATGCTGCCTCCAGTCTCGTATCGCAATGCACGTGGCAGCCACTTTTTCGTCGGACTTTATTGTCTTCGTTTCTTTCTTTCGCCCCCTTTTAATGTTACCATCGAAACATCGTATCATGTCCATTGTAGTCACTGATAGCCTGTTCTAACGACTTTCGTGCGTGAGAAGCCTTCAATAATTCGTTGAACTTATATTTGAGAACACTCAAAGCACCACACGTTAGGCGAAAATCACGTGGTATTTTTTTTTAATTTCGCGCACTTGAAACAAACTCTGGAAAAAAATTAACCGGCATAGTTATCTCACCGTAACTTTGAAATTTTGTTATTTTTGGATAAAAGCTAGAAGTCTTGTGTTGAAATTTTTTCCCTGGAGTCAGTATTTAAAAGTTCATTAAGCAGTACTTGTTAATTACCGTGCTTGGCGGATCAAAAAAATATTCTGACGTGCTACATACAGCTAAGAACAATACTGCACTGGCTGGAGACGTACGCGTAGTTCTCATTTTTAAATTTTTATTGCATGGTGTTTTTTTTTTAGCTGAAACACCCCGCATAGTTTAGTTTTCACGTGACGTCACATGCAAGCTCTCTACTCTGGGTACGCCACGACGGCAGCCACCTGGACTTTCAGTGTCAGCGCAGAATAGGACACCACAGGGTCGTTCAGTACCCGCGTTTTTTTTTTTTTGCTTGCCCGATTTCTTTTGTTCACCAGCCGTACCAAAGGGGAGCACACAGAAAGGCAAGGGTACACCGGCACTAATCAGATTTAACGCGAGCGACCACGAAATGCGCGGAGTTTTACGTTTTGCTGGCAAATCGTCTTGCATGGCTTCCACAGCGTTGCACATGATGTATGAAATGGAGTATAAGTGTATTGAAACTCCCGAGCAGTTTGCTATAAAGGCGTTTGACTGTGTAGTGCAGTTGTTTATTTTGCCCAACACGCAGGACCCAATCAGCAGCCTTACTGAACAGTTCGGGCGACTGAGCATCCGGGACGAAGAGGGGGAAGCTAAAGGTGCCACGGAGAAGAACAAGTAGCTCAAACGGCCACTTCCTTCTCAAGTCGCAGCTGCGGCCCTCAAAGTATGCTGATTGGCCGCCGCTTAGCAAGAGCAAGCTTGCTCGCATCGCAAAGTTTCAACTTATGAATAAAACTGGAAAACTGAGAAGAGTGTTTCGTTCAAAGTTATTCGTGATTTCGGGAAACTCTACCGCATCTGTTCTTTTCTTTCTTTTTTACGTTTATATGCATGTACATTTCAGAAGTTGGTAGTTTTCTTTCGGTAGAACGTGATTCACTGAGAGGAAAAAACACACTTTCCTGTGTAGTTTTCCTCTATTTTGTCATCGTTTGTCGCAATACGTCCACGACCAGATTTATTCTTACGAAAATATAGCAAGCTCATTTAAATCAGATTCAGTGATTGCGTAATAGAAACCTTCCCGGCTTTTTTGTGTGTATATACATGAATAGGGAATTAGAGTTAGCCATTTGCCAGAGGTGCCTCTAAAGTTCTCCAATGCTGAGCGTACAGGGTCTGTCCCTAATGGAATGAGGCTGGGTCTGGTAAATAGTATATTTTGATCCAGTCGGCGCATAATATTGAAATTATTCACCAAGAAATGCTCCGGGCTCATATCTGGGCTGATTTAGCCCTAATACAGCCATCATGTTAGTCCAGAAATACTTCTTCCTTATTTCCAAAGCTCAACAGACGCGGGAAAGGTGACCGTTCCGACAGTGTTCCTGGCATCCAACTGGTTGTCGCAGTCTTTGATATAGGTCGATGCAGCCGACTTTCATGGAGCCTTTGAGCGTAAGAATCACGTTGGAAGTGGTGTATTGACGCAGTGTGTACTTAGCGACTCAGTCTCATTTATTTACAGATGGACCCTGTATATCTGGATAGAACTTATGTGGTCCTCGTGCAGTGGGTTCTTTTTTATCTGCGTGTTGCCTTCATTCATTCATTCATTCATTCATTCATTCATTCACTCATTCATTCATTCATTCATTGCATCACACGACACACTCACTCGACAGTGGACTACAGGTGAGTGTTGACCCGGCGACATTCAAATCTTCCTTCGCAAAATAAAGAGATTCACAAGAGTGCACATAGTACAAGCGCACAAAATAATTTATCTCACGCTTGTACTATTCACTTCATCTTGTGAATGTGGCTACGTATTTTCGCTGCATATAGTTCCAAGTAGTTGAGTTTGCAAGGCCTGTGAAAAAAACAAAAAACGAAAGCAATAGCCAAAGTGGGCTTCTCCACACAGAGGCTTTTATTGCGGACAAGCACGGTTTCAAGGCGTTTGCTTCGCAATGCGATCATATTGAGACTTCAGTTTAAGTGGCCTCCGTACACGGAAGTGTGGGAGCAAGATGCGAACTTTACGACGTTATTTCTTCATAATCTATTTTCGTGAGATATGCTCTTAGTTCTCCGTTGACAGGAAACAATTATTTGTGTACGAAAGCTGAAGCTTTCGCAGACATCGTGGCTGATCATTCGAAAACTATTAAAAAATACTCGGTATTCGAATATGATCTATTCATTAGACTAGCGAATCAAATAATACGGTATTCGATTCGTTATTTAAACTTTTCGCATATTCGCGCGCCCTTAGTAAATTATATTGCACAGCGTCAAAGAAAAAAATATGAAAAAAAGGGCACCTTTGCCTTAGTCGTTCCAAGCCAGAAATAAGTGCGGAGCTGGGAAGCTTTCTTTGCTCCACTTGGGTTTTCTTTCTTTTCTTTCTTTCTTTCTTTCTTTCTTTCTTTCTTTCTTTCTTTCTTTCTTTCTTTCTTTTCTGTGTTTTTCTTTATTTCCAATAATTACTATTACTACTCCCATCGTTCCCCTTTCTTACTCTCTCTATTCCTATTTCTCGCCTGCTTCCTCCTTCAATTTTTATGCGTGGTTTGTGTTGTCCCTCCCTAGCCATGTAGCAGTAACGGCCGCACTTAATACCATCATCAAGGCGCTCGAAAAACAAAAGAAAGAAGCGTTAGCTTTGGCGCCAGCAGGAGCTCGATATGCTACAGATGGCTATTCTATTCGTGGTATGGCCTGCGTTGCGCCAAGCGACGGCGACAGCATATAACAGCGTACAACAGCCCTGCCCCCAAAACTGCTCCGCACTTGGAACGAGTCGATTATTTGGGCAGGCCCTGCATGCAGGCCGATAGTGAGATTCCCACGTTCATACTATAATGATCTGTTATATGAGATGGACGCATCTAACTGCGCTGCGAAACTGGTCCCAAGAGAGGTCAAATGAACTCTAACCACGAAACCGACGATAAGCGACCATATTCGTCTCTATCTCCATGCTTTTTACAATGAGCGCTAGTTTGCGCCCAATAAAATGCTGCGTTTCTGGAAACACGATATGAGCGGCGATCTTCAACGCCACAGCAACATGAAGGTACGGTAAAAACGCACTACGGAGCATCTCTCAGCCAGCATCTAGGCATCTAAACGCAACGCAATGGCGCGTTGGTCGCATGGAATTTCCTCTGTTAAGGCCGTTCCACGCGCTTCCCGCACAGCCGCAACGCACGTGGCGGGACCCCTACCGCACGCAAGTGGGGGACAAATAAGCCAATTGGCGACGCTCTTTCACCCTCCGCAGCTTCGCCAATTGGCTTATTTGTCCCCTGCTTGCGTGCAGTAGAGGTCCCGGCACGTGCGTTGCGGCTGTGCGGGAAGCGCGTGCACCGGCCCTTACAACGGCGACCTCCGTGCGGCACGATGGTTGTACTTGCGTGGTTGTTGTGTATGACAACGATGTGGCGCGGACAGTCGGGCTCGTCGGCGTACGAGACGAGCACGTCACGCCCGGGTTTCGGCACGCGGTGCATGCAAAACAGCTTGAAGTACATGGTCATGTCCAGCGGCAGGTGACCCATCAAATCGGGAGGGAGCGCTTGCCTGCGTACACGGAGAGCTCACATACTCCATACGTGTGCTGGCTGAATAGAGCGACGCATGCGGTCATGACCGCGACTAGGCAACCTGTCAGTACAAAGGCTGCGGGCTACTATGGTATTAAAACGCTTTCGGATGCCGCCATGCGCGGACGTGCCGTGAGCGGAAACTTCGTAACAGCGCTGTCCAGCGCAGTCATGTAGTGTGTCTGTAGTGTGTAACAAAAGTGAAAACGTAGGGATACAGGGAAGAAATATAGACCGTTGAACCCTTGTGTCATCTGCACTTCTTTTCTACCGGCAAATTTTGTCGTTTTCCTTCAAGTTTTGTGATTTCTTTTTTTTGAGATTTGTTCTTTCTCTCGAGCATTATATAATATACTCAGATCATTAAAAGGCATGTGTTGCAAGTTTTTCTTTTTTACTGTCATTGATACCAGTTCGTTTTTCATAGTAGTTAGCGATAACTTTTAGCAATGCATTACTGCGTGTTTTTTTTTTACTATATTGTAGAAAGATTATTTGCCTAGCTGATTAAAAAATATATATCCCTTATAGTAGCTAACACTGTTGCTCGAGGATGTGAACATTGTATATTTGCACATAAAACCAAACTTGACTGATTAATGAATTTTAACATGTTTGCTGCTGAACTTACTCCGCTAAGACACACATTGCAATCACCTAAGCTGACTAATTCGTCAGCCGTATCACGCTTAAAAAGGATTCCTGAGGCTGGCGCCAGGTTCGGGACACGATTTCCAAACCATGCGAGAAAAACGCATTGATGTTCCAGCCAATATCGTGCCGCATGCACTGCTTATGAGGAGGTGTTTCGTTAAATGAGGAGGTGTTTCGTGAATCACGTAATTTCCAAGAAAATACTATGACTTTTAAGATTCATTCAAGAAACTCTGCAGCTCCAGTTTTCTAAGCTGCTTCCGAGCCCCAAAGGTATGAGAAAGTGAACTGCGCCAATTTTCTCAATGAGTGAATTGCCCCGTTTAATTTGTTACGCAGGTATAATTCTCGCCCCAGGAAAGTATAGTACGATTGAGCTACCGGCTAAGTACACAGGAATATTTTTGGTTGCAATTTGCGAAAGTGAACACTTCATACATGCCGTATTTTCTCGCATTTAACCCACCCCTTGCGTATAACCAGCACCCCTAACCTTTCGAGCACATTTCTCTTTTTTTTTTCTTGTGGGGTGGGTTATATTGCGATATTGCGATATTTATGCGGCAGATAGGAAATATACTTCAGCAGATGTCTTATATGCGTACCTGTCGATTAGGTCCTTGAACTCCAGTAGGGCAGCCGTCAACTTGGCAGCGAATCTGACAATTTGGCGTAAAAACCGAACATCACTGATTAAAAAAAAAAACTACTGAAATTGAGGGAGAGTTTACTTCTACATACCGTCGTCGCTTATGTAATTACTGGTATAAAAGTATTGGGCGGTATTTCATGACGATGCACTGCATCGTAATACGTGCGATCACTACCGGCATCGTTTGAGCAAAGAACTCGCAAGAACAGTGGCACATGATTTAATCACTACAAATCATGTAAAAAGGAACTTGCTCAGTTCAACCTACTTAATAATTTGTTAGACTTGTAGATTTGCAAACAGCCCACTCGTATGCCGTAAGCAGAGTTTGTGGAGTGTAAGCCAGTAGACGTAAAGGGCTAAGGCCACACATGTGAAGATGACTTATGGAAAGCTGCAGAAAGGCTGCACATGACTCCTATAGGAAGCCGTATATTAGAGCAGAAATCTGCCATCTATGGCACCAAAATTGTGCGGTAAAGACACTTCTCAAACGCAAAGTAGCCGTGTCCGTGCACTTCAAAGCGAAAACGACGTTTCTTTATTTATTATTGGCGTTTTCATTTTTTTTTTCATTTTTATAAGGTTGTAATCACGATTATATTGTTCGCTGCGTGATCACTTGTCTTGTTTTTCGGTACGTGTCTCAGTGCCTCGTGATTACCGCTTTTCTGTTGGCATTGACTCGCCTTTCTTTTCTATCCCCCCTGCCCCACGACTTCGGATCAATATTATATTTGCATAATCATGCTTTGTCAACGGGGACGACCAATGCAGCGTTCTCTTTGTCCCAATTTTCATTGAGCAGTAGGCACTCAATTCATGACTCTCTCAACGCAATTTTTTTTCCCATTTGCAAGCCCTTCGCCAAAATCCGGTGATGTAACAACTGCCCTAAAAGAGTACAATCTGATGTCATTCTAAATGTCATTGGCATTAGGAAACGCACACGTTCAACATACTGTTTGTCGTGAAAGGTTAAAAACCATCCTCATTTACATCGTCCTTCAGCTCTTTAAGGCCTTCCCGAAAGCACTTGGCCAACTCGAACGCAATGAATTCCTTTAAGACATTCTTTCTCCACAAGCATAATATGTAGCAGGTCTCAGCACCATTATTCCGCAATTTCGCGAGAAATTTGGTACTGATTTTTGAGCTTCGTTGCTTTACCGTTGCCAGAAATACTAAAGATACCTTGCAGAAAAAGCAAACGCATGAAACACCGCCTTAAAACTGCAGGATTCTAGCTAAACAGTGATTCTGGTTAAGATTAGTGACGTTGAAGAGCAGTGAATTGAAGTGACTGGTTGTCTTATTCTCTTTCCATTCTTTCTTTTTGTTAACATAGTGAAGCGCAGGGCATGTATATGTCTTTGTCGTGTTATTGTCCTTCGTTCTGCTTCGTGCTTGCCCCCCCCCCCCCCCCCCCCACCAAATTGCTACACTTTTACCCGTTTTTTTTCTACTTTCGTTTGGGACAAACCTCGCGTGGGTGCCAAGTAGGTCTGCTTCATGGATATGTCCCGAGTCCTGCTCATGGGGCGCAGACCTTGTCCCATAGCGAAGCATGTAAGAAAAAGTGAGAATGCGCACTCACAGGAGGAAGTCCTCTTCCGAATTGAACGTCTGCCGGGGAAAGATGGCTGCCGGGCTAGAGTACACCGGCAGGGGAGTCCGCACGTCCAGGTACGCCGTATTCAGCCACCACTCGTCCAGCTGCGTAGCAGAACACGGCTCGGCTAGGGCACGTTCGCTGTTTTAGCCCACGCGTTGAGCTTCGCGGAAACGGGTGACACGCCTTTCAAGGCGTACACCCGTTTCGAAACTATGCTAGAAAATCTGTATGTTCCAAGTGTGTAGCCAGAATTTTTTTTTCTAAGGGAAGGAGGGTTAACCATAGATAAAGTGATAAGTGCCAGTTGGCCAAGTTAGTAAAGGTTGATGAATAAAATAGTAAGCACAATATGCCCGAATACTTAGAAAGAAAACAGGATGAAGCGGTTGTTAACTTATTTTTTTTTTTCCTAAAGAACCTTCTTCTATATGCATAACATGAATGCATGTATCCTTATTTTTTAAAAAAAAACTGCGTGATTGAAAGATTCAAATGATGAACGATTGCGTACATTAGGTAAGCACGTGTTAAACCACTGAATGACAAGAAAATCACCGTGTCAGGTTAGATAAAAAAAAGCGAATTAAGAAACTTATAGCAGTAAAGACGCCTGGCTTTTTATTGTGAAACCCTTTTTATTGCGATAGCTCGTACATATGCATCCCACGTGCATTCGTGTCATACATATATGAGGACGCTTTCACAGAAGAAAAAGAAGAAAAAAAGTCGGTCGGTAGTAAGTGCTTCATCCCGAGTCCTTTCTTAGTCTTTTCACCTACTGCGCTTGTCTCATCATGAATAATGCTTTCTTATATATATTCATGTGTACGTTTGTATTTGTGCGGGCATATATGCACATGCAAAACTCAAAACTATCAATGGAGGTGAATCCCCCCCCTCACAATCTACCCTTGAGTGTACATCGGTGGTATGCTTAATTCATGTATATTATAGGTACCCGAGTCTGAAGAATGGAGCGTATTTAAGGTAACTGTGTTGTTATCTTTCCAGCCAGCTACTCGGCAAAAAACTACGGTGTAGTTTGTTTATTTATTTATTTATTTATTTATTTATTTATTTATAGCTTATTTATCAGAAGTTCGCTCAAACACAGTCTGCTTTTGTTTAACAACAGAAAATTTAGGCGCACGGCTGGCCCGGTGGACAAGAAATAAGCTTGTATGATGCAGGTATACATAACACCGTGTTTAGTTTAACCACAATCTACGACGCCATTATTTGAGCGCGCTTTACGAAAGTCATACCGAATCGCACTTACCATTTATAGGACCATGTCAATGAGTAACACAACGCTGCTGAGCGTTTCGTAACATGAGGCGTTTTTTTTTTCTTTAAGAGCCATATGCACTTTAAATAAAACTGCGAAAAACGCACTTTTTTTACAGACAATTTGGTTGGGCCTGCTCAAACAACTTTTCTGTCAGTATGTTCATCTCCCCTAGTGTGGCTAAAATCTACATCACGAAATATTGACAGTATTGTGGAGTTTTTATTTGGTTCATGTAGATTGAAACATTTCGTTTGTATATGAATTTGCAACTGAAATAAGTGTCAAAGGGTTCGAATGTACGGTATAGCAATATTTCGCGATAGAATTGACATCATACTTGTGCTTCCATCGCTGCCGTGCTTTGACGCATGGTCGTAATGGCGACTACTAGACTAGAAAAACGAGTGGTCCTTCCTGGCGAAAGGGGCACTATTCTGGACTGTCATTAGTGTTTTCTTGTTCCTGGCATCGATTGAAGTCTTTCAAAAGGGTTCTAATTCGTTTTACGTCATGCCTTTTCTGACCACTTCTTGTGTAGAGAATAGATAGACACCCAATACGTTTATTTCATACCTAATTTATTTCACGTATACCGTGTTCGAGTCAATGGAGGACAAGATACTGTTTCGCTAAGGTCGAGAACAATTACTAAGATGCAAAAAGAAGTGGGGAAGTCAACCTCTTAGTCTTTACAATTCAGTTTTGTCCCTAAACATCATGTCCTTCAGTAAGTGCCAACTCGCGCTATAAAACGTAATTGTGGAACGTAAACACGACAACAAAGCAACTAAGACACAAATGAAGCATTTTGGGTCAGACCAAGTTGGTTACATTCATCATGCTTGTTGGCGCAGAGCTGACTTAATTAATACGGCTCACTTTGACTGAAACAGTTGGAGTACTTGGCTCATTTTTTATTAGAAACTGCTTGGTCGAGCTCATGTTACAATAAGGAATTGCCACATTGCGCTTATAATTGTTCTAGAAATTGAAGATACTTAGGCATGCTTTACGTTCCACTGAAAGCCCAGTTTCGGTTTCTTCATTTGGCTCTTTCAGAAAAAAAAAAGCCTCACATTTCGCTCATGTGGTAAATGTGACCGAAATGACAAATCTGTAGAAGAAAATAAATAAAGATATGCTCATTTCAAATTATTTCAAACATTTCTACCGTTAATACAAGCGGCAGCCAGGAGGCTTTTCATGATGAAGTCATATGGGGCGCGCTAAGCCTAACGTTAGTGGTTCACCGAGCTATAAGCGTGGAGGCGTGCACGTACCCAGTTGTCCAGACGCTTGTACCGGTACGTCAGCATCCTGTGCAGGTACTCACCCTCACCACCTTTCTCACCGAATCTGTCGATCACCTGGGCGGAGAGGAGGAGGATACCACGGGGCATGCAGCCCATGATGGCGTTTCACTCTCATCGATATTCATCGATTACCCTAATTAAACTTGAAAAAGTAGTTACACGGTTTTGAGACACTGCGAAAGAGACATTTCTTCCCCTTTCCTCGACATACCGTGTTAACGCTCTCTTGGATGAAATGAGCAGAAAATAAAAGAAGAGCGTGAAAAGACGCGACACGGGAGACAAGTAGATGGCACGGGCGCTCCTACCAACCTACACTTGTCCACTCGGGGCCATCTTTCCGCGCTCTACTTTTATTTTCAGACAGTGCACCGACTCGCCCAGCAACGCACTCTGAAGTAGGCTGCTGAGTAAAGTTCACAACTATGCCAGAGAAGAGTGGAGTGAAACTATAAGTCATACTTCACTCTCTGTAAAACTAACAGCTTACGAAGCGCTTATCAGGTTTAAGTTTGAGTATGCAGACCTGGTGTGGGCTCCATATCAGAAATATTTAATTAAAAAATAGAAAGGGTGCAAAACCTCACTCTGAGTTTCATTTATTCAAGCAATTCTCGTTTCGCGAGCATATCTGCCCTTCGCAGGAGGGCAAAGCTAAGTACACTCGTTCATCGTAGAATATTTTTTCGTCTAAAATTAATTTATCAGCTATACCATGGCCACTTCAAAATACCACCCGAACGTTAAAAAACCTGCCCGCCTATGGGCGTTGATCATAATCATCATAATAAGACAGGCAACCATTCAGTCACCTCGACGTATCTAGGGCAGTCCATCCCTCCGGCCTAGCCAGCACAGCATACAGACAAACAGACGGATGGACAGACGCTTCACCCCCACTCATCATCATTCACTCCGCGCATATGCTGTGATTTTTTTTTTGTTTACACCAAGGGGTTAATCACGAGGGTACTAAGATGTAAAAGGCCAGATAGTGTGATATGCAAATACTCTCAAAGTACCCACCTTTAAACGAAAATTTCCAAGTCCGTAGGGTGTCCCTAACACATGTTACTAATGACTAACGAATCCCAATGTGCACAATGTACATGATATATGTACAGAATTTACAAGACTTGGTGAAAATGTTAGCAAATATGTTCAACCGGTATCAAGATACGTGTAATTTACATAATTTACTGTGTTAGAACGGAGTGCATATGTACAAGAACCCACAAGCATACGGGTCATACCCAAACACATAGGAATATTAAACACATACAGATTACATTCTATAATCAGACACTGACAGGTGCGTTTTCACTTTTTAAACTCCGAGAGCCACTGCTTGCTATGCTAGCGAGGCGCGCCTTGGCAGTTGCAAACAAATAGTAGCGTCTCTGGGAGCGAGGGTATACCGCCAAAGGCGCCTGGGTGCGAGACAGGCGTACTCTCGTCTATAAGAAGGCGTGCAAAGCGACTACGTGAACAGCGACATATGTGACAAAGTGATTAACCCACAACAGACGCTGTTCATTGTCGAACAAGAACTAGCTTGCCTGATAACAAGTACGCGCGCCCTCTGCCCATCTTCATCGCGTTGCTGGACGCAAGCCGACGAACCGGGCGAAGCGAAAGGCGAAATGAGCGAGGACCGCGTTTTTATCACCAGACGCATTTAACTGATCTATTACGGCACCAGTATGAGCCAATTACAGAAGAGCACTAAGTTGGGCTATAGTTAGTTGAAGTTCATTCCGTAGTGGGTTAACTACCCTAATATAAACAAGGGCACAGAGAACCTTTTTTTTTTTCTTCCATCCAGCCCACGCTGTCTTTTTACGCTGGCTGTATGTATACGTCACTTTCCACTCAATAGAATTTTAGTTGTGAGTCAACGCCCGTGCTCTCTTCCGCTCTCTCTATGTCCTTGTTTGTACTAGCGCATGTTGAACCATTGCGGTATCAGCCAACTAGCCGATTCCAAGATTATTACTCCAACAACGTCGCCTTGAATGGCACGGCATGCGCGCGTCAGGGCGCTTAGCTTCGGTTTCGTGTGCTCTGTCGGTGTCGCACGCCAGTTACGCGATAACAGCTCTTTTGTTTTTGTCTGAATTCAGACGCTGAGAGTGACATGGTTTTTAACAAAGGGCCGATTTTTATTTTTCCGATTAAAGTAAGCAGGCCAAGCTTACTGTATATTAAAAGTTAGTTCACAGGCTTTAATAAATTTAGAATTATCATGCATTTATCACCCTCCTCCCACATGATCGTCATTCCTGGCCGCATCTCTCCAGCGCAGCCACCGTTGTAAATAAGTGTTGATAATAATAATAATAATAATAATAATAATAATAATAATAATAATAATAATAATAATAATAATAATAATAATAATAATAATAATAATAATAATAATAATAATAATAATAATAAATTCCGGGTTATTACGAGCCGAAACCATGGATGGCATGCTTGCGAGGCACGCCGTACCAGGGTTTTTTCTACTTTCACGCCAAATCTAGGCACACGGGCTTCTAGCATATTCACCTCCATCGAAAATGCGACCACCGCGGCTAGGATCGAACGAGTGAATTTCGGGTAAGCAGCCGAACGTCGCCCATCTACACAAAAATAACTATTTTCGGAATATTATTTAAGAGGACGACATTAACGACAAAGGATTTGTCTCAAATTAGTACTGATCACTCTTTCGATGTTCCAAAATCAGCACGCTCGCCGCGAGAAGACGCTTTGGAAAGCTAGAAAACACGCAAGAACAAAAAAAAGCGACTGGCGACGCCACCTTGAACTTCTCGCACAAACGCTAGCGGCAAGCCTACCGTAACGGCGTAGTGCCGTATACTGGCGGCCGGCGGCGCCCGCGACAAACAACCTACAATCGGTTGAGGGCAGGGAAGCTAGCAGCAAGGTAAAATTTGAGAAGCGATTGAGAGAAATGGGGCAGGAGCGTTGGGCAAGGAAGGTTTTCAGCTACTTGTACATGAAGAATGTCGATACAAAATGGAGGAAGCGAACCAGGAAATTAACTGGTAAATACTTAGCAAACAGCAGGTGGCCACACCAAAAAAAACAAAAAAACTATCGATTAAGAAGAAAGAGAAGGAAACGGAGACTGACATGTGGAAAATCGGCATGATCAAGAAGTCTGCACTAGAGATCTATCGAACTTTTAAGCAGGAAATTGCCAAGAAAAGGATCTATGATAATACTCGGGGTAGTTCTCTACTATTTGAGACCAGGACGGGAGCATTGCGAACCAAGACATATCGGGCCAAATACGAAGGGGTAGACATGGTATGCAGTGCATGTGGAGAGGAGGAGGAAACCACCGAACGCTTGATAATGTTCTGTAAAGGGCTTCACCCTATAGTTCAGGATGATAGCGCAGAGTTTTTCAAAGCACTGGCGTTTAGAGACAGGGAGGGCAAAATAGACTTTAAGCGGGTAGAAGTACCTAGAAGAAGGTTATCTGATTGGTGGCTAAAGTCAAGGTACGAGTGAAAATTAGACCCTTCACTGCAAAGTACCAGTCCTCAACTGCACTATTTAAAGGGAAAAAAAAGAGATAAAAACTAATTAGTTCACTAAGGAAAACGGCTAGATGGCGTTAGCTGCCACCCAATCTAAAGGGTACAGCCACATCCATCCATCCATTCATCCACTGCCCTTCCGAATGCAGTTGTCATCCACCTCGAATCTATCAAGTGGCAAGGTTCCTTTTGGCGTTGCATAAGTCAGTTGCCAGACTTTAGGGTGGTTGTTGACAAACTGCCACTAAATTTGGCTGAAAATTTTTCTTCTGTATTTGTGGCTTCTCCGTAAGAGTTTGGTGCCATCCGCGGTGCATTTCGCGAGTGCATGAGCGACGCTGGCCGTTTTAATTAACGGAATGAACCGCGCATTACAGAATTCGTTTTAATTAACGGAATGAACCAAGCCTAACAGAGGTCATTCCGTTAATTGAAACGGCCTCCTAATTGTTCGGCAGCGCCGCGCTCGACTTCTGCTAGGCGCGGTTCATTCCGTTAATTAAATTGGCCTCTTAATTGCGCAGCAGCGCCACGCTCGACTACTGCTAGGCGCGGTTCATTCCGTTAATTAAAACGGCCAGCGTCGCTCGTTCACGAAATGCACCGCGGATGGCACCGAATTCTGAGGAAGAAGCCACAACTACAGAAAAAAAAATTTGCAGTCAAAGTTAGCAGCAGTCTGGCAACACTGACTCTCCCAGCGCCACGCTTGACTTCTGCTAGGCTTGGTTCATTCCGTTAATTAAAACGAATTCCGTAATGCGCAGTTCATTCCGTTAATTAAAACGGAATTAAAATTTAATTGCACGGCAGCACCACGCTCGACTTCTGCTAGGCTCGGTTCATTCCGTTAATTAAAACGGCCAGCGTCGCTCATGCACTCGCGAAATGCACCGAGGATGGCACCAAACTCTTACGGAGAAGCCACAAACACAGGAGAAAATTTTTTAGCCAAATTTAGTGGCAGTTTGTCAACAACCACCCCAAAGTCTGGCAACTGACTTATGCAACGCCAAAAGGAACCTTGCCCTATCAAGCGGCCGCCGTGCGCTCTGTAGCTCGTAAGCTCCGAACTGATACTTCCATTTGCTTTAGACTCATGTCCTTTAGCTTCGACAACACTTTACTCGAATCGATTTGGCACCGTTTTTGATAACCATACTCAAATAATTGATGTTCTAGGCCTAAGCAAACCTTCTCAAATCTCGGAGGGCATACAATACACGTTGGTTTGTTGTTGCTAATGCTAGATAGCTGGCGTCACTTGGCCAACCGCCTGCTTTGCGGACGTCATTTTGCATTTCTGTGCGCATTTTTAAATACCGGACAGGCTACAACACTATATTCAGTGCTGGAACGTAGGCTGGGAACAACACGTACGACATAGCGGGAGAGAGAGAGAGAGAGAGAAACAACTTAATTTATCCCAACTTAAGGGAAAGGGGCTGCGAGAAAACAAGGGATCCTACTCGCGGTAGGCCTCTTCTACCACATCAGCCCACCTCAGGATAGCCTCCTGAAGGTTGGGGTTGTAGCTGTGCATGGCAGCCTCCGTGAAAACCGCGGAGCAAGAAGCAAGCAGCTCGAAGTGTCCCGCGGCAGACGCAGACGATGCGGAGACGCGAAAGCAGACGATGCGGCTGAGCCATGCCGCTCCTTCGTCGCTGATCGGCTACGTCACTCTGCGGCAAACTGCAAGCGGCGCGAAAATGGGTCTCGGACCCATTTTTTGAACGGCGAAGAACGGCAGACGTCCGCGAAGGAAACAGCCGCGCACGGCTGCCTGAGAACGTCAAACGCGAAGCATGTTTGCCGCTAGCGTGAACCGGCCCTACTAGGCTCTACGTAGCCCCTAGTCGGCAGAAATGAAGGGCATTTTACTCTTAGGAGAACATGTATTCTTAAAATTCAAGTTTTATAATATTTCGTCAAGCCAATGTCATCCAAATACCAAATATACAATTCGGAGTCTCTAACGTCCGGCGTGGAGGTTTCAGCGCGAGATTTAAAAGTAGAACTTTGACACTGACTTTCTTTTCTGGTAACTCCTCCATTGTCATAATGAAATTACGGACGTTAGGGTTCTGAACCAATTCATTGTTTCACATAGAGTCCCTAATGTCTTCGCAGAAACACGGCCACTTTGCAGATTTTCCAGGCTTATATTTTTATAAGTTTTCCTCGGCCCTCAATACGTGGGTTCGCACGCCTCATGCGTGATACGTGCCGCGCCCTTTTACCTTGTTACCTTGTTACCTTGATTCGGGGGGGGGGGGGGGGGGGGGCTCTAGGGCCCTCCTTTCCTTTCCTCTGACTTGCATCACAGATACCATAATATTTCGATTCTGTGCATATGTAGCCAGGCTTCGCAGTGTGCGCATCTTTTGCCTCCTGCAAGCCTTTTGCGGCTGGCTTATTCCAGCAGCGTAGGCAGCTCGAGACGTTCAGAAGGGGACTTTTTCGAGTGCGCGTAGATCGGAGCGCGCGAACGCCCACCTTTCGGGAGGCCTGGAGTTCCTCCACGCTCAGTATGGGCATCAGCGAGAGCCACAGGCGCTCCAGCGTATCCGCAAGTGGCGGCACGGGCAGCTTGGGTAGCTCCTTCTGGCGCGACAGCATGACTCCTTTGACGACCAGAGGTGCCATGTCAGGCAGTCGCCGAACCACCGGCGGCGTGCTGCTGCTGCCCGCCATCGTGCCTAACGGGTTGCCGTCACTGGATACTCCAAGGAGTGAGCCGCTACTGCAAATGCTTCGGTGTCTGGTGCTGGTATCAAGCGCCCACGCGCAGGCTGCCGTTGCCCATCGGTTGCGCCGCCGGCTGCTTACGCTGCTGGTAATGATGATAATGCCGCACGTAGCCGAAATAGTATGGTGGCAGGCACGCGCACGAAACGAAATGTATTACACCGTAAAGAAAAAAAAACGCGTATGCAAACGGTTTCCCTTTCTCAAAGACAGGTATGTCGGATAAGTCAGGCTACGAAAAATAGTGGTAGTGCGTAATTTCGCTATCCGGCGAACGAGATAGCACAATTCATCAACGGCACGACACATCATCTTCCGAATAAGGAAGTAAAATAAAAACGCCACCGTTGTCATGAACAGTCCATCAATTACCGAGACGGTATAATAATTACATAGTATGTCAGTCATTCGAAAAGGTGCTCCAGCTTCACCGAATTTCGCTGGTGTATCATGCCAGCTGCTGACACTACACGTGCAGCCCCTATTCTGCTGGAACATGTATTGCCGGCATGACACGCTCACCATTAATGTGCCGGCACGTAAGTCGCATGTTCATGAACAGACAATTGGGAAAAACTGCCGGCAACTTTTCCGGAATAATATGCCGGCTGCCAGCTCTATAAGCGTGGCCAATAGATAATTTCCCTCAGCAAAGGAAGACGACGAAGAAAGCAGTGTTGGGGCTCGAGCAGGTGACGTAGCATTCGACACGCGATCCTTGGCCGATTTCGACGTGGATGTGGACCCCGTACCCTCGGGCTGACGCAGCAGCATTAGTGTGCCCTTCCAGACGCCCCAGTCGTCATTGCGTCCAAGGAGATGGAGAACGAAGCAAAGAAGCTCGAGGATTTCTATGTGAGTGGTACCAACAGATAGTAAATTCGAAATGCGAACAATTTTTAGGGAGGGGCTTCGGAAATCCCGCTTCGCCGCGCCGCCTTCGGTGTTTTCTGCAGCGCGGTAGGGAGCACGGCGCAGGCCACCCTTCTCTCTTTTTTCCCTCCTCCGGCCTGTCCGAAGCCGAAGCCGCCTGGAGATCTTGGAGTGGCGACCTCTTACATGTGACGTCAGTTTGGGGACTCCACTCTCAAGTTCTCCACCGCGCTGCAGCAGCCGCTGCTCCTGTGCGCGGATCGTCTGCTTCGGGCGGTAACTTTGTCGAACGAATGACCTCTTGAGGGTCAACTAACGCCCACAACGCATGTTTTCGAGCGCAATTAAGAATTTGTTTTAGTTGAAGCCCAATCGACAGGGCCGAAAAGCATCCCAGATGGCCGATAAGCACGGCGATGCCGCCGACCGCATTGCTGGTAAGAAAATGAAACTATGTGTGAGTGTTCTCGCTCGTGATCGGCAGTTTCCGCCGTGCGATACTGATTAGTTCGGGTGTTTCCGAATGAGCATGCATTTCTCCAGCATCTACAGGCATATAGATACAGCAAGCGAGACGTCGCGGTGTCTCATCAACGGCGCGGTGGTGTACGACGCAGGCCACGTTGTTGAATGTGCGCAGCCGACGCCGCTCTGGTCCTGAAAACACGTGGACTTGCGAACCCGCCACACAACGTCTCTGTGGCGATCGAGTGCAGCGCAATGGTGAAGTACTGCTTTTCGACTCGGCGTCCTTCGTCCGCCCGTGAAAAGGACGTTCCCTTTCCCAACAAGTCTAAAGAGAAGGGAACGCCTACCCGTTTCCTTTGGATATTTTTTCTGCAGTGCAACGACAGTGACAGTGAACGCGAGGATATGCGTGGGAATCGCTGGTTTCTGCCACTCTGGCATTCGCTAACAACACGTGAAGTAATTGCTGCAGAGCAGCTGTTTAAATTGCTGCTTCGGCAGTCAATCGACCGTTCATGACATCTACTAGAAATGCAAAGCAGCATCAAATTACCAAATTTGAGACAATCGTGCTTGAATTCCAGTTATAGGCCCCGCCGTGGTGGTCTAGTGACTAAGGTACTCGGCTGCTGACCCGCAGGTCACGGGATCAAATCCCGGCTGCGGTGGCTGCATTTCCGATGGAGGCGGAAATGTTGTAGGCCCGTGTGCTCAAATTTGGGTGCACGTTAAAGAACCCCAGGTGGTCGAAATTTCCGGAGCCCTCCACTACGGCGTCTCTCATAATCATATCGTGGTTTTGGGACGTTAAACCCCACAAATCAATCAATCAATCAATCAATCAATTGATTGCAGTTATGGGCATTGGCATGGCGCAAGTACGTGTTGTGTTACAGTAAGAAAAGTCTTGAGGGGTAGATGCTGGTGTGACTTGGGAAGGGGGCAAGTTCCACCTTAATGCACCCCCTGGCCGATGCAATTGAATGACTGCAGTTTGTCTCAGTAATGTTTGTTCATTGAGAGCAACATCATGAAGTATTTCATAATAATATCACACAGGGCCGTCGCTGGGGTTCAGAATACAACAAATAGCTATCGGTGGTTGTATATACCGCGCACAGGGCCACAGTGATTCTGTGACCTTTAGTGAATGTGCAATAAACAGCGACTGTTGGTTTCGCTTATTAATTTCTGGTAGGCAGTGCACTAGGCGCGCGCTTTTTATTGATCAGTGAACTACGTATTTATGTAGGTACACCAACCAAATAAAGCTGTAGTCTCAGATGTCCTGCGCCGCTCAGCTGCTCTCCCAAGGCGCGCTTACCCGAGGCGATTCGGAGGTGTCGGCTCCCTGTCTCTTCGGGACATACCTAGGCGCCACCTACGTGATGACGTCACTCGTAGGATGCCGGGTTGTGTTGTTGTCTGCTAGAACACCACATTTGCTGCGGACACAGAACGTGCTTCCTTTTGTTTTGAAGCTCAGTGCATAAAGAAAGGGGTAAGACCTAATAATATGGGCAAGCAAACTACAAATTAAGGCCCCGGTGGCACTCTCTTGTCTATTTGCATCGTGAAATAGTGACTAAAAAATGGTGCAGCCATGGGAGACGATGCAAGTGCAGCCATGGGGGATGATGCAAGCAAGGCGAGCGTACGCATCCTACCTGTGAAGTCAAAACAATCGCAGCGCTGACCTCTCTAGTGGAGGTCCTCGCGACCAATAGTCGGTTCTCTGTTTTTGAAAAACTGTTCTCTGTTCTTAAAAAAATATTAGTCAAGGCTAGCAAGTTATCCATTGTAACATGTGTGTGTGGCTGCGAACCACCGGTGACCAGGACTACAAAGCCCGTAATGGTGAACAAAGCGGTCACTGCACGCAAGCATTTCAGCTGACTGAAAAAAGTAATTAACTTTATTCATTACTCGTATTTCTTACATGTATGGTGTTATTACTCGCATGTCCGTGTGATTCAGGTTGTTTAAGTTTTTTTTTTTTCATTTCATGCTATGCGTTTTTGAGCACGCACAGCTACCAAATTAGCGTACTCTAATTCTAGCACCAGAACATCACCGCGTTGATGCCGTTGCAAAGATCAGCTTTCGGGCTCCGTTGATGCCCCAGGCACTAACACAACTCTTAACAATGGGCGACCTCCATTCCACACCTCATTGGTAATGTTGAGCATACCTCAAGTGCCCTGAATGCAAATAGAGCGCAAAAACTGCCCCGCGTAGCAGACGCCCCTCACTTTCCGCGCTCGGAAAGTCCACGGGTCCGGCGCAGCAGCGGCGCGGAAGTTCACCTCAAAAGGTCCACGTGGGAGCCCGCGCTTTGGACACTCCTCATATTCTAGGTCACTCTAATCAGGTAACCCGGACGTGACGTGAAACGCGCGCAGACAAACTTCACGCGTTTTTCATTCACTACGGACGCCATGAACCCTGCTCCACGCTCCGAACGTGCTTCGGAGTTGAATTCTGAGCTTCACAGTGGCGATGCCTGGCTACTGCACGTTTCAGCGCAGCGCAGCATGTCAGAGAAATAAACATTGCCAAGACACGTTGGTGGGCTAGTTGGTTTGAATCCATTAAGAGTGAGTAAGCGCACAACAGACAAGGACGTAGAAGAGACAGACACATACAGAGCGCTGTATGTGTCTGTCTCTTCTACGTCCTTGTCTGTTGTGCGCTTACTCACTCTTAATGTCAGAGAAAGGAGTCAAATTATTTCATATTTCCGTGGCGAAAAAACGTGCCGTGCGCGGGAAGCAGTGGATTCAAAACATCGGGAGAAAAAACTTCGATCATTCCAAGCACGTCCTTCTTTGCGAGGTCATTGTTGGCAATTTCCTTATATATATCTGATGAAGTTGTATGGAGATTATAATGCTCATTGCGTAACCGGACTGTTCATTGAGTACAATAACGAGCACATATAAATGCGGATATAGCATTGTCTGTGTGAGTCACTATGCTATGCTGTTCTCTTTGTGCCCTGACAAAGCTTTGTTTTGTTGCGTGCGTTAAGTTTCAAAGTATGCATATACCAGCTATTAAAAAAAAGGGCTGATGCAAATATGATGTCTGGTCATCTTGTCCTCGGAGCTAACAGTATTTGTAAGCTAGCCTGTGTAATTCCCGATAGTGTGCGCTTGCTCATATATGTGCGTGCACGTGTGCGCCTGCGTTTGCTTGCGATTCTGTATGTCAGTATTTGCTCCGGTATGTGTGCGTGCGCGAGCGTATATATGTGTGTGTTTATACGAGTACGTGCGCTTGGCATGCGTGTATTTACGCCCATGTGTGCGTGGCCGCACACATGTCCGCGTATGTGTATACCTGAAGTGTGACAGCTTGGGCTAGTTGGTATGGCATGACGATAGTTATAGCGTGAGAACAAAACGACGACACAGAGACAAGAAGGACACGAAAGACACGAGTGCTAACTTCCAACTGAGTTTATTGCGCAGAGCACGAAAATATATAGAGGAGACAGTAACCATGTGATAAAAACCATATGGCACAAAGAGCAGAACATGAGTAAGAGAAAAACAAAGACAAAAACAAAAGCACCGAAAAACGGCAAAGAAAAATTTATAAGAAAACGAAACAGAAAAGTAAAGATAATATAACTACTTGCGCACACCGAAACCTTCAAGGAACCTGAGTTCCTTCTCGGACAGAGCCACGGAGGGCTTGCTAATACAAGGCACCTGTTCGCGTGCCATCTGCACGGCCTCGACAATGACTCGGGTGCGCTCATCTCTGTGCTTGTACAGCGTCGCTGTGTCCTTGAAAAGGGGCGCACATTTCACTCAGTGCAATGCTGAGCAAGAAAACCTATGTCCTATCGTACGCCTGTGGGACAGCGCAGCGCGCTGAGGAATACTGATGTTTGGCGTGCAGACAAGTCGGCCACCGACGAGATGTATGTCCTTTGCCAAATCGCCTCACCTGTTCAAGCTGCGCAAAGAAACACCCGGAGGACAATCCCTGCACCCCGCAGTGCGTCATCTGTGGGGACGCTCACAAGACGGGTGACAGGGCATGCAAGCAACGCTTTCAGCGTGGCTTCAGCCGTCTCTCTCGGCCACGACAAAGGCCGCAACAAGAGCACCAGCAGGAGCAGCCCGAGTTCCAGCTCGAGAAGGAGTTTTTTTCAAGCATCGGCGATAGAAATCGTAGCAGCAGAAGCAAGAGTCTTGGACGAAACCGTAGCAGCAGAAGCAGGAGTCCTGGACGAAACCGTGGCAGCAAAGGCAAAAGCCCTGGACGAAGTGCATCACAAAGCCGCGACTTCAGCACCAAACCCAAAAAGGTGAGCTGGGCAAAGCAAGCCTCCTGCTTCTGTTGTATGCTCTCTGACGCTAAAGAAAATTCTAAAACTCAAGAGACTATCGAACGTCTAATGCGAGAGAATCAAGAGTTAAAGCAACAGTTGGCTCTGGTGCTGGAACGTTTAAGTACACTTACAGCTGCCCCACCCGTGTCTTCCCCACCCCTATCCATCTCCCCCTCTGTCATAGAGCCTGATATGGCAGCCGAGTCAGGGACCGATATTATAGATTTCTCTCCACAGCCAGCAAAAAAGAAAAGGACAGAGCAACCCGAGTCATCGGAGGATGATTTTAAAAGCACCAGTCAAAAAATACGGAAAGAACACCGGGAACTCAAACAAAAGGTTGATTTAGGCTTTACGCAAATTGCTGAACGCTTCAATAAAATAGAGAGTATTCTAGACGTGTTAGTGGCTCGGCTCGAATCTCTTCCACAATCTCAACCCTCTCTTGCACCCTTGCCTCATCTTCACCCTCTTCACTCTGCATATGGCAGTGGAATTGCCGTGGATTAAGAAACAAGAGAGACAACCTCTCACTTTATATACAGCGGTCTACACGGGCCCCTGATGTCATCTCCGTACAGGAGCCTTTAAAAGCTTGCAAACTCCTCGGCTATCAGGCTATACATTCGCATCCTAGCTCCCCATGGGCTACCACATATATACAGAGGAATATCTCGTTTAGAGCGCATGATCTTTCCGATCTTTACAGTGACTGCCTCCTTCTTGAACTTCTCCCACGTCGTACAGGACAAGGCTCATATTTTGTTTTGAATATTTATTCTCATCCTAGAGATGCCCTCACTGCTGTTTTTGAAGCAATCGATAGGGCCATCCAAATAGCAAACTCTGCTCCCATAGTTGTAAGGGGTGACTTTAATGCCCCGCACGTAGACTGGGGTTACAGGAGAAACACTCGGAAGGGCACCACCCTTTTTCAATACATACAGCGAAACAGGTGCACTCTAGTCACTGACTGCATGCTACCAACACGAATTGGCAACAGTGTGAGCAGAGATACCACCCCTCACCTTACTTTCACTAAAAATGTGCGACAAGCAAACTGGACACAGAGTGGGGTCAACCTCGGCAGTGATCATTACATCCTAACAATTACACTGCCCCATGCCAATTTTCGTCCACAGTTTCATTTAAAACCTATTGTTGACTGGGACAAATTTCGCGAAATCCGAGACCGAAACCCGAAAAAAGAAATTCAAGACTACAAAGACTGGGCGTCTCAGCTTAAACAGGATGTAGCTCTTAGCGAAAAAGTAGCCCCAGCAGCACATATCCGTGATTTAGTAGACAGCAGGCTACTCCACCTATGGGAGGCCTATCAGAGCTCGGAGAAACGATGGCTCAAGCAAAAATATAATCGTAAACTAAAACGCAAAATGTCACAAACACTCCAGCTTGTAACTGAACACGCGGCCGAACTTTCATCGCAGCAATGGAACCAGATATGTAACCGACTCGACGGTACTCTACATATGAAGAACTCTTGGTGCTTGCTTCGCCATATGTTAGATCCATGCTCCTCGCGATGTGAAAGTGATAAGAGAATTACGAAACTCTTGTTTGAAGTAGAAAAACAAGGGCAAGACGTTGAAACTGCTCTTAAAAGTACGTATTTCCCTGGCCCAAGGCGAGAATCGTTACCTACCTACAATGGAGCTCCCAATGCAGACTTGGATGCACCAATTGCAGTGGCGGAAGTTTGGGCTGCTCAAGCAAACTTCGCACCACATCTGCTCCAGGACTAGATTGAATTACTAACAAAACGCTCCGAAATTTAGACTCCAAGTCAGTGGCAGCTCTTACCGATTACATGAATCAACAATGGGAGCAGGGCACGCTGCCCCAGGAATGGAACTCAGCTAAGGTGACTTTCATACCGAAACATAATAAGCCGTTAGACCTTAACAATTTGAGACCGATCTCTCTTACCTTATGTACAGGAAAACTGATGAAGCATGTAATTCTCAATCGTCTTAATCGCTACATGGAACAAGAAAGACTGTTTCCCTCCCCCATGTACGGCTTCTGAGCGGGACTCTCCACTCAGAATGTAATGCTGCAGCTTAAGGAGGACGTGCTAAATCCTACTTTTAAATACATCACCAGAGCCATCCTTGCATTGGACCTGACTAAGGCTTTTGATAATGTTTCTCACTCCTTGATTTTACAGTCTCTTAGTGAACTAAACGTAGGCTCTCGCACGCACAGGTATGTTTCTGCCTTTCTCAGCAATAGGTCCGTCTGCCTACAGTTGGGCACTTTCAAAACCGATCCCTTCACGCTAGGTAGCAAGGGAACGCCCCAGGGATCGGTTTTGTCCCCGTTCCTTTTTAACGTTACTCTCATACCGCTAGCGCGGGAACTTGCCAAACTTTCTTCCATCAATCACTCCTTGTATGCGGATGACATCACCATCTGGGTCAATACTGGCAACCATGGCGAAATCGAATCGAAGCTTCAGTTGGCCACTGACATTGTTGTTAAACACGCCAACAATATTGGGCTCACCTGCTCGGCGGCTAAATCGGAACTCCTAGGAATTGACTTTAAAAAGCAAGATACACGTTACATTCAAGTCATGCTTGATGACACCCCTATTCGCAGGGTCAATAAAATCAATATTTTAGGCCTTAATATTTCCGACAATGGTTCGAACGCTGACACCATAAAGTTAATCCGCACCTCAGTTCAAAATACAGCTTCCCTCATTAAGCGCATATCCAATCGTCATCGCGGCATGAGGGAAGCAGACACACGCCGCCTCATACAGGCCTTTTTATTTGCCTATGCAGAATTACTTATTCTATCCCCTACCTCTATCTCTCACTAACGGAGATCGAGCAACTTAACAGACTCATTCGTAATGCCTATAAAACTGCGCTCCGTCTCCCTAAATCAACAGCCACGGATAAACTACTTCAACTTGGGGTGCACAACACTCTGGGGGAGCTTGCAGAGGCGCATCTTTTCAGCCAATATCAAAGACTATCACTCACAGAAACAGGACAAGTACTCCTGCGCCGACTTGGAATCAACGTTCCTGGTCACACCACGGCCACGCACGCAGTTCCCGTCACTGGGAGCAGCAACCTATTAATCCCGCCACTCCCCAAAAATACTCACCCAGAACATGATCGGGCGCGACGGGAAGCTCGAGCCAAGTTCCTTCAGAAGCGCTTCCCTCCTAATTCTCCCGCAGTCTATGCAGACGCGGCCGAATATGTAGATCATCGAGCTTTCGCGGTAGCCGTCGTAGATGGATTTCAAAAACTGGTCGCTAGTGCGTCCCTTCCAAATTTGACAGAATCCCTGGAAGCAGAGGAGGCGGCAATTGCTTTAGCCATTGTTCACTCCTCCGCTGAGTATATTTTTTCTGATTCAAAAGCTGCAATTCATAATTTCGCCACTTTCCGAATTCATTCCCCGGCTGCTAAAATTCTTGAATCATCTCTTCCGCCTGATCGCCTCATCACCCTCCTCTGGGTCCCTGCGCACTGTGGACACCCAGGCAACACGGCCGCTCACACCCAAGCCCGAGCACTCGCCAACCGGGCTCACAGCGACCTGCCTTCGCTTCGAGGTGCCAGGGATCGACTCCTCAGCTATCACGATATCACGCTATTTTACCGAAATTCTCGCCTAACGTATCCCCCGCCACATAAATCTCTCTCCAGAAGTGACCAGGCTTTGTGGCGCAGACTTCAAACGGCCACAGTGACGACTCCTTTTCTTCTTTTCCCTTTTACACATGGCGAAACCTCGCCTCATTGCAACTTATGTCCTAGCACCAGAGCCGACTTCCAGCACATATTTCTGAATTGTCCAAACAAACACAATTTAAGCCTCCGTGGCAAGGGTCAGAACACCAGGAGCGATGGGAGGCTGCTCTGCGCAGCTCGCAACCGGGTTTACAGCTCCGGACAGTGAGCTGGGCCAGAAGGGTCACCGAAGCACAGCAGTGTCCGGCCACCTAGAGCGGCCCGAGGACTCGTCGTCATCCTGATTCCACTTCCCCTACCACATCCCCCCTCAAATGATTCCTTCGTGAATCAATAAAGATGATTACCTACCTACCTGGCGTGCACCTCACAACCGCCCGCTCTGCTACCACTGCGGAGAGGCCAGGCACACCTACAGTCGTTGCTAGTACCGACAGATGGGGCTATGGGTCTTCGACATCAACACGCAGTGTCCTCAACAGGGTGAACGACGACATGACATTGCCGACTACCTAGCGGGAGCGCAGTCGTCACTGCGACGACCTTACCATTCACCGTTGCCAGGTCGCTCTACTCGGGGCCGTTCCCTGAGCCCATACTCGGAAAACTAAAGGAAGGATGGAGGTGTGGTTGCTTACGATGAATTGCCGAAGATCCTTCGCCGTCAATGACGGCGACACGACGAAACCTTGGGAACCCGCTGCAACATCAATGTAAACCCGATGTCAAAACGTCACGGCCAGAAGATGACTTGATGACTCAACGTCGAAGCAGTACGGTACAAACTGTCGTAGCCGTGACTTGATGCCATGACCCAAATGCAATGTGAAGCGTCGAAGTAGCGACCTCGACGTTCTCATCGACGGCCACAGTGTCACAGCTCTCGTCGACACCGGTGCTGACTATCCCGTCATCGGTGGCACGTTCGCCGCGAAGTTAAAAAAAGTTAGGACCACCTGGGAAGGCCTCAAAACCCATACAGCTGGAGCTCACCTAGTTACGCCGGCAAGAATCTGCACAGCCAGAGTCATCATTAACAGCCAGATTTATCCCGCAAGCTTCGTTTACTACAGCATTGCTCGAGAGATATCCTTGGCATGGATTTCTTAAGCCTTCATGATTCTGTCATCGACCTGAGAACAAAGTCGATAACACTATCTACCGAAAAAGCACTGTCGCCGCACACGCCATCAGGAAGGCACGCCTTAAACCTGCTGGAAAACCAATTAGCCATTTCTCCCCACTCCAGCGTCAGCATTTTTGTCGGCACTCAAGAATCAACAGACATGCAAGGCGTCGTTGAACGCAACCAGCACCTACTGATCAGTCGCGAAATTTGCATTGCCAGAGGAATAGCCGAGCTGCGAGGAGGGCACACAAGAGTGGTGGTCACGAACTTCAGCAGCGAGTACAAGCACGTGAGCACAGGCACGACGTTTGCGTACATCGAAGAGATACAGGAAGCCAGCAACGCTTTCACGATCACTGAAAATCTATTCCGACGACTTAAGCCCTTCAACCGGATTTCGACGTTAATTCGAGCCTTCCGATGCACAAACAACAAACAGGAACAGCTCAGAAACCTGCTCCTGAAATACAAGAACTCTTTTTCGTCGTTGTTGAAAATTCGACACACCCTTGTCACGAAACATCGAATCGTAACAGAAAAAAAAAAACCAGGCCACTTCGTCAAAGCCCATACAGAGTTTTGACATAAGAATCCGACGCTATAAAGAAACAAGTAGACAAAATGCTACGGCATGACATTATTCAGCCGTAAAAGAGTCCATGAGCATCACTGGTGATGTTAGCGAAGAAAAAGAATGGAACACTATGCTTCCGCGTTGACTATTGGCACTTCAACAAGATCACGAAGAAGGCATATAGATTCTCCTCCAAATAGACGACGCCCTTGACCGACTCCACAACGTGAAATACTTTTCATCTATGGACCTCAAGACAGGCTTCTGGCTAATTGGAGTACACGAGCGAGACCGAGAAAAGACTGCCTTCAATACATCAGACGGCCTTTGAGTTTAAGGTCATGCCGTTTGGTCATTTCTCGGCGCCTGCGACATTCTAGCACGTCATGGACACCGTGCTGACTGAAGTGGCAGACTTGCCTCGTGTACTTGGACGATGTCATCATGTTTTTCTCAAGCTTCCACGAACATCTAAGGCGCCTTCAAGCAGTACTTCAAGCAATCAAGACCTTCGGACTCACTTTGAAGCCAGAAAAGTGCCGCTTTGCATATGAGGAATTCTCGCTTTTGGGACACGTGATATGCAAGTCTGGAGTACGCCCGGACCCGCAGAAGACGAAAGCCATCGCTGAATTTCTGCCATGCGCCGACAAAAAGGCCATGTATCGATTTCTCGGCTTGTGCGCCTATTACCAGCGTTTCGTCAAAAATTTCACCCGCATCGCCGAGCCACTGAATAATCTTACAAAGACGGACAATGAGTTCAAGTGGAAAACGCCCAGGAGGAAGCATTTCAAGAACTAAAACAACTCCTCCAGATACTGCCGATACTTGCGCAGTTCGACAAAGACGCCGACACAGAAATCCACACTGATGCAAGCAGTGTAAGGCTCGGAGCCATCCTGGTGCAGAAGAATAATGGGCTTGAAAGGGTCATTGCTTATGTGAGCCGGTCGCTATCTAAGGCAGAAGTCAACTATTCCACAACAGAGAAGGAGTATCTCGCCATAATTTGGGCTACCTCTAAGTCTCGCCCTTACCTTTATGGCAGGCCTTTCAAAGTTGTGAGCGACCGCCACGCCCTATGTTGGCTAGCTTACTTGAAGAACCCTTCAGGTCGCCTCGCACTGTGGAGTCCGTGACTTCAGGAATTCGGCATCACCGTCATTTATAAGTCAGGGCGAAGGTACTGTGACCCCGACTGGCTGTCCCGCACCCCCGTTTACCCACGGCTGCAGGACAACGAGAATAGCGACGACTTCTTGGGAACCGTAAGCGTCGATGACTTTGCAGAACGACAGTGAGCCGACACTGAAATTAAGGGCCTTGTAGAATACCTTGAAGGCAAGGCTTCCGTTGTTCCAAAGGTATTCAAGTTGAACTATTGTAGTTTTTGTTATGACACAGCATTCTTGTCAAGAAAAACTTTTCACATCATCAAGCCAACTACCTCACCGTAGTACCTTCAACGTTACGTCCAGAAGTTCTGGATGCTCTACACGACGTCCAGACAGCTCAGCGTTTCCTATACGCTTGCAACAATACAGAAGTACTAATGGCCGCGCCTCTCCACCGACGTCACTCGTTATGTGAGGACATGCCAGGTCAGCCAACGACGAAAGACACTGCCGACTAGGCCAGCCAGGCTTCTCGAGCCTATCGAGCCACCTCACCGGTCGCTCCAGCAAATCGGCATGAACTCACTGGGGCCGTTCTCGACGTTGAATTCTGGGAACAAATGGATCGTCGTAGCAACCAACTATCTCACGCGCTATGCCGAGACAAGGGCCCTGCCCAAAGGCAGTGCCGCCGAAGTAGCAAACTTCTTTGCCGAGAACATCATCCTGTGTCACAGAGCTCCACAGGTCCTCATCACTGACAGAGGTACGGCCTTTACCGTGAACCTAACTCAGCCGATCCTGAGGTATAGCCACGCAAGTCACCGCCGGACCACCGCCTACTATCCACAGACCTATGGCCTTACTGGGCGTCTTAATAAGACCATTGCCGATATGCTGGCTATGCACGTTGACGTTGAGCACAAAACATGGGATGAAATACTTCTGTACGTGTCCTACCCGTACAATACGGCCGTTCAAGAAACGACGCAGATGACGTCGTACAAGTTGGTCTATGGAAGGAGCCCGGCAGCGACGCTCGACCCCATGCTTCCAAACGTCACTGACGAACAGAATCTCGACGTCACCGCCTACCTTCAGCACGCGGAAGAAGCTCGGCAACTCGCCCAACTTCGTATCAAGAATCAGCAGGCGACCGACAGCAGCTGTTACAATCCCCGACAAAGCTTCGTGGAGTACCAGCCCGGGGACCGTGTCTTGGTATGGACGCTGATACGCTGACATGGGCTCAGTGAAAAACTTCTGTGATGGTACTTTGGACCGTTCAGAGTAGTTCGACGTCTCGGCCCACTTGACTACGAGGTTGTTCTCGATGGCATTACAAACTCTAACGGTGCCATGCTCAACCTGAAGTTGTCCATGTCATGCGCTTCAAGGCATTTCATGAGCCAACTTCAGAACTGTATTTTGTTGTTGCTGTGCTTATTACTTGTACTTATTGTTTATTTTCTTTATTATTGTTTTAGTCTTTTGTTAAAGCATTGGGACGATGCCTTTTTCAGAGGGGGGCAATGTCACATTCTCTCCTCATGTTTTGTTATCACCCCGTTTTATTGTCAGTAATTTTCAGCGCAAACCACGCCGACACTATTTGAGAAGCTTCGAGCAGCAGTAGACCATTTTAATTATGCAACTTCGTGAACAGTACGGTTCATTCTGGAACCTACGTCGCCGCTAGCGATAATGCTAGAATATTTGATGGCAAATGTATAAATTGCCACACGCCTCGCCGCTTCTCAGTTGATCGACGGCTGATGCTCTGTTCGTCGCTATCAGTGCCAGTGTCTTAATTTCCTTTTGCGTGGCCGAAAGTTCGGCCCGAGTAAGCAGTTTTTTCTTCGACCTGAAGTCTGCTCCCTTCGTTCACGTCACAACCCCATGACAATATGATCGCGAAACTTCCGAAATTTTGCGCTGCCATTCTGAATAAAAACTGGAGTGTGAATACTCATATTAAGATTAATACTCTCTATTGGTTTTTGTTGTGCGCTCGTATATTTCAGAGCGAATTGCTTTCTCAAGCTCTCTCACGTTGAGCGATCAGCTGGGGGACTGGTGATGCGAGGGCAGCTGTGCAAAGTGTGCATGATCTACCAAGTCATTAGGTGTGTTCATAATTTAGGAACCTCACGTAGACATCCCATTTCGCACGATGATTTACGTGCTGTATCATCTGGCAGTTTATATCTGCGACTGGAGCTCTCCCGCTCGAATCCTTTACGGTGAAATGGCATGCTAGATCATTTGTTCGCTAGTTAGCTCATTATTTCAGTGATATAGTTTTTATTGTCACATACGCTGACTTGGTAAGACGGAGCAGAATGCAACATCGCTGTGAAAGGAGTAGAAACGAATATATAGTGATTAGAAAAAGATAACGCTCTAAGTAGTTACGAAGTGGGACTCAATAAAAAATAAAAGAAATGTACATGCTGTGTAGAACCTACAAAAACAATACAGCTTGTTCTGATCGAATGTATACTGAGGTGTATGTATGCGTACGGGCCTACATAAAGCCTTGGGTATTAGGGACAATATAAGGTAACACGTCCACAACAAAAACAAGTAAATCACGGTAAAGATATTGGTGGCAGAAAAGTAGAGAAATGACAAAAATAGTAAGACATTCTGCTGTCAGGGGCTAAGAGCAGGGCTATATTTGTAAAGTGCACTAGGTGCACTTGACAAATATGGTTGGTGCAGCTAACGACTTATCGAAACAATTGCAGTTGTTCAAATATTATCAACAATACATAATGTATCTAGAACGCCTTCTGTGACACATTATGAAGGTGAAAACCTTGGATGCCTCTCAGAATGCTAAAGTTGGCCATCGGTGACATCACTGTCCTGTGTCAATAGCATCAACACCAGCATTTGGTTCCGGTGACAGTCATTGTGAGCTCTCTCTGCACATATTGTACACTTGGTTTGCATTGACGACACTGTGGCCACCGTCTTTAGGTACCCAGCTGGTCAAGATGTTGTGTGAGCTCAAACGGCCGAAATATATTAGGTTCCTGTTCCACTCGCGTTCCCTTATGTCCTCTCTTAGCGTGGCTCACAAACAAAAGAAAGTGGGGAAAGCACAAAACAGCGTGGGAACCGAACGATTCTGTTCGATAGCTTCTATGCGCCAACTCTTCAATGAGATAAGTCAAAGTTGCCGCCATCTTAGGACACTCAGAGCAGAGAGCCTGCCTGTGACATCACGTGAAAAACTATGTATACACAATGCGTATGCAGCAAGCACTACACAGAAGTGTCATGGGCTAACGTTACACTCATTCAAATAATTTTAGGATGAGATAGATGGCTGGCGTGAATTCTCTGAGTGCGCTGCCTGGCAAGCAAGCGCTCTCTCCGTGAAAGGGCGTTTGCTATGCAGGAGCAAGTCAGGTGGCGCCACGTCCGAAAAGGGAGTGCTAAGAGGAGGAGACCGAGGAGAAATGAGAGCAGAGGAGGAGTGTGTCGCTACTTTACAAAGTTTTACGTGCCTTAAAGTGGTAGGGTTTGTGGTGACACCAGCCATTTATCTACGATGTCTTTGGCAATAATTAGCGTGAAGTGACACATTGATGAGAAAGGGGGACACAACGTGCATGCTACCTCCCTTCTCGTGCTTGTGTCACTTTACATTAGATATTGCCTAATTAATGTCTTGCCAACAAGGCCGAATTTCTTATTGTGTCCATCTTGTTGCAGGTCATTGACGAGGAGCACGCCGACTTGGTAAGACAGAGCACAGCGCAACATCGCTGTGAAAGGAGTAGAAACGAGTATATAGTGATTAGAAAAAGATGGCGCTCTAAGTAGTTACAAAGTGGGACTCAATAAAGAATAAAAGAAATCTACATGCTGTGGAGAACCTGAAGAAACAACAGAGCTTGTTCTGATGGAATGTATACTAAGGTGCATGTATGCATACAGGCCTACATAAAGCCTTGGGTATTAGGGACAATAGAAAGGTAACACGTCCATAACAAAAACAAGTAAATGGCAGTTAAGATATTGGTGGCAGAAAAGTAGAGAAACGACAAAAATAGTAAGACATTCTGCTGTCAGGGGCTAAGAGCAGGACAATAGAAAGGTAACATGTCCAGAACAAAAACAAGTAAATGGCGGTTAAGATATTGGTGGCAGAAAAGTAGAGAAATGACAAAAATAGTAAGACATTGTGCTGTCAGGGGCTAAGAACAGGGCTATATTTGTCAAGGGCACTAGGTGCACTTGACGAATATGATTGGTGCGGCTAACGACTTATCGAAACAATTACAGCTGTTCGAATATTATCAACAATACATAATGTATCTAGTATGCCTTCTGTGGCACATTATGAAGATGAAAGTCTTAGATGCCTTTCAGAATGCTAAAGTTGGCCATCGGTGACATCACTGTCCTGTGTCAATAGCATCAACACCAGCTTTTCGTTCCAGTGACAGCCATTGTGAGTTCTCTCTTCACATATTGTATACTTGGTTTGCATTGACGCCACTGTGGCCACCGTCTTTAGGTACCCAGCTGGTCGAGATATTGTGTGAGCTCAAACGGCCGCATCAGATTAGGTTCCCGTTCCACTCGCGCTCCCTTATGTTCTCTCTTAGCGTGGCTCACAAACAAAAGAAAGTGGGGAAAGCACAAAACAGCGTGGGAACCGAACGATTCTGTTCGATAGCTTCTATGCGCCAACTCTTCAATGAGATAAGTCAAAGTTGCCGCCATCTTAGGACACCCAGAGCAGAGAGCCTGCCTGTGACATCACGTGAAAAACTATGTATACACAATGCGTATGCAGCAAGCACTACACAGAAGTGTCATGGGCTAACGTTACACTCATTCAAATAATTTTAGGATGAGATAGATGGCTGGCATGAATTCTCTGAGTGCGCTGCCTGGCAAGCAAGTGCTCTCTCCGTGAAAGGGCGTTTGCTATGCAGGAGCAAGGCAGGTGGCACCACGTCCGAAATGGGAGTGCTAAGAGGAGGAGACCGAGGAGAAATGAGAGCAGAGGAGGAGTGTGTCGCTACTTTACAAAGTTTTATGTGCCTTAAAGTGGTAGGGTTTGTGGTGACACCAGCCATTTATCTACGATGTCTCTGGCAATAATTAGCGTTAAGTGACACAATGATGAGAAGGGGGGACACAACGTGCATGCTACCTCCCTTCTCGTGCTTGTGTCACTTTACATTAGATATTGCCTAATTAATGTCTTGCCAGCAAGGCCGAATTTTTTATTGTGTCCATCTCGTTGCAGGTCATTGACGAGGAGCACGCTGACTTGGTAAGATGGAGCACAGCGCAACATCGCTGTGAAAGGAGTAGAAACGAGTATATAGTGATTAGAAAAAAATGGCGCTCTAAGTTGTTACAAACTGGGACTCAATAAAGAATAAAAGAAATCTACATGCTGTGGAGAACCTGAAGAAATAGTAGAGCTTGTTCTGATGGAATGTATACTAAGGTGTATGTATGCGTACAGGCCTACATAAAGCCTTGGGTATTAGGGAGAATAGAAAGGTAACACATCCACAACAAAAACAAGTAAATGGCGGTTAAGATATTGGTGGCAGAAAAGTAGAGAAATGACAAAAATAGTAAGAGATTCTGCTGGCAGGGGCTAAGAGCAGGGCAATAGAAAGGTAACATGTCCACAACAAAAACAAGTAAATGGCGGTTAAGATATTCTTTCAAATTATTTTAGGATGAGATAGATGGCTGGCGTGAATGCTCTGAGTGCGCTGCCTGGCAAGCAAGTGCTCTTTCCGTGAAAGGGCGTTTGCTATGCAGGAGCAAGGCAGGTGGCGCCACGTTCGAAAAGGGAGTGCTAAGAGGAGGAGACCGAGGAGAAATGAGAGCAGAGGAGGAGTGTGTCGCTACTTTACAAAGTTTCAAGTGCCTTAAAGTGGTAGGGTTTGTGGTGACACCAGCCATTTATCTACAATGTCTCTGGCAATAATTAGCGTTAAGTGACAAAATGATGAGAAGGGGGGACACAACGTGTACGCTACCTCCCTTCTCGTGCTTGTGTCACTTTGCATTAGACATTGCCTAATTAATGTCTTGCCAACAAGGCCGAATTTCGTCTTGTGTCCATCTTGTTGCAGGTCATTGACGAGGAGCAGGCTGAATTGGTAAGACGGAGCACAGCGCAACATCGCTGTGAAAGGAGTAGAAACGAGTATATAGTGATTAGAAAAAGATGGCGCTCTAAGTAGTTACAAAGTGGGACTCAATAAAGAATAAAAGAAATATACATGCTGTGGAGAACCTGAAGAAACAACAGAGCTTGTTCTGATGGAATGTATACTAAGGTGCATGTATGCATACAGGCCTACATAAAGCCTTGGGTATTAGGGACAATAGAAAGGTAACACGTCCATAACAAAAACAAGTAAATGGCAGTTAAGATATTGGTGGCAGAAAAGTAGAGAAACGACAAAAATAGTAAGACATTCTGCTGTCAGGGGCTAAGAGCAGGACAATAGAAAGGTAACATGTCCACAACAAAAACAAGTAAATGGCGGTTAAGATATTGGTTGCAGAAAAGTAGAGAAATGACAAAAATAGTAAGACATTGTGGTGTCAGGGGCTAAGAGCAGGGCTATATTTGTCAAGGGCACTAGGTGCACTTGACAAATATAGTTGGTGTGGCTAACGACTTATCGAAACAATTACAGCTGTTCGAATATTATCAACTATACATAATGTATGTATTGCGCCTTCTGTGGCACATTATGAAGGTGAAAGTCTTGGATGCCTCTGAGAATGACAAAATTGGCCATCGGTGACATCACTGTCCTGCGTCAACAGCATCTACACCAGCTTTTCTTTCCGATGACAGTCATTGTGAGTTCTCTCTGCACATGTTGTATATATTCTGCTGTCAGGGGCTAAGATTTTTAATAGCAAGATCGATTTGATTAGTAGAGAAAGAATTGCATCAACTCAAAGTTTTTTTTTATTTCTGTCGAGCCCGGAGGTGCACGTCACCACCCTATTAAAAAAGGAGACACTCATGACATCTATCTATCCACCAGGTCGCCAACATGGAGCAGATGGACGAGGTAAGATGGAGCATAGCACAGCGTTGCCTAGGGAGGGGTTGAAATGAGTATACAGTGATTAAAATGAGATGCCAATTTTATGAAACTTACATCTTGAGCGAGAGGGGGTAGAAAGAAGGGAGAAATTAAAATAAGAGAAAGAGTGATTCGGCTTGCAGCAGGCGAAGCAGGGTGCCGAATCTGGTGTGTTAGACAGCCAAGGATGTAGAGAGTTCTGTTGAAGGGCATCTCGATGGTGGAGCTGATTATTACAAAATTTAGTACCCGCAACACTGATGATAACACTGAGGGCAACATTTGGCCAAAGTACCTCTCTACTCATTAAACAAACCAGTGGTTTTGTGCCAAATGCCTTCACCCTATTCTCACAGTAGAAACAGACGCTCCTCTCCACTCTTTCCATATCACAAGAATCTCATTCTCTAGACTTCACCACTGCTGCACTGCTCGTGCTACACTCCAACTTCCTCCTTGACCTTTCGCCATACTCTTCCTACCCCTTCCTCCTTTCAAGTGCTCCTCGTCAGTAGTCTTTAGTTCATTATTGCACTCCTCGCTCAGTGTTTTCTGCCTCATTTGTACGGCCTTTTGCAGTAGCTGACGAACAAGCCAGAACAGGCACATAAAAAGGGCTGCAGTCTAGGAAGGTCAATTCCCATACAGAATGCGCAGGCTCAATCCCAGCAAGAACTTTGCGGCAGACAATGCCGCCACCATAATTGGCTGGCTGTTGGAGTGAGCCCACAACAGTTCACTCTGCAAAAGGCGGGAAGATTCTTTGCTAGGCCCAAACCGGTGCTCACCCCCCGTAAATCTTGTTGATGCTACTTTTAACGCACCGAACTTGCTGACAGCCACTGCGATTGGAGTGCATGCTGCGGGCAAGCCCAGCTCCTCATGTTTTACATATTGTAAACATTGCCATCCGCAAAACAATGGGGTCCATGAACCAAGTGACCAGTTCGAGGCACCTGTGTGTTCTTCCACCATGGTTCAATGCTATGAATCTTTTCAAAAGGTTTCAAATGGCTTCACCACTTTCTTCCACTCAGCCATGCCTTTATTCTTTGTGTCGATATCGGTCAAGCGGGTGACCATTGTTTAGTGACAGCATAAGTGCCTGGAACATCAGCCATCTGACATGAACGCATCTCACAAAGAGGGGCCTGACTTTAGCACATTTTAGGTATACATTTGCATGACAACCTAAAATTGAGTAGTACCTAATTTAGCTGGCATGACCCGAAGGTCACACGTTCGACCCTGGCCACGGCAGTCACATTTCGATGGAGGCAAAATGGTAGATGCCAGTGTACTGTGCTATGTCAGTGCACTTTAAATAACACCAGATGATCAACATTTCCGAACCGCTCGCTACGGCATCTCTTATAACCATATCGTGACTTTAAGATATAGAGCCTCAGAATACATTTCTAGCTAGTGTAAAAGAAGATAGTATGTTAGAACCACAATCATGCAGTCTTCCTTTCCTGCTACAATACACCGACACTTAAATGACTACAGTATCTGCACACGCAATGCATTGCCATTTCAAAGGTAGCCTTTCCCATATCCCCGATATGGATAATTTATATAAAGGGGATTTGTCATAAAGGTTCGAACACAATATCGATGGCAATCTCCAGATTGACTAAAATCTGAATGCCGATTCTGAAATTTATGATTTTTGTTTTATGGTTATGTTTTAACATATTGCAACTGCATGGGGTGCCTCAGGAAAAAAAATGCTCAAGACCAGTCATGCCTGTGTAGTCTATAGACATAGTTAAGAAAAAAAAAAAAAATGGGACAAAGACAGTCAACTATTGGCTGGACCACTAGCAATAAGTCAGTGGGCCGCACATTTGAGACCTCTGTTACTGAGAGGTTTCAGTTTTCCAATAGTGTGCTTTTAGCAAGTATAGCCGCCCATTTTTTTTAACCTGAACGCGCGAGCGTTGACTGCCCAGTCGATGAGCGGCATTTATTGAAGCACAGGCGCAAATGAACGAAAATATGTGCATGCCTGCGATGAACAGTCTAGTGCATCTGCCCTCTGCTAGGCTGTTCTGAGAAATGGACACCAGGACAGCCGGAACAGGCGCTTATAGACTCGACGGTTGATGCTCACGTGTTCAGGTTAAAAAAATTGGCGGCTGTATATAATCATAACTGGAATGGTAATGCATTTTTAAAGCACATTTTAAGGTAGCATTCTAATCATAACTCGAATGACAATGCAATTTTAATGCACATTTTAAGGTAGCATGTTTCAAAAGTGTCAGTATAAATGATTCCTGTAACAAATTTGAGAATTTCGGCTCTAGATGTAGGAATAAGTAGTTTGGTAAATTATCTGAAATTACCACAAGTAGATCGAAGGAGTACTGACACAAAATTTCGTGGCCGAGATAGCCTGTGGGGTCGATTCCCAGGAACACTCGTATACCATCTGCAAAATATCAACAGCGAATATAGCTGGGAACATATTTTATAACAATTTTGAAGTTTGCGTGAGCCCTCAACTCCATCGTGCCATTGACACTCTTGAATGGGACCCTTTGGGGACCCCCTCCTTCCCTCACGTTGCCACGCTGCACTCAACAAAACAAGTCACGATGATGTTTTAGCCATCACTTTTCTTTTGCCACGAATGTTCCCGCAGTTTATCTTTCTCGGCAGCTTGTTGTGAGTGCGTGTCTGTGGCGCACGCTTGAAAAGTTTTGCGTTTGGTGACAATGCGGTCCCATTTTCTATTCAAAAGTCATTCTTGATGCGGACCGTGCGGAAGTGTGTCACAGTTCTGTGTGCTGCACATGCTAGGTGGCGACAGTTACACCTTGTTTTCAGAGCTCTCTCAAACCGAAACTGATCAATAATGAGGGGCCTGTAAGTAGTTATCTGTCATGTGCTTCAGCAAACGATGTGCCGTGTCATGACTAACAGCAAAAAAAACGCGAGGCCAAAGTTATTGTGTCAGTACCCCTTGAAGTCATTTAAATTGACATCCCACATACAGTTCACATCAGTGTTTAACATTTTGGCGTTATTGAATGTCAAATGTTCCTTTTAGAAAAGTAACCATTCAGCAGCCAGCACAGAAAAATTATGTTGCACACAAAGCATTGTAACTTATGTCAGCACAAGTGTAATGTTTAAGCATTCATGGCCATTGAATGATACTTGACATTATATTTGTCGATATATACATATAATGCAATTATACTGGGTGAGACTCGCCATATTTTCATCCCTTTAACCATAAGGTTCCATAATACCACACTTCGCTTCCAAGTGCCAAAACATCTAGATTACTTAAACAATAGTTTTTTATTACACAAGCAGCTGAGCTGTACAATGAGTTGCAAACATTACATAAGTGAGCCTAATTTCTTTAAACGAATTTTTACAAATCTTAGAGATGATCTTAGCTTATGGTAATTGATGGTATTGCAGGATAAGGACACTGACATAAGACACATTCGACACAATGCAGTGTTGTGTCAAATATGCCTTTTTTTGTGCTTGCTTGCCACTAGCTTGCACGACCATCAATAACAAACCCAAATTATCTCCCTCATCAATGATATATTTAACTTTGTTTAGAAGCGACGGAATAGTTGATACCTGGCCTTTCTTCAACATTTATGTTCGAGTGATATTTTACTGTAATATATTAACACTGAAATTCGCAGGCATAGTGAACACCCACAGTACCATGAAGTCAGACTCGACTCATTTGTAAAGAAAAAAAAAAAAGAAAAAAGTGCGGTACACAATGCGCGAAGAGTGAACAAGCCCATGAATGGGGACTTTGTTGCTAATATCACGTACCGGCAAATGCACTAAAATAAAATGCCGCTAACTGGTGCAAAAGGAATAGACAGAGAGGGAAAAAAACTATTTATTTGGTCACACAGGCAGGGGAACACGGCATGTAATCATGTGACCGACTGAGGCGAAGACTACATTGAGCTAGCAGGGTGTTCTTCGTAGGATAATCACAGGACAGAAAATGGAATGCGGGTGTATTCGCGAGAGTGCGAAACTTGCGAACTTGCTTTCTCTTTCCTTTTAAACTTGTTCATTTTCTTCCATCGCTGCAGGGTCGCTGTCGGATCGCTTCGTTTTCTCGAGAAGTTGGCGCATTTGTTGAACTAAAGCGTTGTTCTTTCTCTCCAGAGCGTCCAGGCATGCGTTGATTTTATCCATCGCCTCGTTGAGGGCCTCACACTCTGCAATAATAATAATAAAAATTTTTAATACAGGTTGGGACACCTCTAAACCCGCTTCTGTCCGGGCCGATACTATTACGCAAATTATCCAAGCGACGGTGGCAAAGCGCACCAAACAGAAGCTAGGCAAAAATGAAAGTTTTCAAGCATTCCAGTTGCTTACGAACCCTCATCACAGATCTGATCGATATCATTTATATCGAAGTCTTCAACGTTATTTTTCGGAGCTTCTTTCGGTTCATCGTTGCCGCGCGCCATCTTGCCAAACCAGTGTCTGCGCCTAATTGCAGCGCCGCATAAATTAACAAAGTACTCAACTGTACTTTGTGAAAATGTGCCTCAAATTTAGTAAATATAAAATAAATAATATAAAAACTAATTTTTATTGTTTTTATTTTTATTTAGTTTTGCTACGTTAGTTAGTGCGATTCTGTTCTATCCCATCTTCCATCGCTGCCTGCCGAAAATTACTAGCGCCATTTTGCGTTTTCTCTAGGCCTCTGTGTTGTGAGTATCGCATCAATCCTTTTACTAATTTGAATAATTAGTGGTGATTGCAATGAAAATGCATACGTGCTGCTTCTGTAGCTTTATAAAGACTCGTAGTTTGGGAAGACGAGTTTTGTTATCGTGCCAGAGGCACCAGTAAATTAATGTTATCAAGCTTCGCTTCGGTGGGTTCGAAGAAATAAATAAGTAAAAGTGCATGCGCCGGTATACACGGGCCGTAACAACTTCTTATAACTCTTACTGCTGGAAGGGTCTGAGTAGAAAGAAAAGAGAGAATCCAGCCCCACTGTTTTAATCGGGCGTTTCGAAATATTTTGTTAACGGCGTACCTAGGACGAACCTTACGCACAAAGGATCGACATGGCCGACAACGACTTGTTGGACTACGAGGACGAAGATGATCAAGACCAGGCCGTGGGGGAAAGCATCCCCGATGTGAAAAAACCTACCGGAGGCTATGTATCCATTCACAGCTCAGGATTCAGGGATTTCCTCCTTAAGCCTGAACTCCTGCGCGCCATCGTTGACTGCGGCTTCGAACATCCATCCGAAGGTGACTGCATGCTTTCACACCTGCAGTTCATATCTCGCAACGAGCTGTTTTCAAGATCACATTGGAGTTGTGTTATTGAAATTTTGGCCTCGCTTTTGCAGTGCAACACGAGTGCATACCCCAGGCAATCCTGGGCATGGACATCCTGTGTCAGGCCAAGTCTGGTATGGGAAAAACCGCTGTGTTCGTTCTGGCGACCCTGCAACAGCTTGACCCTATCGAAGGCCAGGTACGAACGATAATACGAACGATTAGCCCTGCACGTTGGATGAAGGGCTGTGGGAGTGCGGACTTCATTAGTTTCAGTTGTCAAATCTCGTGAAAAATCCAGGGGACATAAGCCGTTCTCGCACGTGATGTTTGAACACGCTCTAGACTGGACATTTGGCAATTTGTTTACACGCGTCATGATTGCATTGAAAAAACAAAAAATGGAAATTTGTTACTCTTCGTGACATTGCAGTCTTGCGGCACAAAAGATGTACCCGTAGTGGTTCCCTAAAAGACGAAGCAGCAGCTCTGTCATTTCATTTGAAGTGATGATTAATGAAGCACTGCATAGCTAGAATGCCAGCTTATTGTTATGACTATACGGGAAAATGGTGCTGCCTAAAAACTTGAAAAATTGTGAGGAAGCTGTCAGGGCAGTTTTAAGTCTGGTTAAATAACAAATGCCGATTACAGTGGATAAAATGAAAAGAATTCGCATACATTTGCCAGGCATCAGATTCTCATTTTGTCTGCATTAAACCTGTTTGTGCAGTTGGCTCTGTGTAAACTTGCATTGTTTTCATCCTCAATGGTTTAGCGAGTCTGATACTGCCCTTGATGGGCCCCAATAATTTTTCTTTATGCAAAGTGCCTATGCAGTACAGCATGTCGGCATTACGATCGTGTCACTGAAATATAACAAATCCAGCTTGGCATTTTCTATTATTGATGCATATTTAACTTCTAGATTAAATGTACCTTTGTACAGTGTTGTCCAGTGTTATAGTGAACACTGCTCAGCCTGGCCGCGCAACGTCGTATGCGCACACGGGAGATGCTTTATGCCATCTGCAGCATCGTGCGAGCATGGTGTTCTACAGTAGGCAAGTGCTAGTTTTGCTTTTCAGTAGTATAGCAAGAGTGACACGCTTGCTGGAAGAATTCTCGAGCTCCAATTGTGCCGAGGTTTTCATGCCAATTGCTGATGTGGCTTGGTGCGGATCATGCAGGTGTCTGTGCTGGTGATGTGCCATACCAGAGAGCTGGCCTTCCAGATCTCAAAGGAGTACGAGCGGTTCTCCAAGTATCTGCCGTCGGTGCGCGTTGGCGTCTTCTTTGGCGGCATGAACATTACCAATGATGAGAAGGTGCTCAAGAGCAGCTGCCCCCATGTCGTGGTGGGCACACCTGGCAGAGTTCTGGCCCTTGTTCGGTCCCGCAAACTGCAGCTGAAGTACATCAAGCACTTTGTTCTGGACGAGTGTGACAAGATGCTCGAGCAACTCGGTGCGTTTTAGTTCGCCTTGTTCATTATGTGTGCGGCATTCTGGCAGTGTGATAGTAAACCTTGAATCCTTCATTTTTTAAGCTTGTGGTCATGCACTGTACCTCAAATAACTTATGGGTGCAGCAAGAATCAAGGCCATGTCTTAGTATAGGGGGTATGCATTGGACGTCATTTGCGAAGATCGCTAGCGTCTGGGTTGCCGTTTTGGAGGTCTGTGTGCTCGCCACACGCGCAAAGAACTTGCTGCTCGTGCTGTGTCCAATATTTGTACAGCAACTTGGATGTCTTGGTGACCTCTGGAACACCTCCTGCACGCTGAAGCACGGCCAGCAAAACACGTACGAATGGACCTTCAAGATGTCGTTGCGATAGTGTTGCCCCATTGCGGATCACAGCTCTGTGTGCATACCCCTTATAATAGGGCAAACTGTGGGCCGATGAGCGATTGGCAATGTATGGCCTCTGCATTGTTACTTGGTCACTCGGCCCACTTTTCTTTAGTGCCGATTCTGCATGACAGCCTGAGCCCCGTCGCCGTGGTCTAGTGGCAACGGTACTCAGCTGCTGACCCACAGGTCGCGGGATTGAATCCCGGCTGCGGCGGCTGTATTTTCGATGGAGGCGAAAATGCTATGGCTTGTGTGCTTAGATTTGGGTGCGTGTTAAAGAACCCCAGGTGGTCGAAATTTACAGAGCCCTCCACTATGGCGTCTCTTCTAATTATATGGGTTTTTTTTTAATGTTAAACCCCACATATTAATGAATGATTACAGCCTGCCGGATAAAAAAAGTACAACTGAAGGTAGGTTCTCTACGTGTGCAACCAGTTATCTTGCAAACTTGAACAATTGAACTTGCCGGAGGATTTATTTGAGAAGCATATCACTTTTATTTGCATATTTTTTGCTCTGGTACACATTTCGTGCTCTACTGCAAGTGTGTGCAGTGTAGAAAGATAGACATAGTGCCGTCTTTCTAGACTAACAAACACAACTGCATGCACGCATTCCAAAAGGTGCCATGCAGTTGTGGTGCTTATTTGGTATTCTTGCTTGCTGCATCATTGCAACTGTCTTGTTTACAGGTAGGGTAAGGACTCATTTTGCCTTTTAAATGATTGAAAATTGTTTGCACAAGGAATGTTCGGAGTGACTATCATAAGTCTAGGCTTGCTATTGATTGCTGTACATTTGGTGTGGTCAGTGTGCAAACCACCTGTCAGCGTGTGTGCAGGCACTTGCATGTGTGGGTGTGGCTGGCTATGAAGGTATTCAACTGAAACTTGTGATCAAGTGACAGACATTCAGTGTTAGTACTGCTTTTCAGTATGAGACAATTGAATTGAAATTATCTGAAGTGCAAGTGGCTGCTTGCCATAAGCCAGTTCAAGACACAGCCGCTGGTAGATTTTATAGACCATAGATTTGGAAGGTTCATTCTGCCTAGAAAATAAAATTCAAAATTAGAGCTGCTTTAGGAATTTCAAAGAAGACAAAAAAAAACGAAAGTCTTGCTTCATAATATGCCTGGAAGTGGTCTCCTGTGACCACTCCCAGGCATACCACTTCCAGTTTCACAGGAGTCACAGGACTCCTGTGAAACGCTTAACTCTACTGTTGAAGTTTGCTGGTAGCAGGCAATGTTGTTGAGCGACTTCCTGGCTGCAGCTCACCTTGGATAAAATTCAGTTTGTGATCTGCACAGTACAACAGTGTTATCTACTCTTGTAAAGTCTTAATGTCACTGCGGTAGGACTGTTCAGCCTGCCAATTCAGATGTGCACATCAGGGCCTCCCATTCATATGCTGAATCTCTTGATGTCTAGGCAATCAGCCTCATGCTCTTCTAAAGGGAAAAAATTTGCATTTAAGGGGGGACGCGGGTCTTAAAATGGTGAAAAATGGCCAAAAAATCGATCTTAAAAAAATGCGATATTTGAAATTTTTAGACCTATAAGCACGTGTCCTCAAATTGTGAACGCTGAATTCGATCAGTAAATGGATTAAAATTGATTATGAAGTCGCCACGGGAGCCGCAAAACAACCCATGGGAGGTTAAATTTGGTCAAACTCCCGCGCGCGCTGGCGAGGCAGTCGGCCCATGGCTGCCATCTTGGGCTTGTTTTGAAGCTGATTCCTTTGTGCGCATTTTGCCACCCTTCAAAATGGCGTCGCTTAAGGGGGGAGGTGGCATTGAAAAAAAACTTTTTTATTTGTTGACATACAGCAATGAAATTTGGCATGCATACTCATAAGTGTCTAGAATAGAGAAATATAAAGTTTCATCATGATAGCTTCAGTAGTTCTCAAGGTACATAATGCTACACGATCCAATTACATGGTCTGCTCATGGAAAGCCTAGTGCTGCAACAAAACATGCCAGGAAGCTGTGAATGGTGTTGATCTTTACTCAAAAGAAAGCTACAGGGTATGGCACTCAGAATTTTTTAATAAGTTCTCTTTTTTTTTTTTTTTAGAGATCATCATTGCTGCCGACACACATTGTCAGAAACAGTGGCACGGACAAATCATCGCCTAGAAAAATAACAGGGCCACAAAACAGAAATTGAAGATTGCGGTACCCACAAGCAGTGTTCAGGGATTCCGGGAAAAAGAACAATCAAAATCGGTCCAGTCATTCTCGTGCTACTCTTTCCACGAGCAATGCACAATGTCCAAAACACACTTGTGAGAAAAAGCCTGTCGAAGTTTTGGACAGGCTTTTTTCAATTAACTTTTTTGTTTCTCGTTGGATATTGATGAAGATTGGCACAGACACTAAGAATAACCCCACAGTGCTTCCAGAAAAATTGTGAAGCGATACCACAAATACTTTATGAGAAACAAATTATTTCTTCATTGAACCATGTGGAGGGGCTGAGCATAATGTCAAAAAAAAAAAAAACAGTATTGAGAAAGCTGCGTTTAAAGTTTCAACTTTTCTTTAAGTCTCTAAGACACGTAAAAATTGTGATCTCAGGTTTGTCTTGTGATATTTGACTTCTTTTCATGATTTACTCCTTTTCATGATTTACAAAGAACAAGTATGGATTTCAAACCAAGTTCTTTGTATGAAGGAGTGGTGTGATAGGTATGACAGAAAAGATTGTAATTGAATAAAACCATATACTGAAATTATTACACATACTTTTTGTGCTGAAGTTGTAATTAGCGTAATTAAGTACTTGATAACAAATATTCACTGAACTTTTTTTATTTGAAGAGAGGTTTATTGCATCAGAAAAATGGATCACACCATGACGGCCTATGCCTTCTTTCTAAATAACAAAGTTATGGGCGGAAGACTGGTGGCACGGGAATTTCCAGCAGTATAATTAATGACACGAAACGGGCATATAAAAATTCGTGCCCCTGATTCACACATGCTCTTTCGCCGCTCTAGCCGTGAAACGCATCATCATACAGCCGGTCGCAAAAACTCTAATCTACAGCAATTCATTAACCTCGGAACATTCATAGACGTTCGTGGCGATACCAAGCACGGACGGCTCCAAGCACGTCTGAATCTCATCACAAAAGCTTACTGACAGCACTCCATATGACCGTGGGGTGCGCGGCCGCGTGGACAGTGCCGCCGGCGCGTAATGCACTTGCCGGCGGCGTTCGGTGACGATGCACGAAATGTGTAACTACGAAGACAAAAATCGGCACGCACTGCACTTGACATTGCATTTTCGAATGACGACGTGCGGAACTGCTAGCCGCTGTTCCGAGCGATCCTTGGCAGTGAAGGGGGGGGGGGGGGGGTGACGAGCTTGACTGTGTTGTCCGCTGCCGATGCGTAGAATGCCCGTACGAGATTCAGAGGAGCTAGCGAGTGATGTGGTACATTCTTTGCGAAGAAGCACTTCGCCAAGAGTGCGCTTGCCATCGTTTCTGCCCGCAGTCTCGCTGTCAGCGGAGTTAGGGCCTAAAGCCGGCTCCGATGACGCGCCGCTCTCGTGGACCGCCGCGCGCCCGCTCGTTGTAATCTGATCGAGCATCTGGTGCGGCCACTCGTAGTAATCAGATCGTGCCGCCGCTTACAGCTTCGTTGCTTGCAAAGAAGCACGTCGCCACGAATGCGCTAGGACGTCGTTCCTGCCCGCAGTCTCGCTGTCGGCGGAGTTAAAGCTTAAGACGACTCCGATGACGCGCGGCGCTTGTAGTAACCTGATCGCGCATCCGCTTACTGCTCATAACTAAAGCGTAGTTATATCTTAAGTGATTATCAAGCCGTGAACACGTCATGAAGTGGTGATTTTCGAGAGCCATGTACTCGCGGCGCACAAGCAGCAGACGACGATCTCCCGGAGCGAGCATTGGGCCAATGGCGAGGCTAGCTGAGGCAACATGGCGGCCACGGCCAATCAAGGACCTCAAAACGAACATTTGCTTTTTGCTCGCTTGTTAAAGGAAGGAGCCAGCTGAGGCGGGAAAGTTAAACACGGAGAAATGCTCTTTCGGTGAGCCCAAGAAGCCGGCTCCCGGCCCAAGCATCGCGAAGCTATAATGTTTTGAAAATCGCCGTTTTCTCGCCATTTCCAGAAAAAGTTTTGCTACCTAGGTGGCTGAAAAGAATTTTCCGAAGCACTTCTGCGCGGTTTTCAGTGTAGATATTCTGGAACCAGATAGAAAAAGGGTTCCAGAAACTGAGAACTTGAGTTTCAAAAAAATCAATTTTTTTGCCATTTTTCGCAATCCCAAAGCCGCGTCCTCCCTTAAACAGAACGGCTGCCCTCACCCCTTTTCCGGGGCCCCCTTCCGGGCCGCTGATTGGCCGGAGCGCGCGCGCACCAGGCGAGCCCCCATGTTCCTCGCTTCCCATTGGCTGATGCGGCCAAAGTTGCCCGCGCTTTTTTTTTTTTATTATTGTTCGTCGGCCGCCGGTTCCCGTTCGCGCACGTTTTTCGTCTGCTTCCTGCATGTGCCTGCTTGTGCCACGCGACCGACGCACCGACTTTCCGTCTTTTGCCGGCATGATTGGAAACGCTCGTCTAAAGAAGACGCGCCAAGCGTACGGCAAGAAACAGAGGCGCCCGTGGAACACCCGCCAGAAGAAAGCAGCCGACAACGTGCAGCCGATTTCGCCCGATGCCGCCGAAGCGGCGCATTCCGACGACGGCGCGCAGCCGCGGCCGCTTGTGTCCGAAGCGGTGCACTCTCCTGTGCCTTGCAGCAGTACCTCATCGCATTGTGTCGTTGTCGGATCGTCATCTGGCACTTCCAGCAGCATCTTAGACCACATTGACACGGCGTTTTATTCGGCGGACGAGTTTGCTGAGCACGCGAGAAATGCAGCGGGCTTGAAGGTATCACTCGCATCGCAGTGCGCGACGGAACGTAAGTTCGAGTTACTAGATATTGATCTGGAGGATAGTGGCAAAGAGAACAGGACAGAATTTGTTATTGTTGATCTGGCTGCGATATGCTCGTTATTTGGACTTGTCGCGTGCCCAGAATGCGGTGAAAGAAGCGCCACTATTTCAAAGGCCATGAAAGAGTACGGGCTGTGTTCGAAGCTCATAGTCACGTGCGGCAGCTGTGACTTTCGCGAAGAGCGTTTTTCTTTTCGTCCCTACGTATAGCCACACGAGACCGACGCCAAAATAAGGCCGCTTGAAGTTAATATGCGTGCCATGAAGGCCATCAATAGTATCGGCAAGGGGGCAACGGCTCTGTCGGACTTCTTCGCCGGGATGAATATTTCGCATCGAGGGCTTCACCACAAGCGTTACCAAAGCCACATGAATATAATGAAAGAAGCCTGCTGTGCGACTGCTGCCGAATGCGGAGCGGCGAGCGTTGCTCGCGTCAAGGAGCTCTATGCAGAGTTCGGCAACGCGCCCGGAAACGTCGTCATTTATGACGGCACCTGGCTTACGCGTGGACATAGCTCGCATATGTGTTGGCTGCATTGTTGAGATGTATAGTGGCCTCGTGATAGACCATATCGTGCTATCGAACTTTTGCCTGGCTTGCACCACAAGACCCAAGGAAGGAGAAGGACATTCTGCCTGGCTCATTCAGCATGCCCCTCTGTGCCAGAAGAATGTTGATTGTAATGCTGGCAAGATGGAAGTGGAGGCAGCACTACACTTGTTTGAGCGGTCACTTGAAAAGCACAAGCTTCGTTATACGACAATGCTGTCGGACTGCTACAGCAGGACATTCCATGCACTCACAGAAAAAGAGGTGTATGGCTTCATAATGAAGGCCAAAAAGGACTGCATAAATCATGTACACAAGCGTATGGGAGCTGGCTTACGTACCCTTGTAGAGAAAAAAAAAAAGCTCAAGGTGGCTCACTTGGTGGAAAGGGCAGACTTATGCAACAAGAGATAAAGATCACCTCATACTATGGCTACGCATTGAGAACTAGCTTAGGTAGTGAAGTTTGGTTAAGATTGAGCAGAAAAATTAAAAAAAAAATTTTAGAACCCACGTCCCCCCTTAAGGGAAGGCGTGGCATTCAATAGCAACTTATTTTTTAAGGGGGGAAGCGAGTCTTGGAGCAATAAAAAATTATCGAAACATCGATTTTTGCAAAGCTTATTTTTGGGGCGTGTGTACTTCTGAGCATCTACTCTCAAATTGCTAACGCCGAATTCGGTCGGGAAATCCGTTCAAATAGGCTTTCAATGCACTATGGTCGCACTGAAATGTCCCCAAAAGGACGAAATTTGTTCGAACTTCCCGTGCGTGTGCCATGTGTGTTGCGACGGAACGAGCGCCGCCATCTTGGGCTTGATTTGAAGCTGTTTTCTTTCTGCACATTTTGCCCCATTTCAAAATGGCGTCGTTCAAGCGGAATGGCTGCTGTCGTGGGTTTTCTGAAGGTAATTTCCAGTGATTGGCTCTCACGCGGCGCGATTTTCCGAGTCTCCCATTGGCTTGGGTGACCGACATGTCTTTTTTTTGTGTGTGTTGCATTCGCCGCTATGGCTGTGCGTTGGTGTGCGTCTGCTCTTGCGACCGTGCGTGTTTCTCGACGCACCGTGTTTCCTTTTTGCACCGGTACTTTTTCACCGCGATCGAGATGCCTGGAGACTTTTGTTTGAAACCATCGACGCGACGAGCTTTCGGAGGCTGTAAAAAAGTGCCTTGGAACAAGAAGGCGCCGGCCACAAGTGCCCTTTGGCAGCTAGTTGCAGTCGCGGCCGGACTCGTTGGGTCAGCCGTAAACTTCAACGATGCTGTCTACTGACGACTCTGTGGTACCAAGTTCAACGAGCGATACACTTCGGATTGATGCTGCGTACTACTCAATGGCGGAGCGGGTGCAGCGATTTGAGAAATTGGCGAAAAGGAAGACAGTTTTGTCGGGAAAGCCTGTTACCTGAAAGTTCGACCTCCTTGGAGTCGCCGCTTATAGCCTTCGCCATCTGATTTCCGGCAGCGCCTACACAGCCAACGTGCTCGAAGTTGACGCGAGCATTGATAATATTGTCATTGGTGAACTGGGACAGCATGACGTATAGCTGAAATTGAGGCAGACATCATCGCGGGCAAGTGGAATGCCGTGCAAAAGAAAATAAGAGACTTCTGGGGGGGGGGGGGGGCAACGTGTTGACCACTGAGGTAGCATTGGCAACATCGATTTTTTATATATATATATATATATATATATTATTACGGGGAAGATATATATACATACAGCTCTTTTCAGAGCCACGTACATGATGCATTTACAAGATTGCAATAAGAATTTTGTACTTCAGCCGTGACGCTCTGTGTCAGCAAAAAATACCCATGAAAAAGGGGCATTTTCACGGGCATTCGTTTTTCCGGACGGATGCCCGATTTTCTGGACATTTTCTTAGTCCCTTGAAAGTCCAGAACTCGGCAACTTATTATCCAGGGCAGCATGCTACTTACACACAGCTAGTCGTTTGAGCCTCATACCCCACAGCTTTTCCAGAACCTGTGAACAGCTTCTCATGATGGAGTTCTGATGATGCTTTCCACACTGGAAAAATTTCGACATCGGTAAAATTTTTTAGAAATGATTCTAAGGGTGGATAAGGCACATCTTGTTTTGTTTTGCAAGGGATTTGATAGGGAACATGTGCAAAATTTGAGGTAAAAGTTCCTTATAGAAAGTTTTGCAGTGCATGTTGAGACTTCAAATGCGATTTTCTCAGCTTCACATTCTTTACCAACCTGACCAGCCTAACGAAACATTTCATCATGTTTTTGTGAAGCACTGTTTCAAAATTTTATACCAGTGAACTCGTGTAAGTGTGCTCATTGCAGTGTCGCTGAAGAAAATGTCAACAAGTTTTGATGTCAGAAAAAAATTTTTAAAATTCCGCCTTCAGCATAATTTGTCTGTGCGTACAGTAATTACCAACTATTATTGTCATTTTATAAATCCTCAAGTCTCTCTACAAGGTTAAATGAAGCAATAATTTGTCTCTCATTAAGTATTTGAGGTATCGCCATGAAATATCTATGGAAGCACTGTAAGGCCATTCTTAGTGCCTGTGCCAACTTTCATCAATGTCCAACCATAAACAAAAAAGTTTGTCCGAAAAAGCTTGTTAAAAACTTCGAGAGGCTTTTTCCCACAAGTGTGCTTTCTACATTGGGCATTGCTCATGGAAAATGTAGCACGGGAATGACGGGACGATTTTGATGCAGTTTTTTCCTGAATCCCAAAGCGTTTCTTGAGGGTCTGACAATCTTTGAATTCTTGTTAATGGCCCAGTTTTTTTTCTAGAAGATGACTTGTACATGACACTGTTTCTAACAATGTGTGTAGGCAGCCATGATGATCTATAAAAAAAGTGAGAGAAGTGATAAGAAAATTGATATCCTCATACGCAATACAGTCGAACACGGTTATATCGAACCCACATATATAGAATATTTGGGTATATCAAACTCTCAAGTTATCCCCTTGAAATTCATTTGTAAAAGTATAGAAATTGGCACGTTTATATCGAGCGGTAATTTTACCCACCTTCGGATATATCGAACGCCGCAAGAGCTGAAGGTGCACTTCAGCACTTGTCTTCGCCCCCCCTCGTGATCTCCGCAGCAGCGCGGCTCCGGGCGCGAGTTGGAAGGCACCCTTTGGTACTCGAGCGCCCAGCGACGAAAGATGAGGGCGAGAGGGCTCGGACTGCACGATCTCTAGCTTTTTTTTTCCCCGTTTCTCTCTCACGCTTTCTCCGTGTGCCCGTCCAGTGACTGACCCGATGGCTCGGAGAGCAGGAACGAAGGAGCTGACATCCTCCTCCTTTCGCCTTTTATTTTGTTGCTGTTTTGAGAGTTCTGATAACGCGGAACCATAATGCGGAAATCGTCATGCTCTTGTCTAGGCAACAAGGGTTTTTTTTTTTTTTTCTGGTTTTCCAGTAGCCGGTGACGTAATGGGGACAAATAGCCCTTCGTGACAGCAGATGTATCGTTTCTCCAAAATCTTGTGCATGTGGTTGGGCGGGTTGGGTCTTAAAGTTTCATATTTTCAGTAAGCGACCATTGGTTGGGCCTGGGCTGTTTCATTTCCCCGCTCACTGTGTGCGTGTCAGCTGCAATGTTTCTACACTCTGAACCCTGCTGTGGGTGAAAGGGGAGAGGGAGGGAGTCGAAGTGTGTAGGCGTAATAAAAAACTGAAAAGATCGAACGGGCAAGGAGGTGCCTGCCAGTTGTCGGTTTGCGGGACAGCAGCGGATGAATGTAGGGTGTGCATTTATTATGTGGGAGAAAAAAAATCAAATTTGATGACCGAAGTGGAAGGTGCTTTTATTATGCAAGTGCATTCATTACGCGAGTAAATACGATGGAACTTTTATAAGCCTAGTTTTCAGTCATCTGTGTCGCAAAATGAAACTGCATGCAGTCATTTCTGATTGAGCGACTGTTTAGATACTGCAATATTAATAGACTTTCGTTTCTGTCCTCTACTGTTGATAAAACTACTGTGTAAACATCACAGGGGCTGTTTGTTATTTTTAATCAATTTTAGGCTGTTGTTACTGCATATATTGCTAAGTAGTGTGAAAAAGGGAGCAGGAGGGCATGTATAACTTCAATAGATCATTTTGTGTATTTGAAAGGGCTCAGTGTAGTCTATTGTTTTTCAGGGCTTTCTAAGGGGTTGAACATTTCTTGGAGGTCACTAGCCTCATTGGGCGGTTCCTGGCGTGGGTTGTGCTTTGAGTTTTTTGCACTCAATTATGCCTTATGCTTTTGGCACGAATAATGAGCATCAATGATGAGGGCAGAAAAACTGTGCTTATCTCCAGGGTGGAAGGGCTACACCAATTGCGCCATTTTGTGACAATTTGACCTGCTGTGCCGAGCTGCGCCTAAACAACAATTTGCACCGGCAACGTCAAGTTTAGGAGTTTTATCATCGACTGAGCAAACGCATTGGCTACACAAAGGACGCAACCATGTCAATATCGAATTATTTCGTTGCATCGTATTTCGGTTCATGCATGAATGTTGCGCCACGTAAACAGAATGCATGAGTCTTGTTGAGGTGTCGTTTGTGTGCATATCTTATTATGCAACTCTGTATATGTTTAATGGCGAAGTCTAACCATAAGGCGTGGGGAATGTTATTTGTAGGTTACGTGGAACATGGAGGTGATGGCGAAAACTTGAGTGTCCACAAAATTCCTATCGTAATTAAAAAAACTTTAATATAATTGCCTAGCAATGATGTGGTGAGCGAATATAAATTCCCTCGCAGTTCTGTCGGCTGTGGCACTAGGTTTTTCATTTTTAGAGCCATTTTGTTTTAGTATGAAGATAGCATGTATTGATTGTATTAGATCTCTAGTCTTGAGTTGGTGTTCATGTCGAATGCAGTGTTTTAATTACATTTTGAACATTGAAACATTTTAACATTAAATTTTTTCATTCGTCTGAGGTTAGCTGTCCAGAGTGCCACTTATGTTTTTCATTTGAGTTGCTGTGCTTTCAGCTTTGATGTTGTAAGGCAGTGGTTCTCGGCCAGGGATGTGTTGGGGACCACTTGTGGACTGGTTGAGGTGATGGGGGACACCTTGCAGCGGAGGGGAGGGAGGGGGAGGGGGTACATAGGTAAATTAAAACTCAACTCGAGTGTGAAACAGGTGCCTTTTATTGCTACCAAAAGCATCAAACAAACATGCCACATCACTTAATTTTGGACAGTTCATTAATACGTGACACAGTCACGCTTAAAGAAAAATGCGGGTGAGGTTTTCGTGGATCATAGAAATGGCTTCATGGACCCCTATTTGAGAACCACTGTTGTAAGGTTTAATAGATATCAAGTTGTGGTAAGTCTGGTTGCTTGATCAGTATTGCGTGCTTAGTAAAAACCACTGAATTTTTTGTGTTTACCAGAAAGTACAAATTCTAATTAACAGGGAGAAATCTGCTTCAAAACAAAATTTTGATGCTCCAAAATGCACATTTTGGTGCTCTAAAGCTGCTTGGAAACTTTTTTTACTGCTCCAAAGCTGCTCCAAAAGACTGAAGCCGGCTTCCACCCCTGTTATTTATCTGCCCTTGTGTTTGTCAACCATTTTTCGCATATTACCAGCGAGGTAATTGGCATTTGTGCGCAGCCTTGTGTAATCTGTAATGCTTGGCCATGTACTGGGCTATTGTGTAATAAATCTGAGTAAGAAAAGGTTGTGGTTTGCATTTGTTCAAATGCTCTGTGTCTCTCCATTTCAGACATGCGTCGGGATGTCCAGGAGATTTTTCGCAACACTCCTCACGAGAAGCAGGTCATGATGTTCAGCGCTACGCTGAGCAAGGATATCAGACCTGTGTGCCTCAAGTTCATGCAAGACGTAATTACCCCCTCCACACACCATTCCTACCAATCCTTCTACAGACACACTGCTGTGTCTTCAGCTGCAAGATGGTCGTCCTGCAATGTGGGCCGTCATCGTCTTGCACAGTTGTTAAATCTAAAAAGAAGTTGTAGGTTGCGGTGGTTAGCAAGGTTAGGCATGTTCAGGATTAGTTATACTTAAGGAATTTTCAAGTCCTGCAAACCGTCGGTCTGGAATCCACCGTCATTGGGAAACAAATTGAAGCCAGGTTACGAGGTTGCTCAAATGTGATTGAAGAGGTGGAAACAAATTGAAGCCAGGTTACGAGGTTGCTCAAATGTGATTGAAGAGGTGGCAAGCATTGCATTCATCGCTCAAGCCAGGTCGTACTTGTCTTCATAGTGGAGCCATCATGTCCCCGTGCCCCCCTGTTGCCACTCTACTCTGCAAGCGCTGCCTGTCTTCCACGGGTGCTGCTGCTGCTAAGGATAGCTAGTGTCCATCCTTGGAGCTTCGCCGTAGGGTAGGTCCCTTCCAGTCTCCACCACAAGCCCCTAATGTCTTTTAGTTTGTTTGACAAAAATTTGACCAGACGAGAAAAAAGTGCGCGAGATTATAGTGGGAGGTCTTAGATGGCGTGGCGTCGTCGTGCACATGTGGACTTTCGGGCGGCTGCCGTGGTGTGCTCTGCGGTGTCGTGCGTCGGGACATTTGATCACTGAAGACATTGTGGGGACGAAGAGCTTGTGTGTCTGAGGCGTTCCTGGCTGCTGCCATCTCCGTGCTCTGGAGCGGCGCCGGTGGCTGGCTGTGGCGTGGCTGCGCACTCCCGGACTTCACCGGAGGACTCGTGTTCTGGGTGGATGGTACCTCAGGAGGGCGCTAAGCTATTGAGAACGGGCAGCTTTTTATATTGAGCTTTTTATTTCCTTTTTTGGTGCTGGTTTACACTTGGGCGCAGATATTGCACGCATCATTTCTTTTGTTAGTTAAAATATCGGGCTTATGTTTACTATACCTTATACATAGGTGATTAGCTTATACATAGGTAGCTAGGTTATGCTTCAGGTTTTCATTGCGCTGCTAAGGCTGTTTTTGATACAACAAGCCAGTCTTATGTGTGATGCATGCCATATAGTACAGCTAAGCTGTTTTGCTTACTTACTGAAGGATATCATTCATCAGAACTATGTGCCTAATGGTGTGACATGCAGATTTTGGAATCCTATCTTGTTCGCTTGAGCTATCTGGGATTTGTTGTTGCATGGGCGGCAGACTGGTGCAAAGTCTGGTGCTTCTACTAAAAGTTTGCGTTTTTTCATATGTAGCCAATGGAGGTTTACGTCGATGATGAAGCTAAGCTGACGCTGCACGGTCTCCAGCAGTACTACGTGAAACTGAAGGACAACGAAAAGAACCGCAAACTGTTTGAGCTGCTCGACCTCCTTGAGTTCAACCAGGTGGTCATCTTTGTGAAAACAGTTCAGCGTTGCATGGCGCTCGCCCAGCTGCTGGTAGAACAAAACTTTCCTGCCATTGCCATCCATCGGGCCATGACCCAGGAGGAAAGGTTTGTATTCTACTTTGCAGTCTGTCACTTCTGTTTATAGGGTAGCCTGCAACGGGCAACCTGCGGATTTGCCTTTCCTTTTTTCTTGCGTCTTGAACACGTTTGCGTGACGGTGCTTTAGTTTGCTTTAAATTATTTATCTGTACGTGATCAGTGCCATCCACAGTCTTACTGTTTGTTTTTTGAAAAGTTCACTGGTTTTTGTTTAGTTTTTATTACTGTGCATTTTTTGTGTGTGTTTGTGTTGTCTATTTCGTGCGTGCGCGCGTGACCACTGTGCAAGCGATGCCGGGACGGCTTCCCTTCAGTCTCCTGCGGCCTTAACCGCCCCAACCCCCGCATTGAATAGGCGAAGTACGAAGCAATGGATTTGGCTGCGAAGGTGAAAATATTAAAGGCGTTGCAAGCGGGAGCATCTCGAAAAGAAGTGACGAACAAATTCAATATGAAAAAAAGCACCCTGAACACTTGCGTGAAGAACGAAGAGCAGATTATGCAAGCGTATGACGAGGACATGTTTGGGGACCGAAGGAAGAGACTTCGAATGGCAGCGCATCCCAATCTAGAAGCTCTGTTGCACTGGATTGCCGTTTCGCGCAATGTGAGTTTGCCCTTGAGCCGGCCCCCTTATCTGCGCACAAGCAGAGAAGCTCGCAGTGACCATGAACATTGAATCCTTCAATGCTATGGAAAGCTTGTTCGACCGCTTCAAGAAGCGACATGGGGGTGGAGTTCCGCAACGTGTGGTGAAAGAGGTGCGGTTGACGAAGGTGTTCTTTAGGACTGGCGGTCTGGGCTAACCCACGCGCCTTTCTACGTACGAGTCTATAAGATTCTGCCTGACGAGACAGTCGGAAAATGAAATAAAGAGTGCGTAGTCGGTGAAAAACGAAGTAAAGAGTGCGTGGCGGTTCTTCTGGCTGCTAACATGACCGGCACAGAGCGGCAGCAGCTGCTGGTGATCGGGAAGGCTGCGAAGCCAAGATGTTTTAAGAATATTAAGCAGCTGCCTGTCGACTACCGGTTAAACAGAACGGCTTAGATTACGGCTGAACTCTTTCAAGCCTGGCTGCGTCAGCTCGACCACCGCTTTGCGGCCAAAACTCGGAAGGTGTTTTTTGTGCTAGACAACTGTAATTCGCACACGAAGGTGTCCGGGCTTGGAGAACATTGAACTGCTATTCCTGCCTCTGAACACCACGGCTTCCCTGCAGCCGATGGACCAGGGAATAATACAGTTCGTGAAAAGCCGCTATCGAGGGCAGGTACTCGAGCAGATGTTGCTCTGCATGGAGTCAAGCAAGCAGTACGAAGTAAGCCTGCTAAGTGCTATCTACATGTTGACATACGTGTGGAACAACACACCGCCTGCAGTACCGTATTTACTCGAGTAATCCTTGCACTCGCATAATTCTCGCTCCCCCCACATCGCCCAACAGAAATACGATTTTTTTTCCCTCTAGTAACTATCGCACCCCCGAAAATTGCCGCAATGTCGTCTGCTCGTTCCAGCCATTGATGATAGCATGCGCCATCTCTTAAGCTTCAAGCATGCTATTATTGCACGGAGATTCAATCCAAGCCAAAGTGGCAAGTGCACGTTGTGGTGTGTTTTGTCTGTAATCTTGTCACCTTATGGGGCGATACTGAAGCTACAGGCTGCTTCAAGTTGAAAGTGATTGATCATGCACTAAACAACAGCAACAGGGCCGCCGGTAGGCCCTTCGGAGTCTACTAGTTTTGTGTTCGCTACTGGTGACGGCAGCTGAAAGCCACCAAGACGCGTTAGGCCTGCCATGTGCCTAAGACTGGGATTGATAGTAAACTTTATTTCTTCAGAAGGAAACTGCGGACGATTCTGTTCAATAGCCATTAGCCCAATATTGACGTCCTACGCTTACCTTTTGGGGGCTCCTGTTGAGTTACGAATGCAACCGCTACGCCTGCAAGGCCCACTAGCATTCTAACTCTCGACTATTTCCTTGCACATTTTGTGTCTCAAATAGATCTTGCCTTGTGTTGAACCTGTGCTTTTATTGTTGAGGTAAATTTTAAATAGTACTTCTCAAAGCTTGCTGTTGATTGCTGGTGTGAGAATCCCGATTTGCGGCCACTTCGTTTTCTTTTTCGCTCTATACGTTTTCGTGGTAAGCTTTCCCCGCGTATTTCTCGCGCCCCCCCAACTTTGCATCAGTTTTCCTTAAAAAAAAAAAAAAAAAAAGCGAGGATTACGCGAGTAAATACAGTAGTCGCAAATTGCTTTAGGCATGACGGCTTCGTGCACAACGCTGTGCTGTGCTGTGCGATGAGAGGCGTGTGTTTCTTGGTACATATTTAAAGTAAAAAAAAAAATACGAAAAAGTTGATCGAGAGAGACAAAACATCATTCTGCGATGCCAGTGCACGTCACAGAACACCGCATTGTCAAAAATTCCGGAGTCTTTCACTACGGTGTGCCTCATTTTCATATCGAGGTTTCAGCGCATAAAACCGCAGATATTTTCATTAACAAGCGTAGTTCTCGCTCAAGGAGAGAACGGCACATGTAGGTCTAAGAGATTTTTCAAAGCAAAGGAGCAACTCTTGACTCAAAAACGGTGCATTTTGTTATTGCGATGTAGAGATGCATTCATATCTAAACGGCCACAAAGAAAATAGAAGAGCACTTCAACTTAAAGGAAAGCAGTATTGAAGCCATGCGTGGAAAACGAAAGCTGTTTTTTTACTTCGAAACAGCAATGGCAAAAGGTTGCGCAGCTTTTGAGACTTGTTTGCCTCATTCTTTTTCATTTGTTTGCAATATTGGTACATACTTGCTCCTACATAATAGTGTCTACATTATGCTCCCTACATGCCCTGCCGCGGTGGTCTTGTGGCTAAGGTACCCTGCTGCTGACCCGCAGGTCGCAGGATCGAATCTTGGCTACTGCGGCTGCATTTCCGATGGAGGCGGAAATGTTGTAGGCCCGTGTGCTCTGATTTGGGTGCACGTTAAAGAACCCCAGGTGGTCAAAATTTCCGGAGCCCTCCACTACGGCGTCTCTCATAATCATATGGTGGTTTTGGGACGTTAAACCACACAAATGAAATCAATCAAAGTTCATTTCCGATTCAAGATATTCTTAATCTTGACATAAAGGGACCAGTAGCTGTTGCATATTGCAGAATACGCCCACCGATCTTGCTTTTCTCTCCGATGTGCTTTTGCTTATTATATTCGGCCCTAACTATTGGCATTTCCATGTGAGAATTTGACCTCTGTTGTAGTTTTGTGTCATGGAGGAAGGAAAGATAGGAGAGGGCATGCCCAGCCGGTGCGCTACGTGAGAAGTGTGGAGGAAATGACATCATGGCGGCCATATTCACTGGGCACAATGGCGGCGTTGCTATGGTTACGTGTTGCACAGTGGAGCCAATCTAGCAGTGAGCGGCCGCAGCTGGAGGCGAAATGTGTGCCTCCCCAGGTCTCGTGCTGAGCCGTGGCGGACAATATTCGTGCTCTGCGCCGCGTTATTGGTTATGCAGTGTTCTCCTGGCACTTGCTGTACTCTTAGCAGCGTTTACAAATCCTTTTGTCCATCACGGGGTTTCAACAGTGACGAGTGCATATCCATATGTTCTGCGGCAGATGAAGCAATAAGTAAGTGTTCAGCAAAATTGCGTTGGGCACCATGTCGAAGCGGAACGACGACGAATGCCTTGCAGGTCAGTGACCGTTGGGCAGTGCTCCTGCTTGTGACAACGGACGATGCTGTTGAGCCCAGCAAGACGCAATGAGGACCATGTGCACATACGTAGTTTCGTGTTGTGTGTGTACAGTAACAACTTGCATGTGCGTATTAAAACACCTTTTTTGTTCCGCTTCATATAGTCTTCCCCAGCATTGCATGTAATCTCAACGTAACAGCAACCACGTTCAAGTGTCACTTGCACCGTGCTCAGTCACCACGGTTGCAGAATGTTGACGCCGGTGAGTTTCACGCGGAACACGGACACAGTGAACGGACGCTGCGTTGGCCGCGTGGCAGAATGCAACCGTAGAAGGTGCACGACTGATATTGTTGTCTGTACAGTTGCTGAAACAGCTAGTGCTGAAGCACTAGCTGTTTTTAGTGCATCTAGCGCGCATTCTCTTGTAGTTGCTTCGTTGTCGGTGAGCTGTTACTCGCTGTTAATACTTGGACGAAATGATTTCGCTGAAGGTGTCGCGCTGGCCCAGAGTATTGAGCCTTTTCCCATTACTTTCGGATTGTCACGCCACGCGCACTGCGCAGCTCACGTGCTTACCAAGCCGGAGTGAGCCGTGACTTCTACTTTACATTTAGATGTATACAAGAGAGGAGAATTTGCCCAGTCAATATGGCCGACTTCCGGCTTCATCGCGGCTTCACATTGAGTGTTGTCAGGGCCTCTCCTACCTTTCCTTCCTCTGTGTTTTGTGTACATTTTCTGTGGAATCTGTAATAATTCAACCGCTGTAACTGCTCAGTGTGCGAGGTGGCCATGTTTCCCTCAAGCTGCTTAAAGCAGCTTTTTCGCCTGATCTCCTCACAACCTTGTGGCACAATAAACTCAATTCTATTGGTGGACAAGCTTTTTTTCTAATCACTAAGCATATTGTAACGTTGCGACGTCAGCTATGTGGCTACTGCGTTAGGCACGGCAGTCTGTAAATGACATTGTCTTGTCAATGAATATTCAGACAAGCTTGTTCGAAGAAAAAAAAATTTTAGACATGTCAGTTGCGCTACACATTCTTCGGTATACAAACAATTCTAAGCCTAAATGTCCATGTATGTATTGCGAGGAAGCGTTAAGATAGCAGCTGTTAGGGCGCGCTGCGCGGCGAGCGTTCAAATGTGTATGATTGCTCCTACATGAGAACTAAGGTTCATAATAGGGCGCGCTGCGTGGCGGGCGTTCAAATGTGTACGGTTGCTCCTACATGAGAACTAAGCGTTGATTATTTGATGGGATAAACTCCGACGGAGAGCTCGTTCAGTCATTTGTACCTGCCAAGTATCCCGGATTGTCCGGGAGATTCCCGAATTTCGACCGTTTCTCCCGTTTTACTGTTATGTCTCCTGGAAAGTGAACTTTTTGTGCGTGATCTGGCCGCATTAACACAAATACCGCTCAAGTTGCTCTTAGCCTTTTGCGAACCCACCACATTTTATTATAAACGAGTTTAGGAAGCGTTCATCTAAATGTACAGTTGAATCTCAGTGAATGTACAGTTGAATCTCAGTGATGCAAAACCGCGGCAGATACGAATTTGTGACATTCCCCGAGCGAAATTCCACTGTGTTCATTAGGCCGAAATTCGAATGTTCCGAACACTTTTTGTAATCGCGATGGGTGATACCGAAACGGGGGGGGGGGGGGGGGGGTACCTTCAGTATTTCGAAACTGTTGAACGAAGGTTGAGATCAGCAAGCTCGAAGCTTCGAAAGTACGCGTGCGACCAGCGCGCTCAGTCTTCTACAGTGTGTGTGGTTGTTGTTGCCACAACCGCTGTTGACATAACTGTGGTCTTTCTTGACATGATCATGCATGGTGACGACGTAACTGACAGAACTCCGAAAGTGTGTGCGTGTCCAACGCTCGACCGTCCAAAGCAACGCTGCTTTCCGCAAATTCTGCGGTCGAAACCGTGGCAGGTGCGAATGTAGGTAGCATTAAACGACCTGCATGTGCACAGCCAGTGCATGTGGATAGAAAACGGAACTGCTGTTTGCCGGAACTGCCGCGCACTAAACGGCAGTCGCAGCAACGCAATAACGGTCTACGAGCTTTGAGCGCATGGGGCTAACGCAGGCGTAGATTAAAGGCAAAAAAGACGCAAAAAAGGCTAGAAGCGTTTTGCTGTCCTGTCAAAAGAATCTAGTAGCGAGCAAAGCTTTCACCTGCACTTTCTTGGCAGCCATCTGTGCTGTCCCGTTCATTCATGTGTGTCCCAGGAAGACATATGCGAGTTGTTTTGACACAGATTTTGCTAGTTTTGATTCTTTGGGACTCTAACCTTAGTGGGAAACCCTATCTTCGTGTGTTCTGCCACTCCAAGCGGCTCTCCATAGAAAAAATGACCTAGACTTTTGCTGGCCCAACATGCATGGCCAACCTTGTAGATGGCAAGTAGTGCACAGATAGATTTAATTAGTTTGTACAAATGACCTTGTGCATTCTAGTGACAGCCAGCCCTTTCTCTCTCCACGTTGCGGAAATCTCCAGAATCAGAATCCTTGAAGTTCGCAGGCATGAGCATTAGTACTTGCAAAAGTGTTGCAGAGACCCATAAAGGGACCCTGCAACGTGGAAAAGGTACTGGTCCTGTCATTAAAGGTGCAGCAATTTGCTTATCTACCACCTCTATTGTGATGGTTGTATCTAGAACTAGTGATGATGATTTATTATGCATAAGTCATAATGATGAAAGGAAAGTACAGTAATGTTGATCTGTTTACTGTATTTAGTAAACAATTGAGCTTTGGGTAAATTAATTTTTGTGCAACTGAATTCATTTGAACGATTCTTCGAACAGAGTACTTTTTAGTCCAAGAGGTGTTAGTAGATTCCACTGTACTTTTGAAATGAATATTAAACATAGTATTCTGAGTTTAATTTATAACATTGAATACCACAAATGATCTTGTACTTGAAATGGAATTTTTGTGAGTTGCATCAGTGCTAATGTGCTGTAAAAATGTTCTTGTGCAGATTATCTCGCTATCAGCAATTCAAGGACTTCCAGAAGCGAATCCTTGTGGCCACAAACTTGTTTGGACGAGGGATGGACATTGAGAGGGTCAACATAGTTTTTAACTATGATATGCCTGAAGACTCGGACACCTACTTGCACAGGGTAAGTGGACCTCGCCACATCCCTGGAGCCTTGCAGCTCCTGCTTACCAAGTGAGACCAGCTATAAAAATTTTGCTTCTCTATTTCAGGTTGCTCGAGCTGGACGCTTCGGCACCAAGGGGTTGGCAGTGACATTTGTCTCTGATGAGCAGGATGCAAAAACCTTGAATGAAGTGCAAGACAGGTTTGACGTCAACATCTCTGAGCTGCCTGATGAAATCGACATTTCCTCCTACAGTATGTATCACTTTTCACCTGCACTCATTTCAGAAAGTGTGTGTGGTCATGTTGCTAATTGAAAATTTCCTATTTTCAGTTGAAGGCCGCTAAGCTCCATTGATTTCCAAGCACTTCCTGACAGCAGTGAAGGCCACTGAGCTTCATTGACTTCAAGAAACCACTGACGAGGTGTCTCATCACATCTGAAGATTTTTTTTTTTTTTTTCACCTTCAAAGTTATGTGCAGCATGTTTTTTTGTCCATTGTCATTTTATTTCATGACTCAACCCTGAAAGTACAGTGTTGATGAAAAGTCATCAGTGAAAATACACTTTGAAAGAAAACAAGTGTTGTGTGAATTACTCTATTGAAGGTCACCTGGGCAGGGCCGTCGTGGGATTATTGAGCAATGCTGTCATATCACAGTACGTAGTGGCATGCGTCGTCACTTTGGAGTTGAAGTCTGGTTGCCCATTTCTTTAGCATCGTGCTGTCTGTCACTTGGTGCAGATTCTGGTTTATTCTTGTCTTTGAACCTCCGTGTTGGGCATGCGGTGACTGCTGTCTTTGCATCTTGAGGCACAACTGGTTCGTTCACTTGTTTGTCCATGCTCCTGCGTGGGTTGCATGTCTCGTTATTGTACTGATACACTAATCTTCACATCCAGCAATACTAAGAACTTGGGCACGAACAATGTACTTCAGTTGCATCCCTAGAGGGGCACCAGGTAGCGATTGCCTGTCCCATTCACGAGGGCGGTCGTGTAATAAACGAACAGCGTGATATTTAACACGGGGACACAAAAGAGGAGACCAGCTTGGCGCTTGTCTGCGTCTCCTCTTTTGTGTCCCAGTGTAGAGAAATCGCGCTGTTCGCACTTCCTAATGCGAAACAACTAGCCCATAGCTTCACGATGTCAACCCCTGTTTTGAGGTAGTGGTGTCTGTACACAATCCTCGTTTTTCTTGCATCGAATTTTTCTAAAATGGTTCAGCTAAATATAAGCTGCGCGGTAATTTCTCATATATGTTAACAGCACGGTTAATGGACGAAGGGGATGCACGACGCAGCGTCGACTTCCATGCTAATTTAAAATTTGGGATGGTAGTCTACGCTGTGTTGTGTCCCCCCTTTCTCGTAGGCGTTTGTTGTGCTGGTGGCGAACTCACTTGGACATAGCCATCTGTTGCGCATGGCGCTTTTTTTTTAAGCGTTGAGAGGGCAGCACCCCGATCGGTGGAAGACCACTCGTTTTGGAGGCCGCCAGTATCGTGTCAACACTCTTATCTCTTGAGGTCTGCTCGTATGCAGTGTGTACCGGTTCACGCAAGCCTATCGCCCGCCCCAGCCTCTGCAGCGTTCGTGAGGTCGGAGAGGGACGGCGCGATAGGTCCCGAAGTAGTTGTACTACTTCTCCGTCATGTGATACGCCATATGGCGAAGCGCCGAGCTGCTCGAGCGATCTGTTGCATATTCTCAAGAGAACACTTATCTTCGGCGTCAGACACTGAGTGAGCATAGAATAGCTGAGTTTGCGGTATCTGGGTATAAATATTGCCTTGCCCTTTAGTGTTCGCACTACCAGAGTCCTTGCACTACCTAAATTGGCTAACCTTGGAAGAAGCACGCTTCGCAGGTAAACATGCGTATATTTCATACCTGGATTACACACTTGATAGTATTCCGGGCTCTTTGGGTGAAGCGCAGCTTGCACTTAATGTTCAATGGCTATGAAATGCCGCTCGGCAACATTCGGTCCAGCACCTTTCACTCCACTAAATAACTATGTGCGCAGGTAACTTATATGGTTTTGCCCTCAGTATGTTGACAACATTGAATCTTTTTTCCCGTGCTCCTTTGCCCTTTGCGCGGCGAGTTCAGTTTGTTTTGATGGTTTTCACCAGTTTTCACAAATCGAAGTTTCAAAGTGAAACGTCTCCTTACTGAGGCGGCTATATAATCTGGTGGAGTTGACTCGGCCAATCCTTATGCGCGATCTATGTCTGTTAGCGTGCCGATGTGATATATGTAATGCGGACCGATTTTGCGGAGAAGGCGCAAACGTCACAGCTAGCGTCCCCAGCAGCTAAGCAACTTGACCTGCACAGGCTACCGATTGAATTTACATTTCTTCTACAATAGCTTTGCGCCCGATCTTTATATGCTGTGCGCTGAATATTTGTGATGCAGTGGCTGTGAACTATCGGCGCCAAAATGACCTACTTGAGAAAAGTACCTGCTACCACTGTGCTAAAGCATTTCGGCCCTCGGTTACTCGGGGCAAGATTCAGATCGTCAAACATAGCGAGTGCTGTGCCTTACGAAACTCTTGAAAACAAGGAAGTGGAGACTCCTACCGCACTGCCTTCGTCAGCGGACGTCGTCATTATTGGTAAGGCGTTACCACACATTTTCACACGTTTCGTGCAAGTAAGGCGCGCAAATGTTTCAGATATGCGGATTCGGGGCTCAAGGACTATCTTTAATCGCCGTCGCTTCTTTTTAAATGAATGAAATGACTTGCAGTGTCACCGCATAATTGTCAGGGTACTTGTATTTAATGATGTGGATTAAAAAATATATCTATTTTTATGTGACCATGATGTGACCACTTCGCTTTGAAAAGCCAGCAAAGGTGTTCGGCCTGTTACGGAGTTTAACGTGGTTTAGCTGGTTTATTTGCCTAAATCAGGCTGTCTGAAATGAAATTAAAGGCCGGGTGCTCATGCATTTTCCACATGACACTAAATGCCTGTAACTATACATGCATAAATGTATCGTTTAGAGCGCATCCATCTTTTGGAGGTGTTTGATGAAGTTACATATGTGATTACCAATTTTATGGTGGATGTGTGATTGACTATATGTGCAAAACGTTATGATAATCATTACAAAGAGTAGTGCATGCCCAGTGACCTCAGCTGCATGAATTCAAAACAGTTTAATCCAGAAACAGGTGATTCGCTGCCATTGGTCATTTACAGAAGCCTCCATAAATCAGTGAAATATTCTAGAAATGCCAATTGTATTGTAGTTTGGCAACTTTTAATACGAGAAAAATTATGCAACCAGTATGCACAGGGCAAGGAGTGCACATGTGAGGCATTTCCTTTTTTTTTTAATAAGTGCAACTCAGGGAAACGCAGCCGTTTGTTACTGTTGGTGTGATCTAAACTGCTGCAACAATTTTTCGTCAGTGTGGTTATGTCACAAAAATAGCTCAAACCTATGTTGAAGTTAAAATGTGCCTAGCCCACTATTGCCGGTATTCAAGAGGAAAGTTTTGATTTGGCACTCTTTCAGTAACTGTCCCATTTTGATTAGAAAAATTTTTTTCAGCGTGAATTGGATATTCACAAAAAGTGTAAATGGTGGTGCTTGAAAGATATCGTAATTGTTTGCGACAAAGTTAACATCATCAATGTGCTTTTATCAGTACCATTCTCTGTTGCATGGGCAGATTCGTGATGATTAGATTTGTTGAGCATGCGGTTCTTCCTGGCAACAAGCACACCTGCTTTGATAGTTTGAAGGCTTTTCTGGTTCTTGCCATTTATTGAAAGCTTCTCAAAGGTAGCTTCAGCTCTTCTGAGCTTCTTCGTAGCTGAATTTATGCATAGTCATATAAGATCACTTTTTCTTCGAGAAAAAGATTAGTCCCCAATGTCTTTGTTGCTGTTGTCTTCCATTTCAAATATACTGTCTTGGAGCGAAATACTGACTCAATATCGTAGCATGAAACTTGAGGAGGAAGACTAAAAGGCAAACAGGAACAGAAAAGATTGTCTCCTAGTCTTCCTGCCAAGTCGTTTCTGTAAGTACCAGCTCACCCAAGATAAAGTTATTGGGGAGAGAAAACAACAGCAAAGCAATCAGGTCACAGATGAAGCAGATTAAATGCGATCATATTGGTTGTTCTGGTCACAAGGTGTTGATGCAGCAATCTTTCAATGTATCTGGCTCAGTTGTAGTCTAGCAGTTGTAGCGTTCGGCTCATTTTGGGTTCGAAACTGTTTTTTTTTTTTTTTTGTGTCTCCACATTGCAATCAGGAATGAACCCACTTTTATTAGGAATGTTTCTAAAATGAAAGCTTTATGTGCCTGTGAAATGTAGCCCAATATCAGGTTTTGAGGTTGGCTCTCTTAGAAAGAAAAACCCTTCATATATGTCCATCTTGGATATCTTAAGTTGTGAAAAGGACTTTTTTGTTAAATTGGTTCTTATATTGCCATCTTAAATTAGTTCTTACATAACTATATCTTACATTACTAATTAAATTGGTGCTGATATTATTATATCTTACATTACTAATTGGTGCTTACATTACAATGTTGCAAGTTTATCATACAGCAGACAAAGTTTTTTAGGTACACTTCACTGTGGTGCAAAGTACATTTTGTGAGAAAGGGAAGAACAAAGGAAAAAGTGAAGTGCCGACTACCAACTATTTATTGACACTCCAAGAAAAGGACAGGAAAAAGGACACTTTTCGTGATATAAACTGCTAGAGAGTTGTTGGAAAGCCTTCTGTGTCATAACGAAAGGGTCTGATTGTGTGAAGAATTGAACCTCTTTCTTAATATATATGTCTTCATTGAACTTCATTCTGCTGTGTATTGATGCATTGATCACTTTGCTCAAAGTTGTTTGACGTGCCACTTCCCACTAGCCATACCAGAAGTGTATTGTTTGCTCAATATGAATATTACTGAAACTATGTACTCTTCAGAAATGCGTTTTCTTGATAACATGTTTTCTTGACAATGTCGCTTGACATCATACATTGGTTCTTTAAGAATGCACGGCAGAGTGAAGTGCACCTAGCAAATATCTTCTGAAAGCGGCAACAGCATATGCATTTGTCGTTATGATTTTGGCACGTGAAACACCACTATCAAATATTTAATTTATTTCAAATTTGTGCATACCAAGCTAAATAACTGCATAGCCATTTAAGATTCTGGCTGTAACAAACTCAGCATTCAAGTGCACTGATAATGTTCTGCTCACTTACATGTAAATGGTATCTTCCTTTTTGTGCGTGCTTAGGCGGTGGCATCATTGGCTGTAGTACACTCTATCACCTCACCAAGCTGGGCTGCAGTAATGTTGTACTGCTAGAGAAGGACCATTTGACTGCAGGAACAACATGGCACACAGCAGGTTCGTTTGTCTTTGCCTTTGGAAATGTTAACTCTTCAAGGCACTTTGTACACATTTGTGTACACATCTGGTTTCTGCTTGTTGTTAAATAAAGCAAGGTACATTGAGCTTTGGAAAAATTGAACCTCTTTCTTAACATATGTGTCTTCATTTAACTTCATTCTGCTGTGTATTGATGCATTGATCACTTTGCTCAAAGTTGTTTGACGTGACACTTTCCACAAGCAGAGGTGTATTGTTTGCTCAAAATGAATATTACTGAAAACAACGTTGCACTATACTTCTAGCCTAAGATATCATTTGATTATAGTAAAATTAGAACATGTATGACATCAGGATAAATACATCTTTAAGTACAATTCAATGAAGATTAACTTCCGAAGAGCACACTAGTAAGTGTTTATGACATTATTTTTGTTGCAATATACAACGCCTTGAAATTATGTTCTGTGAGTTTGATGCATTTACCGACAGTCCTTTATAAGTCATGCAAGAAAGGGTTAAAGGACACCTTGCTGAGCTACAGTGAATGTTTTCGTTGCGAGCTGTCCTCCAGGGATGGTTCTACCACAAACATTTAAAAAAACAGATTTAGGTACATGTGTTGAAAATTGGGCAACTTGGTCCGTCGTACTTAAACTGTTATAATGAATTACGAGAAGAAAAAAGAAACTGCTGAGCAGACCAACACAATAGGACAGAGCGCTCTGTCCTCTTGTGTCACTCTGCTCGACCATTTTTCTTTCTCGTAATGCTCTATACCAGTTCAATTTAGCTACATGAAGGGGAGACAGAAGCCAATTTAAATGTTTCAAGTTTATCATGTTAGGAGCTTGACTACTTTGCCCAAAGCAGACTTTGTCTACCGGCGTTTTTAAGCTCATTCTTTCTTTGTCTTTTCATTATTTTGTCTGATATGAGGGCTGATGGGACATTTTCATTTCAACCCTCACCTGCGTTCACCTATCTTTTCTTTTATAATGGCACAGGGCATTTCTTGTGATTCTTTTTTTTTTGCACACCCTGCTCTTAGTGGGAATTTCTGAATATCTGTAGGTAAAGTTGTGATAGAAATATTTTATTGCCTTCATTGTATTGAAGTACCAAATGATGAACCTGCTACACAAATAAAGCTTGTATTGGTCTATTCTATCATGTGATAGACCTGACAGCCTATGTTAGTTTATTAGACTTCAGCCAGATAGACCATGTACACTAATAAAACTGATAGACTTTACCAGTCTATAGAATTATAAAGCAGTCAGCCTTATACACCGAACCTGTATAGGTATGTACAGTATCATAAGCATGCATATGCGTAGTTTTGAGCCCTGTGTACAAAAGCAGTTCACAGCCACACAGTGAGCAACAGGGCATTATGCTCTGTTGTATGGCAATTTTCATATATTTTGTTCATGTGATTTTTTTGGCTTACTTATATGTGTTGAAAATATTTTCAGCTGTCACTTATTGCCACGTAATTGGCCTCCTGGGCCCCAGTCAAGCTCCTTGAATACAGCTTTTAGTCAGACTGTCTAATATTTCGTTAATTTTGAAAATAAAGAGAATGAATGATTGTAGAAATATGATTCAGAAGCTCTAAGTCATGTGAACATTAGGAGCACAAAGTAAAGTAATTAAATGTGCACACAGTGCACCAGCACAATAGTAGCATGAGCATAATCCAACGTTTTTAGATACTGTCAGTTGAAAAAGTCCGCTCCGGAGGTAGCACCAACTCGTATCCGCTCCGAGGGGCGGCGCCGGCGTAGCGTTGAGATTGAGCCACCGCCGACTTCCCGCGGCAACGTTGAATGTATTTTTTATTTTTTTTTAAGGTCGCTTGCTCGGACGCAGTAGCGCGAGCTTGAACGTTAGATTTCGGTCATCGCAAATAGTATTTAACATGTTACACGACAATGAAGTATGCTTGAGTGAATTAGCAGTTTAACATAGTAAACATGCCAACCTGCGGCGGGCCGGGTTGTCGAAGTGGCTATGTCTCTGAAGAGAACACTTGCGATCGGCGGCACTTCTTCAAATACACAAATTACCCTGCAGTTCTCAAGGCCTGAACAGCTGCTATTCCACGAAAAGCCTTTCAGGTGGCAGTCAAGACATACATTTCTGACTTGCGTTTCGAATCCGAGGACCTAATCACTTGCTACTAGCACATTGTAAGGGGAAACCTAAAATTTCCATGTGGTAGGTGGACACCTAAGCCCGGTGTTGTTCCTCGAATTTTCCTGAATATTCCTGCATACTTATCTAAACCAGCAGCATCAAAGTGCAAAAGGAAACCACCGAAACTTAGAGAACCCGCGAAGTTCGAGGGCCGTGTGTTGGCAAGTGGTGGCGTTGTGTCGGGCGTTAACATGAATAACAGCGATGTTGACAAAGCTACTGGCATCGCCTCCGAACTTGAGTTGTCTCCAGAGGTAGCAACTTGGTTCCCTGCATTAGAAGACCAAATAATGTTCCAATCCTGGAATGCGGAGCTTCTCCAGGAAGTTCTTTTTTTTTTTTATTTCGCTCTTTGTGCTACGCTGAAAGCTTCAAAGCGAAGTCAGACAGAGGGTAGCGCTATGAAACTGAGTGGCTGATTACTTGCCTGTTTCTTAAAATATCGAGCCCTGTTGCTGCTTATAGGTTGATGTCAAAGGTTAACATACTGCCTCGGCCGAAATCATCATGCCTTAAGGAAATAAATTATCAAGGGAATGCCTTGCGAATTGGTGTTCAAAAAGGTTTCACTCAGCAGCCTTGGTTTTTGTGCTGGAGGAAGACCGGTCATCAGATATTCCACTTGACTGGTAGAACCTTTTGAAAGCTGTGTTTTCATTTTCCAAATGTCCTTTTAACTTTTTCTCGAAAAACTGTTGCCCTAATAACCGTCTTTCTTAGTTGTTTAGTAGTTGAGCGTAGTTTCTGGTGAAATTTTGTTGGTTTTGTAGATTTATTCTTTTTTTTTCTTCTACCGAGCCCACCGATTCTTCCTTGTGCTCTTGCATGGTGGGCATAAGTCTTTCCGGGACAGCCCGAAAAGGCTCCTGCACACATGCCGGATCTTCAAGGCTGATGTTGCGGTCGAAATCAAAGGGAATAAGCTGCTGTGACAGCCTGTGCATATCTTCAGGTGATCAACATAACTGAGAAAGGTTGATAGCATCTGCAAGCTCGTGAGTTTCAGCTGGCTTCCCAAACCATGTTTGCTATATGCGCACGAGGGAAAAAGCTTCCCTCTATAATTGAGGACAAAGGTGAATTCTTTTGTTACCACTCCTGCCTGGTCGATTTCGACAATGCCTCTGTTTTGAACAACTTTGAAAAAAATAAAGAACTTCTTCCTGGATAGGCTCGACATTCCTGGAATGGAACTTCCTTTGGTCTTGTACTGCAGGCAACCAAGTTGCTACTTCTGGTCGTAACTCTGGATCGGAGGGGACGCTAGTAGGTTCGTCAACATCGCTGTACTCCATGGTAACTAACGTCAGGCATATCGCCTCCAATTGCCGACACATGGCCCTGGAAATTCACTGTTTCTTCCAGTTTCGGGGGTTCCCTTTTGCGCTTTACTGCCACTGATTTAGACAGGTGTGCAGAAATATTCGGAAAAGTTTGAGAAACAGCATCGGGCTCAAGTGCCAACCTTCCATGTGGAATTTCGACAACGTCCCCGCCTACTATGTGCTCACAGCAAGGGATTAGGTCCTCGGATTCAAAATGTAGGTCTTGACTATCACCTGGAAGGCTCCTTGTGGAAAAGCAGCTGTCCAGGCCTTGAGAACTGTATGGTTATTTGCAGTTTGAAGAAGTGCCGCTGATCGCAAGTGTTTGCCTCGGAGGCATGGCAACTTGACAGCCCGGCCCGTTACAGGTCGGCATCTTTACTATTCTACTGCTAATTCACTCAAGCATGCTTGATCGCCCTTCTCCTAACTCCTCGTATAATTTCAGCAACAATCCAAGGAATATTTGTGTATGAAATGCATCTTCACATAAAGATCATACCATTTATGTCAGCTGTGTCACCTCTGAGGCTTGCAAACTCACCGATATAAAGCACAGCAGGATTGAGGTGCTAATTCGCGCAAGACTGCCCGTGTGGCCTGTATATTTTTCCTTAGCTGTTCAAAAAGAATCACAATCATTTCTAAATATATTCTTACACGAAATTTATACGATGTGTAATTACAACAGGCTCGTTCGTTTAGAATTGTCCTCAACCTGAAGGCGCAGATGAACCCTATTTATTGCAGAGGCGCAGGTAGAATTTTTTTTCAGGGGGTAAAGGCACCATTTTGGTCTTAAGAGGGTGCTGGACAGGCAAGTGTGGTCGAGTGTCACTTTTTGCTTTGTAAACAATAGCGGAAAGATTTTGGGGGGGGGGGGGGAGAACGGCACAGGCTCGGTGTGCCATCCCCTGCCCACCCCACTGATTCCTTGCAGGCACAGAATCAATCATGCAATCATTAGGTACAGGCGCGGCCCTTATTTGTCACTAAGTAGTATTCATTCGTCCCTCATTTAGGTGCTTTAGCTGAAATCCGCGTATTTGGAAACGAATTTCTCGCTGTTTCGCATCCAGAGGTAGCAGACGACGCTTCTTCGCTAATCCCAAAGCGTCAGCAGCGCCGCCGCTGCGCGGAATACGGAAGGGGGCTGCTCCTTGCCGCTGTAACCGCGCGCGCTTACCCAACTGACAGTATCTAGAAACTTTGGCATAATCTAGACTCGAAACATACAATAAAATGTATGTTGCATTCTTATGCATATGAATAAAGTAGTGTCATCACTAATAAGTTCATAATTGTCATTAATAAAACAGTGCCAATGAATATGCATTTAAAATCATTCATACTAAAGCTCTGTGTAGCAGAAATTCACTTTTCAGATGGAATTTATTTTCCCATATGCTTTCTGCATATAGCTGTCAGACTCTCTTCTTCACACAACAAAATCTACCTTTTCTGCAAATTTTTTTCATTTTTAATTGTTCTTTTAAGATTTAATACACTGTTCTTGCACATGTCATCCACTGTGTTAGTTTCTTTTCCATGTTCTGTAAGTATCACTCGACACTTTCCACAGCAAGTATTTTGCGAAACATTTAGCGCAGTTATTGAAGCAACTGGCTAAAGCATGCCAAGGCATTTTTTTCCACTTTTGTGCTAGGCTGCACTAATGTGTTTTGACAGCCTTGTGTGAATAGGGAAGGTGCTGGCTTATTGCAAACTGCACTTCAGAAAGTGGCAATGCACCCCTGCATGTTTTTACTCCATAAAGCTGCGGCACCTATTGTATTTTCAGCATATTTTGTTGTACTTGAAAAGTTACAGCGAGTAAAAAACATGGCAAAAAGAACTACTGTGTATAAATTTAGACTGTGTGTACTATTAAACTGTGTGCCTTTTTTTGGGGGCTAAAAATGGCTTATTTTTAAGTGAGCAAAGTGAAAAAAAATTTGTTGGCATATTGGTTAAAAGTGTATTGTGTCACAAGACTGCTTTCTACTCATGTCAGGGCTCATATGGAGGCTGCGACCAAATGACACAGACATCCAGATTCTGAATCATACTCGCCATCTTCTCATGAATGTGCTAGAAGCAGAGACTGGTGTTCATCCTGGATTTATCAATAATGGTGGCCTTTTTATAGCTAATTCAAAGGAGCGCCTTGATGAGTACAAGCGTCTAATGACGGTGGGTGACTTTAGTCTGTTAAGTTGCAAGTAGCTCATTGTTGTTTTTCAGGGTTGAAAATGAGGTGAAGGGTGTATACTGTTGCATTTAAATGACCTGGGGAGTACAACTACTTCGCACAAAGAATAAACAAAAACCAGGGGACTTGATATTTTAGTGCAGATATTTTAGTGCAGTAATGCTCGTGAAGCCAACAGACGTGGAGCCAATAATTAAATTTACTTGACTTGAGACAAGTAAATTGAATTGGTGAAAATCGGCTATCAGTCAAACAATGTGCTGAACTTAATAACTATCATTGTTGAAGCAGTGACAATAAGATTATCATTACAGAAAAATGAAAGCTGTAGGAAAGATTGTTTTGTTAGCACAGGAAATCAGATTCTCCACCTCCATGTGGCATATGCAGGGCTCTACCACTCGAGCCATGGCAACTGCTGTCCTCTTGTTTATTGGGTATTTATGTACTGTTACACATTACTAGGGCCCCTAACTTTATGTGGTGGAAAATTTGGAATTCTGCAATTTCAGCTAGAAAAACCTGCAAAATTTCATAGCAAGCCTAAACTTCACAAAATTTTGTGGCAATATTCAACGAATAGAACACATATGCAACAATTTATTTATCACACTTTCAGGCTTGAAATATGCCTGCAATAATTACATTTGGAGAAAGCTGTCGAGGCATACCATCAGATGATGCTTAGTGCTATCTTCACCTCGAGAGTGACGCTAGTGGGACACAGTGTCACTATTGCAACTAAATGACCTCTCTTCATCAAAAGAGCTGATTGTTATTGCCTAGTACTTGGGGCAAATTACTAAAGGGTTGGAGTAAGTTGTTACATTCCTGCCCAGAAAGCCAGGACATCAAAATTTGCTCCTGGATTTAGTTGCTTCGGAAACAAATGGAGCCAACTCCCTGTCACAGGTCTTTAGTTCTTGGCCGGTCTTCAGATAAATCTATCATTCATCAGTGAGAAGTAGCAATTTTTCTTCAAGTCGAGATACGCCTGCCAGCTCCGTCCTCTTCTTTGAAAGGCACCTGACTTGCAGAGGATCCGAGCACCTAACGTCCTGTGAGAATTGCCAGGTATTAGACTTCGTAGAGTATACTATTACTTTGTGAGCGGCTTCAATTGTTGCGGCCTTCATTTTGCTTACAATCTGACGTGGTCCTCGTTTTGTGCAATATCTTCTATCTTCATTTATGTTGCTATGTCCTCTTTTGCAGCTGCTTCGAGGTATTCCCAAAGTGTAAACAAAGCATTGTAGACTTTGTGGCAGGCTACGCGCTGGCCCTCTGCTGGTTTCAGCAAGCTTGAGACTTTTTTCTTTCCCAAATACTGCTATGCATTTAAGCTCAGTTGAGTCTTCACTAAGCAGTTTCAGAAGAGAATCAACACGTTCTGCTTCTTCATACTTCTTGTAGACTTGCCTAAGCACATGTGCAAATGCCGTTCTTTTCGGTTCAAAGGAAGTGGAAACAAACTTGAATAGTAGCAGGATTTGACTTCCTGTAGAATGCAAGTGATAATCTGTAGAATATATATGTTAAGTTATAAAATTTACTATACTCAAAGCACATAAGCCGGTACAACAAGCTTTTAAACTTAAAAAAAAATATAGATGTGAGGGTAATATGTTCATTTAATCTTTAAGTGAGGCTTCGCAACAGTGTGGCATTCTTTTTTTTTTTTTGGTAAAGTGTTTTCATGGTAAACCACCTTTACAGGGGGTTACATACAGATTAATATGCATCTTTTCGTTATTTTTGACTACGTTGAAATTTTTGATAATTTAATTTTGAATGGAAACAAATGCAAATACTTTAATATTCATCCAATTAGTCAAAGTGCTCGAATATTCACACAAGCCTAGACTTTTGACATTTAAAAAGAAAGAAAAGCTAGGATTTTTCACGAAATGTACCTTTTTTGCACATTACCGCGAGAAGACGTCGATTCTACAATTTTTCACGGAATCGCAGAAAGCTAGGGGTTTTATGCATAACCTATTTCTGCAAATATCGGCCATCACAATGCCTTTGGCATCGCAGTATATGTGGAAGAACGTCAGTTCAATCACCAGAACTATATAGTGCAAATGTGGCCTGTAGGAAGTACTGATACTACAAAACATTTTTCTGCCCCCCCCCCCCCTTTTTTTTTTCATTTGGATCACTACTGACTTTGTACAAGACTTTTTCATACCTAATGAACTGATGGTAGTGGTTACCTGGCATCATAAACTACTATAAGGAATGAACTTATTTTATTTCCCATTCTTTATTTTGACAGATAGGCAAAGCTTTTGGTATTGAATCTTATGTCCTGAGTCCTAAAGACACTAAGAAGCTGTACCCACTTATGAATGTCGATGACCTGTATGGAACGTTGTATAGCCCTGGTGATGGTACTGTGGACCCTGCTGGGTTCTGCACAGCTCTTACAAGGGCAGCCACTGCTACCGGAGCAAAGGTCAGTAATTGTGCTCAACTTGGTTGAAGATTATTTAAGACTGAGTCTTCACCATGCTTGTGGTTTCTTACCACAGGTGATTGAGAAGTGCCCTTTGGTAGGAGTGGAAACGAGCGAGGATGACTTTGGAACAAGGCGTGTGTCTGGTGTCCAGACTGTGGCTGGAACAATCAAAACCAAAGCCCTCGTCAACTGCACAGGTGTGAAGTTTCAGAGGTTGATAAATAAATTTAGGATTTGTTCCTATAAGAACTGCCTTGGAGGCCTGGACAATCCAACAAACAGTAAATTCAGAGTACGGCAGTTGGTCACCTCTAGCTGCCTTTTTTTTAGCACTTTTTTTTCATCTTTCTGTTTCAGCTGTCTGTCATTAGCCGTTGACAGCTTTGAGTTCCATGATGTCTTGCATTAAGCACGTGTAGCTAGCTTCTTTTGGTGAGGTACATAATTTAACACGGACTATACTTAATTTATGTTTGTTTATGCACTTGGCACATCCAGCACAACTGTTAGTCATGAAACTAAGTGCACATAGCTTTCAAGCGATGCTTGTATTGACTGAGCTTTGAAGCTGGCAATGGTGGTGTTTCGAGAAATCCAGGTGACACACTCACCCAAAAACCCTCCTGGTCCACAGCTGGCGTGCACCATAGAAATAATAAATATAATTAAATAAATTTTATTTTTAGGGCTGGGGTTTGAATCTAGGTCCGCCCAGACTGAAAGCAAGTACATTGACCGTTAGGTTACGCTTTCATGCTTACCCAATGTGAACTGAACTGAGGCATACAAATAGGCTCCACTGATGATGCAAAAACCAATTGGGAAACAGTATACTTGCTTTGGCTGTTTTATTGAAATGTTTCATGTTGAAAGACTGAAGGCAATCTGCTGGACAACGTGTTTGGTTGATATAAGGAATCACACAATTCAGGAAAACTTTAACTTTGAGGAAACTGAATTGCTTACTACATTTTTATGGTTGCATGATGGTCTTTTTGTCGGGCTATTCTATAAAGGCTGAGAAACACTTGAAGAAACATGAAAGACGCCACACTGATTCAGTCCAGAAACAGCATTCTAGGGACGGTCGCTACCTTTAATAAAATTGAACATTTTTATTGTAAGGAAGCATTGCCCACTGCAAAAAAAAAAAAAAAGAAACAAAAGAAAGGAAAAAATAAAAACAGTAGGTCAGGTATGCCTATGCCAAGCTTTGCTTGCCCCCAATTGCCCTGACAGAAGAAGGGCTTTGGAATTTTCGGATAGTTTTTATTTGCATCCTGTACTGTGTGGTTCATGGGCATCGTTGATGCTCACGTGCCTCACATCTGGGATGGCTTCATTAGTAGTTTTCTGGTTGCATTGGGCATTGCTGTGAAGGAATTTGAATGGGAAACTTGTAGACGGGTACAAACTGCAGAGCCTATAATGAACTTGGGTGAATTAGATTTTTTAGCTCAAGAACCACTAAAACCTGTGTTTTCTTATAATAAGCCAATTTCCTTTTATTTCGCATTTAATTGTTGTTTTGATGCAACAATGATGGTGCAAAACAAAAACAAAATTTTGCCATTGTCAAAGGTCTTGTAGATGAGTTTTTAATGTAATGTACCATACATACCATATTTATGAGTGTTATAGATGATATCCTGTAACAATCTGGTTGCTCTGGGAACTCTTTCAGAAATTTCTTGTTAGTATACCTGGAGCTTTTTTTTTTTTCAGAAATAGTACTGTTCAAACAGAGAGCACATAAGAGATTGGACTTGTAGGTGAAGCATTTAATTAGGCAGTGTATTAAGGTCTCTGCTCTTTCTAAGCATGAATCCTGTGTAACAAGGTACATGGGATCTAATGTCTTGTAATTTGCTGAGACACCAGCACATGAAATCTGTGTTGTTTTACATGCTGGTTACTGACATGGATTTTGTTGGCAGAGGAAGGGTGGCTGTTCACCTTGAGCAGGGACATTTTGAGCATATCAAGTTGCAAAATATTGGTGTGAGAAACGTCGTTTACAGTCCACCGAGTCTGTGCTGTTATTTTATCTGTAGCACTACTGCCGATGCTGTAGACGTTGGAGCAGCAAAACGATTAGGGCTATCACACTTGTACAGTAAAAGCTCATTAATTCAAACTCGACAAAAACTATAAAATTGTTTCAATTAAGTGGATTTCGAATTAGCGAGCAGGCGCTAGAATTAACAGGCATTGTGTCACACTTTGAGGAGAGAACCCAGAGAGGACTCTTTCCTGCAAATTAGTCGATTTTACACGTTCACGGCTGGTAATTTGTGTCGAAGTGTGTTGGAGAATGGAATAAGCTTTCTGAAAAACAAGTATGTTGTGCAAATGAAGACTTATTTGTATCACTCTTGTACCCCCCCGCCCCCCGGCTGTAATGCCTAAGGGCGATGCCGGGTAACTTTTTAATAAAGAATATAAAAAATTAAGTTCATGCTCTGCCAGTGAACAGGATTAAGTCATCAGTCAGCGATACGCCAGACACAAGCAGTGATTTGCATTCACATGAACAGCGAGCCTGATTCCAAAATATACAAAACTATTTGTGCTGCAAAACACGTCTGTATACATAGCAAAATTAACGCAATAAAAATTTAAAGCCTTTCTTAGTTCTTTTAGAACAATATCGAAATTGCCTAAGGTGACACGGCTAAAGGAAAACATTGCCTTACTGAGCCAAGCCACCCATAGAGCAGTAGTACCAGGGACACGTCATTATAAACCACAACATAAACATGTAAATCAATCTCTTCCCTTATTTTACCCAGACAAAAGTACTGTGTAACTTGGGTCATTATGCTGGGCCGCTTTGTGCGAGGAGGGACGAAAGCCAGGTGTTCCCAGTTCGAATTAACTGTTGTTCATATGGATGTGTTTGAAATAATAAGAGTTTTCCCTGATAGACATACATAGGGGTGTGCATGCCGTGACCAAGGCATCAGTTCGAATAAACTGTAAGTTCGAATTAAAGAGCTTTTACTGTATTACTTGACATTCATTGCACCGTGAAGCATAAAACCTTGAAGCAGTGGTGAGAGATGTCCTGTGCCATGTGTATTACCAGCATGTGATCGCAGCAGTCACTCTTTCAATGGTTATCGAATGCTCCAGAATGCATAAAAACAGAGAGCTCTCTCTTGGTGGTAGAGTTTGCAGCTACAGAATGTATGAATTAGTACTAAGGGAGTGCGAATGTTCGAGTTTTGAATTCAAATTGAATGACACCTAACCGAATAATCTGATTCGTTTTTCGAATAGCTAGGACTTGAAGTTTCCAATAATTCAACAGGACGAATATCTAAAATGTGACAAAGGGCAATCAATAATGCAACTTGGCTAAAGTGGGGTGGCTGAAACTAAAGTTAACATCGTTGCAGTAGGCCTCCTTTGATTACAAATTTCTCGATATCCTGGTTCAAAATCAAGCATACATTCATTTTAAAAGATACTGTGGCATTTCCGCATGTCATGGCTCCAGCAAAGAAGGTCCAGAAACACTCTGAGAGACTGTGAAACTGCTAGCATCAAAAAAAGAAAAAGAAAAATCCAGCGCACTAAGCTCAGACTTTATATCCAAAAGGATAAAAAGTACATTGAACAATGAGTTGTACATTAATGAGCCCCTGATCCCCAAAAAGGATGATCTTATTAAGATACTAGAAAGAGCACGAAGCTGCATTTTATCTAGGTATCACCGAAATTGCTGTGTGATACGGTCCCACGAATGTTGCTGAAGTGTCTAGTGAGCGCATGTTTTAACTTCAAGAAACGCCGTAAAATCACAATGAGATAGCTTGATGCCAGTTTGTTTGGAACAGCTTGTGTTTCCGCATGACAATTTGTAGTCTTTCGGTAACAGTCACTCACCGCGTGATGCGCTCGAGGACATGAGCAGATTCTTTTTTTTTTCGTTCTTTATTTCCACTTTTCACTAAATCTTTTCTATTCCCTATTCAATATTTTTGGCAGCTATTTGGCCCTATTTGATTCAAATTCTATTCAAGGAGACATTTCACTAATTGCACACCGCGAATTGTTATGAGAGTGTTAGACGTAATGATACTCCCGTGTGCTATCCTGCAGGAGCCTGGGCGCCAGCGATTGGTGCCATGGTGGGTGTGCCAGTACCCCTGGTTGCCATGAAGCATGCCTACGTGGTCACGAACCGTATTGAGGGTATTCAGAACATGCCAAATGTTCGGGATCATGACCTTTCCCTTTACCTTCGCCTGCAGGGAGACGCCCTCTCAGTTGGAGGCTACGAGCCCAACCCAATCTTTATCGATCAGGTGAGCAGCTCTCTCGTGGTTGTAGGTACAGTTCAAACCTGTCCGTGTTTCATCCATAGAGCTGCCTTTTCGAGGTATCGCCAAGCGACAGTTATTTCTTTTGGCCATGATGTGCGTTTCGTGTGCACCCTGAGAGGGTACATTTAAAAAAAATATATATACTTCTGATTGGTGTAGTTGGTTCTAACATGTTAATATACTATCAGTAAAATTTACTCTCATTATGCACTCTTATGAAGGACATCAACAGTGAACCAACAAGTGATGTCTCAGGTGCCTGCAGTTTAGTATTGTGAAAACTTGGGCAAATTGGTGAAGCATGGTGAACCACGTGCAATTATCAATCAATGTCTCCTATTGGGAATGAAGCTCATGGCAGTGTAAAATTAATTGACACGCTTAGAGTGTTCTGTGCTTATGGTGTTGATGATATAAATCCAAGATTTCTTAAAAAGAAACTGAACATAGCTAATCTCTTTTTTTCTCGTGCGAAATAATTAAACAGTCTTCAAATGAAGGTGTGGTGCCACATGTTTAAGAGGCGAAGGTGGTTCAACTATGTAAGGTTGGAAAGAAACATATGTCACTAATTACAGACTTATTTCACTTACTCGTAAACCTTGCGAACTTTTGGAGCACGTAATATTGTCTAACTTAGTCAGATTTCGTCGATTAAACTCATTCTTCTATTTGTCGCAGCATGGATGTAGAGAATAACTCTCATGTGAAACGCCATTGCTCTGTTTACCCATTCTTTACATGCCATTCTGGAATAAGGTTCCTGGGTCGATTGCATTTTTTTTAGATTTTTCAAAGGTTTTTGACAAGGTTAATCATCACCTACTACCCTACAACCTTAGGACTGATGGCAGTATTGCTATTTGGATTGAGTATTTCTTAACTATTTGCTCACAATATGTTATTGCCAATAATTACAGCTTACCTTCTTCCTCTGTCACTTTGATGTGCCCCAGGACTATGTGTTTGACCCTTTGCTTTTATTGTTTATAATAATGATTTACCCAGTGTTGTAACCTCTTCTATTAATCTTTTCGCAGTTGACTGCATTGCTTATCTTGATATTTCAAGTAACTTCGATGCTAGTTTTTTGCAAACTGACTTTACTAATGTTGCTGGCTGGTGAAAACCTTAGCAAATGGACCTCAACACTAGCAAATTTAAAGTTATACACATTTCAGGTACTACCGGACCTCTTGCTGATTACACCCTAAATAATGCTACTCTAGATTCTGTTATTACGTACAAATACTTGAGGATTCGCATAACATCTGATTTGAGCTGTAAACATTGCATTAACCACATTATTAACAATAACAGCCGCATGCTAGAGTACCTATAACACAACTTTAGTCCCACCCCTCGAGCCGTGGACTATAAAACACTAGTACATCCAAAACCCGAATATACATGTTCTATTTGGGACCCTTTTCAACAGTACTTAAAGGGCCCTGCAACACTTTTTGAGCATGGGCAGAAAGCACTGCCGATCGTTAATAGAGGCTCCCAAGAACTCGCGAGCCAAATGCTATAGTGCAGCACGGGGCCTGGAATTCAGAAGCTCGTACTCAGGCTCATGTACTGTGTGATGTCAGCGCACATTAAAGAACACCACATGGTCGAAATTTCCGAGCCATCCACCACGGTGTCTCTCATAATCATATCATGGTTTTGGGATGTAAAACTGTAGATATTATTATTATTATTATTATTATTATTATTATTAGTAGTAGTAGTAGTAGTAGTAGTATTTTATTATTATTATTGGAACCACCTTCCCCCTGACATTGTTTCCATTTCAAATTATGAATTTTCCTCCTCCGTTCCACCATACACAATTACACTAAAGCCTCGACATAACGAATTATTGGTTTACAGAGTAAATGAAAAATAGCTTTGTGATAGAGACAATGCTGCAAATATATGTCTACAATGAATTTTCAGATATATAACGAAGTATTTTCGGGGCAGGTGTGACTTGGTTATGTACCGTAATTACTCGAATCTAACGCTCACATTTTTTCCGGTTAAGCGAGTTCATAAATCGCATGCGCGTTAAAATCGAGTGCGAAAAAAAAATGAATACGGTCATTCTATTACCATCGGCATTTTCAAAATGGCCGGCCCCTTGGCTTTGGCATGGCGCGTCGGCCATTTCTGCCTATGTGTTTCCCATGTGTGGCACTTCGTACGTGTGCTGAGGAGTTCATCATCTTTTAGTTCATTAGCATCGACGGCATGGAAGGGCCGACTCCAAAAACTCGACGAGTGCACCACAATGCCGCTTTTAAAAGAAAAGTCATTGCGTGTGTCGAAACAGACGGAAATCGGGCCGCATCCCGGTCGTTCGGAGTTCCCGAAACGTGCGTGCGGGACTGGCAGAAACAAAAGCAGAATATTGTCGACAGCAAAGATTCACGCAAAGGCTTCTTTGAAGAGCTGCTGGCCGAGTATGTGCTTGAGCAGCGAGCGGCACAGCGGCCCGTGACGACAGAACTGCTCCAAGTGCGGGCTATGCAGTTAGCTTTAGAAAAAGAGCTAACGTGGAGCCAGTTCAAAGCGAGCAGGTGCTGGCTAACTAACTTTATGAAGAGGAAAGGGCAAGGTTCTGTTTGGCGTTGCATAAATTGTTGCCAGACTGAGAGGGTCAGTGTTGCCAGACTGTTGCCAAATTTGGTTGAGAAATTCGCCCCTGTAGTTGTGGCTTCCTCGCGTGAGTAGGGTGGCCCCCTTCTAGCCATCCTAGCGTGAGTTTAAGTGTCGTCTGCGGTGCATTTTGCGAGTGCATGAGCGATGCTGGCCGTTTTAATTAACGGAATGAACCGCGCCTTACAGATGTTGGGGCGCGTTCTCTTGCTGTGTGCGCTGCTGTGCAATTAAGAGATCATGTCTCAGAGTTAGGGAATCAACGACGCGTCGTCCGTCGGGCGTTTCGCGAGTGTGATGAACTTTTTTGCGAGTGTGTGTGCGACGTAATTAACGCAATGAACCGCGTGTTACAGAAGTCGGCGGCCGTTTTCTTGCTATGTGCGCAGCTGTGCGATTAAGAGATTGGGGCTCAGTATTAAGGACGACGCCCCCCCCCCCTTTTTTTTTCACCACTGATCGTGCCGCGTCGACCGCGTGTCACGACGGGGACGCTACGCTTCTCCTAGCTTGAACCCCGCATAAGCATTCAGTATTTGGAATTTTGGTCGTTTGTGGTTATTGCGGGTGGGGCCCTGCAAGCGACAGTGGCTGATCGGCGAAGTCCTATTTACAGGTACGCGCGAGTCGCGTTAATTCGCTCCAACTGTGTCGATAAAGCAGCCTTCCAGGCGTATATAGGCTGTAGCATACCCGACGTACCCCAATTAGCCAGTCTTGGGACGTTTATTCGTCACATTACACTAGTCCGAACGATATGTCTTGTGCTGACACAGCTAGGGGAACTGTAGCGTCCCCGTCGTGGCACGTGGTCGACGCGACACGATCAGCTGTGAAAAAAAAAAAAGAAGGGGGGGGGGGGGCGTCCTCCCTAATACTGAGCTGCGATATTTTAATCGCACAGCTGTGCACATAGCAAGAAAAAGGGCCCCGACTTCTGTAACGTGCGGTTCATTACGTTAATTACGTCGCACACACACTCGCGAAAACGTTCATCGCACTCATGAAATGCATGGCGGACGACGCGTTGTTGATTCCCTAACTCTGAGACACAATCTCTTAATTGCACAGCAGCGCACGCAGCAAGAGAACACGCCCCGAGTTCTGGAACACTTGTCTTACGTTCATTTTGTTAATTAAAACGGCCAACGTAGCTCACGCACTCGCAAAATGCACCGCGGACGACACCAAACCCTCACGAAGAAGCCACAACTACAGGGGCAAATTTATTCACTAAATTTGGTGGCAGTCTGGCAACAACCACCCCAATGTCTGGCAACTGACTTATGCAATGCCAAACAGAACCTTGCCGAAGAAAAGGCTTTTCCCTCCGAAAGCGAACGGGCATTGGCCAAAACTTGCCGGAGGAGTACGAAGAAAAGCTTCACAGTTTTCAGAGGTTCGTCCTAAACTTGCGGCACAACAACAGCTACCTGCTTGTGCAAATCGGGAATGCTGATCAGACGCCTCTTTACTTCGACATGCCTGGCGCCACAACCGTCGAGAAGAAGGGGCGAAGCAAGTTCGCATACTGACATCGGGCCAGGGTAAAACAAGAGTGACGGCAATGCCCCGTTGCACGTCAGATAGGCACAAGCTTCTCCCGTACCTCATATTTAAACGGAAGATGCTCCCGAAAGGAGTCGTTTTCCTGAGTAGTGTGATCGTGCGCGCCAACGAGAAAAATGGGTGTGCGTTGCGATCGATGTCTTACTTTTTTTTTTTCGTCGTGAAAACCGAGTGCGCGTTACAATCGAGGGCACGGTAGAATCGAGTAAATACGGTAGTGAGGTTTCAGTGTACTTACTTGATGATGCATGTAAAGTGTGTGTGCTTCTGTGTGTGTAATTTGTTTTGTATTTATCATACCTATATTGGCATTCACTTGTATTAGTCTAGCATCATATCTTCATAGGTATTATAATTGTTATTATTTTCATGTTATTTTACTGTTTCTTTATAACATACTGCAGACCACAATTCAGTCCTTGCAGGAAGGGCACTGATTTTACGTACAAAACAGGAAGTCCAATACAAAATATCCATACAGTTAGACCAAAAATATACAATACCTCAGACATAATTCAGAAAGAACCCTGATATGTATACATACAAGAAGTGCAACTTTATGCAAGAAATAAAACTTATACAAAAAATGCAATTTTGTGTACACCACTCATCTCTGAAAAGCTATGTGAGATTGAGGGCAAAATAAGTTAAACAAAACTACCTAGACGAGGGTGATAATAAGAAGGACGAACGAGGCACCGACTTGTAACTGGTTTAGTTCCTTCATTTTAAAGCTTCAGTTCAAAAACTCAGACACGCTTACCCGGGCTAGCTTTAGTGTCTATGAGAGGCATGGGCATCAGCAGGATTTTGTCTCTGGGGGGTGCAAAGTCAGGTTGCATGGCATTGGTGGGAAGGGTAGAACTGGTGTGTTATGGAGTGGGGTGTGGCTTGAGGGGGGTTAATAAGCGCTGGTGTGGCTTGAGGGGAGTTAATGCCCTTTTTGCACCCCCCTGCCAACGCCCATGATGAGAGGTGCAGTACGGTCATTCAGCCAGCATGAGCATATAGTCAAGCCTCACTCTAATGAAGTCGGAGGCGTTGTCACACTTACTTCGCATAACAGTTGTACATTTCCACAGCCAACACTGGCTGTCATAGAAGACGGCGATGCACTGTTAGTAGTAACTATACTAAGTCAGCCATTTCAAAAGCCGTCTGCTGGACAGGTCATGATATTGTTCTCTGTTGCATGTTCACTGACTTTATGATGTTACTTTATTTCTTTTGTGCAATTTGAAGTAGTCCCTAAATGTGTTTTTATTATTATCTGGTCTGCATCAAAATTAATTGCTTACTTTGCCACCATTACAAGTATGTTATGTGAACATGAGTCACAATAAACTGAATATTTTTTTGCTGTGGAACTGAACCAGACCTGAAGTGTTTTCTTGTACCCTAGCAAATTTTGAAGTACAAAAACTTTCTGTTCTGACTTACTGGTAACTTTTCTTTTTTTCAGAACTCCAGTTTTTCAAAGTTGATGCCATGCAGTTTATTTCAGCCAGCTCATACCAAGCTTTTAAAAAGCAATCCTCTGGTGATAATGTAACAGACTTAATATTGCTCGAAGTTAGTATCTGGAGCAGTTGAGTAGAGCATGATATTAATTGTCAAACTTTTCAAGTATTGATACAAGGTCTTCACTGGGGAGGTTATATGAGGGTATCGACAAATATTCAAATATTGTAATTTTTTTCATGATGATTGCTTCTGTGGTTTTAACTTTACTGGGATACAAAGAATGTGCATGAGAAATGAAAAGGCGCCTCATGAATACCAGTTGGCACTGAAAAGTTTCTGTCTTCACACAGAAAGTAGATAGTCAAAGCTTCGAAAGCGCAAATGGCCCTTCTCAGACTGATGCTCTTTTTACATGTTTGTGTCCTTTCTTCTTGTACATTTAAAAAACAAGCTTGCGATAGGTCTTCAAACCAGCTCTAAGCAGCATGTTTGACATAAACGATGTTGTCAGAATGACGATCCTTCAATTGTATCTTCAACTTAGGAAACCGAATGGTGTCAGAAGGGTCCAGGTCAGGTGAATAGGGGCAATGGTGAACCAATTGGAAAGGTTCTTCATTTTGGCAGCCACAACTTTGGACTTGTGCAAATGCTCGCTGCTCAAACATTTCAGCATTCACTTTGCTGAGAGCTTGTGAATATGTGTAGGATATGGGCATGATGCTCCTGGCCAAGAAGAACCACCAAAAAGATGGCCCTGCACCTGTGCTATTATTTTTCTGGTGAATTTTAGCCTATCATCAAGAATCAGCTTGTGGATAGTGTAGTAGCTTGTTACCAGATCTGTGGAACGATCACTGTCGGTTTCATCTTCAATGGCAAAATGCCCCATATTGAAACTAGATATTCAGCTTTTGACACTTCACTGTGAATGTCCTTCACAGACTTTCCCTGAAAGAAAAAAAACTGCTTGACACTCGGTAACTTCACCGACAAGAAATCTGCTTGTGCCTCTGACATCTCATGTTTCATCTGAAATTAAAACTATGGTAGTTATGAATGCGGTCTTCTACCTGTAAAATTTCTTGACAAGATATCAAGCCTTGATATGGTTGTGCACTTATGTTTCATTTATAAATGGAAGGTGACAAAGCCAGTAACTTTTCAGCAATCCCATGTAGTTGCATGCACCTACATTAGTGCTCTCAAATATGCTGTAATGCCATCACAGAAAGAAATTATTTAGATGTTTCTCAATTCTTCGAGGATTACTTTTCCTGTTGGTTATTTAGTTTTTAACTACTTATCTAAGCTCATAATAAGAGTACTCTTGTTATCAACAGGATGGCAAATGATGCTACGTAGGTTGCATTTTCGTAATGCATGCTTTGATTCTCCACGGCTTGGCTTAAGCCGAAACATCTTGCATAAAGTCTTGTAAATTGTTTTCAAGATGTTTTATATGTGTGGCTGTTTTGCGTTTGTGTGTGTATTTCACCGTGTTGTTGGGTTTCTCATTTACTTTACAGTTGCCTCAAGACTTTGCTTTCGGACTCTTTGACCTCGACTGGGACGTATTTGGGACACACATAGAAAGTGGCATACACAGGGTCCCAGTGTTGGAGCAGACAGGCATCAAATCGACGGTTTGTGGACCTGGTAAGGCATGTTTGATTTTAGATGTTCAGAAAGTTGTTCTGTAGATTTATTTTGTGAGTACTCACACTAAAGGAGCAAGAAATAGCACTAGGAAACTAAAAATACAAGAAAAAAAATGCAAGTGGTATACAACTTTGGGCTGTCCCTCGATTTATTTCTTGACTTTTTTATTTACCTTGTGACATATATGTAATATAAAGAGTTCTCTTTATCTGCTGTTGCAGGACAGACTGATGTGGTAAGATGTTGAAATTTTAAAAATTCAATTTGCGTGGATTTAAAACTTTCCTGAAACTTTGCTTTCTTTCACTTGAATGAGCACTTTGTAATGGTTTAATTCAAGAAATGGGGCTGTACAAATGATATTTCAAGAAACGTTCCTGCACATTGTTTTTAAAAAAACTTGCACACTGCCAGCTGATGCCTTACCTGTTTGCTCATGGCAGTCATAGTTATGGAAGTCTTTTCATGTAGCATTAATTCAAACAGAACAACCAATCTATCCTTGGAGCTAGAATAATTGGTATTTGTAGTGAATGGAGGGAAAATGGTAGGTTAAAATAAGTGGAAAGGAGACAAGGAAAATGCTAAGCAGTTGAGAAGAACTGAGTGCTACCACAATGTGTTCAACTGAAAGTATCAGTGAAAACTCCAAATGTTTCGTAAGCTGTTTCAACTGGTCTTGCTCCTATCAATCAAACACTGTCATCATTTTCTAAAGTACATGATACAGATGAAAGCATGAGTGCAGCCATAAGTTTATAGGCAAGGATTATGCAGGTATAACACACAGGAACTTAATTTGGCATAGACAAGGCATATGTAAATGATATCGCTGAAATTGTTAGTGATTCATACATTGTGCTGTACACTTATGATACAAGTTTGTCTCTGGCCATGAATTGATAATCTGTTGCAGAAATCTTGCATTATTTTTTTAAGGTGGTGGTTCCACGGTCGCCATCTTGTCGCTAGTTCTGAAAACAACCCCACGCGCCACCACTAAGTGAAGAATAGGACAACAATTCGGAGGTCAACCTCCCGAACTTGCGCTGGCATGCGATACTGGATTTGGAGGAGGGAGGCGGGATGTCACGTTTCAGAGAATTGAGGCATACAGCGGGGGCTTTCTTTTCCCCCTTCAACAACACCTCTATCTCTCCTTCTAAAAGCCACGCTCAATTGTCCACGTCCCCCGCGGCATGGTGCTTTCCGTGCTGCAAGTCGCTCAAGTTTGTGGTTTGCAATCATAGAGTTTCCTAAATATACACTAGAGAGAACTCTGGCGCTAGTGTCTATGGGAGCTGCAATGCATGGCACTTCAGCGAGCATGGGAATGATTGGTACTACACGGATTCGTCTAATCTTCGTACTTCTGGCTTTGTTCGTGTTCGTGTGGCTTGGATCTTTTTTCTCACGAATCAAAAATCAGGAAATGTTCAACAATTACGCTTCATTGCTTTCCTTTAGACTTACCTTTTCAAATCAGGTTATGAAGTTCAAAAGGGTTCGTTATTTTTTTCAAAACAAAACCGAAACACAGCAATAAACGAAGCCATTAGTGCAATTCGCCGCCCGTAAGTACGAAGACTAGGCAAATCTGTATACTACCCATCATTCTCTTGGTCACTGGACGATCACTGCGCCAGAGTCCCCTCTAGTTATTATTAGGGAAATCTATGTGTGTAGTCTGTCGACGAGTCCTGCTCACTGGCCAGCCACTCACCAAGGCACTCAGTGTCGAAATGCGCGGCTGGTTGAGAAACTCTCTTGGGGAAGTCGCATCCCATTATAACCATGAGACAACCTTCGGTGTACATGTGTAAATAATTTCTTTCTATCGCTATAGTTTACCCCTGCCTCATTCAATCATTGCCACCATTCAGTTGTGATATTCTTGAGCCAGGCAGCGGTCATATAACGAATTCGCCTTTTCCTCTTATCCATTTCTGTATAGTTTCTCAAGTTAGCAGCCATTCATTTCTATCACACTCTACCATGCCCTTTTCCGGGTAGGTAGTCTGCCCATGCGGGCTGGCCTTCAGCAGACACGCGCCATGATTTTTTGGTGGCCAAAACGTGGCACATGCAGATCAAGCGACATCTGGTGTCACAAACGTGCAAATGTTTGCCCCAAAGAGAGGCGCGAACGTTGGCCTCCGAGATTGCCTAGCGGCATGTGGCAGGCAATGTCAGAGTCCAGAGCCACCAGTTTTTATTTCGGCGATGTCGTCTTGCATCCTCTTTCCTGAGGAAGTAGGATGAAAAGGGGACCGATTGGAGGAATGATGCAAGGAAGGGGAGGGGGGGGCTGAACTCGCGCCAAACTGGTTGGGGAGGGGGCGCGAAAAGGGTTGTTGCGATTCGGTGAAACGAGGCTCTGATCAGGGGCTTTTTTCCGCCTGTCTTCACATTCATGGGAATGTGGTGCGTGACATGCCAGCTTATGGCTAACTGTAACTACAGGTGTACCTTTTTTCTTTCCTTGGGAAAACGAATGGCACCACACCATGATTCACCGTGGAGGCGGAGTGCTGGCCTCTTGTTGAATGAATATATGTCAGTCAGTTTTCTCAGATGGCATTGGCAGATGAGTTACTGGTAGTCGCATTGAGCTAGCAGACTATAATCTCGTTTACATGAATGTGGCCATAGCGCATTTGCTCTGCAGCGTGTTTCTGAAAGGCAATGCGACACCATTTACAGGACCCCTCGCATTCTCGCCGCAGTGGCCATGTAGCGAGCGAATAAAGCTTGATGATCATGCCTTACTCGCTCGGTGCATGGCTGCTGCTGGGCGAGTTCGTTGATCTCAAAGGGATACGTGTGCTTACCTGTGTGTCCAGCATGGGAGGCAGAAATTAGCTTGCACTATTATGAATTCCTAATAAATAAAGAGGCACGGTTAAAGTTCACACGACATGGGGCTACCATTCTCCTCCTCGTAATTTATGGCCTCCGAATCGACCAAGATTCGCAAAATTATCCCTGTGTGACACATAAGTGTGATGTGTCTTTCCGGCGAATTGCCTTTTTTTATGGATGTGATGAGCATTTGTGTAAGCGTGTTATGAATAACGACACCACTATACTTGTTATGAACTTATCGTCTTCGAAAACGCTTCCCTCTTTGTCCAGCTATTAAGCGCAAGTCCAAGTTCACCTACGTTGGCTCATCAGTGACTCACACAGTGAGTCTACAATCCGCTATCTTCAGACATTGCAAGTTTTAAACATGGTAGATTTACAAAAGTCGTTGAATTGTTAGCCGTTGCTGCATTCCCCCAGCGTTTCTCTTTCAGGCGAAAGCGGTTGGATATAAAGAATGAGCTGAACAAACATAAAGAGGATATGTTTGGTCGGCGAGCACAACAATACTATGCACTGTGCATATATGAAAAGCTGCTGATTTCAGCCGCCAGTGCAGCCGCACAAGCCCAGAGGCATGGGCCTAGATTTCGAAGTGGAGGCTACGAATTAAATGTCACTGTGTTCCAACGGCAAAAGTGTGTTGTGTCAGGCGATGTGATACTTTGTCTCTCCTGCTCACCACCGTCGTATTTATGCACGTAAATTCTCGCTAAAGCGAGAATTGTTGCGCAGTAACCAATCTCGGCTGTGCAATACTGTATATATAAAGCAACGAAAGAACCGGCACACGAAGCCTATCACGCATACCAAACTTTGCCTGAGGTCCTTTACTGAATAACGAAAAAAAATTTAGTATGGAAACATGTGAATCCGAGCTCCAGAAGAGATGTAGACCATTCAGAAAATCCCAATGAAAAGTGTGCCCACACATGGCACAGGGTGACCAGAAACACGGCCGAATTTTACCACTGAGGCTTTCGATATGAACTTTGATTGTGATTTGAGTGAACAGGTGCACAAATTCAGGTGTGAAGCTTGCGACGCATATATACTGGGTTGACGAAAACCACTATTCACACCCCAAAGTTCATTCATGGAAAGCAAGAGAAATGAATCGGAGCAACACGCGAAGAGTTGGAAAAAACACGCTCGCACTTCTTCGGCATGACCTGAAAAAGGTGTCTAAAGGTGCACGCTGTAGGCGCGGGGGTAGATACAGGGTAACCATGGAACTGTCTTGTTGAATCATGTTCTACAAGGGCAGTGAAGAAAACTAACAAGTTGCCTACCTGGCGTAGCGGTCCTTAGATTGAGTGGTATAAATGTCACTGCATAGGAAATATGGCTACACAAACTGCACGAAAAAGAAAGACAAGAAACAGAAAAGGCACACACACAAGCGTTTGTGTAGTTATGAATTACCAACTCGCCCAGCGTTCAGTCCTCATAGGGAATATGAATTGGCTTCACCACTGCGGTTGCCTTGATTTGGCGTTCCCGGCAAAGGGTATTGTATATGTTCGTGTGTGGTTCTTGTCTATGGTAACATATACTCGCCTGCCTAATTTACCCCCCACCCCTGCCCCACATCAGGAAGTGTAGTCAAAACAGAGTGCATAAGTTCCCCTCATTTATGCTGTCCTGGAGGAACTGACTTGTCGAGAGTGCTCCCCTCTGAAAAAAAAAAAAAAAAAAAAAAAGATCCTAGCACCGTCGTGCTATCTTTGCCGCAAAGTATTTTCTTATGTTATGGCCATCTGTCAGAAGTTCATTCTGATTCGCTTAGTTATTTGTGGCTGAAGTTTCCAAAAATCCATGCTGTGTTCCTGCAGTAATCAATGAAATAAATACTTTTTGGTTCTGTGGTTTATTCAAACCATTGACAAATATGCACAGCCGACTTCAATAAAGAGTTCGCAAACTCCTGCGTCCTCTTGGGGTGAGCTTGATCTACGAATGGGGAACAGCGTCAAGCGGCACCCCTGCGCGATTGGAGTGCACGGCAATATGCACACGGGTGTTCCTGCATTTCACTGCCATGGCAATGCACTTGCCGTATGTGGAAATAAAACTCATATCCTCAAGCTGAACAGTGCGTCGCATAACCTTAATAAGGCATACCACACACGGCTGGTTTGAGGGAGCGTATCTTATCAAATTTTCATGTGTAGCCTATTCTAGCAAACTTGGAGCACAACAAGCGCACTTGACCGTGATATTCTTGCAAGACGCACTCCTGCCGCGCACGTAGTTCGTCTGGCCCACATTTTATTGATGCAGAGCTTGTGTTCATTTGTTTAGGTGCTTGTTTCGTAGCAATGACAGAGAGGAACACTTAGCAAGCACAAAACGGTTTTCGTATTATTTGAATCCTTTATGTGTGCATCTTCTTGTATTTATACTGTTTATTGCTATCTATGGATTCATACCAACAAGCCCAGAAAACTACACTTCTCTATTCGCCAAAAGAAAAAAAAAATAAGAAAAATGGAGGTGACAATCCAGAGATACTTCACGTCTACTCACTTAGCTTGTATCGCACATGGAGGGTCCGCGTTCCTGCTATCTTTTGTCTGTCGTTGCTTTACTTTATCTAGATGCAAATTCAACCACAGCAGTTGAGTAGGTTCTCACGCAAATGGGCAGGGGTAGGTCAATGTTTTGAATATATCACCCAATTTAGATCACTTTAATTAAAAAACCAAAGGTTGTACATCAATGAAATTAAACACTCTGACGGGGAATGTTATTTTCTATACACACAGCGAAAATGAACATCCTCTGGCCTGTAGTTAGCGGACAGTCTACAGCTAAATTTGCGAAGTTTGACTGTTTTCAAAAGATGACCAACAATAAAGTAGAGGTACTACATAAATTTGGTACATTGAGAAAATAGATAAATATGTATTAAATGTGCTGTTCAAAAAACAGTGATGTAACTGTAGCAGATTTTTCAGAAAATGGTCACAACTGAGGCACAGTCAGACCAAATCGCGTAACTAGCACTCATTCTTGCCTGCTCTATACCAAGCAGTAACAGTTGACTTGTTTTAAATGAACATGATTAAATTGTATGAAATTGAGGCTTTTCAATGATATATAAGTCAACTATATAAAGCCAGTAGAACTGCCACCGCATCAGTTGAACAAGTGGCACAAACGATGTACTCGGGCCGCCGGAGTGAGATGGCCGCCTTAAATCTGTTGGCGTCGGTTCGTAATAAGGCTTTAACATTTAGCAACTCAAAATCAAAAGGCCATATTATTCAACGCCAGAGGCAGTCTCATTGAAGAATTGTTCTTGGATGGTGCTCCCATTGAAATTTTGAGGAAATTTTAAAATATTAGGCATTATGTTTTCAGAAGATGTGAATTGGACCTGTCATCTTGAACTACAGGTTTTCCTGCTCACTTGAATCGAAGTGCCAGCTTAAATAATCCACATGTCATTGAAATAATTGGAGTGCCAAGCTATTTAATCCATGTAACAAACATTTAATCCAAGTGCCAACATATTTAATCTAAGTGCCAACTCAAGTAGGCCGCGTGCCAGTGAGTTTAATCCAAGTGCCACCATGTTTTATCCAATTGCCTATGGCATTAATTCAGGTGCCAGTCAATTTAATCCATTCACAACAAGCATGATACAGGGCATAATTATGGCAGTACAAATGAAATGCAATTGCTACAACATATAAGATAATAGTCACAAAGTAGAAAAAATCATTATTATTTGTATTAGCCGCTGGTAATCTGGAAAAAAATTACTGCCGTTTTTCGCGTGAGCAGTGTTGGTACATTGCTATGTGTAAGTTTGTAGGTGAGTGCTTGGCCAGGGTGAAATCATTTTAATCGCAATAAAATAAAAAGCAGGACCATGTTAACGAATGTTTTGCACTCGTCACTAAAGCTCATAATTGGATTTGTATAGCACAACATGACTGGGACAGGTCATGCAATGCGAAGGACAGACAATGGTTATTGGAGTGCTGAAATGCATACCAAGATATATATGGAAAACCTGGCCGTGGGCAGTAATGGGTGAAAAGCAGGTACATAATCAAGAAATTAGAAGGCCCTCAAATGTGCAGAGAGAGTTAGAGATAATTTGAAGAGGGTTTCTTCTTGCAGTGCACATAGGACATTAACCCATGATCCTAATGGGAACAACGAAAGTCATATTTTACATTCATGTTAGCTGTTATCTTTTTATTAAAATAAAATTCTGTGTATCCTATGAAACACATGTGTTTCAAATAAAAACGTTTCAGCAACACTAGCGTCGTCTGTTACATCAAAACAGCAGTATCTCTTTTGATGCATTTATAAAAAACTTCATTCCACGTAAACCCAAATGAATGCAAGTTTAGTTTTAAATTGTTATTTGTGATTTCAAGAACGAAGAATATGATCTGTCCGTCACCACCATTCTCGCCGGGCTGAGCAGACCACTGCGAACGCCTCAGCGAATCGGCAGCCAAATTCTGCCTGCTGAGCAGACGACATGAGACTCTGCATATGCAATGGTGTAGAAGATTAGCAGGAATAATGCAGTAGCAATGAAGTATATAGACTTACATGGACTCTATGAGCAAATACAATAAGTATCCTTAAATACAATTATATGCACTGTTTTTTTTTAATTTGAAGCTATGTTACCAAAACGTTGGGGGAATATAGCACTGCACCTCATTTCATGAGTGCTAGCATGTATAGGCGAGCGAAAAGTTCTTCACATCTCTTCATGTTAACATAAGTCCGACAATTAGACTGTATAAAGTGGCAAACCATGTGTTTCTGGTGCGTGAATTAAACTGACTGGCTCCTGAAATAAAGCGGTTGGCAATTGGATTAAACATGGTGGCACATGAATTAAACTCACTGGCACACGGCCTAATTGAGTTGGTGCTTGGAATAAATCTATGGCACATAGATTAAATAGCTTGGCTTTGAGATTATTTCAATGGCGTGTGGATTATTTAAGCTGACACATGGATTAAAATGAGTGGGAGAACCTGTAGTTGCAAAATCGTTGCCATGGGCTTGCTGTCAGCATTTTTTTTCTGGAGAGTGTGGAATTGCACATATATTATGCCTCGTCTGAATCGCATCTGTATTATTGTGCACTTGTGTGAGCCACCACCACAAAAGGTAATATTTGTGCACTTCTTCAAGTTCAATGTTGAGTACTTTGACAAATAGTGAATGTACCCAGTTTTCATCCCACTGTGCAACTTTTTCAAAAACGTAATGTAGCAATGTAAAAGCTCGTTAATTCAAACTTGCAGTAATTCGAGCTGTCACTCTGGTTCTGGGACAGCCCTGTGTATTTTATGGGGAAAGACTCCCGATAATTCAAACGCATCAGTATCCATGACTGTTACTAATTTGAACAGTTTTCATTGCCCTGTGCAAAAGTCGGCCTAGAGCGACCACAATGTGTTGCAGAGTCAAACCATACCAAACTTATTAGAGATTCAAAATAATGAAACCGAGGTCTTTCTCAGCAGATAACAATTTGGGCACTGTGCTGGAACTATTGCAAAAGCTGCAAACAATGATCATGGAAGCTCGAAAGAAGAAATGCAAGCCAATACAAATTACTGATTGCTGATTACTGGAACATAAATATAGTATCATACACTATTTCTACATTAAGGCTCACTGCTCACATCAATGCATGTCGGTGCTTAATTGTTTCTAGAGTATCAGTGACTGATTAATTAGTTCTGTATGCTGTTAGAGCTCCATGATCCTAATTTGGGAAATCATCTGCCATAAACGTGTAGTAGTACTGATAACGAGGCCACAGGTGGCTTCCTTTGGTACTGCCTGCACAGTGCGGTGCAATATTGATTAATTTTAGTGCCCGCCCACTAATTCAAACTCTGCTTGATTCAAACAGTTTTGTATGCCCCCTTCAAATTCAAATTAATGAGCTTTTACTGTACGTGCAACAGGTCTTTGCAAACACTGACTTCTATATGCGTTTTGTTTTGGCTCCAACAATATCAAATCTTTCTGAAAACATACATAATGACTTAAATACAAAAAAAAAAAGTCACTCGTGAACTTGTAGCCAAGACAGGTGGTCCGTACAAAGTTATCTAACACAGTCACTGAAATATAACCTACTTTCATTGTTAAATAAACTGGAAAAAGAAAGACTTACTTTAAATACTTTGGTGTGCAAACAAATGAGAGAGTATGTTGGCGGATCTGAATGAAAGCATAAACGAAACAATTCTTATATTTTCTTATTGTTTATTTTTGTATTATTTATTTCATGCTCAGTGTTTCAATAAACAATGTATCATCATATTGGGGAATCACAGTAATGTTTATAGTACTAGTGCTTTTCTTAGTGCTGTAAGCACCACTGCTTCTTATGTATAACAATGTATTCTGACATTTCCTCTGACTAAATGTATTAGATTTCTATTTTTTAAACAAATGCCATGTGTTTGTGTGTGTTATGCAACATGTTCCATTTTTTTTCAGTTGCATTGAAATTGTGTAATTGGATATATGCTGAACATGTGTCGTAGTATGCTGGTTTTAGTGTTACTTCTTTCATATGAAGGCCATCAGGCACATTCAAGCTGCACCGTGCAGATTTTCACCTGAAGGACCCTCAACATTTTTTTTCAAAAATTAAAAACATTTCTGATTCTGATATTGTCATGCAATATCAACAACTGTGCAGGCAGCGCCAAATTGTCTACTGTATGGTATGGAATGCTATAACAAAGCACCATAAGTGCAACCAATGCTCGCTGTTGAACGAGCATTATTACGTGTGTTTGCTAGTTTCACTAAATCTAAGGAGCCTGTCAATACAGTTTACAGTGTTACTCTCAAATTAAAAGAAATTTTCATTCCTACAACTTTGCATTTGATGAGGAGCTTGCGAGGATACAAATGACAACTACGTGACAAAATTCGAGTAATATTTCATTCGTTATTTGATGGTTTTGATGCTGAGTCCTGTTTTTTGTTGGCCCTGTTCATGCAAAAATGAGCACATGCGAAATTGGAGCCTTGGCTCGAAGCATTGTGCAGCTAGCTCTACAGAGATAAATATAGAGATGAAAAAAAGCAGAGAAGTGGGCATGACAGAGCACTACTTCTATGACAAAGACTTTGACTATTTGTATAGCAATTGCAGCAATCACTTGTATAAGTGATCGCACTGACTAGCCTACCTCTCTGACAAATGACATAAAGAAGTTTCACTCAACAGTACTTGTGCTGTATCACTGATTGTAAGCCGTTTGTGGAGGGACACAGATTCTAACTGACATGCTTGCTTTTCAGAGTCATTTACGGCAGACCACAAGCCCCTGCTAGGTGAAGAGCCATCTCTTCGAGGCTTTTTCCACGGCTGTGGATTTAACAGCCTCGGCATGAACGGTGGTGGTGGATGTGGCCAGGAACTGGCGGCATGGGTTCTGCAAGGAAGGCCCAACCTGGACATGTATAGCTATGACATTCGGTACGTATTGAGCTCTTCATGGACGGAGTACATCATCGTAACTCGATTGTAAGCAACAAGTCTTAAAAATAGAATGAGAGTACTTGCAGTCTTTGTTTTCATACTTAATCATTGGTCTTAACAGGCTTATCAGGCATATGGTGACATATACTTTTCATGTCACCGTGCCTATGCCAGGCAGTCCACATGCCTTCATGTAAGCTCGGGAACACCCTTGCGAATGTGAACAAATGTCTCCTGTCATTTGAGAAGTTCCTGCATGTAGCATATACTGTTTCCTATGAGCAGTGTGACTACAAGGACATTGGGAATTTCAAAAGAAGACTCAAGAAGCATAAGCATGCGCAGAGTCCCTCTTAGAGGAAGTGAGGGGGGCAAAGTTTATTGCACCCTCCGACCATCCTTCCCACTTTGGTTAAGTCCAAATGACAAGATGCTGCACAAGAGACGAAAAAAAAAAAAGAAAATGGAAGCAACGACTCGCTTCTCACAATGGCCTGCCTTTGGTCTCCTGCTTTCCTGAGATATAGATGGGAATTAAACAGTTCTTGAAATGCAACATCTGTAGTCTTTAGCTGCCATTATCATAAAGAAAAAAACTGCGTAGTCATAACTGAATAAACATGTGGCAGACTTTACGCCGCCCCTCCTTGGGGATTAGAAGGGCGGCTGCCCCTTTCTGCTCCTCTGCTTCACTTGTGCGAGCACCTATGTCAAGGAGCATCAGAAGGGCATAAACAAGCACTGCCTGGCCTTCTGTGCTACTTCAGAACATGCAGACTTTACCGGTCACCTGATATGCTTTGACAGTGCCTGTGTTACTTCAATTGAAACAAATACTAGTAAACGGCTTTACCTTCAGTTACTACATATCCGGGCTGCGACACACAGTTTGAACCACATCGACAGAAGTCTAAATCTAGTCTACACCCCAAAAATGAAGTCATGTACTGTACTCCACACAACCTCATTTGCTTCTCGTTTTACAAAACCCTTTGTTGTGAACAAGGCTTCCCCTTGGGGGTGCCTAAACATCTGTAGCAAATTCTTGCCTTGGTCAGTCTCTGTTCAAATTTCTTGGCAAAAAGTATACAACCTTGAGCTGAATGTTACATTAAGTGGATTATTTTGAGATTTTCTTTTTTTTCCATATTTTGTCTGCGGGGTTTTACATGATTAGTCTGCATTCTTCTCGTTTCATTAGCAGAATCTTCAGTCACATAGCAGGGCTGCGCACATGCACACACACATACACATGCACACACATACACACAAACACACACAAAACATGGATAAAGAAAGGCAAGTACACAGGACGGGCACAGTTGAACTTTGCCCCCCTTATGCGTACTGGCCTTTTTTCATTACTGCTTGTGTTTTTTTTTTTTGAGCTCGACCTTGCTATATGTGTTCAAGGATGTTCCAACTACTAGCCCAAATGAGTGATTTATTGTTAGTTTTGCATCTAAATGTACTCTTATAGCCCTTCTGTCATTTCTGTCATTTTTGGAGACAATGCATGCAGGCTCCCAGTTTTGCATATATTAATAATACTAAACTATCTGCTTTCTGATGTGGTCAGATTTTAGGCTAAGTTGGCAGCCATTTGCTGACTAATGATGCACATGCATGCATTATGAAAAGAAACGGAGCAAGAAGAAAATCTAGCCAAAGTGCAAGTTACTTGGAACACAAAATGAGCCTAGCTCCAAGTTCCTTGCGGTACTGCAGATTGGGGAGGCTCGTGCATTATAATGTCATTTTGGTTTAGTGCAGCTCAGTTTGGAAGTTAAGCACGCACCCTGCTACTTGGGATTTTCTTTTTTGCTATTGTTTCTTTCCTTTGTGCTCAAACTAAGCAGTGCTAGAGCAAAACGAAGTTCCTTCCACTTTGTCTTCATGTTTTTGTGCTGTTTCTTTTCATAATGCCAGCACAAGCTTTCCAACTTTTCATCCTTATTGAGATAACAATGTAAATTTCTATTCTTATTGTGCATAATAACACACCTCTCTACCCAACCACTTTGTCTTCAATGCATTTCTATCGAAATGATAATGAATAGAGAGGTGAAGAGAAAGGGCAAGGTCTATGGAGGAAAGGAAGAACAGGAAAAAAAAGTGTGGAAAGTAACACGTGAACAAGATGCACATTTTGTTTGTGTGTTACTCTCTACATTTTTTTTCCTGTTTTCTTTCCTTTTCACCATTGACCTTGCCCTTTTTCTTCACCTCTCTATTCATTATCATTTGGATAAAAATGCATTAAAGACAAAGTGATTGGGTAGAGCAGCATGTTATAATAAAATTAAAGGAAAGGACCTAATACAAAACCCTGTATGACTCCAGCTGTTTACCTGGGGTACTATTTAGGAATCATGGTCACTGACAGTTAGTACATATTGATACCAGTTACTTAAAGATCACTAAAACCAGAGAAGATTATTATTAGTATTAAGTAGAATTACCTAATTGGCTTTCATTTTAATTGGTAAATTGTCATTTACTTTGTGGAATAATGATAAATTGGGGATAATACAGTATATATGAGGATGTTTTTCCAGGGTTGTGTGCAAAGGCATGTAAAATAGAAGTGGTTGCATTCTCTAAAAGTAGGCTCGTGTGTGGAGTGCGTAGTCACTTGAGCGAAGTTTCGCTGTCGAGGCTTTTCATCATTAGTAGATACAACACTGCTGCTTCGACAAGATGAAGCACCTGCTGTACATTCAAAATCCCAAGTGTGTTACTCATGTATACTGTCGTAGTGCTTATTTGATGTTATTTTTCCAATATTGGATGGAACCTAACCCCATAACGCCCAGCGGATCATATTTGCTGTGCCAACTTTGAAGCTAGGCCCGCTGCTGAAAACCGAAACTGAAAGCGCAAAAGCTGGTTGGCAGCGCTTAGGGAACGCTGAAGAGTGTTTAGAATCTCCGTGCTTCTAGTTCTTGCCACCAGGGCGCTGCTAGCTCACTATCAAAGATGACCGCCTTGAGGACTGCACTTGATGGAATTCCAGTCTCGAAAGCTCTACACTAAAAAATATAATTATTACATTTGTTTTCTGAAAGCTTCTCTGAACTGTTTAGCCTCATACATTATCTGATCTCTAGCTATGATTTTTCGGGATGTGCCATAGCTTGAAACTCTACGATAGCGGGGTAATTTTGCCTGTAGCATATCTGATACAGTGGGCGTTACTTGAACGCCCACTCCAAGCTAATGAAACGGCGTGTGTTCATAGCTGTGCTGTCAAAGTGGCGGATGCCATATGGAAAAACAAAAAAAGCGATGCCCTTTGAGCTTGCCTTCACATGCTCCCTAAATAGAGAAGAGTTCCACTAAGGGAGCCCAATGTTGACGTCAGGAAAGATGGTGTTGGGCATTACCCACTGGTGACAAACCAGTGGCTGCGCCACAGGAACTGTGTGGCAAGTGAGAATAAGCTCGATTCCATCATTTGTTTCGAAAGTTGCATGACACTTTGCCTCAGCAAGGAAAGAGATTGTGTTTTTGATTATTATAGGTGCTGAAGCATGACATTGACATGCCGCTAATATCTTTTCAGGAAAAAACGCACTGTATCTATCATATATGATACGAATTGTATTTTTTATGTGTCACATCTCTACTACGGGAACTTGTTTTAAATAACGTTGTATCTCAACAGCAAATAAACGAGATATCTCATTTTTTTCTACGACCACTTCTATACGTGGGCTTTCTGGGGTTAAGCAGTGCAACATGTTCTGTAACTTGGTGCACTCTCCATTAACATAAACAATTTTTTAAAGCTGTAGCAGCATCTAAACACCTAATTTTCTTGTTAGTCTTTGTTTCTTATAGGTTGTTTACATACTAACCAAGTTTACTACTTTCATTTTTAAGACGATTTTCTCCTTCGCTCACCAAAAATTCCCAGTGGATTCGAGAACGAAGTCATGAGTCATATGTCAAGAACTATTCCATTGTTTATCCAAATGATGAACCGCTCGCATCAAGAAATATGCGGAAAGATCCATTCCACGAGGTGATGCATCTTTTGAAGTCTGATATAGTGTCACATGTTTTACACCTTTTGTAAAAAAAACAAATTTTTCTGTATGTTAAGGTTCTTTCCCAGGCAGGCTGCGTGTTCCAAGAGCGACTAGGCTGGGAACGACCTGGTTGGTTCGCTAAAAATGGCCCTGCTCCAGTGAGTACTTATATCTTATTTTTTTGCCTTAAATTTGCGAACTGGACCTCTTTAGAATTGTATTCACTTGAGCTTGTGGATTCATAGCTAAGAGGAGTTCGACTAGTGGAACAAAAAATACAAACTCAAAAGCTGAGACAGACAAAGATGTCACTAACTCATCTGTTTTGAAGTGAAGCTGAAATGGTTCAGTTTAGTCTGCAGAACATAAAATAATGTCCATCTGTTGTTTTTGCTACTGCTTGTAAATTTAGGGCCAATCACGAACATGATTAGAGTTGTAGCTTGCACTCTTAAGTACTATAGCTCCTTTTTTTTGTCTGTAACATCTTACATATTTTTTTTTTAACAGCAAAGCTGTTCTTACTCAAGGCTTTCTTGTCTGTTAACATAGCAATGATCACATGGCTTCGCAGTGTGGTGAAAGTGAGGCTTAGTAGGAAGGGGAGGGCTGCGCCGTGCTCCGAGAGGAGAGGGCATAGGATGTTGAAGCTCGGAGGAGCGTTGAACCTTCTAGAAATGTGCCAAGAGGAGGTGAGGGTGAGGCTCAGTGTGGTATGACACAGCGTGTCAGTGTTCAGGAGTTTGCACTTTTACAATGGCGAATATTTTTCACTGTCGCAATGATAGAAGCCACCAGATGCGAGCGTCGGCAAAAGCGGGCATGTCATCGCCGAGCCAACCGGAGTGTTTGTGCAAGGGAAGCTGAAGCAACCCTTTTAGATGCCACCTTTGACTGCGAACTGCCTGTGAATGCGTGAAATCACCACAGTGTTATTTCAAGGCACTAAATAGTGTACAATACAGCAACAATAGTTTAATTGTACACAAAATGTCACAGTAGTTCAATTTATGTATATTACAGTAATAATTTGTAATTTCTTTATAGTTAATTACCTATTAGTTTTGAAGCCATTTATGCCCTCTTTTTTCATAAATAGGATGAAAAGTAAGGCTAAAAGTGTAGTTCCAATTTGTTTTCAGTTATGTCCATGTTTGGTGAAGAAAAATTATACTTTTTTATTGAACAACGCGTCGAATATGGTAGTGCCTTCAGCAAAGTGATCATATGAAGCAGCGCTTTGCAAAGTGAGGTTGAATGAAGACAAATTAATTATGCAGGAAGTAAAATTTATCCAAAGGCCAATGTATGTTGTTTTTTTTTAGTCCCTAGTTGATATAACTAGCAAAAACAGGTGGTGTACACAATTGTGTACATAGTGTCTGAAAGGGCTAAGCATCAATGATGGGAAAACTAACACATGCTGGCAATAGTGAAGTAGCTGAGTTTTTGTACAACCTGAAGCGAGAAACAAAAAATGCACTCTTTCCTCACGTGTGTTACTAATGCAGTGCATGTCTGTCTTAGGCTATGCACTCAAGCTACTAATGAATATCGGATCATTTTTTTCTCATTTTCGTATTCCAGCAACTTCTGGGAGCAGCTGTACAGTTGTCAGTAAAGTTTTAAACCTATACCGCCTGTGTATTGTACCGAGTTCCTGCATCACGAAATTTTATTTTTGTAACATTCTTTTTCTTCTAAGTAGGTACTAAAGACAACTAGCTAGTTCTTGTGGAATTGTAGTTCAAAACAGTAATGAGAGGGTACCCACTTGACACAGAAAGAACGAAGCATGTCTATAATATGTCCTTAAGTGATCAGGGCTTTATCTAAGCAAAGTTTCAGTTTTAATGTTACTTGAATGTGCACTTATTGAAGGCCTGAAGACCTGCAGCTCTTCTTGTACCATATTAATGGTCTAGAAGTTAATGAAACTTTATAAGAAAGTTTTATTCGTTTATTTCTATTTGGAAGTAAATGCATTGCCAATAGTCACAGCTTAATACATTGTAATAATGACAGTAGCAATTTATTCAGTCATAAAAACATCGGCTATAAGTTTGGAAATGCAGCATTAGCACAACACTATGCTCATTCAAAAATAAGCCTAATATCACCAATGTGATACTATGGCAATGGTGGCATCAAAACTTTTTTTGAATTGGCATCATTCAAGGTGTCTGTTGTTGCTGGAATGGTTCAGTGCATGCCGCAGTTGCATTGGTAATTGCCATTTTTTTCAGATTCACGGGTGTCGAGTTGTTAGTAACATGGTAGACAGTAGCTTTTTGTCAGCATTTTATTGAAATGATCAGTGTAATGGTCTGGTTGCAGTGCTAATGTGTATCTAAGGTAGGGAGAGAAGTCGAATACCACAATAGTGGAAATATGTGGTAAAAAACATTTCTATTCAAATTCAAATGCTTTTTCTGCCCATTATGGGAGATGCTTAAGGGCCTTATATAAACACTGGCTTCTGCGGCGGATATGTGTGCAGTCATGCTCGATTAATAATGCAACTTCGGTCGGTGGGCCATTTGGAGGCACTGTCACGTTTTTTTACTGCATTGGCTGTTGCCATGGTGTTGCAGATATTAAATTGCTGCTTTTTCACTGCATGGTGTCAGCACTGATAATTTGAGCCATGTAGAAAGTTCAGATACCACCCCTGAACTTTACTTGCACTTTTTCAAATGAACGCTGCTAAGCATTGGGCCCCATTTATGCAACACCAAAACAAATGAAGTTCAATCCGGCCTTTATTACTATGCCTGACTACAACCTAGAAAAAATTATCGGTTATACTCCCCAGTCATTGCCATCCCTCCCACAGAAAATTAGCACAAAGGCTCTATCCAGTAACACTTGCTCATTTTCATTATGTCAAGCACTCCTTGAATGTGTTTCAGATAGTCGACTTTTCTATACGCGCACATTCGTGTTGCTGGTTTAGGTCGAAAAGTTGAATGTCCTGGTAAATTTTGTCAGGGATTCTGACATCGCTGCTTAGCCTAACATCATGTTTTAGGTAGCAAAGACGGAGCTTTATCTCCTAATGGTATGCGTAGTGTTATTTACATTAGCTTGCTTTTAGTTTGAGTGGAAACCAGCGGGCACGACTGTTTTCCACCGACAAAAGGCAGGTGACACGGTGCTGTGGGTGGAGCTGAGATTTTTTTCTTATGTTGTAAATGAGTATAATTTATGAAATGGCAGCAAATTAAATTGACCTTTTGTACTGCAAAATGCATTCAGAATAATTACCGTACAACCGAAATATAGGTCGTATAGGTCGACCCCCCCCCCCCCCCCCCAATTTGGAATCTCCGAAAAATAAATGTTTGAAGATCTCAAAGTATCGTGGCGCACCCTTACCTTGGTAAATAGGCGACACAACCGGCTGCACTGTTGCGATATTTCTTTTTATTTGGACACTAATCTTACATAGTTAAATGCCAGTAGGCCACCAAATGCTGTCTCTTAGACTCGTCCGAACTTCAGTCTGATGACGTCTGTGTTTTACTAGTAATGTCCCAGAGTGCATCGTCTGCCGTTCCATCTAATGCGTTGCTGATGGAGCATTTGCGGAAAGACGGAAGTATGCCGCCTCAGCACAAAGCCCTTCCGCTTCTTAAATCGGTGCACCCACAATGGGGATTCCTTGGAATTGCACCATCATGAGCCCAGAGTCATGCACTATCTCAAGAGCTTTCACGCGGATGCACTCCGCTGTTATAGGTAGCTACCTTGCAAGCAGTTCCCAGACGAATTCGGCGAGTAGCGTTTCCAGTTCGGGGTGCACTGTAGTCATTTCTGAAATGATGTTTTTTTTTTGTTGGTGCTGCAGGATGTGATGCGCTACTTTTGGCTCCTCTAGTATCGGACGCCTTTTTCCAATGCACCGAATTCCCATTGTGCCGCCAGACTGTCGTGCACTTCAGCATACTCAATAACTTTTTCTTAAAGCCTATTGTAAACTGCCATCGACTACCACTCATTTCTGAAGGAAAAAATAAACAGCAGACTGACAGCAGATAATCGAGGCAAAATGGCATTGCTGGAATACTGTAGGCTTTGCCTAGCCTTGCCCAACAGCTTCGCTGCTGATGCTCACGATGGCAGTGGAGGCTTCGACTTCAGCTGCACATTGTTGCGGGACTTCCACATTTTTTTCTGCCAATGACAAGTATATAAGATAAGATTGCATTTTTAAAAATTTTACCTATATTTCAATTTTTACGGTAACTTGATTGTATTCTTTGTTATCCCTTTGAATGCACTGCTTGAAATTCTGGTAATTTTTAAATATGCAGTCATGAATATGGTAGAAACGACTTGCATATTTTAGCATAGTAGGACTTGTTGATTTGTAGTAATGCTCAGTTTTTTTTATTTACCAGTAATTGGACATCCCATTCTGTCTGGTTGCATTTTTTAATGCTAAGGTTTCTATTATAAGCTGCATGAGAGAGCAGCTACACTTTTTCTTGTATAGGGCTTTCTTCTGTTTTTGAGTGGACTGCTGTAATGAACAGTTGAATGAACCATATCCTATTCAAATGCAAGCCACTTGCAGTGCACATAAAGTGAGTGGAGTTTCGCATAAGTTTTTCTACTTTGCAGGTTCTTCCTTACGATTACTACGGCAGCTATGGGAATGAGAAACACAAGAATTATACCTATGAGGGCCTGTTGAAATTTGATTATACTTTTGACTTTCCAGGACATCATGAAATTGTGAGTAAAGCATTCTCTTAATAATTTTTCAACATTTTCCTATTCTTTCAGCATTTTCGTTCATGCATGTCTATCTCTGGCAATATAGCCTCTTTTAGAGCAATTTGTAGTGCCGGCAAATTTAGCCCAAATATATCGCTGTCTTTAGAAGTCCTGGTCACGAACAATAATGTTACCGCAACAAGCACTCTTCCAGAAATGATGTGTATGGCATTGAAATTAACTTGCACTCAGAAAAGCATCACTACAATGACAACAGTAGTGGCAAGCAAGGTCGTCATTCTTCAATCCTTGAATAAATGGCCGTCATGGGTTTGCCTGGTACTCACAAGGGCATCACCATACATTATAGATTGTCTTTGGGTAAACAATTGACCAAGAAAAGAAGAGTAAGCTTACTATTGCTCTTTTATTCAAATTGAGAATGTCCAGTGATCAACCCTCAAGTGTACACTCTTTTGAGACAGATATATTTTTTTACACATGGCTGCAACAACATCGGAGATGCACAGACAGCCCAATTTTTTCAGCTCATTTTGTTTGATGACATACTGATTACAGTTGAAGTGGTGCAATGCACAATTCTCACAGATTGAAATGTGACAATTTAGGGATAGGTAATGCTCATATTTTCATTTGCATCATTTTCAATTCTTCATTTTGCCATATCAGTGTAATTTTGACTCGAACGCTTTGATCAGAGCCAACAGTACTGTACAAGGTAAAAACAGTGTGAATTAGATGTAATGCAGCGAAGGAACACACAGAATTGTCCAACAATATCATTAGCTGCCAGTTTTGTAGTGATAATATATGGATAGCTCGAGAAATTGTGCATATGAGTTGTTTCTATAAAAGTTTTGATGTTGCATTTCGATTTCTGAGCACCTTACATAGTAGTATTAACCGTAATGAAACGTGAAGTGAAAGTTCTGATGACCCAAATTTTTTTAAGTAGTATACATTATCATTGTATACAAGTGAAACAGGAGTAATGTAATCATAGCAGTAAATTTGAACCAGATGGTTTCAATTTAACAAGGTGTTAGTCTGCTGCAGCAGTGAATAGCTGCATGGCCCCACATTGAATGTCATAGGTCTGCACGGCTGCATGTTTCAGCAACTATTTGTCTCTCCAGTTCAAATATTTTAACAGGAGTGTCATATGTTTCTGTATTTTGGTTATTTTAGAAACTCTGCGGGTCGCGAGATCGAATCCGAGTTCCAGCGGCTGCATTTTCGATGGAGGTGAAAATTCTGTAGGCCCGCGTGCTCAGATTTGGGTGCACGTTAAAGAATACCAGGTAGTTGAAATTTCTAGCGCCCTCCACTCAGCATGAATAATTAAGACTGAATAATTGACATGACAACAACTGAGGCTCAAAATTGAGGCTCTCATAATCAAATGGTGATTTCGGGACATTAAACCCCACATGTAAATCAATCAATTATTTTGGAAGCTACATTTTGCTGCCTGTTATACAACGTCTGTCTTACCTTCAGCTCTCTCATTTTCATTTCGCTCATGCTTCATAGCTCTGCTACATAGCCCTTATGCAATGTAAAGTTGGTTTATAGTGCAACACTGGACACACAAACACAAAGAAAGACACGGTGCTCTAGTGTTGTGCTGTAAACCAAGTTCATAATGAATTCCAACCAACTGGCCAAAGTTGCTGTCTTACTGCCCTTATGCAAGCCCATGGTGTCCATTAGGCTTCAAGAAATTTGCGTTCCACAAAGCTTTGTTGAAGTGTACTTGGGCTTGCTGCATTTCATAGTGTAAAGCTGAAAAACAGTAAAAGTGTTGCATTCAGGCCAAGCACCTGAAGATAATTCACAGTGTTGTCTCGAGTGAGTAATTTCATTGGTTGCTTGAGGTATTGCAGTGAATATTGACTGCAATAGTAGTGACAATATTGTGGACAAGATTCAGTACCTTCGTAACAAAATTTTGCATTATTTCTTCGTAGCTGGTTGTTGAGACTCCAAAAAAATCTTGAATAGTTGTGTGTCTGGGACTGTTGAATCAAACAATTTTGAGCCTCAGTTGTTGTCATGTCAATTATTCAGTCTTAATTATTCATGCTGAGTTATGACTGTTTCATTCTGGTGTCTCCTTTTTCATCAGGAAGGCGCAGTGTTAGAGGTTTATGTACATAAATTTTTAGGTGCTCATTAGAAGACTCCAGGTGGCGGAAGTTTCTGGAGCCATCCACTACGGTGTTCCTCATAATCATATCGTGGTTTTGTAATGTAAAATTTTATATATTATTGTTATTTTTTGCTATCAGGAAAGCATATGAAGAGGCTGTTAAATTCACTTGCTTGTTGCTAAGCACTCTGTGCATACACGCTGGAACATGCACTATGAAACTGGTTGGAACAGTTAGGAAACAGCCCTCTAAAGGGCGATAATTGCTCTTGACGTTGGTGGCAGCCAAAAAGTTTTGGCAAGGACTATCTCAAGATATTACACTCTTCCACACTGTTTCTGCTGGCCTGTTGTTATGCATTATGTCACGTCTTAATTGAGGGTTGTTGTGCAGCCAGTGTTCAACCAGAAGAGCTCTCGTCATGTAAATACTGCTGGTTGCTACATAAATGAGCTGATTTGCATCTATTTGCAAATCTTTCTTTCTTTAATATAATGCCCCATTCTCTTTAGAGTGTTCTCAAAAGAAGTGTGACAAGCAATTGCAGTACAGTAGACTCTCTGTAAATGGAACCTGAAGGGACCAGAAAAATATGTTCCATTTAACAGGAGTTTTATTTACTGAGAGGTGAACATGGGTTCAGAATACAAACCCGAAACCAAGCATTGAGAGGCAACAGTTATGTTCTAGCAGTAGTACCGTTTAACAGATTTCCGTTTACTAAGAGTCTACTGTACTAGTGTCTTTAATTCCTGTCTGATTCACGAAGTCCCATAAAAAGTTTTTCTAGTCCGGCTTTCTTTGCCTATTGTATTAGAGCGATGTTATCATTGTCACTTGAATGCGCACACTTTTCTCGCATTATGCATCTAATACTAATCAACCCTCTTTCCTTTCATTTCCTTTCCCTATCTCAGTTGTTAGCAAAATTAGTATGATTAATTCGTCTTAAGGGGGCAGACTGGTCTTTGGGGCTAAAAAGTGACAAAAAAATTTATTTTTGAGAATTAACATATTTGGTTTCTGCAAGCATTTTTTTATCTCTGTGCAAATTTTCACACACCAAGAAGTGGTAATTTTTTTTGTAATGCCATTCTAACTGTCTAAATTCTTGGTGCTGTTAACATGCAGAACCTACAAGAAAATGGGGAACCGACTTCAAGGCTTCTTTATAATTGGCCCCCATCTGTTTTAGAAGCTCTGCTACAAATTTATGAGCACCTTTATGAGGGCCCCGCCGTGATGGTCTAGTAGCTAAGGTACTCGGCTGCTGACCCGCAGGTCACGGGATCAAATCCCGGCTGCGGCGGCTGCATTTCCGATGGAGGCAGAAATGTTGTAGGCCCGTGTGCTCAGATTTGGATGCGCGTTAAAGAACCCCAGGTGGTCGAAATTTCCGGAGCTCTGCACTACGGCATCTCTCATAATCATATGGTGGTTTTTGGGACGTTAAACCCCACATATCAATCAAGCACCTTTATGAGGATTGCAAAACATGCGCACCATGATTGTTGCTTTTTGAGGAAGCTGTGTGTTTTCAGTTTTTTTCATTGTTATCAAAAAAGTAAATTTATGACTGTGCAATTTTAAAGCCTCAATATCTCTGCAGCTAGGGCAGGTACAACAATAATTCTTTTTGCAATGGAAATATGTATGTGTGTAGAATGAAAATATGAGAGCATAATTTAAAGCACAAGCCCTTTTAATTAATTACTCATCAAAATTGTAATACAATTCCAACTGCTTTTAAAAATGTATGGTTCATTTTGCTGTAGAATAACAAAAAAAGGCCCAAAAACAAAAACTCTTGCATACTTTCACTCTATAATCATTAGTCTATGTTGGCATATCTTAAATATCACTTTTAATTGAGCACTTTATTTCTATGGCGGCCTTAAATAATAGGGGGTAAACTTAAATTATCTCAGGAACAAGATGAGGTACAGGAAAACTAATTAAATATTTGAAATCAGCAGAAAAAACTGCATAATCCTGGGCAGTTTGATCAAGGTCACTGAAGAAATAAACAAAAAATGTCTAAGACCAGTCTGCCCCCTTAAGGGGAATCGGCACAGAATGGTGCATTCAGAATCTCTTGCACTGAAACTGTGCCTGAGACTGGGTTTCTTCCAGGTTGGGTGGTGTGGTAAACTGTATCCACCGGTGACTCTGGGTGGTTCAGCAGGCATAGAACTGCATAAAGAAGCATGTGCTCTGGATTTGTCTAAGTGTATCGCTCTCTTTCATATACTCTAATTTCAGATAAAAAACGAGTGCCTGAGCTGTCGAAGGAATGCAGCCATATTCAACATGTCATACTTTGGAAAATTTTACATCACCGGACCTGATGCTAAGACTGCGACAGACTTCATATTCAGCAACAACATGCGCAAGCCAGCAGGTTGTATCACAATCTTTCGTGCTTGCACTTTCATTATGCAACGCTTCTGGTGTCATTTTGTCATCTCAAAAAAGTGTGACTACATTGCACAGCATTCTGGAGCTTTATACTTGTTGTTTTGAGTCGCTCGCCTAACTTGGGAATTACAAACAAATGTGGTGCGTAGATCATGAAGGGGAGATTACTGTCTGCAAAACATGGAACAGCTGTATGGCTTGTTCTTCTTCATGAGAAAACCATGCTTCAAACTGGTTAATGTCACACATGCAAATTTTCTAGACGACATGCGTACTGTGTAGCATAACTGATGGTGAAATCATTCATTACTGAGCATGCTCACACTTGGAAATGCACCATGAAACGTGCTGTAACAGGCAGGAAAAACAACGTGGTGCTTGTCACGGGAACGTGACACACTTGCTCAATGTGGGAGAACAAATGGTAATAATGCTCCTTGCAGATACTAGCTGAGGCAGAAGTAAAAGTTGTCTATGTGAATATTGACCCTCGCTTCTTAGCAGGACACCATCACTTTTTTTTCACTCCATCAAAAATGAGGTAAAAAACGGTAAAGCACTCTCTGGATCATATCTACAAGTCCCAGTGTAATACAAAATTTGCAGTGGGTGTCTGGTGAGGTAGCTTAACTTATTCCAGATGTCTTGTTTTATTCTAGGTGTATGTACTTTGTTTTATGGCCTCAGTGCCACATTTATCTATTGCATTAAAAAACATGGGTTGAAATACATACATACCGAGAAATATCCAATTTTACTCAGTGGGGCTCTTCTAAGCCAAAAGGAGCCTATAAAGCAGTAGGGCACTGTTAAGATTATTTTATGTTAACCCTTTAAAAAGACAAACAAATTTTTCAGAAGTAAGAAGCTGATTTTTTTAAGCATGCAAATGGCTCTAATAGTCATTTGAAGCAGTGCACTCAAACCTCATTATAATGAAGTTGAAACTTACACAAAATTAAGTTTGTTATATCCAAAAATTCGTTTTAAAGGTACAACCTTAACTATAACTGTCAAGACGATTCTTCATTTACTTTATTTTAATCGATATTTTGTTACACCACAGATTCATTTATCGAGGTTTGAGTGTATTTTGCAAAGCATTTTTTTCAGAATAGTGATGTTTACAAGGGAAAAAAAGATATTTTCACTCTGGACTGAAGGGAGTTCGCCTGCTCACCAGTGTCATCTGATGCCAGTTCTATATGATGTGCAGGCGTGAAAAAATGAACTCTCAGATTCACATGTTTTGTCTTCCTTTAAGTGCAACTCAAATCATGAATACTTGTACCACTAAAAGTTTTGTTCTGAAATAGACTGCTAGCAACAAAACAAAAGGACTTTTCTGAAATTTACTCATCAGTAGCTCCTTATGGTATCTGATATTGTGTGCGAATGAGCACAATATACACATCCATTCATACCATCTGGATGAAGCATGGAGCATCACAGGAGCTTAAAACATCTTTAGGCCTGTATTAAGGAAAGAAGTGTAAATTTAAGGGCTCGTTTTCTTTGTTAAGCACAATAATAATGGGGACTGACAGACAATGATGCCAAGGAAAGTATAGGGATGTTATTAGAAGTAATTGTTTATTTTATTTTATTTTTATTTATCACATACTGCGGACCAAGTATGGTCCATGCAGGAGAGGGCAATACAGTTCAAAATTCTTCTACATACATACACTTCCGCTGCAGTATACATTCACTGCAGAACAAAATTCATGTACATTAAAAATTCGTGAAAAACAAGGGACAAATACAGGCAAAGAAGCAGACTTAAGCAACAAAAAAGGGTATAGTTTCATCTCGGCGTGTTGAGCATAGGGGAATCATGGGGCAGAGCATTCCAATCAGAGACAGTTCTCGGGAAAAATGAATACTTGTAAATGTTAGTGCGTGCAAATATAGGTGTAATGCTATGACTATGTTTATGACGTGAAGACCTGGTTGTGTCCTGTGTTATGTAATCTGGTGCGTGCAATCCTGATCTGGAAAAGTATAAAAGGCGGAAAAAGTTAAGCCGTGCAGTTTTCCTTCGATCGGCCCAAAAGTTGGAGGTTCGCATCCTGCAACAGGGCTGACGGCGAATCGCGACATCTATACCGGTTGTATATAAATCGAGCAGCTAATCGTTGTATTTTTTCTATTTTCTGTATATTACCAGCTGTGTGGGGGTCCCACACAATGCTGGCATATTCAAGAGAAGGACGAACTATGACTTTATAGGCTCTAAGTTTTAGTGAACTAGAAGAACGACCCAATTTATATTTTAGAAAGCCTAATTTTCTCCTGGCAGCAGAACATATATCATCAATATGTGCTGTCCAGCTAAGCTTCGATGTAATCGTTACGCCCAAGTACTTGAATTCTTCTACTTGCCTGATAGCGTATCCACCTACATTATAAGTAAACTCCAGTTTTCGGATTTGTAATGTAAATGTGAAGAAAAGTGAACGAAAAGATAACTTGCCGTAGGTAACGACCGAACCTGTGGCCTTCGAATAGCGTGTCGAATGCTCTATCACTGAGCTATGGCAGTGGCCATCCCTCCGTCCACTTTGTAGGGTATATATGTGCATTTAATTGTTGGAATGTCAGTCAGTGCCGCCAGGAGTAATCATGGCGAGTGTGGAACATTTTTTTTTTGCCTGTTGGTGTTTTAACGCACATGATCTTATTACAAGCTTGCTGGTGACCAGTAATTTCGCACATACTACCTGAAGGTATCGAGTCTACCAGAGCGAGACGCTGGCTATTAATGAAGGAAAAAAGTCTAAATTTAAGGGCTTGTTTTTTTTTTAAACACAATAGTAATGAGGGCTAACAGACAGCAATACCAAAGAAAGTATAGGGGATGTTATTAAAAGTATAATTGTATTGTAAATATGAAGAAAGAAAAGACAACAAACCGATAACCTGTCGCCGGCCAAGACTGGCTATGCTGACTGACACTCCCATGTTTAAATGCACATATAACAAAAGGGGGTTAAGAATATCATTGCTGAAATCAAGAAGAAGAAATGGACACACAAGGCACAAAGTGCACAGTCAGGATAACCACTGTAAGGGAAACTGACTGGATTCTAAGGGAAGGCAAACGTGTTAGGGGGAGACAGAAAGTTATGTTGACATATGAGATTAAGAAGTTTGCAGGTATAACATGGCAGCAGAAACACAGGACCAGGTTGATTGACGGGGAACATGGCAGAGTTCTCAGTCTTGGGTAGTAACTAGTTATTAGTAACACGTTACTGGTAACTAGTTATTTTTAATGTTGAGAAACTTGTAACTCTAACACTGTAACTTTTTTACCCAGTAACTGTTATACAAAGCACAGTTACAGTTGCTTCAGTCTTGTTTTTTTTAGATCTTTTTGTTTTTTTATTATCCACTGGCAACATTCGATAAAGGCCAATGTTAAACGCTCTTTGCTTTATCAAACTTTTTTCTATCATATCCTCTTCACCTTTCAACTGTCCAAAAGAGGGCTCCCCTCGCAGTTCAGAAGAAGTTTCTAAGAGGAATATCTTTCATGTAGAAGGCCGTGTTCGGAGTTTACTTCATGACGTAAATCAGTCATGCTGCTTGTAAAGATAACGTTCCTTTTCACTTGGGGGTAGAGGGGACCTATGCTCTTTTTGTCAATTGAGCTTCTAGCTCTCTTCTTTGTGTTTCTGTGGAGCATTCCTTTGTCCAAGGCTCCGAGCTAATCGTGCTTGACAGGTGGCTAGAAACCAGCAGCGCGAAATGGCTGAAAGCCAGAAGTGCCAAAACTTCTTTGTAACTGATTGTCAAAGATCTACACCGACTTAACAAAATTACAGACTTTTGGTTCATGTTGGAAAATTTGGTTGTAGCGCACCCTGTCAGCCTCGTTTGTCCATGTTTTTTTGCTGCACATCAACTAAATTTTTAAACATTAACGTAATCTGACTTGCCTAACTTGCCATCTTGCTGAAGACTTTACATTTCAATGCGGGTGGCATGTTCATATACACTGAGAATGCAACAAAAAGAAAAAAGAGTGGACATCGATTAGTTCATTAGTCGCACATCCTTGCAGTTGTAGGCAGCAATTGCTGTTGCAAGACGATGCGTCGTGGCAAATGAAACACATTTCCAGAAGTTGGCCCCTCTACTTTTTGTTAATGAGCCAGTGTCGTCGCCTCATTTAGGTCGAAGCTATGCCCTTTTCAGCAGTGCTCAAGCTCTGTAAGGATGCGTCGCAGGCAGGTGGACAGTCTTTGGGTTTTGCGAACATGTGTGCCAAGTTACGGCAGGGCTTATACTCCTATCGCACAGCAAATATAATGTCATTTATAGCAAATGTGTTTCCTTTGTTATGTCACTTGTTTTCTCTCACATGGGAAAACTAACGTCATTTGAAGAAAATGACATTTTCTGTTGTTCCAGGAACTCATGTGAATGAGTTGTCGAAACGGTGCACGGCTGCTGACTCAAAGGTCACGGGTTCGATTTCGGCCGTGGTAGCCGCATTTTGATGGAGGTGAAATGCTAGAGGTTGTGGGGATCTGACTGCGCGATGTCAGTGCACATTAAAAAACATCAGAAAGTCGAAATTTCCGGAGTCCTCCACCACGGCGTTTCTCATATTCATATCGTGATTTCAGAACGCAAAGCTGCAGCTAATGTATTACTTTTAGCTTCTCTAATTTGTAAACATCTTATTTTTTATACTAGACTAAGTTATAGCTGGTTTGATGACGTTATAACACGGGTGGAAGTTGCTCAAAGGCTACTCAACCATTGTGGCTGGACGCCGGTCATGTTTATTTATGCTCTGTTGTTTTTGAGGATGCACACATGTTTCTTCAAAGTTTTAAGAGATATCTATTTCTCCGGAAGTCATGGTTAAGGTAGACAAGGTCATGGTCATAATTTTAAAATGGTATTTCTTTTCATCGTGCACCTATACCATAGTCCACCTATAGCCACCATCATTCATGAAGGTTCGGTGATGTCAAATCCACTATACATTGCCAATACATTTAAGGATTACTTCTCCTGTTCCATTCCTGTTCCGCCCAGTGTGCATGAAGTACTTGATCGATGTGGTCACTCATTTTTTCTTTTTCCTACTATGCCTGATGAAGTAATAAGTACAGTTGGTAGCATAAAATCCTCCAGCACAGGTATTGATAGCATTTATGCTAACCATGTGAAGATGGTTGTTCATGTTATTACAGATGTGCTCACCTACCTAATCAACCTAATTTTTCAGTCTCGTGTATTTCCCCATTACTTAAAAATTAGAAAGATTGCTCTAGTATTTAAAAAAGGTGACAGATGCTCAATTTCTAATTACAGGTTTATATCCATTCTTTTTTTTAGCACAGTAATTGAAAAGGTGATGTATGTTCAACTGTCCAGCTACCTCACGAAATTTCACCTATTGCATCCTAAAGAGTTTGGGTTTAGACAAGGATATTTGACTAACTTAGCCCTCATTTGCTTTACAGAAAAATGCAAGCTAGAAATAGACAAGGGTAACTGTCTTGGTTTCGTTTTTATAGATTTTACTAAAGCATTTGATACACTTAACCATGACATTCTCTTCGATAAACAATCATCTTATGGCATTGGAGGCAACTCTCTCAATCTTTCCCGCAGTTACTGATCTGATTTAGAGCAATTAGTATCTACCTCTGGCACCTATTCTACTAAAAAAGCATTGTCGGTGTTCCACAAGGCTCAATTCTGGGCCCGCTATTATTTCTACTCTACATTAATGACCTTTCGCAATGTCTAACCAGGTCAACTGAATGCATTTTATATGCTGATGGCACTACTCTCCTGCTTCGAAGTAATTCATTAAGCCACCCTATAGCAACTTTTAATGTTGAACTTCTTAATGTTAGTGCATGGTGTACTAAATATAAGCTTTTGATAAAAAATTTTAAAACGAAATTTTTAATTTTTAATTCCAGGTCATTAAATAACTCAAATTTCACCACTTTTTATCCACTCATATCTCATCCACATATCAGATCATTGTTTCTTCCTTGGAATTCAGCTGGATTCCCAGTTAAAATTTAACTTACATATTTAAGAGCTGCAGCAGAAAACATCTTACGATATTTGGGTACTACTAAAAGCTAGATGTTATTTTGATTTTACTATTTTGATCACTTTATATTATGTATTCATTCACAGTCATCTTAACTATTGCGGTCTTGTGGCTAAGGTACTCGGCTGCTGACCCGCAGGTCGCGGGATCGGATCCCGGCTGCGGCGGCTGCAATTCCGATGGAGGCGGAAATGTTGTAGGCCCGTGTGCTCAGATTTGGGTGCACGTTAAAAGAACCCCAGGTGGTCGAAATTTCCAGAGCCCTCCACTACGGCGTCTCTCATTATCATATAGTGGCTTTGGGACGTTAAACTCCACATATCAATCAATCAATCTTAACTATTGCATTGCTTCATGGGGCCAAACAGATCATTGTCATCTTTCTTGCCTCCAACATGTACAAAATCAAGCCATTCGCACTATCACCTGGAGCTGCCGGCGTTCCCATGCTACTGACAGTCTTTCAATACCTTTACTGATCGTGAAGCTTTGCCATAACTCTATGAGAAAGCCTTGTGCACTATGAGCGAAGGTCGCGGGGCGGCGCTCCATCAACGCGCAGGGCATCGGGCAGACCGGAGGCAAGCTGGCTGCTGGTGCCGCTGTTGGGTCAATTACTAATGTCGTGGCGTGTCGTCGCGTAGTTTTTCACCGTATGATTACTATTGTGCCTAGTGTGCTGTGCCTGAAGATCGGGAAGGATACTGTATACCTGCTGGGTACCTGGTTGTCGATCCGGTCACAAAAGAAATGATAAAAATGTCTCCAAGTTCTCACTGCCTAGAGACAGTGAACAATGGGAAAAGTGGAAGTGTGTAATGCCGCGGCAAGAAACTGGTGGTTTCCCATTTGTTTCCCCGAATACGCCCGTGTGCTAAAAGCACTTCGATAAGAGTGACATCGTTCGCATGGACCAGTGGCTAATTGGAAATGTTGTTGTGAAGTCACCGCACAGCGTTTCGAAGCTTTTGCCGACGCTGTGCCAAGGATTTTCCACCATTTCACGGTGTATTTGTACACTGTGAAAAGATGCAGAGCTCTCCCGCCTACCAAGCCTCGGCAGGAACCGTCAGCGAGCTGGAAACTGTTGAGGATGCATCGACACTGTGCATGAGCCCTTTTGACATAACTGCAATAGATAATTACGAATTTAATGAAGGTGAGCATACGGCCGCCTCTTTCTCGTTCCATGCCACTAGGTAATACAAAAGCCCGATGAGAGAAACGCTCACCGTTTTTGTTTATACAGACACCGAGATGACCAAAAGTGTAGAGGTGATATGGCGAACAAGTGGAGCTATATGCTGCTCCTCACAGCTTAAAAAATTCAAAGCACACACCCGTTGCATGGAACAGAGACTTCAGTGCTATCGATAGCAGTTTGCTAGAGTGACAGCGCTATAGAGGTTGCACCAAAATGCTGTACAAAGCTCGCGCAAGCTGTAAAAGCGTGAAAAGCCAATTTTCGGTATCAATGCGTCAGAGCACAAGAAGATAACTTTTTGCATCACATATTGACGTCGCCGGCGCGGGACACAGTCAGTCAATTTTCACGTTTGAGGAGGCATGTAAGGCTTTCGCCTTAACAGGGCAAACAATAAATAAGGACAGGAAAAACACAGCATCCATTAGCTACACAGCACAGTGAAGGACCAAGAAACTACATTGCATGGCCAACTAAACTTAGAACGCGCTACGGCACCATAGTGATAAATTAAGCAAAACAAGACAGGAAAACGAGGCAAACGTCATATGAAGTATTGCTTCATCCTCATCACTTGCGAAGTTAAAATCACTGATTCATTCAAAGTGGCCATTGGTTTAAGGGGAGAGACAGGCAAATTTGGGCAGCTGAAAATTTTTCGAAAAACCGATTTTTTGAAGTATTTTTTTTTTCATAATCAATAAGGTCTAAAGAAGCTCTTCCGAAAATAATATAGCTCTGTAATGCATATTTGCCGAGTTATTGGGTCGCACAGTCAGTTCGGTGTCCATTTTCGCTTGCGAAATTACTTCAAAAATGGTCATATTCATTGCCGCAGCGCGTGAGAACTGCGCAAAGTAGCGCGGCCATTATAGTCTCATTTTGAAGGCGCATTCTTCTATTATCTGTTACTAGCGGAAGAACGTTTTCCACTAGCAATAACGCAGCTATCGCTCATAGAGAAAAACTGGATACTCGCGTTTCGTTGGTGCATTTTTATCACAGGGGCAGTTCCCGATTTTTTATTGGATGCAAAAAGATTCGTCTAGCAGACACCGGCGCGCAAGCCACCATTTTGGGAAGAGGCCTGACAACGGCTGTGCATTTGGTAGAATGGCAGGCGGTCTTTGGAAGTTCCGGACTACTCATACGTTTGGAAAAAGTCGAAAACGGTGTCGGAGAACCCACGCCTTCTGCCGCCAAGAACACGTAAGAAGCAGGTGTTACCAACATTTTCACCGCCGTGGCGCCTGCGATCATGGACGCGATAGTTGCGCCCTAAGATCATGCGAGAGCTGTGCGCGTCGACACTCGTGTGGTGTTGAACGCTGAAAAAGTGCCCATCGAGCGTCGTGGGAGTGATGTCCTGCAAGACCTATCATCAAAGTCAGCCACACAGTGGAAGTGGTCTTTTTTTCGAGAGACTGATGAAGCTGCAACGCCTGGTACACCGTTCACCGCCGTTAGCTTAGAGATGGTGAATGAGCTTCTTCAGTTTATGAAGTGCAGTGTGTGTGGCATGCCTGTCAGAATCTCCAAGGAAGACCGCGAATATGGCATCGCTGCGAAACTTGTTCTCGCGTGTGATGAGTGCAGCAAACTGAAGGCTGTGGAGAGCTCGCCAAGAGCAGGAGGGACACCGCGCCAGCCTCTTCTAAATTAACCTGCTCGCTGTTCGCGCGGCAATCAGCACAGGGAACGAACAAACTGTGCTCAATGATATTTTTTTGCCCTGAATATTTCACAAAGAGGCCTGCATACCAAGACGTACCAGGACTACATAAAATGAACCCTGCAGCACAGAAGGCTGCCGCATGCTTTGTAGACGACTGTGCGAGCATTGTGAAAATGTTGTATTCGAATTTAAACTACCGAAATCCTGGAAATATTGGCGTTTCCTTTGATGGGACTTGGTTAACCAGGGGCCACTCATCCCATACTTGTGTAGGGACCGTGATTGAACTATTCATGGGTTATGTGCTAGACTTCATCATTCTATCCAACTTCTGCTTGGGCTGCCAGCTAGGGCCGAAGGAGGACAACCCTAACTATCAGTGGCTAGCTGGCCACTGTTGCCAAAAGAATACCTCCAGTGAACCAGGACAAATGAAGGTGGAAGCCACACAAATTTTGTTTGGCCGCTCACTGGAGGGACTTGGGCTCTGCTACACAACTATGCTGTGTGATGAAGACAGCCGTACCTTCAACAGTCTGCAGGAGGCACAGGTATGTGGCTTCGTGCCAATAGAAAAATAGGACTGTGTCAACCATGTGCATAAGCGCATGGGCACAGCTCTTCGAAACCTCCTGCAAAAACAAAGAGCCGAAGGAAAGCCAAGCCTTGGCAGCAAGGGCAAGCTGACGGGTGAGCTGGTCACAAAGCTTACTTCATATTATGGATGGGCTTTGCAAAGTAACCAGGGTAACATTGAGGCCATGCATAATGGTGCCTGGGCAACCTTTTTTCAAGTTTTATCAACTGATGCAAGCTCTCAGCACACTCATTGTCCAACTGGGGAAGAGTCATGGTGCAAGTACAACAGGGCTGTAGCCAAGCAGGAGACTCCTCCAAAACACCTCTACAACCTGCTGGAGTGCGTTGTTGATGCGTTGAGGCCTGTACACAAAGAACTGCTGGAGCATTGTCAGCGAGGCAAAACGCCAAACCCAAACGAGAGCCTTAACTCCATCGCCTGGTCACTCGTGTCCAAGAACAAACATGCGTCGCTTTTCACTTTTTAAGCTGCTGTGGCCGAAGCCATCGCAAGATTCAACGCTGGCAAAGGATGAGCAGATGCTGCCATTCTGAAGGAGCTGCATTTGCAGCAGAGGGTTGTGGCGGCTGAAAGACGCTCGAAAAAGCACAGTCGCCGACTAGTGGCAATAAAGAAAAAACATGAGCATGCTGAAAACTTCATACATGCCATGAAAAGAAAGCGCACGAAGGAGAATGACGATGACTACATTCCTGGTGGCTTCTAACTTAGTTAATACACTAATTTGCACCTTTTCTTGTTAAAAATATATGCTCAGCATGTTCTTACACTTCTTTTCTCGTTTTCTCAAAGCAACATTTTTCATCACACTCTAAGCCATTGCCCACAGTATCTTTTATGTAGCAGTTGGATTCTGATAATTGCAGCATTTGAAAGCTTATACTTTGACTAGTGTAACAAAAAAAAATGAGATATTGTTGTTCAGAACAGTGATTTAATTAACAACAAAGCTAAGCAACGATTTCAAATTCTTTATAAGTATACCTGTTAAGGTCATAACTCTGCTACCAATGAAGCTAAAAATAAAATTATGGTTTTATTGCATTCCATGGCTTTCACAGAATGCTGTCATATCACATTTACAGCGGTATTTTATGAGAAAGATGTCACAGTGCTGGGCCGAATGTAAGTTTATGTAACAGTCAATATTTAAAAATCGGGAAGTGATCGTGAAAAAACTACTTGCATATTTGTTTTCAGCTGTGAGAAATACATTAAGCATAAAAATTTTGCCTGAAAATACTGAAATATAAAAAAAAAAATTCGGACCAGTGTCTTCCCTTAATGAGTGTGAGGCAATTTAAAGATATATATCTTCGCATATAGAAATGCCAAATGTATATATAGTCTGGGGAGGTTGGATATGTGCTGTGACAAGTTGCAACCTCTGCACTTCTGCGAGGCGTTAAGAACCACCAGAGTCATTGAAGAACTCTGTATTGTACACAAATGTTCACTAGATGCTTCAGAAAAAAAAATAAGCATGTTTTTATAGCAGTAACATATCTTACAGTGTAATCAGCATGCCATTGAATTTATAGCTCCAAGGCCTTATTCGACGCTAAATTTCACTGTATTAGAGCTCTCCCGAATTTCCTTGAAGCTAACATCACTCTGAAGACGTATTCAACCTTCACGGCTAGCTACATTTAGTAACGTTTCACAGCTCCAGTGCGTGCCATACAATCGCAGTGCCACAGCCGCTTCGATTCCCCGCCACGGGCGAGGGCGCCCCTAGTGGTTGCTCCTGTCTCTATATAAAACTTTCGCCGAAGCTTTATGACCAGTAAATGTATTGAAAAACTTTGCTACTGATTTGTACTGGGAACTAAACATACTATTGACAACCTGAACAAATTTAATGTCCACACATTTGCTTATCAGGTAGTTAAGGACTACAGCCTTCTAAAATTTGTTGTTATCCAAGACCTTTCTAGTTCGAACATTACCCGTTTTTCTTCAGACAACAACTTTTTACTTCCCAAAGTGCGAACCAACTATGGTTCTCAAAGACTAGCTTTTGTTTTAATCAAAACTCTGGAGTTCTTTGCTATATAATATTAACTGTGCATTTTCTGTTTCGTCATTCAAAGATCAGCTTCGAAAATTTATGTTCAATGGATATTGCCCCTAATTGAATGTTGTTCAAACACAACTCTAATTACTATGGTATGTAACGTTGCGCATATACTCGGATGAACACAGGAAGGAAAGAAGCGTAATTGGAAAGAGCGCTCTTTCCATTTACGAAAACATGCACCAACTCTCCCAGCACCAACTGCACCAACTGCACCAACTCGCCCAGCAAGAAGTTCTTCTTAAGTACAACTATAATTATGTCATGATTAGTATCTGCTTTTTATTCTACTATAGTTTCTTCTCCCGAGGTGTTTATGGCTTTGATTGTATAACTCTTAGAATTGCCATTGTTCGGAATTTTCTTTTTTTACTCTGTATTATGAATATTATGCAGCATTCATTTTGCTGGTAATTAGTATTTTTTTTTTATCATTATAATAAGGTCCCCCTACAGTGTTTACACTATGAGACCTTTTTCTGTATAAAAATGTCTACTCTGCATATGTTTTCAATACCTAATGAAGTTCAATATTCAAACAACGGGCAGGTAAAATAACAGTAAATTTAGCTAATGCACTCATTGTTAATGACGGTTGATTGGCCGTGTGACAGGGGCATCAAAAACTCTTTGTATGCCCAGTAGAAGCAAAGCTTTCTGAACAGTGTTTGTTGAAACACCTTGAAGATTATAAGGCATAGACACCATGAACACCGTCTTGGCTCATTAAGCACTTCCCACGCCGCGGCTCTTCTCACACTTTATTACATAAATTTCATAATTTATTATATAACGAATAACTTGTTTTAAACGGTAACGGAAAAGTAATGATGTTACTTTTTTATGGTAAGTGTAACTGTAACAAGTTACTTCTGGAAAATGGGTAACTGTAGCTGTGGCAGAGTTACTTTTTACTGGTAACGGGGTTGTGACTGAGAGGCCTTAGCCCTGTAGTGGGTGTAGTCAGGCCAGGGGCGGATCCAGCCACCCATTTTAGGGGGGTCGGTCGCTTGAATTAACATTGGAAATGGGGGTGTGTGGTCATTACTTCTTGTTTTTACTACCACAATAACCCTGTAATCACTTAAATACTGTTAATGTGTGCCATAGTGGTCCCACTCAATTGTCCTAACTGGTGAAAGCAGATGGACGGCAAGCACTGAAGAGAGGGGGAGGGGGTGCTGACAGACTTTTTTGGGGGGGAGCTATCGCCTTTTCCACTCCTCCTCTGGATCCGCCACTGAGTCGGGCTGATGATGATGATTTACCCTGTAAAGTGGACGGAGGGAGGGCCGCTGCCATAGATCAGTGGTAGAGCATTGGACATGTTTTTCGAAGGTTGCAGGTTTGGTCTCTTCTGGCAGCAAGCTAACGTTTTGCCTGCTTTTTTTTTTTCACATTTACATTAGAATTACTTCTAATAACGTCCCTAATACATAACTTGCATTGACTTCACTCTGGACGCCATCTTCGGGTATGAGCTGGTTTAAATGCTGCGTGAACTCTTGCTCGAATACACGTAGAAAAAAATGGGGACATCAGATTAGCGCCAGGGCCCTCTCCATTCCTCTGTGCTCCCCCTCGGCTTGGCTGGCAAACATAAATAAGTGGGGAAAGCACAAAAATAATGTGGGAAGCAAATGACTCTCTGTCGTCTCCTACACTGACACACTCAAATGCTATAAAACATCATGGTGGCCACCATATTCAAGTACCCAGTGCGGAGAACCTGTCTGGGGTGTCACGTGGGAGTTTTGTATACTTTCCTTAGCATCGCTTTCTGTTAGTCCTGATTAAAGGGACTCTGAAATGGTTTTTTGAAGTACTGTTAGCATTTAGTCTAGAGCATCATCAAACTATTCGTCCCACATATTTAGCAACATGCCGTGTGCCAAGGTTGCTAAGGAACAATTATATCATACCCTCCCTCACCTCTGCCTTGCCTCAACTTGTGAGACAAGCTGGCATCGCTAGCGATCACAGATCTCTCATGAATGCGCTCGACAATTTGAGCTTTGCTCAGTCTAGACCTCCGAGAATGTACACCGACAGGTTGCGTGTAGTCTTGGAGGCCTCCACTGCGGTGTTCTAGTGGCTAAAGTACTTAGCTGCTGGCTTGCAGGTCACGGGATCGAATCCCGGCTGCGCCGGTTGAATTTTCGATGGAAACGAAAATGCTGTAGGCCTGTGTGCTCAGATTTGAGTGCACACTAAAGAACCCCAGCTGGTCGAAATTTCCGGAGCCCACCGCAACGGCGTCTCTCATAATTATATGGTGGTTTGGGGGTGTTAAACCCTACATATCAGATTAAATCAAAGTAATCTTGGAGGCTATAACTCAGTGCATCCGGCAGCACACACGGCGTCTAGCAATAGAGGCGAAGATCGCAGAGTAGTTGATATCTGTTCCGACAGGTGCCGCCCTACAAGCGGATCTTACTGCTGCCCATTCCACAGCCAATCGGATCAGCAGCCTCGGTGATGTCGCGTTACCAGAGCATGTGGTTCTGTGAATTGGTGGTTGAAAACAGCTTTGGCTGAGTCACAGCGATTTGCAGCAATTCACAGCTTTTAAAATGTTGTAATTAATTACACAGTTTATGCAGAGAGCTCAAATCGGTCTGCAAATGACCCTTAGAACTTAATCTACCGGCCCAATGTGTTTGTACGAAATCGTCAAAACCATTTCAGGGTCCCTTTGATATTAGGCCTGCATGGAACATGAGCTGAGCTTTTATTTTATCCGTGTGGGGCTAATACAGAATGTTAGCATACTAGGGCTTCATTATTAGGAAAAACTTGGAGCACAGGAGAGTTTTTCTAATGTTGCAGTACCAACTAGCCCACTTATGCATCCTATTATACCACAATTTCATATTTCAGATTAACAGCTCGCTACAACAAAGAGTACTCACTGTTTATTTGTGTGGCTGTATTGCTATTTAAGTGTATAAATTTTAAATAAATATCTTTCTGTCTTGTGCAGTGGCGTGACCTGCTACAATGATCTAGTGGTTATGGCGCTTTACTGCTAACCCAAAGATGGAAGTATGAAATCTTGGTTGCAGTGGCCGTATTTTTGATGGAGGTTAAAATGCCTGAGGCCTGTATACTGAAATTTGGCACATTAAAAAAATCCCACGTCATCGGAATTTCGGAAGCTTCTCCGACGGTATTCCTCATAATCATATGGGGGTTTTGGGACATTAACCCCCCAAAATTTAGTTGCCGGGCATGTTCTCATAAGCTTAGAAAGTGTCAGTAAAAAAAAAAAACTTTTACTACTGTTGATGAGTGTCCGTTTAACTACTGTGTCATCTTTCTTTTTCACAGATATTTTTCAAGTAAGTAAATTGCTTTGAAGTTTTGTGTTCCCGTTCTCTTGTGTATTGCATGTAAGCATGGAATGTGACACCACTTTAAAATTGCTCTGCCATTGCATCATGCTGTAGAAAGTAGATATGATTGTCATTGGTGTTAGTTTCTATGAACTAATTTTCTGACTGTGTGGTTATCTTCTACTCAACATTGATGGATGCATCAATTGGGTATTTCTCGTGTACTTACTGCATAGCATGATATGTACTGGCATGTTAAAACAAGATCATTTCATTTGAACGGTTTTTGACAGGTTCCACCACATACACTTGCATGCTGAATTCTCGAGGCATGGTAGAAGCTGACCTGACGGTTAGCTCAATTGCTGCAGGAGAAGGTTCTTCGTGTGACCCCAAATTTAGTGGTAAGTGCACTAACCACTGTGGACGCACAAAAAATCGGTTTCACCCCACACATTAAGCAATAGTACTGATAGTGACTACTCGTATATGTTAGAAAACTACACAAAGTAATGTTTATAGCTTTATCAACCATATAGTACTATGTCGAAATAAACATAAGCTTACTATTCAGATTGCTGTGAAACATTGCGATTCAGGTGACTAATTTGTGGAAATGTTGAAGGCTTGTAAATTGCTAAGTGACAGTTGGCAATGTTATGAATAAACTTACATGACTACAGCACATCTTAGCTATCATGTGCTGCATTTTAAGAATGTGAACGTTCTTCTTGAGTAACGGTAAGTGAACGGTTGTTCAGAGTTTTGTTACAAAAATGCCAGCAAGTTTAATCCATGAGATGCAATTGTCTAATGCACTTTTTAAATTACGAGCACAGTTATAAAGATGTCAGGGGGTTGTAGAGAATCCAAAGAGATGTCAATATTCGAGCAAGCTAGGCATTATCTGTCTACTTTCTTCAGCAAAATGAGATTCTAGATTAAACATGCTACCTTACACTGCACCTATGCTCTCAGGATAACAGTATAATGAAATGATCGTGGTGGGGAAGCTAGCTGTTCATGTTTCATTCAAGCTAGTAGTAATGTTAACAGCACACACATCCTCTCCATGACAGGAGAACAGAGACTTGGCTATCGAGATCAAGACAATGCACTTCTCAAAACAGCGGGCCTGAGATAGTTTGTTTTCCCATAGAGGGTGCCTGACTCCACTGCTATTCCATGCATGCTACACGAAGTCACATGTTATATTTTGCATTGCACAGGATTTATTTATTTCTCAGTAATTGTAAACATGTGACTTGTACTTTCCTGGAAACATTTCATTTTTACATGGCTTACAATTTTGTGCCACTGCCCAATTGACCTCTTGACCATTGTAACAATTTAAAGATTGATTTTTAACGAAGTGATGGTATCTCGGAGACAAAAAAATAACTGGTGGCTCCTTGATAAGACCTGGATAACATCGACGTATTCTTAATTTTATTTTAGAAATTGGGCTTGTGAAAGTAGTAAATTTTATGTTGGAAGCAAATGGAGGCTTGCTCAAATAAAATCTAATTGAATTCGAATAGTATATATAACACTTGACAAAGAAAAATGAGCATACTTATCATTATGCAACTAACCTGCACAATATTTTTAAAACCTTGAGCAAGGCATGTGCAAATGTCAACCTTTTGCAGGATTTTACTTCCTGTAGACTACAAGTGATAACTTGTAAAAACATTTTGTTTTAGAGTTGAATGTAATTAGAGTATACGAGCCAGTATAACAAGCTCTTTAACCTAAATAAAACTTATGAATCAATGGGGAGGTGGTATGGCACACCTCCACTGCTTTATGGGGAGGTTCATTTCGAATCCGTCTGAATTTCCAATAATTCAACTTTGAAGTGAAACAAATTTAAATATTGTAATATGTGTTCAAATATTTGAAGTGCTTGAATATTCCTACAAGTCTACTAGAAATACATTTCGAGAAAGAAATTAGTACAGAAGTAGGTCTCAGTCATGAGACTGAGTGCGGGATGTTCCTTTAATGCATAGACCAAAGAAAAATATTTAAACTATGAACATATTAGACTATGTATTTAGAAAAGCTAACATTATGCAGCGAGAAGAAGTATTAATTAGTAAAATGAATACAGCATTACTAGCAGAGAAGGTTCTGAATGTAAGCATAAATTCCTCTGATGGTACTAACAACCAATTTTCATGGTACTTGTTTTCTTTAGTGCAATGGAAAGATTAGTGGTCAGAGTGTCTAATCATGGAATGGTAATGAGGAAAATGCCAGCAAATGTTTATAATCAAATTTTTCATTCTGCGGCGATTTGAAGTCGTTAACTCGCAAGTCACAACACATGCTGTGAACAGTAGGTGGGGAATGCGAGAGCGCTCTATGTTTATGCACTGCAGTTTGCAGCACATGCATGGGCTCCATGCACATGCATCGCAGCTTGACATGTTCTGCTAGCCTCCACAAAAGCAGCGCCACTTCTGAGTGTGTAGGTTTTTTTTGCTCGTAAGCAGCACAGAATTGAGTGGGGACGGGTAATAATATGCTTACTCTAATTTTGAGCATTAACTATGGCACGCATTGAAGCACCTGACTATATATATATATATATATATATATATATATATAGTACTGTGTTGTGTCAAATGTGTCTTTTGTCCTTGTCCTTGGCCTGTGCTACTGCTCTCAATTGTTATGTAGTATATACGTGCACCAATGCAAACGATCCTATGATACAGCTTCAAGACTCTTCTGTTAGGATGCATGACATACCGTTTTTTTTTTGTGATTACGACTCGCAATTAAAATATATAAAACCCTACTCAGCTCGCAAAAGAATGCTCAGATCTGTCATTATAATTCACAGTATTTTCATTTCCACCAGGAACTAATCAGACATTCTGGACAGTTGGTTCCCTTAAGTGAATACTGAATCCACTTTTATAGCTACAGGCAATGAATTTCAATATGGAACAGATGAAAAGTTTGCAGTAAGCTTGTTGCAATTACTTCTAGGTTTAAGGGGACACTAAAGGCAAATAATAGCTTACATCAGAGTGAAAAGTCAATGCTTGAGAATCTCTAAAGTAATGAAACTTTGTACAAAACCTCTCTAGTAATTGAGAAACTAAGGTAAGGGTAGGACATAATTTGCTCCACTGGCGGGACGTTCTCGAACAAGAGCTCGGTGACTTAGAAGGTCCTCAGTATCACAACTAATCAGTAGAACTCCAACTTCTCATGATAGAAAAAACCATTGCAGTGCATTACAAGACAGAACAAAAATTCAACCTATGCATTTCAATTTGATTCTTAGAAAAGCAAACTTCTTAACACTACCCTTGAAAATGAGACTTTACTACGCTGCGCCACAGCCCACGCAGTCAGCTATTGGAAGTTCAGGGCAGTCATGGTGAGTACTGCATGAGCAGGCTATTTTGAGATGGGCCGTTTAAATCATGTCAGTGATATACAGACCACCAAGACGTGGTTTTATTTCAAACCAAGCATTTTTTTTGGCAGAAAATGAGCTCTGCAATGTTTCTGGAAGGCTATGTCAATGATCCATGTAATATGTGCATTTAGTGTTTAAGTAATAAGTGTAAATATTTAATGTCACTTGGTAGCTAAATAACTTTGTGACTGCAAGATAACTGCAAAATGCATTGAGCAGACACCATGCCTTTGCATTTATTGCAAGATCAAATAAAAGAACCTTCAAATAGTTTCTTGACGTTTTGTCAGCGTTTAGGCTACAGCAACATCTTATTCCCATCATAAATTAGGCAATGCACCTTGTATGAAGGCAGCTATGGACTATTGTATATCACCTCCCTTCTCAGCAACAGTGCCTTTTCTCCTTAACTTGTTCACTTCACAGCTGCTACTGGTGACAGCGCTATGCTTTCCATATTAGGCAGCGGGGACGAAACAGATGGCGGAGTGGTTGAAATGTTTCTTGGCAGGTATCGCAACACTACCAGCCATTCTTATTTTATTCTTCTGTATGCTGATAATCAGGAAACCTTAAGAAGTATGCAGAAAAACAAAAAGTATTTAAAAACGGTCACCGATAACCATATTTGTGCTTGGGCAATTAATGTAGTGGTGTGTTTAGGGGCGAATTTACAGCCGCACATGCATAGATCCTGCCTTTGGTTAGATAGCAAGAGCACAACGCTCACTGCACTGATGAGCTGAACAGACTACAATCGATAGTTGCCTTGCATTTATTTACATGGTGTCACAGCTTTACTAGTCACTAATCACTAGATTTGCAGCACATAATGCTGCTAGGGAATTCACGGTTTTCAAGAAAAGAAGCCTCGAGATAAACACTGTTGCACAGCTCTCGCCAACATGGAGCATGTTCTAATACTGGCAGACAACGCTTGCTGGCCACCGGAGGTTCAGTGATGCGGACTGGTCTTATTCAAGCAGATGTGTCGATGGTGCCACATTTAATAGAACGATGCTAGGTAGAAGGGAAGCAGCAATTTGAAAACTCATTCAGCTGCACCACTGCACTCTGTAGACATTTGCATGTTCTAAGTCTTGTAATGAATTACAGACTTGATGCAGAGAGCTTCAATAAGTCTGCAAATGATTCTGAGGACTTGCTTTACCGGTTCAATGCATTTATACAAAATCATCTATACGTCTTCAAGACCCCTTCAACAGAGGGATCGCACATTATTTGTAGTGGGCACTAATGCAACTTAGAAGTGTAGCAGCTTGGGCTAGTTGGTATGGCATGACGATAGTTATAGCGCGAGGACAAAACGTGTCTTTCGTGTTCTTCTTGTCTCTGTGTCGTCGTTTTGTTCTCACGCTATAACTATCGTCATACTAATGCAACATAGGGAAATGCAACTTTGAACCTAGTATCTTTATGGAATTTAAATTAAGTAGCAAGGAGAATCATTTCCATGGATTGTGTACTTTCTGAGCACTTCGAAATTAGCATTTTATTAATGGCGAACCAGCAAGAGTACAATGCACTGTGTGTCTCTTTTTCCATATTAAGTGTTATGACGACACCCATATTAACTGTTATACTAACGTTATGACATAATATTATCTCACTTAGCGGCAGTATGGTGGCAGTATGGTGGCACTTAGCGGCAGCCTTACTGCCGCTCCATAATAGCACGCTTAGAAGGCACATTCGCTCCTTCGAATGCCCGACTTCGTCGACAACTGAAAAAAATTCAAGCTTCACGATGGTGTCTTGCATAGCTATATTTACCATGTTGTGTCTTTACGTGTCCATGTCTCGCTTCGAACTACATCAAATTTTTTACATGCATCACCAACAAGCCCACATGGCAATTCTCGCCGATCATGGAGGCAATACAAAACCAGGTGATGCGTAGAAAGCTTGCCATTCCTCCTCTCCTGGGGGCAGTGTAAAACCACGCTACATCCAGCAAGCATTCAGAGAGGTGTGGGAAAGGAACAATACATGGCTTTACATGGCAGGAAAAAGATGGCTTATGCCTTTGAGTCATCTTGGGCAAATGCATAGAGACCCTGTGACTCTTTTTAGTAAAGAGATCGCACCACACCCTGTCAGGAGTCGACCATTGATAGTGATTAACACTGTTATTTCAAATACATTGTATCACACTTTCGATGTGAAAGCTTTGTATTTATCCACATTGGTTAGAATACACTACAATAGAATCTCATTAAACGGCACCTGAAGGGACTGAAAAAATGTTTCCTTTTACAAGAGTTCTGTTTACTGGTGGGTTGCAGCATTCAAGTATGAAACCGATCATATCAGAGGCAGTTGTTCCGTTCAACAGATTTCCATTTACTGAAAGTCTACGGTAATTCTGTTCAGCAAAACTTCAGATGATCGTGAACGAATCGTCAAACGTCAATTTGCTATCACAGAGATTAAAATGTGTGGCAAAAAAAAAAAAAACTCCACACAACCTACCAGTATTTCATATAACCGTCGTGCATCCCCTTTTGACTTGTGCCTTCAACCTAATTATTTCTTAGTTAAGTTTCATAAAGTTACGATGCACTTAAGAATTGCTGAAAACCTAATCACAGGAGTTAATGAAAGGTTGTTGCCTGTGATGACCATTTAGTTTATTTGAATCTCATTGCACGTTGTTCCTCATGCGCTTAAAACTCCGAACAAAAAAATTGAACCGAAGGAGCCGGCTTGGCAATCAAACACTCGTAGCACGTGATGTGCATATGTTGCACTTCAAGGCAGACACGAAAGCCAAGGCCCTCACGCTGACGTCAGTGACGAAAAATGGGCCAGAAAGTCATTTTGAGTGCACCATGGCTATAGAGCAGTCACGAAAAAAATCGTCGCCAGACATGCAGATGTACACATTGGTGGCAAGCAGGCAACAGAAGCACTCGACACTGAACGTGCTCCTAATGGCAACACCGCTTGATTTGTCTTAGCATTTTGCTTGAACATTAAGTACAAATTGCTTTATGAAATTGCCAACTAAGTTTCAATAACTCTAGCAGGAGAGACTGGCCGGCAGCGTCGAGAAGCTTTCATGTAGTGAGCTCGCACATGCAAAGAGTGACACTTGAGTCCCCTCTCTGACGTCACACGCAAGACGATGACATTCAAAGATCACGAGGCGAACAGCATAGTACAGTTCCCGAAAAACCAGGAACCTCTTTCAGGCAATAGATCCAACACCAGTAAATGCCCCAGTTAGGTTCCCAAATTAGGCAGGCTTCATTCTGACTACTGCACTAGCCATCACACTTGCACTGGGCGTAGGTGGTTCTCGTTGTTGGCCTACTGGCTCAAACATGTAACATGTCAGGTGAATCACCTGCAAGTGGTCAAAATTATTCATAATAGCTAATGAGCTCTACTGAATTTTCTGTAATGTAGCTGGTGTGCCTAGCCAGAAGCAGGCTCTTGTGGACCCTGAATTTACGTGATGGTGCATGCCAGATTGGCCACATGCCACCCAGCATTGGCTTAGCTTTTTTTTCTAATAATGTGTTTCTGGTTGAGTGATGTCAGATTTCATTCACAATTTGAGTTCAAAAGTACCGAAGTTACTTTATGACTATTTTTTTCGAACTGTTTAGTGTCTCTTTGAAGGGGACCTGCAACGCTTTTCAGCAAGGTCTAAAAACGCTGCTGATGGGTAGTTGAGGCTCTTGAGAACAAAAGAGCCAAACATTGTAGCAGCGCACATAGCTTGGAATTTACAGTTAATGCTCAAAGTGAGCTAGATATCGCTCGCATTTTTTTCGACAGATGATGCCATAAATCCTAATGACTGCACCATAAATAAACCCTAAGTCCACAGCCATTGGCTTATTTGAGCATTGTGAACTGCACAGTTACCAGGACTGCTGCGGGATGCCACCACGTGCCATGCGTGCTCGCAATCACCCTAAATGTAGGGTGCTAGTTGGAAGAAAAGAAAAACGGAATGTGCTCAAGCTTTATGCACTGACAAAGGGATGCATTTTCTTGCCCTCTTGCCTTTCCCTCCATGCGTAGTTTTCAGTGGGCTCACTAGTAAGAAAGAAGAGAGAAAGCACTTGAAGGGTGTAACAAATCCCTGTAACTACACGCATACTTTATAAATAAAAAATTTTTTAGGCATTCTTTTCGTGACACAATAAACTCTTTAATAAAGCCATTCAATCATTATCTGTAAAAGTGTTGCAAGGTTTTTTTAAGCTCTTTTTCACAGATGAAACTTTGTGCTGAAAAAGTAATAAAGTAGAATTGTATATAAAACAGGAGAAGGTTATAATGCGCATACGTCAACTTTTAATCTGTTTACTGAAGGATAACAGATCAGTTAAGGTGTTATCACATGAAAAAATGAATTCGGTAATATAACTGTGAGTGTAGGCATAATATAGTTACAAGAGGATTTCAAAATTGAAATAAGGCCAATGTTTTACTGGAATTCTGATATTCCCTTTCTTGTAAATAAGGCTGTGTGGATTTTCAATTTTTTTTGTCAAGCTCACCTGATGGATATAACACATTCATTAGCATAAATGGCAGTCTTACTTTAAACAGTACGATCGCTAGGAATAATTTGGTAAAATCTTCATTTGCTATACAGGTGAAAAGATTTTGCATGGCATGCAAACAGAAAAGTATAACTTCATGAAGTTCTATCTGCTGCCTTGAGACAGGATGTGCCTCGTAAGTAGCTCGTGTTGAGCAACACTTCACCATGTGCAATGCAAAGAAAAGCCATGCACCACACTTACCATCACCAGACCTCATTAACAGGGCTGCCAAACGCCATCGGGCAAACAAACGAATTGTCATCACAAAAGAAGCCCAGAACAAGTGGAAACAATCAATTTTGTAATTTTTAAAAATGATTAAAAATGTCACTAAAACTTGAAGCAGGGTTTAAAAAAATCACCTAATTATTTTGTATAGCACAAATATGCGCAACTATGAGTGAAAGCACATAGCTACTTTTTATGTTGTCTCTAGGGCAGTCTCTATTTGGTTGAAGGCACGTTTGCCTGCACATGATTAACATTAGTTGTTAGTTCCCCCAACATTATGTTTAACTTCAACACTCAATCATAGGCATGCGCATGGGGGGAAAGGGCACGAGAAATCTGCCCCATACATTGATTTAGTAGAATGCGGGAGGGCGCTGTGGTAAACCTTTGCTCCCCTTGATAAGGAACCCTGCGCTAACTTATACGCTTAACTACTCGAAGTCATCGATAAACACACTCTTAGTGAATCACAAACATGCATAGGTAAACATCATGATCACTAAAATAACTATATTCACTGGAAAAATGCAAATAAACGCACCAAAAAACATCACAAGTGAACAGAAAGTTTTACCAGCGAGTCGGCGAAAGAAGCAACCTATATCCAATTATTGTAAGCAGAACTGGCAACTCTGCCTTCAAGCAGCTGTGTACTAACTTGACCTATACATGAGTGTGCTTAGAAAGAGTGAGTTTTGTGTTTTCACTTAATAACCTCCAAGCGGCGATGCAGCGGCCACTGCAGCACTGCCGTTTGGCTTCGCGCTTGCTCTAACTTTGTTTATAGTTATGCTTTTCGTAATTATTACGCAGAGCCAATCATATATTTCACCCTACTTCTTACCTTATATTGCCTCTTGAAGATGCCAACACTTAAAAAAAATTTGTTATTGCTTTTTGAAAACTTTTATCCATATTAAAACACAATTAAGTATCTATTAAACTATGCTGCACATGTTGATGGAGCCACTAAAAATAAATCATTGTTGTGGTAAAAATTTATATGTGTGTATAATAATGATTCAAGAGGTGATTCATTAAAAAAAAAGTTTCTTTGCTCAGTAGCTTAAGGCAATGAAATTTTTATGGCTTACATAAGTTTTTATGTTGATTTCAAATATGTAATCAGTTTTGCAGTAACTTGCATAATTTTGTTTTGTACTATGACAATGAATGTGTAAAATAAGCTTTGCCTTTAAGAGCTGAACGTAATAGCGATATCCTGTCCCTAACGCGTACTCCAAACACTTAGTGCATACTTTTTATTGTATGATGCTACTCAAGAAGTTTAAACTGTGGATTATTCTAGAAAGTTGAAAGTGGCTTGTGTCAGTGAAGCTTTCCCATATGGCTACATTGTGTGTAATGGGTACTATGCTTTAAATAACAAGCAATCATGCTTGTAAAATGTTTCCGAACTTGCTATGCACCCTCTATGTGATATTAAGGAGATACGCACAGTAACATGTGTGCTTTTTGTAATGAATGGCTGGCCTTATACCAAGCAGTCGTTATGATAATTGCACGTTCTGGAACCTGATGGCAATGTACACTTGTACCACGCAATATTACTACTAATTTATATGTTGTATTATGAAGCCTATGTACAGAATACGTGTGTTTGTAAAGCATGATAGTTGTTTTCACTGCATTTCTAAGCAGACGCGTGGCTGTGTGGTAGAAAATCTGCTTGCAACAGAAACGTCTTGGGTTCACTCCTAACTCGGACCTAGAAATTTTTATTTGTTTTAGTGGCATCTTTTCTGATTTTTTGGACAAGATGATATTTTGCTCTCAATCAACGATGCCCACGCCGGCACCGGTGTCGGAATCGCTGCGAAACGAGCTCTTTAGCGCTATCGCGTTAATATAGCTATTTTTGGACAGACTTTTTTTGCTACTGAACTTTTATAATTATGAGTCATTAATGGCTAATATTGCTCCACATTAACTGTAGAATGTAAATAACTATTGAAAAAGTGTTTATCATGCATTTAAATGAAGAAAAATTTTCATGTGAGAAGTGTTTAATTCTCAGGCCATACTAATTCCTTGCTTTAAGTTCATCTTGATCTGGCTATCAGAAGTTCAAAAAAGAAGTTGCCTTAAAGTTTCATCTCGAGGAAAACTTATTTTAAACATATAAATGAAAGCTCAGCTATGTGGCAATGATGTGCTTTCTAAAATGATTTCTTTCATTATGAAGGCTTGGGAATCATGGCTGTTCTTAGCTCGTGGCTTTGGTGACTTCCTCATTCGAAATGCAATGGCAAGCAGCCAGGAGCCAATTTATAAGGGACTCTGGACAATGAGCTCTTTTTAGTTTTCTATAGCCACCTTGTGTTCTTTAACGGCAATTTCTGCCTACTTTCAGTTTAACTACAGCCCTTATTTTTTTGTCAGGAAAGTAGAGAAACTGAACTTCTTAAAGCAATTAAAAACAAAAATATGTAGTTTTGGAAGAAAACTTCCGGTTTTCGAGTCGCATCTGCCTGTGATCCAGCTATGAACTACATTCCTAGACTAAACTACACCTGGTAATTGGGGCTGCTGAGGTATATGGCCTGAGGAAAGAGAAGAGGCGGGCTCCTTCTGCCTGTAATTGACATCTCTTGCTCCAGCCACATACCTTGTTTGATGATTTCTCATCGTTTAAAAAATGTTGCACTTAGTCTGTTTGGGGAGTGTAAAGCAATTAATGTATATATGATTAGAGAAGTTGCTACCCATAGCGGTATCTACAACCAGTGCAGTGACCCTGACTACCTGGTGAAATAAATACAGCTTTTTGTGGCTGAATTTATCTCTTGTAGCTTGCGATCTCTTCCTGCTGATGGTGTCTCTTGTGTCCCACATGTCATTTGCTGGCCATGGTAGAAATATTAAAGTGTCAGAAATACTAGTTTCTGTCACACATTGTTTCAGACAACTACCTAAATATGTATCTCTGTTTAGTCTTTTTTTGTATTTCGTGAAAGTTGTTTTTGTGTAGTGGCCCTCCCGAAAGCTTTCGTAAAATATTCAGAAGTACGCGCTTTGTCCTTTGTTCAGAGTAAACTCATGTGCATTCCTCATTTCTAGGTGATGGATTTTATGTGGCAGCTGCTGGAGCGAGCGCTAACCACTGCCTTTCTCACATTCGCTCTGTTGTACAAGATTGCAAGTTCAATGTTTCCATTGCTGATGAGTCTGAAAATATGGGGATGCTCAGCATACAAGGTCCAAAAAGGTTGGCATCCTTTCTGCTAGTATTTTATTTCCTTGTAGCTGCTTCGGGTCGCGAACTAGGTGAATGGCTGTGCATTCCTTTCGTTCATACGATTTCATGTTCACTGCAGTTCTTGACAGAGCTACGGTATGTAACATATATTTCTTCATCACCATACTTTTGGAACTATGTTTTTATGTTTGTTTTTTATGAGCCAAAATATTAGAGTAATAGAAAATGGCTATGTACTAAACTTCATGAGATGGCCATGCTGAAAAATGTAACTCCGTGAGTTATTTGTGACGTCTCTATTTCACAAACTGAAGGCAGGCTACTTACAAAAACAATATGAATTAGGCCCTTACCAAGATATGGTGACTCACACTGTGGACTCACACTCACATGGTGACTCATACTCACACTATATTCTATTACTTTCGTTGCACTTGATGTTAATTATGCTTATTGTTTCTTCTTCTGCTTCCTCTTTTAGCCGTCAAATTTTGCAATCGCTCACCGACACAGATCTTTCGGATGCTTCTTTTCCCTTCTCCACAACCAAGGTCATCACTTTTGCTGGGCACAAAGTAAGAGTTGATCTTGTGAAATTATTGAGCTGCCAGATTAGTTGGCTTCATTGACAATACAACGAAAACGGCCATCTGGTTTAATTTTAATATATTCATTGTTGTACCTTTTTAAAGACTATCAGGCTAAAGTACTATTGTGTTGAGGCATTTGAGGCATTTATCAAAAAAAAAAAAGAGCTAACGGGGCCTTGACATCAATTTGAAGGCCTGTATTAAGCATTGCATGTGGAACAGTAGGCTGGTCACATTTTAGGGCATTCGCTACTGCAGGGAAACATGCATATTAAATTTTTTTTAATGTGTCAACTGAGCTGTGTAGCATTTTGGCAGGGCTAATAGGCAGTTTAGTAAAACGCCACCCCCATCTGTGGCTTTTTAGTAGTAATGGGGGCTGACTTTAAAAATGATGCTTTTCTTGTATATAATACCCCTGTCACACGAGAAAGTTTAATGTCATTTGCACCCAATGACATTTACATTTAATGATATTAGTTGGCTGTCACATGGGTATGCCTAATGTCATTAAAAGAAAATTACTTCAGAAAATGAATGAGCTAGCCGAACTCATTCGAAGGAGTTTTCGTCACGAAGATGCCCCGCCGCGGTGGTCTAGTGGCTAAGGTACTCGGCTGCTGACCCGCAGGGCGCGGGTTCGAATCCCGGCTGCGGCGGCTGCATTTCCGATGGAGGCGGAAATGTTGTAGGCCCGTGTGCTCAGATTTGGGTGCACATTAAAGAACCCCAGGTGGTCAAAATTTCCGGAGCCCTCCACTACGGCGTCTCTCATAATCATATCGTGGTTTTGGGACGTTAAACCCCACAAATCAATCAATCAATCGTCACGAAGATGTACTGTCGCCGGAAGAGGGCAGTGAACAGATTATATATAAAGGGGTTAATAAATCATAACAAGTAATAAATGGTTTTGTTTTTAGGAATTCTTTCATTTATTTACATACAATTCAACTGAGCCGTTGAAAAAAAATGTGAATATTCTCGTTCACAGCGACATTCTCAAAAGCGTTGCCATCCATGTTGGCCATGTCAGCCATGTGCTCAGTGTTTACGCCAGCCTCGGAGCTGTCAGGAAGCCCACAGCTGACTCGCGGAACCCATGTATACCATGTCGTCAACGTGGTGGGTAGCGGCACGCAGCCTGCGTCGAAAGAAAGGGTCCGTTGGACGGAAGCTGAAACTTTCACTCTGATAAGATTATGGGAGGACGATTTAGGAGAGCAGAGATGCGTCAAACGCAATGCGGAGGTTCACGCGTCTTATCCGATCGGTGCGAGAAGTTGCAGTTGCTTCCTCGCACTCCGCCATGTCAGCCATATTGAACTGTTACCACGTGACCCCAAGAGCGATAGTGGCCGCAGTCTCGCCTCGACTTCGTATGAGCTACGAGCTTTTCTTGAGATATTTAAGAAACTGCATAATAACCTTTCATCCTCAATTTATTTCATCCACGTGGAAGCATTTTTTATAACCTTTAGTATACATAATAAATTTTTTACACACGCTGGGACTGTTTTTTGGACTGTTTTTTGTTCACTCCCATCCGAGCGACATCGCGATTGCCATCATTTACAAATTACATTATATCTTCCCATGTAGCGGCACACGTCTCCTAATGTCATTCGATATGTCGAATGTCATTACTCATTCGACTAAAATGACATTAAACTTTCTCATGTGACAGTGGTATTAGCCACTGAAAACATTTGCAAAAACCAGGAATACATTACAGTTACCTTACATGTTTTGTTGATAGTTCCTCAACTGGTTCTCTGATTTATTTTACTTTTATCTGGTTGACTTAAAATTTGGCAGGTGTTACATTCTTGTAACATAAGAAGACGAAAGCCTGGCTGCATTTAATTAGGACAACATGATCTGTAATGAGCAGTGGATAGTATGTTTGGCATTAAGGCAAAATGTCATTCGAAAAAAAGGTTTTGTTAATCTGTAGCCCAGAGAAAATAAATTTTGTGCTGTATATATATAGGCTGTTATGCTGATTTCAAATATGTAATTAGTTTTAGAGTAACTTGCACAGTTTTCGTTTTGTGCCATGATGTGTAATATATAGTTCATTTTGAACAAACTTTTCATGCCATTAAACTGTTATGGTTCTGTGCTATTAATGACTAGTATCGCTCCACACTAATTGTAGAATCAAATAACCATCAAGAAAGTGAGTATAAGACATTCTAACGGACAACAATAATTGTAATGTGAGAATTCTTAGAATCGTCAGCCCATACTAATTGCTTGCTTTAGCTTTGTAATAATTATACAGGTGATATAAAGTTTTAACGGTAATACATGCACTCTTCACATCTTAAGAAATGTCTGGTCAAAACTTCATCCTGATCTGGCCATCAGAAGTACCAAAAACATGATGTTTAAACTAAAGAAGTTGCCCAAAAATGGATCTTGAGAAAAACACATTTTAAAGGTATTAGTCAAAGCTCATCTATGCAGCAAAGATATGTTTCTTAAAACGATTTCTTCCATCATGGTAGCCTGGCAATTATTGTGATTTTTTGAGCATGTGGCTTTAGTTAACTCGTCATGTGAAATGCGATTGCAAGCAGCCAGGTGACACTTTTTAGGGGGTTCTGCAGAATGAGCTATCTTTAGTGTTTAGCTTCTGCCATGTGCTCTTTAAAAGCGATTTTAACTTACTTTCAGTTTAGTTACAACATTCAGTTTTTTTGTTATGATAGTAGAGAAACCAAACTTGTAGAAGCAAATAATAAAGAAAAATAGATAACTATGAAAAAAACTTGCGTTTTTCAACATGCAGCTCCCCTTAAAGTAGATCCCTCGAACGATTTATGCAAGCCCTTTTTAAGATGAAAGTCTTAGATGCTTCATCAAACATGAAAACTGACCATCGGTGGCATCAGTGCAAGTGATGCAAAATATCACCATCATGTGATGGCATCATCATGACATTGCAGATCGCCAAAATTTGTGATGTCATCAAGATGTCACATAGTGTGACATCACAGGATGACGTCATCACATGATGTCATTGCTCGGTCAAAGGTGGGCCAACCATAGAGCCAGTACAAAACCATGTTAGATACAGAGAGCTTTCAAAGGGGGCAGGGGGAGGATCAGTACATTGACTGAAAAGAAAAAAAACATAGCTTGCACCTTCAAATTATCTTAGTGTGAATGCACAAGGGACCCTGGGAGCTCTTTGTGTTGTTCATGTACATTTACATCTTTCACTTGTCATGCCTGTCGTTTTATTTGTTGCTTCCGCAGTTCGGGATCTCAATGTCTCTTGCATCGTATTTGTAGAGACAGAGAAGCATGAGCAGCTAAACCCACATTTCTTCCGTCATTATACACTTGCATGGCCATACGTGCAAACCTCCATCACTCACCCTCTCACTGCTCACTGTAGCTCCGCTGTAACAACCGTTGCTGCAGAAACTGCACCTAATTAGACATAATTGCACTGTGCACACACATCCATTTTTATGGGCAACACTACCTCTTACTCAAAGTAGTTACGTTAGTTGCTAATTCATCTTGAACAAACTGCACAGGAGTGGACTAAGAAGGAAATAAAGACAAAGACTGACTTCTAACTGGGGATCCGCTCACATACATCAGCATACTCCATCACATGTGCACACGCAAATCATCGTGTAACAGACTTCAAGAAGCTGAGTAGAAATATGGAACGTAACAGTTGTCACAATGCACAAATGCAGAAGTAGAAAACAAGATAAGGAATGAATGTCGAAGAGTGTGTGCCATGGCTTGTGCCCTCTGGAAATGCCAGTTCTCTGAGGGTCAAGGTAATGGAGGGGCTTGTGGACACAGTCTCTCTTGACATTTACACAGACCTCAACAATCACTCTTGTCTGATCATTCATGTGTTTTCACCAGTAGTGCAGTTTGCTGAAATACTGGAGTGCTATTGCACTGGTGGCAGTACAGGGTGACAAAACCCTCATTTCTTTTCTGCACCTTCATATTACGTTCTTTTAACCATATATTCAGGCATCACCCTATATGACCAACATATTTGACACCACAAGAGAGGTTAACATTCTACAGTTCCTTAGCACATTCAACAAAATGGATTTGATGTTTTCCTTTGCACTTGCACTGTGCCAGCTTCACTTAACATGACCTAATACAAAATTGATGAAGTGTGTGCCACGCACAAAAAAAGTAACACGAACACCTGAATGTAGGCCACAGGGGTTGTGTTAATTTTTTTCAACCCGTCATAACATATTGTATGTGGCCAGCTGCAAGCAGTGTAAGCTCCACAAACGCCCATCGACTGCTCCAGCCGGTCTTCTACAGACCCTGCCACCTCTAAGCACACAAAGTGGTGGAGGTGCGGGGCACCCGCACAAAACGACGGAACCATCACTGCTGCAGCTTCGTCGAAGCCATGGACTTGCTGGCCTCTCGCCATCTTACGAGATTGTCCCCAACATGCCTGAAGAAGGAGATGCTTCCAAGGCAGCACATTGTGATCTGCTGCAGTACTACCTCCGCCCTTTGGCGGAAAATCGGCAGAAGATGTCGACGCGTGGCTCATCCAGTACAAGAGTCAGCAAGTCCAACGGCTGGCATGCCGCCGCTCAGTTCATCAATATTGTCTTTTGCCTTATGGATACTGTACTCGTGGGGTACTAAAATCATGAGGACACGCTGACGACGTGGGATGTTTTTGTTGCAGAACTGAAGGCGTGTTTTAGCGACTCAGGCATCAAAAGGAAGCAGGCTGAGCAGACATTGTTTCAGCACACGCAGCTGCCAGGTGAGACATGCACCACATATATAGAAGATGTGCTGAAGCTCTGCAAGGTGGTCAATGCTAAAATTTCAGAAGAAGACAAAGTTAGACATTTGCTGAAAGGCATACCCGAGGATGTCTATAATTTCCTCATCGGAAAAGAGGCTCGGTGTTCGATCTCATTGGGCTTTGCCGAACTTTCAAACAGCTCAAAATGTGCAGGATTGCTCCAAAATTTAACCGGCTTACAAATATTACAACAGGTTTGTTGAATCTCGTCCAGGGACTGACAAGGCCAAGGGTCCAACGGGCAAACAACAGCGTTTATTGCCGAAGCGTACGACTGGGGTTACATCACGGGAATGGAAGACAGTGCTTTGAGCGTTACCCTTTAAGCACTAGTGGGCGCATGCGCACTAACGACAGTTCGGTTATCAGGTGTGCTATCGCGAACACCACAAGGTTTCATACCTGTATTTGACGATTCGACAGATTGTTCGCGAAGAACTTTCTCGCTATAGAGAGCAGTCACGTTCAGTAGTTGACCACAATTCAGTATATGACCAACATTCGTTATATGCGTCACATGAGGCTGAGACTGTACTGCCTTCCCCAGCCCTTTCGCAGCCTACGGTTAGGGCAGCAGCTGTTGAGTGCAGTGCAGCCTCACAGCCAAGGAGGACATCAAGCTTTTTAGATCCCAGCCATGACCGGCGCCTTCAGCGTCTGCCTTCTTCACGACACTCTTTCTGTCACTTTGATATACGGGACAAACCGACCCAGTACGCCAGAGAAGATGATGCTTGATTCATTGAAGAACATTCGATGTTTTGACCTCTCCCAGTCTGCTACTCCTGTGGTGTTTAAAACAGATCTCATCATTTCGCAACCCTCGTCATGTAGCCCCACAGTATAGCCCACCACTACACTTTACACAACTGTCTGAATGATCTCATGACGACCCATGAGCAACACACTATGGCCCACCTCAACACATTACACAATCGTTTGAATGACCACACGACGATTCGAGAGCAACACACCTACTGCCTGGTGACGGCTACTGGGCACACAACCTCTGGAACCACTCCCCTCGTCTCACAGGAGCTTTACACCTCAACTATTCTGTTGCGCACGTAGATCAGGGTGTACACGGCTGAAGGCACCATTTATTACGCCACGAAGGGAAGCGCAGGAGTGGACAACAGGTTGATGATCCTAGCGTCATCGTCTTCTCTCTCGCTGCAGATTGGGGTGGCCAGCATGTTCACTCATCTTCGTTTTTCTTCCAGGTATACGCGACAATATGCTATGGACTACCACGGCTAGGCAAAAATAATTTGAAACTGTATCGCGATACGATACAAGATGCTACTGCAATTATTGCATTCTATACGATAGTTCCCAGTTGTATCTTGAGATACTTTGATACATTTGCAAATTTATTATTACATTTGAACACCTTTATAAAAGACATGCACCGGTCAGTAGTTATTTTCTTTTATATGTGGTGTCTTTTATGAGCAGGGTACCAAGTAAGCATTTTTTTATCAACCCCTACTTCACTCTAAGTCTGTTGCATCAGTCTGTTGCATCAGTGTCTCTTTTAAGTGGGTTCGAATGTATAGAGATCTATATGATGATATAGTCTCCTGCATAAATTGTGTCAGGATACTACTGCTTTTCCCACTAGCACCACTTGTAGCTCCGATTGTCCAGTGATTTGTAATAGTAAAAAATTTGCGGTGATTTTATAAAAGAAAAATATATCTAAGTAAAATAGGGCCCCCTCCATTTTTCGGGAGATTTGAAATATGCACCAATGATTGTGCAAATGTTCCCCCCCTCCCCTCATGCCATTTTTACTGTTTCAATTACTCTTTTTATCTGCCCGCCGAAGTCTAATAAGAATAGTAAATACATGCATATTCAATAAAGCATTTCAATAAAAGCAGAGGTCTGGGGCCTTTACTCTTAGCGGCTGTTTTGCTGCAAGAGTAAAGTTATGATCTGCATTCAGCAAGGGCCCACCTCCAAATCTTGTCAGATTATTTACTGAGTTGTAAATAGAACCTTTGTTACTGTGTACTCCGGGCACCATACGTTGGCTTACTCACTCATGAGTTGGCTCATTTGGACTCACTCAGACTCAGATTAAGCTTTGAGTCTTTGTCTGAGTGGGTGCGGGTGAGTAATATTTTCGTGAGTTTGAGTCCAAGTGAGTGCAGTTGAAAAAGATTTTCGAGAGTTTGAGTCCGAGTAGGTTCCGCTTAGGAAAATTTTGGTGACTCTGAGTCCGAGTCAGTCCAAAGCGTAAGATATATTTCTTGAGTGAGTCTGAGTGAGTTCGACTTTCTTTTGCTGACCAGTGACCATATATACTCATATTCAGCATTTCTGTCGCCCTTACCTGGATTCCCGTTTATACTCATCTACTCACATGTATTCCAAAGCAGTTTAATTCATACACCATTTCAATTTCTATTGATCAGAGGTGCGAATTACATAGGGGGGTGCTTTGACCTCACCCCCTCCTCCAACTCTTCCGGGCAAGTTCCTAATAAATATATTACACCATCTCTTTCAAAAAAAATCACCTTGCTGGTGTGCAAGCTCTCATAAGTTGCATTCAGAGCTACTTTATCAAAATACGCCAAGCAGAGCACAAATTAGTGCAATATTGGTGTTAAAAAGCATTGAAAACATGGTTGAAAAAGCTAATTCTAGACTTACGAACGCATGAGTCGACTAGCTCAGACTCTTTCAGACTCTGATCAAACCGTGAGTCCGGGTTAGCAATATTTTGTTGAATTTGAGTCTGAGTGAGTCCGGTTTAACAAAATGTTCGTGATTGTGAGTCCGAATAATTCCAGCTCATAAAAAATTTGGTAAGTGAGTCCGAGCGAGCCCTAAGTGCAAAATATATTTCATGAATGAGTCTGAGTGTGCACCACAAGTTTTACCGACCTATGCCGAGCACACTCAGATTACTTCATATTGGTCCTCAACGTCTCCTTGATATGACAGCAAACTCGAGCAGAATCTAAATATGTAAATAGTAAAAATTATACAGACAGTTAAAGACATAATAATGCAGAGAACTTGTTTTTGCAGCAGATTACACAATATGTTTTGCTGTGAACGGCCAAAAACTATACAGAGGCCTAGGTAATGTAGGGCATGCAAGCAGAAAACAGCTGTGGAAGCTCGAGTTGGGTTTCGTTCGTCCTTCTGCTAGCCCTTGCTAATCCTTACACAGGATTCCAAAGAAGACAAGTGATTGTAGGTCATGCGGAGATTACCGCACGTTAAGCAAACATTTATTAGCCTGGTGATGAAGCTTATGCTACGGCCATGAAGTCCGAGGTTCTCAGCCTCTTTGTCTTTTGCGGATGCAGAGCACACTGTCCACTACACAGCTAAGAAATCACTTTTGCTAATTATGGTTATGATGAAAAAACTTCACTAATTTAGCAGGAAAAACAAACTTGCAGTACGCCAAGATATCTTCTGTTACTTGAATGCCTGTTCTATTACCTCCAGCATTTGCACAAGCGTTGTGATTGTTTTTAGAATCTCTGTTGCACATTAGTCAATCTTATCATATGCAAGCCGAACTTGCATCCACAAGATTCTTCAAATCACTTATGTGTGAAAAGCGTGAGGCACAAAGCAACCCCATTCTCGATTGAACTTTGTAATGAAGTAGCATGCAGGAGAAACTTTATAACCACTCTACAGTGGCATTGGAATTTGCATGTGAAAGGCACCGCATCCATTTGAGTACGCAGCACAATATAGTGGCTATGGGCAAGTGTCATGGCACTGACAAAACTGAGAAAATAAATAAATAAATAAATTATTGAGGGCAGCGGCTTGTAGACATTCGCGCACTTAATTTTGTCAGCGAGCTTCAACACATGACTGACTGCTCTACCAGTGGGGGAAACACAGATTGCACCGCCTGCCTTTGCTGGAGGACTTGGCAGAAAGACGAAAGAATGTCATGGTATTTAGGTGACTTAGCAGCAGTAGTGTCAGCTTGACAAGCTGAGTTTAGCCAATGTATGATTATTGGTTTGCACGTTGGTGCTGCTATGGCAGTATCTTGTATCTCAAGATACAGGGTACATTATTGCATATAGCAGAAATGAAGATACAGATACTTGTCTTGCAAGACAAGTTGGGACACCGATAGATACATGATGAATATCTAAGATATTACCTGAGAGACATAAATCTTCCATACTGCCCAGCACTGCGTACCGCAGTGTGTAGATCAGAATGCTTGAGGTAGTTTTGAATTTTATCTGAGAGGAAATAATGTCACCTGTTGCAAGCAAGCAACATAGCCATGGTGCGTAATCTAGAACTTTATGTTGTTGCACAGGGCATGCCAAAATAGCATCACGAGCAGTGAGAGGGCCTCAAAGGCAGCAGTTTAAAATTGAAATCGCTGGTAAAGATATGTCCCGAGAGCCCAGTTTTTTTAGGGTCTGACAATTTTGCTTCCTATGGCAGCTTATTTTCATTTACTATGACAAGCAGTTAATATATAAATGGCTGTATTATGACTCTTTTTAAAAATGAAATCCAGTATAGTTTTAGGGAATAGCTAATAAAAACTATAGGGGAATTCTCATTGTTTTTCCAAAAAATCTGGTACAATGCATCTTTCTCTCTATTTTTTTCTTCTGCTTCTCATAGTATTGCTTTCATTACTTCACGGAATGAATGGCACATAGTACAACGGCAAAAGCTTACAATTGCAGTGATGGTTTTTTTATCATACAGTTACTAAAAAAGAACATGGCACTGTCTTTTTTTATAAGTTTTTATACGTTTTAAGACTAGTCTGAGCCTTCGTACTCGTTCATTTGCATTTATCTGAATCTGTGCTTATCTTTACTTATATTCTTGATATGTCAACAGATGAAACTTATGATGGAATTTCTTCTTTCTTTTTTTGTTTTCCTTCATAAACAGTATTTTTTATCTCTCAGCTTTTTCTTGTATTGATGGCAGTCATTATAACATCTCAAAGGGAGGATTGGTAGATTTTTGTTTCATTGAAATATTCATGGCAGAAGAGTCCTTTTGTGCATTTGTTCCATTTATGCTACCATATCTTATGGATGTGATTACTGACACAGAAGATTTAGTGAAGGCTATAAATGGGGAATATTTTTGGATTGTTTTTGTTTTAAAATCAGTACACCACTTCGCATAAAGCCCATTTTTTATGTTTCAGGTGCGAGCCATACGTTTGACATTCGTGGGTGAAATGGGCTGGGAGCTGCACATTCCATCAGCATCGTGTGTTCCCGTCTATACAGCAATTATCCAAGCCGGCAAGGCTTTTGGTCTGGTGAATGCTGGGTACCGAGCTATCGACTCGCTAAGCATGGAGAAAGGTAAGAACTGAAACTTTGCCTTGCGTTGTTCCTATTCAACTTCAGGTAAACCTTACAAAGTGGCAGTAGTTCTCATACAGTGTTAATAACAACTAACTGAGCATAGACGAGTTTCAAAAGAGTCTGTTGCAGTGCCATCTGTACATATGTACAGGAAACGACAAATGGCCGCCATTGTGCATGAGTACTAGTCCAGTGCGTTTGGCCGGCATACGAGCCACCTGAATTCCACAAAATGTTCACGTCGAAATGAATTGTCTATCTCACGTTCATGCTTATTTTCATTCGCATGAGCTTTGTGTTCTTGAGCGTCTTTTTGTTTTCATGCACAGTGGCGACTTAGCCCAAAGTTGCATGAGCATTTCGGGGCTTTTCACAGTGGTGTTGGTATTTGTGAAACTGGTTCATAATGCCGAGGAAAGTGTTACAGATTGTGGGTTGAGGAACACGAACGTTTATTTACGCCAGGCCACACTCCGCCGGCAAACACCAACTGAGAACATGCGTATCAAAAACAACTCAGGACCACTTCAACACCGCCAGGTGGAGCGGCCACACATCACATGTTCGTAGCTGTCTTTCCTGTTGCCGCCAAACCTAGCGGCCACAGTCACACTACACAACACCCCTCCCCTCCAAGTTTGAACTCAGCAGTCAGCCAGGGCCAGTACGTAGTCTCTTAGATGGTGCGGGGTTCCCCGAGCACGCTGCGAGCGACGAAGGCACAGTGGTGGCACTAAAGGCTCGCCATTTGCCTCCACTGGGACAGTCAGTGGAACGGTTCCGCCCTCCTGTGGGGGCACACTGCTAACCACAGGAGTCGGCTGCTCCCCAGGTGCGTCTGGCTCCACAGGGGCCGAACTCGAGCCTTCAGGGGCCACCGGGACAGAACTCGAGCCTTCAGGGGTAGACGTTGACATCGGTCGTCTTTCAGGCTGCGGTCTTTCCAGTTCTGCACCCACCGTTTGGGTAGGCCCGACCGTCCGGCGACGGAGTTGGTCCACATGCCTGCGCAGTACTCGACCATCAGGGGCCGTGACCTCATAAGATATTGGTCCGGTTGCACGGGAGATCACTGCTGGAATCCACAGAGGCCCCTGAGCATAGTTACGTGCGAAGACAGGGTCTTCAGGCTGAAACGTGCGTGGTTTGGACGGGGAATCTGCCAACCGTGTGGACTTCTCTGGGGCCCGATCAGGGTGCAGGCGGTCCAACATCGTTGACAACTTGCGGCCCATCAGGAGCTCGGCCGGGGATCGCCCCGTAGTCGTGTGTGGGGTTACGTGCTGCTGCAGTGTGAAATCTGCCAGGCGCCGTGCCCAGTTCCCCTGGATGATGCGAGATAGGCCTTCCTTGGTAGTGCGTACCATCCTTTCTGCCTGGCCATTCGTAGATGGGTGGAATGGTGCCGAAGTTACCTGGCGGATCAGATTGCTGTCCAGGAACTCTCGAAACTCTGTGGACTTAAACTGAGCTCCGTTGTCTGAGACAATGGTGTCTGGGAGACCATGCGTGGCAAACAGTTTCCGTAATGCACTGATTACTGTCTGTGACGTCATAGAGGATGTTGGGATGACCTCCAGCCACTTTGAATACGAATCCACGACGATTAAGAAGGTCTGCCCTTGAAAGGGACCGGCAAAATCCATATGGAGGCGGGACCATGGGTTCCGAGACGCCTCCCAAGGGTGGACGGGTGCTCGAGGCATCTCTGGCCGCGTCTCCTGACAAGAGGAGCAGCATCGGACCCATTCTTCGATGGCAGCATCCATGCCTGGCCACCACACATAGCTGCGGGCAAGTGCCTTCATCCGGATAATACCAGGGTGCCCAGAATGCAGTGCTTCCAGCACCCGGAACCGCAGCTTTTGTGGAATCACCACACGGTCACTCCAGAGTAGGCAACCCTTGTGGGCAGTCAGTTCGTGCTGCCTTGATGTGAAGGCAGAAAACTCTGGGCCCATGCTGCCCCTTGGCCACCCCTTCCAGACCCAGTTAAGAACACGTGAAAGGGTGCGATCTTTGGCAGAGTGGGTGGCAATGTCCTCTGCATGGAGGGGTGGTTCTGGCAGCGCATCCAGGAGCATGACAACCTCTGCGGGAGAGGGGTCATCGTGGCACTGGTGCTGTAAGGGCAGTCTGCTGAGGCCGTCCGCATGGCCCAAGTGCCTCCCAGCCCGGTGGAGCAGCGTATGTTGGTATCCATTCAGGAAGATAGACCAGCGCAGCATCCGCGGAGACAGCATCTGTGGTGTCTGGCGGTCAGACGTGAACAACCCGAGCAGTGGCTTGTGGTCCGTCTGGATCTGAAAAGGCCGGCCAAACAGGTAGTCGTGAAACTTTCGACGCCTGCAACCACGGCAAGTGCCTCCTTATCGATCTGCGCATAGTTTCGCTCTGCACTCGACAGGGTCCTTGAATAAAAGGCGACCGGTGCTTCTGTGCCGCCGGGCAATCGGTGGCTCAACACAGCTCCTATTCCGTATGGGGACGCATCACAGGCAAGGATGAGAGGTTGCTTCTCATCATAATGCGTCAAGACTTGATTGGATGCCAAGAGTTCTTTCACGCTTTCAAACGCTCTTTGTTGTGTTTGGCCCCACACAAAGGTGGCCTTCTTGTCCAAAAGTCGGTGTAGTGGTTCCGCAACAGTGGCCTTGTGTGGCAAGAACGCATGATAGAAGTTCACCAGTCCCAGGAATGCCTGGAGTTCGGTCTTGTTTGACGGGCGAGGTGCACCAAGAATGGCCTGTGTTTTTTCTGGGGCCGGATGGATGCCCTCGGCGTCTATTCGAAACCCCAAGAACTCGACTTGGGCGACACCCAGCTGGCACTTCTCTCTTTTTACCTTCAGCCCAGCATCCTGGAAACGGCGAAGGACCTCGCGAAGGCGAGAGAGCAATTCTTGACCTGACGCCCCTGCAATTAGCACATCATCAAAATATGGAATTACACCTGGTATTCCACGTAGGAGGGTTTTCATTAGATTTTGAAAGATGCCAGGTGCGACACTGACACCAAACTGCAATCGGCGTACCCTGAACGCCCCACGATGCGTTACGATGGTCTGTGCTGCTGCAGACTCATCGTGACAGGCAGCTGCTGGTAAGCCTGGGCCAAGTCGAGCTTTGCAAAAATGGTTCCGCCTGAGAGAGAAGCCAATACGTGGCTGACCACCGGCACCGGATATGCATGCTGCTGGAGGGCCTTGTTAATGGTACACTTGTAGTCTGCACAGATGCGGATGTCTCCATTTCCCTTCAATGGTGTGACAATAGGGGTTTCCCACTCCGCGCAGTCCACTGGCTCCAGAACACCCTGCTGTAGCAGCTTGTCAAGCTCGGCATCGATCTTTTGGCGCAGTGCAAAGGGCACCCTCCTTGCCTTTAGGCGGACTGGCACCACCTCCGGGTTCAAGGCCAACTTCACAGGTGGTCCCTTGTAGCACCCCAGTCCCCCGTCAAAGACAACAGCAAACTCCTCAAACAGCTTGTCAAATGCCGTGGCCAGTTCGTCCATGCGATGCACTCCGGTGACCTTAATTCCTAATGCTGGAAACCAGTCTAGTCCAAGGAGGCTTTGACGCTGCCCTTTGACAATGACAAGTTTCAGTGGGCCAGCAAAACCCCTGAATTTTACTGTAACTGTGGCCATCCCTTGCACTGCTATGCAGTTTCCCTGATAGTCATTCATAACGACGTCGAGTTGCTTCAACTTCGGGATGCGCCCGAAGACGAGGGGGAAAGATACGGGGAAAACGAGGAGGAAAGACGAGGGGGAAAGATACGCCTCGTACGGCGTATCTTTCAGCTGGTCCGGCGCGACGAGGACATCATCGCTGCCCTTCGAAATCATCTTTCGCCGAGGGGGATAGGGGATGTTAGTAGTAATTGGAATGTAAATCTGAAGCAATGAAAGTGGACGAAAAGATGAGTTGCTGCTCCCAGGGACTGAACCTGCAGATTTTAAATAATGCGTCTGATGCTCTACCATCTGATCTGCAGTGGCAGTCATCCCTCCGTTCCATTTTGTGGGGTATAGGTGTGCATTTAAAATTGGGAGTGTTAGTCAGCAGTGCTAGTAGCCATGACGAGAAGTGTGGAACACTCTTTTTCTGCCTGTCGACGTTATGTAGCACGTGAGTTTAACGCGAGCTGGCAGCTGACCAATAATCCCTTGCATACTACCTGAAGGGGTCAAATCTGCCAGAATAACACCCTCACTTTGAATGAAAGAAAGAAGGGAAAACCGCAACATGTGAGGAGCAGATGAGATTTCATTTCATTTCATTTTATTACCTTAAAGGTCCCCAGGGGGACATTACATAAGGGGTGGGGTTACAAAAAACGTACAAAAAAAGCCATGAATTAGCTTGAAAAATGGCTTGTGACGCTATGCATATATGTTGATGGACAGGTGATTGCTGCAATATGGTGGGGGAGGTCATTCCAGTCTTTTGCTGCACGAAGAAAAAATGAGGCAGCAAAAGTAACGGTGCAGGAACGTTGACGGGCAACTTGAAAGACATGGCCAATGCGATATGACCTGCGAAATGGGGGGAAATGTAAGGTTCGATTGCAAGTGGACTGTGAAAAAGTTTATGAAACAAGCAATGGGTGGCAATGCGGCGGCGGGAAGATAGAGGGGACAGGCCAATTTCTTCTTTTAAAGATGACACGCTAATGTGATAGGCATATGAGGAATGAATGAATCTAGTAGCACGGTTTTGAAGTGATTCGAGTGCAGTAATGAGATACGCGTGTTGTGGGCTCCAAATTGACGATGCATATTCAAGCTTGCTTCTTACGAGGGACTGATATGCTAATAATTTTACATGGCGGGGTGTGTTGCGCAGATGACGTTTTAGGAAGCCGAGAGTACGATTAGCAGCTGCGATGATAGTCCGGATGTGCTCAGCCCAAGTTAGGTCACTGCACAAAGTTAGGCCAAGGTATTTGTAGGATTGCACAAGTTGAACAGGAGTGTTAGAGATTACGTAGGAAGTGGTGAGCGGGTTATGGCGACGCTGAAACGACACAAGTTTACATTTGTTAGGATTAAGTTCCATTTGCCACCGTTCACACCAACGCTGTACTTGGTTAATGTCACTTTGGAGGCTAATTTGATCAGATACATTCGTTACTGTGTGGTACAAAACGCAGTCATCAGCAAACATGCGTATGTTACAAGTTAAGTTCGTTGGTAGGTCATTAATATATATTAGAAATAACAAGGGGCCAAGAACGGAACCCTGAGGGACACCTGATGTAACTGGAATAAAGTTGGAGAGCTGATCATTTACAAGGACAGATTGGGAACGGTTATGTAAGAATTCTTGGATCCAGATTAAGACTGCGGGATGTAAGTTTAAGTGGGAGAGTTTCAGTAACAGGCGTTTGTGAGGTACCTTATCAAATGCTTTGGTGAAATCTAGAAATATGGCGTCGGTTTGAAGGTTATTATCGAGATTGGAATGAAGGTCATGAACAAAAAGTGCTAGTTGAGTTTCGCATGAAAACCCTTTTCGGAAGCCATGTTGTGCAGGATGAAAAAAATTAACCTTGTCAAGAAAACTGATAATGTGAGTGAATATGACGTGTTCCATGATTTTGCAAGGCACTGAAGTTAATGAGATGGGACGATAATTTAGAGGCGGAGAAACAAAGCTTGTTGTACCTGCATGTAAAGTGTAGGTGTGAAAAGTGCATGTACTGCATTAGTGGAGTTCTGCGCATTCAGCTGGATGGCCTGATAGGCTGCTTGGTTTCGTTGTTGGGAAATCGTAACATTGTGCTTAGCCATTGTGCTTGGCTAGTCATTTGATGAATCTACAAATGATACTTTGTAAAATATGTAATATAACTTTTGCTAATGCTGTCAATGCTACCTTTTGGATTTTTGACCTTTTGGATCAAGCTGCTACATTTCTCGAGTGCAAGTGCTGCAACTCAGTTGCACTCTGAATGCTTGGATATGCTTGACGATGCTCACAATGTGGTTGTAAGTAGGACTCTGGGCCAAAGCGGCTGTGACCTGCCAAAGCCACCATGAAGGAGGCCTTTGGTGTTAGGGCCGAATGTTCAGGACATTTTTAGCAGATATGTTCACATTATGCACATGAAAAACAAGTAAAAGCTAGAATTATAATTTTCTATTCAGCTGCCTTCCTATGGCTATGTATCGCTTTAAAACCCCTGGCATCCTCTATCATTGGTGTTAAAATAAGGACAGGAGGGGTGCAAAAGTCCATTGGGTGCTGGGTGATTGTGTGCTGCACCTCCCGAGCTCAAACCAATTTCTTCCACTACCAGGTTAACGCTTTGACATGTTATGTACACAATAGACCGTTTTTAAGCACGCCAGCGCTGCCAACAGGCACGCAAGTGCTCGTGGGAAAAGTGTGGATGCCGCAGCAGCTGTTCTGACGAGTGCAGGGCCTCACACTTTAGTGTTCCACTTGCACGATGCCATCACCTCTCAGATAATATGAATTTCGCTAAGTACAGCATATTACCACGTTACCCTATCACGAGCTTCAGTGTTTAGCTTGAATGGTCTCTAAGCCTTCCATCTGTCCAATTGTCGGACCAGCTGAGCAGCTCAGATTTCTTCACCTTTCTCTTTTTTTAGTGCCACTATGCCTTGCAGCACGAAAGAAAAAAAAATGAAAAGATACAATCGATTGCCAAAGAAGTGCACGAGCGGCCTGCAATTCGTGGAATCTTTAGTAATCAATGCCCACCAATCATGCTGTTGATTACACTGTGAGCTTCTGATAGTTAATAGAGTAGAAAGTATAGTCGGCATTTAGTAAAATAAGAGGCATTCACTAGACATTGTGTGCATAGCACGCACAATTGGTAAGAAATGATAAGTGCCTACCAATTTTCTTTGGCTACAGGTTGAAATAAAACTTAGAGCACAAAAAGAAAGAAGCAGGACAAGGACAGAAATACTCACACCACAAGTGATTGCTCATAACTGAATGTTTATTGCATGTGTGAAAAACATACGAATATGAAGATGCATCATGCCTGTCATAATGAGGTGTAAAAGTATTCAAACAACTCAAGGCGTGTGTTTACAGTTGATTAATATAGCTGAATTCCTTGTTATGTAAAGAAAGTTGACTTTAACAAAGTGTGGTATTCTTTATGATACAGTATGTCTCTTGAGAGTCCTCGTGTGACCTGATCAAGGTACAATAAACAATTGCTGTGCTTTCATATGAGGGATTACATTTGCATGACTGTCAATGTGATGCTCTTTGAGGTGCGTGTCTGGCTGACTAGTCTGGCCGTGGTACTCGTTAACACATGAAAGAGGAATTTGATGAACACCACCTACACAACTTCTGGCGTGCCTTTGAGCACATTTTTTTTTTGTCAACAGGAGACCTCGGCGACTGTTTGCGCACTACGGAACCAATGTGACTATGCTTGTTTGGTGCTGAAAACACTAGTCAGCCCATATCGTTTTTTTACGTCTTTCAGGCCATGTGACTTCTTAGGCATGTGTGGAATAACTGCAGTGTTCCTACTTTATTCATTATTTGTGTGTGGAAGACATCCATATTTATCTTTCGCTGCAATGAGAATGAGCTTTTTGCAAACCGATGCAATGATACGCATGATATGCCGCCTTCGCGAGGTGATCAGTGTGCAGCTTGATGCTACTGCACTGTTTATAAGCGCAAGTTTTTCGTTTTGCAACACTGTGCTTAAGCATGACATCACAACTCATAATTTAACAATATTCGAATGCGTCAACACAAAATTTATCACTGGTTTTGCTGAACATGAACTACCAGCAAACATGCTCTGCAGTGAAACTTAGCATTTACCAAGAAACTTCAAATTACCAGAGGAAGGCACCTCGAAAATTAATTTAGTCCCAGCACGTGTAAATGTATTCACTTGCTTATACAGCACTTGACTCGTCAATTTAAATCAAACAATAATTTATATAAGTGTACCTGAATACTGTAATACCTCTCTGCAGTTTGTTGTTAACAACACGATCACAAACTTCTATGGCAGCAACTCTTTCATTACCGCGCAAAAATGGTTGTCTTTCATGTCTCAAGAAGATTGTTTTTGCCAGTTTGAAAAGTACTCCAGCATGCATTGCAGCATACCAAACTTGCATAAATTTCTGGCAATTATTACTGCCCAAGATAGTCAAATTGCGAAGCTGACACTTTAATTCTATATTTGGCTTTCAGAGGTTCTTTTTATTACAGAACTTCGATGCTACTGTAGCATAATCATGAGGGGCACGCACTTCTTGCAAGTTCATCAGCCTAGTGCACTTTTTCAACAATATACGCACATTAGTTCGCTCAAAGGTCTGTCAAAAATCACTATGTTCCCAAAACCGGCACATTCAAATTGATTCTGAAAGCTGAGTGGCTGGACTAACTACTAGAAAGTGCTGAGTGCACGAGAAATAAATTTAACATGCCAATTCGACGATCCAATAGCGTCGATCACCGGTGATCGATTTGAATAGGAGTGGTATCAAAAGAGTTAAAGGGAGATGCGAGTCGAAAAACACATCTTTTTTTTCAAAATTACATATTTTTCCTGTTTATTTGCTTTCACAAGCTGTGTTTCTATACTTTCATCATGAAACAAAAAAACTGAAGAAGTAGGTTAAAATCGCTTTTCAAAAGCTCAAGCTGGCTACTAAATATTAAGGAGAGCCCATTTTCAAGAGGCTCCTGGAAATTGTCACCTGACTGCTTGTCATTTCATTTCGCATGAGGAGTTCACTAAAGCTACATGCTCAAAATAACCATAATTTCCATGCTCTCATGATAGAAGAAATCATCTTAAAAAACGTATCTTTTCCGCATAGATGGGCTTTCACTTATAGTACCTTTAAAATAGGTTTTTCTCAAATACACTTTAGGGCAAGTTCTTGAGTTTGGACATCATGTTCTTGATACTTCTGATAGCCTGATCGGGAGGGAATTTTGACCACATACTTTTTATCATGTTAAGGGTGCAAGTATCTTGTATAAATTTGATATTGCTTGTATAATTAACATGAGGCTGAAGTAAGCAAGTATTATGGGCTGAGTATTCTAAGAATTCTTACGTTACCGTTTTTCTTGTCCATTGAAACATTGTATGTACAGTTTCTTGATAGTTATTAGCATTCTACAGTTGATGTGGAGCAATATGAGCCAATAATTGCTCAGAACCATACATGTTTAGGGATATAAAAAATCTGTCCAAAACAAACTATTGTTAAGGCACAAAATGAAAACTGTGAAACTTACTATAAAACTAAATACATACTTGAAATCAGCTTAAAAGCCTATATATTCAGTAAATAATTTCATTGCCCTAGGCTGCAGAATAAGGTAACATTTTGTTTGCCGAATCGCATCTCCCCTTAGGTGCCATAGAGGCTTGTGAACAAGTAATCGTTGGATAAATGTGAACTCACAATGCTAATGAAAGTAATGTTCGAGCACACGTACTGGCACGCGAAAAAAACTCGCATAGCCGTTGAACTTTTACATTCGATATACATAATTTCGGTAAAATATCTACACTGTCTGACTGGGTTATTCCTTTCACATGTCATTCGTAGAGATTCATGCAGGTGCAATCGGTTACGTTTAGTACACATAGTCAATGAGCAGCAACGCGTTATTTTCATTGCATACTGCCATGATGCCACCAAACAGCAGGCAAAAGAACAGCCAGCTCGCTCAATGTGCAGAATTTCCCCATAGTGCTCCGCGTACCTACGGGGCATTCTGGGATTGTTTAAAAAAGGTCTGTTGTGTACACAACTTGTTTTCTCCATTTGTAACAACCTGGGGTCAATAAAGAGCAAGATACATTGAGCTTTAGATTAAATGGACCTCCTGCATAATAAATTTTGTCTTCATTTACCTAACTTCATTTTTCAGTGTACTGTTGTATATGATCAATTTTGCTGAAGACATTAAGCAGTTCCATGAGCAATTCTATGAGCTCGTTCCCGCAAGCCACGTCAAAAGTATTTTTCGTTTCTCCAAATGGATTTGCTAGAAAAAGAACTTGCATTTTATTTATGGCATTGGGTCTCATTCGATGTTATAATAGAATGAAATAAATGAATAAATGAAGAATTAATTGCTATAGCCATGTAAATAGACATGTGATGAAATGTTTTTGCAATAGAATTTCGAGTACCTTGAAATATTGTATCAGTTTGGTGTATCTATAGATAGTTCCTCATAGGTGGTGTCTGAAAGGGTTAATATATATCTAGCCAAGGTGGTAGTAGAAACATTTATTACCATTGAAAAGCACAGGTACGGAGCCCCTTACACGGCACGTGGGTGCTCACTCATTGTGAGGAGGCACTTTACAAAGTGAAGGAAAGCCCTTGAAGTGCAGTCCTATGCATCGTCGCGGAGGAGATGATGCAACGCTGATTGAAAGCTGGAGCGCTGGTCATGATATTAAATTCAATCAATGCACCGACATCTTTTTCTATGCCATTAACAGGACTTATCATTGCACAGCAACATATTGCAAGTGGTTTTTAAAATTCGTGGCCTTTCTGAATACCTGTAATCTGACTAGCAGCCAAGTGCTGTAACCACTATGCATCATCGCAGCAAACACGCATAGTACCGTTGTGCCCACGTGCTTTCATTATAAAGGATATCATACTACTCCAGGGGGTAAAAGTTAATATAAAGCCCTCCACTATGGTGCATAATTCATGATAGTTTTTGAAAGTGAAACTCCAGAATATAATGTTCAAAATTATGTTCTTTGACAAAAGGTGAAGAGCAGTAAGTAATGTGGCTCTGGGCAGTGGGGGCTCGCAGCAAAAATTTCCGCACTAAATTTAAGAAGCCTACTAAGAATGGCACAAAAGCAGAATATTTGTACTATTAACGAAAAAATACAAAGATAATGCTCCCTTATTATTGGTAGTAGACGTACTTGGCCACATAAAGCACGTTTTGCTCACTGAAAGGTGCTCACCATAGAAACACATTACCAATATTATAAATCTCTAAAACAACAGATTTGGCTTTGTGCAACTGTAAGAGCAAACCAAGTGAAACACACAACATTTAACAATGTCATAGGCAATCGCAAAGGGCTAGAACACATATCTGTTGTGCACAGAGCAGAAGGAAAACCCCAGCACAACACTAGACTCCTGGCATGCTGCAAAGATGAGATATAGATTAATTTGCACGACTTATATTTCTTTATATACAAAGGTGAAGTATACCAATATGCATAAATATATATATATTTTGAAAGCAAATACATGATCTGCAAATGATGTGCCTAATGCATCATATTTTGCTTGAAACTTTTCACTGTGCCCCGCAGGGGCGCCTGCGCAAGTAGGCGTTTGGTGTGTAGCGACACCACGGACCCGAGCTAACGGGGGAGTTTCTACTCCCTCCCACGCCTAGCCGTGCGTGGCTTTGCCGTGTCCGGGGAAAAGGGGATCCTGGGGGTTGAGCCGACGCTGGGTGATTGGACCTTGAAGGCCCCCCGGCAGAGGCAACACACCCCTTTGGCCCCGGCTTCACGTAGACGGCACCCCTGGGCTGACCCACCCAGGGGAAATCGGCAGTCGCCTTTTCCTATCTCTCTCTCCCTACATCTTCGTCTTTCTTACTTTTTTAGCTTTCCTGTCTACTTCTCTCTTCTGTTTACTTCCAATTTTCCTGGCGGCAAGGGTTAACCCTGTGCAAATAGCCTACCTTGGTCTAGGCGCATTGGGTTATGGCAGTGTTGTACGGCTGACGTCTGCAAGCTTTCAGCACCTGCAAACTTGCAGCGTCCCCTTGTTGGGCTCCGTGGTGGGTGGCCGCCAACGCTGCTGAACAAAAATAAGACCGGCATGCATGGAGCATTCCCTCAACTGTCTGATCGTACCGGCCTAAAGCGGGTACGCACCGACGACATAAATTTCTTCAACCAGCCAATAGAAACTTTTCCCCACTACCACGTCATTCACTGTGAAAAAACCGGAAAGCAAGCCAGGACCGTATCTCCTTTCGTAGTTGCCAGGTGTCTTACTGAAACTCTCGGGGCTGGATACAAAGTAACGAAGATGGCTAGCGGAGATCTTCTCCTAGAAATTCGGGACAAAGCACAATTTGTAAAGCTAGACAGCCTCTCAACGTTTGGTGACGTACCGATCACCGTAACACCACACAGATCCATGAACATCACTCGCGGAGTGGTATCTGATGCAGACCTACTTGAACTCACCGAAACTGAACTTTTGGAAGGGTGGAAGAGCCAAAACGTCACTAATGTACAGAGAATTATCATCAGAAGAGATAATAAGGAAATACCGACGAAACACTTAATACTCACGTTTGCATCCAGTAAACTACCAGATTCCATTCAAACAGGGTACACCAAGACATCTATCAGGCCGTATATACCAAACCCTCGTCGTTGCTTCCAATGCCAGAGGTATGGCCATGGCTCTAAAACCTGTCGTGGTCGCCAGACCTGTGCACAATGTGGAGTCCTAGGCCACGTGTCTGAGAACTGCAAACAACCGCCACACTGTGCAAACTGCGAAGGAAACCATGCCGCATATTCACGCTCCTGCACATATTGGAAAAAAGAAAAAGAAATAATTACATTAAAGGTAAAGGAGAACATAACATTTAAGGAAGCACGGCGAAGAGTCGCTCCATTCTATGGACCTACATACGCTGATGCGGCGCGTCAGGGGAACCGCCGCTCCAGCCTTCACAACTCCTTCGGCCCACGCATACCGAGCCGGCAGTGGTGGCACCTGCCCCAAGGCGGCTGTAGCCCAGGCTACACCGCCTACTCCCAAACAGAGACCGGAGACTCCAGAGTCCTCGGGTCTCAAGGCCTCCCCTCACCAGGCGAGGCCCGTAATCCGAACTAACAGCCCGCATGTGCGGGCATCCAGTGCCTCCGAGGAGGCAATGGATACGTCGGCGCCCTTGGTGCCGAAAGAGCGGCGTGGCTCCTTGGAGCGCGCCAAGAAAACGAAAAAGCAAATAACAGGGCCCGGTGACGGCCCTGTTAAGTGAACTCAAAGTCCCTGTCTAAACAGCCACTCGCTTTTCGTACACACAGCACTATTTTACATTCACCATGAACACTCAAATTATACAATGGAACGTCAGGGGCCTCCTCAGGAACCTTGACGACATCCAAGAACTCTTACATGAACACTCGCCAAAAGTGCTGTGTGTACAAGAAACACACCTTAATTCAAAACACACAAATTTTCTTCGTAAATACGTTATTTTTCGAAAGGACCGAGATGATGCCATGACATCATCCGGAGGTGTTGCCATCATAGTAAATCAAGGAATTGCATGCGCACACTTACAACTCCAAACATCCCTTGAGGCAGTGGCTGTTCGAGCGGTTCTTTTTGATAAACTGATCACAATCTGCAGTATTTACATTCCTCCTAGCTATCAGCTGCAAAAACGTGATTTATACTCTTTAATTGATGAACTTCCGGAGCCCTATGTTCTCCTTGGAGACTTCAATGCGCATAGCAGGCTATGGGGTGATTCTCGGTATGACGCGCGAGGTCGACTGATCGAACAGTTCCTTCTCTCGTCGAGCGCGTGTCTCCTGAATCGAAAAGAACCAACCTATTATAATCTCGCTAATAACACCTACTCCTCCATAGACCTAAGCATAGCATCTCCATCTCTTGTGCCTCTGCTCCAGTGGAAAGTCGTCAGTAATCTGTACGGAAGTGACCACTTTCCCGTAGTTTTGAGCACAACTACAGCAACTGAGTGTACACCCCGTGTTCCCAAATGGCTCATAAACAGAGCCGACTGGGAACGGTTTCTTACCCTCGCTCGTATAGATTGGAGTGACATATGTACTTTAAGCATTGATGTTGCTGTCGACTACTTCACAGCTTTTTTGATTGATGCTGCAACAAAATGCATCCCACAAACAAATGGGCACCCAGGAAAACGGCGTGTGCCATGGTGGAACTCTGAATGCCGAAACGCGCGCAAACAGCAAAACAGAGCTTGGAGGCTGCTTCGGAACTCACCGACAGCCGAAAATCTTGAAACCTTCAAGAAAATAAAGTCTCAAGGCAGGAGAACGCGTCGGCAGGCCAGAAGAGAAAGCTGGCAGAAGTTTTTGTCAGGGATCAATTCATACACACAGGAGGCTAAAGTCTGGAACATGGTCGGTAGGATAGCAGGAAAACAAGTACACACACTTCCACTCGTGGACACTCGGGGTGATACCTTGGAAGATCAGGCAAACTTCCTCGGTGCACACTTCGAACAGGTGTCCAGCTCATCCCACTATACTGACACTTTCCAAAATACAGAACAAGAATAGAAAAGCAGAAACTTGAACACAAATGCACTAGATCCGAGGCATATAACCAAGCTTTCAGTCTAGCTGAGCTGCAAATGTCTCTAAACTCCTGCAGTACTTCTGCCCCAGGTTCTGACCGTGTGGTGTATGAAATGTTAAAAAACCTACCAATCGAAACACGAAAAACCTTACTTTGTTTGTACAATGCTATCTGGTTTTCTGGCGCTATCCCTGCCTCCTGGAAAGAGGCTATTAATATTCCCATTTTGAAAGAGGGCAAAGACCCTTCTTTACCCTCGAGTTATAGGCCTATAGCACTTACAAGCTGCTTGTGCAAAGTCTTCGAAAAATGATAAACTGCCGACTTGTACATTTCCTTGAAACAAATAATTGCTCGACCCATTTCAGTGCGGGTTTCGAGAAGGTAGATCCACCACAGACCACCTTGTTCGTATCGAGGCACAGATCAGAGACGCCTTCGTCCATAAACAATATTTTCTCTCTGTGTTCCTCGATATCGAAAAGGCTTATGATACAACATGGCGTTTCGGCATTCTAAGAGACCTTTCCCACCTTGGCGTGCGTGGAAGAATGTTTCACATAATCAAAAGTTACCTGTCAAACCGGACATTCCGTGTCCGAGTGGGCACGGTTCTTTCCCAAACATTTGTTCAGGAAACAGGCGTGCCACAAGGTGGTGTACTTAGCTGCACACTTTTTCTCATAAAAATGAATTCCTTGCGCTTGTCCATCCCTCGCAATATGTTTTATTGCACATATGTCGATGACGTCCAGCTTGGCTTTAGGTCTTGCAATCTGCCATTGTGTGAGCGGCAGGTTCAGTTAGGTTTAAACAAGCTCTCCAAATGGGCAGAGGAAAACGGATTCCGACTGAACCCACAAAAAAGCACGTGTGTTTTGTTCTCTCGAAAGAGAGGCATGCACTCGGAACCTGACATTCGACTGAACGGGCAACGTCTGTCCGTCAAAGCCGAGCATAAATTCTTAGGCCTAATCTTGGACAACAAGTTGTCCTTCGTGCCGTATATCAAGTATCTAAAAACAAAATGTTTAAAAGCCATGAATGTTTTAAAAGTGTTGTCACGTACTACTTGGGGTAGTGATAGGCAATGCCTCATGAACCTCTATAGAAGCCTCATTCGCACCCGCTTAGATTATGGGGGCGTTGTTTATCAGTCAGCGACTCAAAGTGCCTTGAAGATGCTGGACCCCGTACACCATTTGGGCATCCGCCTTTCTACGGGTGCTTTTCGCACCAGCCCCGTAGAAAGCCTTTATGTTGAGTCAAATTTCCTGAAGGTGAAAGCAGACAACAGGCACCCCTCATACTCTACTATTAATGACTTGTCGAGCTCCATTCTTTTTCAAAACAGGCCTTCAATGAGGCAGCCCTTCTCAGTTCGCCTGAAGGGTCTAGCTGAGGACACTGGAGTGTCACTCGAACACAGTTTAATGGCTCCTGTAGCATACCCGCCACCGTGGCAGTGGCAGACTATAGATTGCGATGTGTCTTTTTTAGAAGTTACTAAACATGCGCCTATTGCCCATATTCGAACATACTTCTTGGAACTTCAACACAAATACACACGTCCTGAGTTTTTTACAGATGCCTCTAAGTCTAACTCCTCTGTGTCCTACGCTGCTGTTGGCCCTTCCTTTTCGGATGCTGGCCCTCTACATCCACGCACAAGTATCTTCACAGCGGAAGCTTACGCGATACTTGTGGCAGCTAAACACATAAACAATTACAAATACAAAAGCAGTAATTTATACAGACTCCCTCAGTGTAGTAACGGCTCTGCACACTCTTAAAAAACACAAAAACCCAGTCCTTGTCTCACTTTACTCCATTTTATGCACCCTCTACGCACTCAACAGACATGTTGTTGTGTGCTGGGTGCCAGGGCACCGTGAGATTCAAGGCAACGTGATGGCGGATCAGCTTGCTGCATCCGCCCACGAAAGCACCGCCATTACACCGACATCAATCCCGGCCCTTGATCTTAAGCCGTCTCTCAAACGAAAACTCAGGGACTACTGGCAGGGCAAGTGGGATACACACACACAAAACAAACTACACGTTATCAAGCCACACCTTGGTCATTGGCCACCAGTAACAAAATCACGTCTAACAGAGGTAACACTAACAAGACTCAGGATAGGACACATATACACGACACACACACATCTTTTTTCCGGTGGTGATCCACCATTGTGTGATAAATGTGGTGAGGCATTAACAGTTCTTCACGTTTTAATTCAATGTAAATATTTAGACACTCTAAGAAGACAACACTTCCCACTATCCTACCGACAACATATACCTTTACACCCTGCAATGTTCGTCGGTAGGGAACCGCTTTTTAGTCACAAATCATTATTAGCGTTTTTAAAGGAAATTCATAATTTTCATATCATATACCCAGGCATACCGTAGCACGACCTCTCTAGAGAGGTTTTTGCTGCGGTGGCTACACAGGAAAGCACTTGCCTCACGGCCCTTGCACGCAAGGGTACTAACGTGTGAGGTACTTGTGCTAAAGTCATACATGTCCATCATCGTTTTTCATTATCACGAACTTTTGTCACCTATTCACACCATGCACACCTTTCACGGCATAGTCATGATTTTATTACTTGTATGTTTTTACCCGCTTTACTGCGAGGAATTTTATGGCCCTTATACAGCCGCTAATCACAACCATTGTCCACGTTGCTGTCTCATGAACTGGCGCTCTTTGGCCATCAAATGGCCCTTGCGCCAAAAAACACCATATATCATCATCATCAACTTTTCACTGTGCTTTCTCTCGATCATAATAACAGTCCAAGAACAACAGATTAACAACAAGCATTTGTCTTAACAACCAACTTGTTTGAATTACTAAAGTTACGAGCTTTCTCTGCAACTGAAATGTCAAAATTACCGAGTTGAAAAGCACTGTTGCTTCTATGCCTGATTTCAGCTCACATAAGCCACCATAATCAGATCTCTACATTCAGGTGTTGAGCAGCTAAATATGGTGTGCAAATATGCCAGCAACAATGCAATGAGTGATAGATAGATTTGCTTGAAGAAATAAAGTAGTGCAGAAAGAATCATACCAAGCAGGATTTGGCAGCATGCTGTCTTCTGAAATGCAATTTCCTTTTGGCACCTAGCAAAATGTAATTTGTAGCCACCTTATTTGAAAGCACATCTCTTTTCATTCTCTTTACCGTGTGTGGCAAGCTAACCTCACTAATTTTTTTCCAATGTGTTTTCTGTAAAAGCAACAAAACACAACACTTGCGGAGAGAGGTGACATGCTAGTACATAAATTCATCCAGCCAAAAAATTACACAAATACATTTCAGAGCTAAATATTTTAAATGATTTAGATCCACACGTCTCTTTGTCATTATAGGATTGTGTCCTGAAAGTCGTAGCAGTTGGAGACTTGTGCAACTTTATCCCCTATTTGCCAGAAACAGTCCCCTCCTTCAGCTTCCCTAAACTGGCAAAAAATTAAGTTTTCTTACTTTGTTTTTAAACTTTTCTCCACACATTTCTCAGCGCCAGCCACAAAGAACATTAAAGTAAAAGCTTGTTAGTTTGACTGTCACGGTACCAACAAAATTATCCAAATTAAACGAATGCTGAATTACCCAAAGTACCAAGAACACAACAAGCAACTCTATTAATGATTGCGTTTTTATTTCCTCGATGAACACATAAATCGAGTGCCTGCTTCGCATAAGAGCAGCGTGAAAGCTCCCACTTTCGTCATTCACAACATTCATCACGTGAGTGCGGCTGAAGACCGCTGTCTACAGCCAAAGCGTGGTCTAACCACTACTACAATCAAGTGCATGAAACATTTTTTTTGTTGCAATGATAGTTCATCCTGATTGTTTATCCAGATAAAATTCCTACAACAGCAGAGAACACCTACTAGCCACTTGACATAAGCTGAAGAGCCTGCTGAGAGGGACGATATCGACAATATCGCGAGGCTGGCTGTGACACCTTCTCTAACAAGGCACTGAAATGAACAGGCCCATGAAACACCTGCAGGTATCCTGTTTTGGCACATCGTAAACACTGTACCGCAAGTTCGACGACGATGAACTTACCTCTGTATCTGCTCTGAGACCTTTCAAAGTTTTCAACGTCCACAGTATCGCTGTACAAAAGCTGAACCACGCAGCTGAAGACATAAAGTTTCTCACTCGCGTGCACACAGCTGCTTCGAATAAAAAAGGCAAAACAACACAACTATGGCAAATTATTTTGCTGGAATTTAGTAAATGCGAAGTTCATGTTTTATTTAATTACAAATATGTCATGAGTTAATTACTGGAAGCAAGTAACACATTTTTTTGCATTGTTTCAGGTTTTGAAAGACTTGTGTAATGGTGTGGTGTTTAAACAAAGTTCATCCGAATTGTCATTCACGAATGCGCACAGCTTTCTTGTTTTGAAGACGTGAAGTAGTCCCAATTAAATACATAATCTGTATTCTGACAGTATACCTCATCATTAGTGCTTATTTATTTTTATAACATCAATATTTTCCTCTTTTTTTTATTTCACTCGATGATCATCTATGAGCGAAGCAAAATGTAGCTAGTTTCATTCTGTGTGCGGTGGGCGCCAAGCCGCAGTCAGAATTACCAAAGCAGGTTGAGAACGCAAAATGTGTATGGAAGTACATTTTTTTACGGATGTCTGAGACATCATTAGGATATCCCTTGTGGGAAATTATAAACTAAAATTGTAATGAATGTCCATTTGCTATCCCTCACAGGTCCGTTGACGTCTGCAAATGTTCGGAATTGTTTCGGTTGTCCAACGGATATTGTGTTTTGATTGGATATACACTAAATTTAGTATTGTGTGAAGGGACTGTATGACACATATAAATTACAAGTGATGTCATGTCAGCATGACTTGCATACCACACTCGTGGTGCACTTGCAGCCAGTTCACTAGCATAATAGTATACTCAAAATTTAATATTGCGTGACGGGTCTGTATGACGGACATAAATGACAAGTGCTAACATGTAAACCATGACATTCATTTTATGTACAACATGATTTAGATACCAAGCTCATGGCACGCTCGCAGTAATTGTGCTAGCTTGATATACACCAAAATTGGTATTGCGTGTCGTGACTGTATGACCGTGGAGGTACTTTTGTGTCACACCCGCAAGTGTGTTATGCGAAAAGAATGGACACAAAACGTCATATGCAAATACTCAAATGAAAGTTATAATTGGCATAATGAACATAACAGCTTCATACAAACATCAACATGCAAATGACACGTTAAACAAAATAGACCACTCAATTCACCGAACACAACAATCTTCTCAATTAAAAGTATAAGGGAGTGCATACAGAACAATAGCTTGCAGATTATTGTCCATCATGCGAAGAAATGCAGTGATGACCAATGTTCATTGCTCGGTGGCTGTCCAGTGGTGGTTTGCAGCTCCGAATTAATGTTGACGACGGCTGTGACTGACGGTATCGGTGATATCAACACTTGGCCTCGCGCATTGTTGCGGGCCGCTTCGTCAGTGCGTGCCTGGTAGCGCTTGCACGATGCGAACTTCGGCGTGGCTCTCCTCCAACTGACGCTCTCTGCCCTGCGGTCATTCAACACCGGCCCAGGGTGCGGCCCCTCTGATCGTTCTGGAGGGGTGCGGCCCCTCCAGAATGATCGTTCTGGAAAAGGGAGCATCCTGTTGTTCCAAATAAGGGTTTCGTTGACCTCCCCTATTTTTCTCCTCGGAGACAAACACGATCGATCCGCAAAAGGGAACATCCTCTTCTTCCAAGAAAAGTTTTCGTTGACCTTACCATTAGTCTTCAAGAAGATGACCACGATCGTTCCAGAAAAGAAAGCATGCATCCTCTTCCACCAAGGAAGGATTTCGTTGACCACCTTTATTGGCTCCAAGGAGATCACCGCGGCTATTCCTAAATGAAGCTTTAATTGCCTTCCTCCATGACAGGGTTTCGTTGGCCTCCACCATTGATCTTTGAGGAAACCACCACCATGGTCGTTTCCCAAAATGAAATGTCCTCTTCCTCCACGAAAGCGTTTAGTTAACCTCTACCCTTGATCTCATGGGGTGAAGGTGCACCATGGAGGTACTGCACATATGTCGTTTCCGAAAACGACCATGGTAACAGTTTCCTCAGGAATAAATGGTGGAGGTCAAGGATACCCTGACATGCATAGAGGAACAGGACGGCCCCGCCGTGGTGGTCTAGTGGCTAAGGTACTCGGCTGCTGACCGCCAGGTCGCAGGATCGAATCCCGGCTGCGGCGGCTGCATTTTTGATGGAGGCAAAAATGCTGTCTGTATGCCCGTGTGCTCAGATTTGGGGGTGCGTTAAAGAACACCAGGTGGTCGAAATTTCTGGAGCTCACCACTATGGCGTCTCTCATGATGATATGGTTCTTTTGGAACGTTAAACCCCACAAATCAATCAACTCAGAAACAGGACGCTTCATTTTCGGAAACGACCATGGTGGTGATTTTGTCCTGTTCCTCCACGGAAGGGTTTAGTTGTCCTCCACCGTTTATCGCTGAGTAAACTGCCACCATGGTCGTTTCCAAAAGTTAACTGTCCTCTCCCTTCATGGAAAGGTTTCGTTGACCTCCACATTTTACCCCGATTGAACGTCGGTGCAGAACCCCAGGTGGTCAAAGTTTCCGGAGCCCTCCACTACGGCGTCTCTCATAATCATATGGTGGTTTTGGGACATTAAACCCCACAAATCAATCAATCATCAAATGAGCAAGCACGAGGAGTTCACTTCCGTATATGCGTTGTAGTTGAGCTAATACCAATAAATCGGGATTCATTTTAATACTTGGCAGCGGGAATGAACGAAACAAAAACGTGCAGAAACAAGCGCAACTTGGGTTTCTTCGCAGCAAAAATATATACAAGGAAAGACGAGGGGAAACAGTATTACAAGGGAAAGAGTCAACATCACGTTGAATCATCTGGTGTAGTTGAGAAACGCAATCTCATAATTTAAAAGTGGTACGGAGGGTGAGCTGACACAAATATCAGTGTTGAAAAATGCTTCGGCTATCTCCCTTGTCCTCTAGTCATGATGTGCTTGTTTGTGTGCCTTCTTATTTTGTCCCGTTTGTTTGGGCTGCCAAGTTATAATGAATCTGTACCAACTAGTATGCCTTTCAACTCTTTTATAAAACGGGATTTTTGAATTTAACTTTGGGGAAATGTGATTTTTATTGTGATAGCAATTATGTGGTCAGTCTTGGCTGGTTCTTGCCGTTGCCGCCGCCGTCATGCACCGTATATGTATACGTATTTATATATATATATATATATATATATATATATATATATATATATATATATATATATATATATATATATATATATATATATATATGAAAACTCGAGAAAGAAAAAAAATCACAGCATATCTATGGAGTGAATTTATGAGTGGGACGAAGCGTCCATCCGTCCGTGTGTCCGTCCGTTCGTGCATGCGTCCGATCGCGTTAGAGAATGCGGATGGCGCGCGGGTAACACTGACGAGACGCGAACCAAGAAAGCCAAGCGCAAGCGTCATCAACGTGTTCGCCGCTCTGCTTCATCCATGCCCCACCAACGATCCGCCTCCTACGGCGACGATCCAGGAGACAGAGAGGCACTCGTTCGCGCACTATGCAGACGGCGCCCGGGTAACACCGACGAGACGCGAGCCAAGGAAGCCGAGCGCAAGCGTCTTCAACGCGCCCGCCGCTCTGCTCCGTCTATGCCCCACCAACGATCCGCCGCGTACAGCGACTATCCAGGGGACTGAAAGTCGAGGGAGGCACGCGTTCGCGTACTCAGGCAAAGCGCGCGCAGCGGCTGATCGGAGAGTAGCGTTAGGGTAACGCCATCTAGGAAATGAAACGAGAAATGGTCATTCATTTCTCTTTCTCGTCTCTTCTTCTCCCAGTTACGCGTGACTAGTGACAAGGTTAGACTATAAGGAGCTTCGCCCCTAAAAAGCCGCCCGCGCTCGGCGCCCAGCTCGTCGCGATGCGCCAATGCGCGCTTATCTCCCACCCGTACTTTGCCCCGCGGATGGAAGCGGCGGTGGGGGGGGGGGGGGTAGGTGCTTGTGCGCGCGCGCTTATCTTTCGGTGGAGAGAATCGTGTGCCTCGGCCTTTTACTGGAAAGATTTCGTTGTTTAGTTGCCGGGCGCACAAAGATCACTGTTCTCGCTGGGCAGGCGCCGTTTGCGAAAAGAGCGCTTTTCTAACACAGCGAAGTAACCTCTGGGATACTCCTTTGTTCGCACTCATATCTGTACCTGTGATTACGTTTCGTGCGTCGTTTTTGTTTAAACAGCGCGTTAAGCATCGAGCTGTAAACGTTGTTAGTTAGCTCTCGTCCTGTGTGTGTTGTTTTCGTGCGTCATGCGTTTGTGCGTGAGCAGCGCGCTGCATGTTTCGATCTGCTAGCTGTTCTCAGCGTAACATTCCAAGATGTTGCCGTCGCATTCATTCCGTCGCCCTTGCGGCGAAACTGTGGCTTTTTTTTTAGTGCGCGATAAAAAATAAGTGTTGGCAAGCGGATTTGAACCCGCAAGCACCAGAGGTCAGTTCGTCTTCTCAGAGCGACGCTTCGTCTTGTATTGCAGCTTATTTGCGTAGCCTTCACAGTATTGCACTTTATCTTTGAAACAGAGTTTTATCATCATAGGCGTGCGTGCAAGGGAGGCAGCGGGGGCGCCCCCCCCCCTATCCACCTGGTAGGGGTGTGCAAAGTCCGTCTCATACGTTTACTGAGTTAAGGCCGCGCAGGTTTTTCACGAGAATGGCGGCCGCCAATGTTGCATTCCAAGAACTCCGATGTTGCATTTCATCGTTACTCCCGGAAATCTAGGAATCAAAAGCAAGCCATTGTTAGAAGTACGTCATCTCTGTATTGTATTTTCATTTTTTATTTAATTGTTGAACATGTCTTTCGTTCTCCACCAACATGGGGGGGAGTTGATGAAACTTTGCTTTTCCTAACGGTGAACCCCGCCCACGCCTGTGAGTATTATGAACGTGATTACTGATAGCTGTCTGGGTTCAGGGGAAAAAGGTAGAGCAAGATACCTGTGTGACTTGTGTGACCCCGTTCAGCAGCTTTATGGTTAGCTGTTCTGTTGTCTTTTTTTTTCTTGTTCTCGTTTTAACCCTCCGTGTGGCAGTTTAGCTCGTCAGTTTTGCACGTACGCCTCTAACTTCGAAAGCGTGGGTTCAAATGCCAGCCGCGGTGACCGCTTTTCGATGGGGCAAAATGCAAGGAAACACCACATGTGCTTAGATTTAGGTGCTCGTCAAGTTCTTCCTCTACGCCCCGCCGCGGTGGTCTAGTGGCTAAGGTACTCGGCTGCTGACCCTCGATCATGTCGTGGGTTCGAATCCCGGCTGCGGCGGCTGCATTTTCGATGGAGGCGGAAATGTTGTAGGCCCGTGTACTCAGACTTAGGTGCACATTAAAGAACCCCAGGTGGTCGAAATTTCCGGAGTCCTCCACTACGGCGTCTCTCATAATCATATTGTAGCGAAACGTCGGGGTTGTTCAAGTTAGGCGCATCGGACGACCAGGGAGACGAATAAGTGTGGGTGAAACTCCGCGGAGGCAATCGAAGAGACGTCAACACGATGATTTCGGGGAGCACTCATTGGGGGTTTATTTAGCTAACACAACTTCAATTCACAAAATGCACTGGGTCACAAAGACAAAACATAGAAAATGGTGGCATACCCCTCGGCCTGCATAGCTGGTCTCCGGTGGTGAGATCCGCTGTTGACCCCGACTCCGCTCACCTTTCAAGTTCAAACATCCTCTTTTTTAACCCTTGGTCGAACAAAGAGTCTTCACAAAAACCAATCACATGTTGGGACTCGCAGCATCACAACCAATCACAGAAACACTTTCATAAAAGGCACTACATTTGTAAAAACCTCCTTACCAAATGAAACACGCAAAGGGATAGGTTCTCCGCACGGGACACTCTCTCCCATACCAGGCCGTGCTGCCCAACATTACTCGTGCTGCCTCCTTCGGCCGACTACCGTCGGCGGCCGTTCCCACGCTCGGGCCCCGTCAGTTCTTTCATTAACTGTTGCTTCCTAGAAGCGTCCTTAAGAGCGATGGGTACACCATTGCTTACCAGGTGTACATGCGACAGCGAGGCGCCCCGACATCCTAACAACAGCGCGGGAGAATATGGTCGTTTACCTGCCGCCACTATGTCTCGGTCAGGCTAAGTGGTCGCGTCCCCATGTCATTCTCAATGACACGCGTGCCTGTTAACAATGGCTTAGACTCAGACGGTGGCGCCGGACCTGCCTCTTGCTAGACGCTTTTTCGAGTAAGCTTTCCCCTTCTAATCCCGAACGGGGGCGACCTTGACTGCTCGGTTTGTAAGCCGTAAAAGAACAAGATTCTCCGCGAAACCTTGCTCTCGCGACACCTCCCCCCTACGAAAAAGAGTGTCCCACTCGTTTTATCTGCAAAACACGACAAGAAATAGACTAATTATACAAAAAGGTTTTGCATTCAACAAGTGTGTGAGATGCTTATTAAAAGACACTTATGCATGTGTATAAAAGGTGAGAGGCTTTAAAAAATTACATAAAAACAACAGATGAAAAAACAAAACAAAATCATTGGGCACAGAAATATATAGGTTCACTCGTCGGTACTGCAATACAATTCAGTGTCCGTTTCGTAAGCACTGACATTCTGTTGTGCGTTGTTATTACTTGAAAATGTCTTCCAGTCCGAGTAAAGTTCAGTGTCCGTGTCGTAGCTTTCGCACTGCTGTACTGGAACACTGGTCTGTGTCCCGCGCACACAATGTTGCAACCGGAGTTCCTGACCCACTCGCGAACCGCACTCGCGCAAATCACCATTGGAGACGCACTCGCGCACAACACTTTGATGCAATCCGTGATCATCTCTCCTTGCACTGCACTCGCGCACAACACTTCGATGCAATCCGTGGTCATCTCTCCTGGCACTTCCCTCGCGCACATCACCACCGAGATCGCGCACCTCATGATTATCATCAGACTCATCGTCCGCGTCGTCGGCATCGGAGCCCAATCGAACGTCGCAGGGCTTTAAACGCGCCACATTCACAACATCACGTTTTTCCCAGTTTGGTCTACCACCTCCCAGTTGTTCTCGGCTACCCGGCGCACAAGACGGAAAGGTCCGTGATATTTGTGAAGAAGCTTCGTCGTCTTCTCTTTCGCCCGGGAGGGAGTCCACATGTACACCAAGTCGCCCTGATGATAAACAACACTTCGTCGCCTAGCATCATAGCTGCGCTTGTTGTTCTCCTGCTGACGCTTCTCCCGTTCATTTACTATTTTTCGAGCCTGCCGCAGCCTGCGGGCCACTTTCATTGCATCCAGGGTGTAGTCGAATCCGCGTTGCGCGCCCGACCCTACATCCACCGGTAGTGTCGGTTCATGTCCGTGAAGAAGAAAGAAGGGAGTGAATCCAGTCGTCTCGTGGGTGGAAGAATTGTATGCAAAAAGAACGTACGGTAGGAATTCATCCCAGTCGCGGTGGTGTGAGGAAACGTACATGCTGAGCATGTCAGCCAACGTGCGGTTAAAACGCTCGCACAAGCCGTTGGCCTGTGGGTGGTATGCTGTTGTGGTGGCATGCTCGCTATCCATTTCTTCGGTCAAGTTGGCGACAAAGTGCTGCCCACGATCGCTTATTACTTTCTCCGGGGCACCATGACGTAGGACGATTTGTTCGACGAAAGCTCTGGCTGCTTCTGCGGCAGTGGCCGCTGGACACGCGACAGCCTCGACCCATTTCGTATGGTAGTCGGTAATCACGACGATGTAGCGGTTCCCTGCTTTGGATTTAGTGAAAGGCCCAATGAAGTCCATGCCCACCTGCTGAAAAGGTCGACCTGCAGGTGGGATCGGTTGGAGGAAACCGACCGGCCTCCCCGGTGGTTGCTTTCGTGTCTGGCAGTCGGGGCAGGAGAGAACGTACTTGCTTACGTACGAGAACATCTTCGGCCAGAAATATCGGCAACGAACTTTCTCCCATGTGCGCTTGACACCTAAGTGGCCTGCCGTGGTGGCGTCATGGCAGTACCTTAAAATCTCAGATCTCAAGCACTTGGGGACAACGAGCGCAGCACGATCCTCCCGAAACCCTTTCGCCCTTCGATACAGTACACCGTCGATCAACCGAAAGCTCCGTGCCGTTCTTTTAGTTTTCCTGACAACGGGCGCATCCGGGTGCTCGAGGTGCTGCATAATTTCTTTCATCCATGGTGGTGGAGGTGCGGGGTAGGAGAGAACGTACTTGCTTACGTACGAGAACATCTTCGGCCAGAAATATCGGCAACGAACTTTCTCCCATGTGCGCTTGACACCTAAGTGGCCTGCCGTGGTGGCGTCATGGCAGTACCTTAAAATCTCAGATCTCAAGCACTTGGGGACAACGAGCGCAGCACGATCCTCCTGAAACCCTTTCGCCCTTCGATACAGTACACCGTCGATCAACCGAAAGCTCCGTGCCGTTCTTTTAGTTTTCCTGACAACGGGGGCATCCGGGTGCTCGAGGTGCTGCATAATTTCTTTCATCCATGGGTTTGCCCTCTGCTTTTTTCCAACATCCACCTGATCCAGAACCAGCAACGGTAAGGGGTTTTCTTCGCTTACAGGCGCGGGATCATGAGGAAGGCGGGAAAGCGTGTCGGCATTTCCATTCTTGAGGCCAGGGCGGTGTCGCAACGTTATGTCGAATTCCTGAAGCAACAGGGACCATCGCATAAGACGACCGTTCGGATTCCTTACTTTCATTAGCCAAGCCAGGCTGGCTTGGTCAGTCACGACCGTGAACTTAGAACCAAAGACGTATGGCCGAAACTGTCCGCAGGCGTACACAACGGCGAGGCATTCTTTCTCAGTGGTACTGTAGTTCATCTCAGCCTTGTTAAGGTGGCGGCTGGCATAGGCGACGACTCTCTCTTGAGTTCCAATTTTCTGTACAAGCACGACGCCAATGCCGTAATCACAGGCATCAGTGTGCACCTCTATCGGCTTTCCCGGCTCAAACTGACGCAGAATTGGGGCTGTGATCAGCTTCTCTTTGAAGGTTTGCATGGCCACTTCGCATGCCGCATCCCAGACGAAAGGAACATCCTTTTTGGTTAAGTTGGTCAGAGGTCGAGAAATGCGAGAGAAATCTTTGATGAATCGCCGATAGTAGTTACAGATTCCGAGAAAGCTCTGTACACCTTTCTTGTTTCGTGGCTTTGGGAATTTTTCGATCGCTGCTACTTTGTCTGGGTCCGGCCGGATGCTTTCACCTGTGAGAATGTGTCCAAGATATTTAATCTCCTGGCGGGCGAAGCTGCATTTCTCGGACTTCAGTCGTAAGTTTGCCGCGTCCAAAGCCGAAAACACACTTTCCAAATCTTGCAAATGAGTTGCCATAGTCTTCGAGAAAATAACGATGTCGTCCAAGTAGGCCAAACAAACTCTCCAGAGAAGACCACTGAGGACTTTGTTAATCATTCTCTGGAATGTGGCAGGGGCGTTGCACAGGCCGAAAGGGACAACATTGAATTCGTACAGGCCGGGTCCACAGGCAAATGCGGTCTTTTGCTTATCTTCCTCCTTGATGCCCACTTGCCAGTAGCCTGATGTTAGATCAAGTGTGGTGAAGTATTTTGACCCCTGTAGCACGTCGAGAATGTCATCAATTCGTGGCAGTGGGTGCACATCTTTTTTAGTGACCTCATTGACTCTGCGGAAATCGACGCAGAAACGCCAAGTCCCATTTGGCTTCTTCACGAGGACGACAGGTGATGACCAAGGACTGTGAGACTCTCTAATTATCCCATCGCGCAGCATTTCTTCTACTTGTTGCTCAATCTGTTGTCTTTCAAAAGGGGAATGACGATATGGGTGCTGATGAATTGGTCGAGAATCACCTGTGTCGATCACATGTTCAGCGACATGAGTCTGCCGGATGGGGTTGTCACTGCTCGTAAATAGATGGCGGTATTTCTCAATTAGCGACAGCAGTTCATCCCGCTCAGATGGCTGTAGGTGATCCCCAGTCTCTATGTCAAACTCTTGAGGCACTTGATCGTTCTCGGGGGCCGTGATTGCCAGCTGTGCGTCATGAATAGATGAAGCCCATCCAAGCTTTGTTCCGCTGAGCAGGTTTACTGGCGACATGGTAGGATTAGCTATGCGAATGAGGCCTCTCCCATGCACGATCCTCGTTATTGTGCGTGCAACCTGAAGTCCGTTTCAGAGCGTGCTGTTCGGTTCGACGAGGTGAATTCCGTCCCTTGCGACCTTTACTTCAATAGCGACTTCTGTGCGAGGTTCAATGCGAATTTGCTCGTGGCACCGCACTGTAAGTACATCATTATGTTCGGGGGCACTTGAGTCTATACGTAGCCGGAAAATTTCACCGTTTAGTTGCAGCTCTTTTTTGGAGAAGTCAATGAGAAGCCGGGCTGCTCGACAAAAAGGAAGACCACCGAGTAGCTCGTACGGGCAATCCTTGACCACTAAAAACGTCTCGTGAACTTTGGTGGTGCCAAATTCAAGTTTTATTTCAGCTTCACCATTGGGGGTGAGCAAGCTTCCGCCAATTCCTCGGATGAATATGTCTTTTCTCGATTTGAATGAAGCACATATTTTGTTAGCTAATTCTTCTGAGATGACATTTACGGACGAGCCGGTGTCAATTACAAGTTTTGTTTCTGTACCGTTGGCTCGTGTGGGGACTGTGAGAAGCTGACTTTCCGACAATGTGCCGATGGGGCGGCCGGGCTGGCCCCCTAGGCCCGGCCGTTCTCGTTTCCCAAAGGATTAGGCTGCACATTCTGATTGCCTTGAAGCTCAGCCTCATCGTTCCTGTCATCTCGGAACCGCTGCCAGCACTGTTGTGCTATGTGACCTATGCGGCGGCAAATCTGGCATCGGGGACGCCCGTCGTTGGCACGGGAAGTTCTCTGAGACCAAGGCATTGGGGGGCGACGCACCTCGTCTTCGATGCCTTTTAGCCGGTCAGACAGCAAGGCAACCGAGTCCGCAATCGTTTTCAGGTCTCTCTCGCGGTCGGCAGCCTCCCGCGGGCAACGCAATTCGGCCGCGGCGCAAGTGGCGACACACGTAGGAGGAGGGTGCCCTGTCGCTGCGGCGGGTGCGAACCCTACGGGATGCGCGATGTTTTGCATCCACGACTGCGATCCGGTGGAATACTGGATGCCAATCGGTTGTAGCCCCGACACACGGCTCATCAAAGCTGCCAGATTTATGCGTTGCAAAATTTGGAGGAATGCAGTGCAGCTCTCCGGGTTTGCGATTATCATTTTCTCCAGAACATCCGGACGTAAACCGCGTATAAGGTGCCGCAAGCGATCATCTTCCGTCATAGACGGGTTCAATCTTGCACACAGCTGTACGACGTCATAGTAGTACTGCTCGGGGGTTTCGGACGGCAATTGAGTGCGGTTTTGTAGCCGCAAATAGGCGATCTCGACTGAGTGGCGACTCGTAAAGGACGTTTTTAGTAGCGTCGCCCATTCTTCCCATGTATTAGGGGCACCGGTTAGAATTTGAGTATTGTGTCACTTTTTCGCATCTCCGTCTAAAGCCAGATATAGAAATTTCACCTTTGTGGCTTGGTCCCAATTATTAAGCGACGCTACATGTTCGTAGCAAAGTAGCCACTCGGAAATAGATTCCTCCGGCGCGCCTCTAAAGACTGGTGGTCCGATGAATGGTTTAGCTTGGGAGGTAGATATAGCAGAGAAGAAGGTAGGGGGTTCCGTCATAGTAGAGCAGTCAGAGGTAGGTTCCTGATATTTGTTGTTGACTCGGGGCATAATTTCGGAGCGGGACTATCGTTACCCAGCACCTCCACCACTTTGTAGCGAAACGTCGGGGTTGTTCAAGTTAGGCGCATCGGACGACCAGGGAGACGAATAAGTGTGGGTGAAACTCCGCGGAGGCAATCGAAGAGACGTCAACACGATGATTTCGGGGAGCACTCATTGGGGGTTTATTTAGCTAACACGACTTCAATTCACAAAATGCACTGGGTCACAAAGACAAAACATAGAAAATGGTGGCATACCCCTCGGCCTGCATAGCTGGTCTCCGGTGGTGAGATCCGCTGTTGACCCCGACTCCGCTCACCTTTCAAGTTCAAACATCCTCTTTTTTAACCCTTGGTCGAACAAAGAGTCTTCACAAAAACCAATCACATGTTGGGACTCGCAGCATCACAACAAATCACAGAAACACTTTCATAAAAGGCACTACATTTGTAAAAACCCCCTTACCAAATGAAACACGCAAAACGATAGGTTCTCCGCACGGGACCCTCTCTCCCATACCAGGCCGTGCTGCCCAACATTACTCGTGCTGCCTCCTTCGGCCGACTACCGTCGGCGGCCGTTCCCACGCTCGGGCCCCGTCAGTTCTTTCATTAACTGTTGCTTCCTAGAAGCGTCCTTAAGAGCGATGGGTACACCATTGCTTACCAGGTGTACATGCGACAGCGAGGCGCCCCGACATCCTAACAACAGCGCGGGAGAATATGGTCGTTTACCTGCCGCCACTATGTCTCGGTCAGGCTAAGTGGTCGCGTCCCCATGTCATTCTCAATGACACGCGTGCCTGTTAACAATGGCTTAGACTCAGACGGTGGCGCCGGACCTGCCTCTTGCTAGACGCTTTTCCGAGTAAGCTTTCCCCTTCTAATCCCGAACGGGGGCGACCTTGACTGCTCCGTTTGTAAGCCGTAAAAGAACAAGATTCTCCGCGAAACCTTGCTCTCGCGACAATATTGTCGCGAGAGCCATGTTTCGCGGAAAGCCTTGTTCTTTTTCGGCTATACAGCTGGAGCTTGTTCTTTGCCAGACGTCCTTGTTAGCGGCGCCGTTTAACTTGTCTCGGGGAGCGCGCCTTGAGGAAGAAGAAGTGAACAGAAAGGGCTGCGTCTGGTCGGTCTCTGTGCGCTTGGCGCCAAGGCAGGCACGGCGCCGTGCTTTGGACCAGACCGCAGAAATTGGGTGCCTTTCTCCTCTTCTAACCACTGAGCCCCCACGCTTCAAACGAACGAGCCGCCGCTTCGGTCCTACGGAGACAAAGGGCACCTAAATTTGAGCAGTCGTTAGCGCGTCAAGGCCGTTTCAGAGAACGCGCCCGTTTCAGAAGCTGCCACAGTGTTGTCGCAGACAGGCTGCAGGCAACCACATGTTGATTTGATTATCCTCGGCTTGCCCGGTTGGTCCGCGGAACCGGGGACGCTAAAGAAAACCCTATTTAAGCAGCGACTGGGGCTCTTTTTACGGTGAGCAGAGTCGGGGTAAACAGCGGATCTCACCACCGGAGACCATGCCACGCAGGCCGAGGGGTATGCCACCATTTTCTATGTTTTGTCTTTGTGACCTAGTACATTTTGTAAATTGAAGTTGTGTTAGCTAAATAAACCCCCAATGAGTGCTCCCCGAAATCATCGTGTTGACTTCTCATCGATTGCCTCCGCGGAGTTTCACCCACACTTATTCGTATCCCTGGTCGTCCGATGCGCCTAACTTTGAACAACCCCGACGTTTCGCTACAAAGTGGTGTAGGTGCGGGGTAACGATAGTCCCGCTCTGAAATTATGCCCCGAGTCAACAACAAATATCAGGAACCTACCTCTGACAGCTCTACTATGACGGAACCCCCTACCTTCTTCTCTGCTATGTCTACCCCCCAAGCTAACCCATTCGTCGGACCACCAGTCTTTAGAGGCGCGCCGGAGGAATCTATTTCCGAGTGGCTACTTTGCTACGAACATGTAGCGTCGCTTAATAATTGGGACCAAGCCACGAAGGTGAAATTTCTATATCTGGCTTTAGACGGAGATGCGAAAAAGTGGCACACTACTCAAATTCTAACCGGTGCCCCTAATACATGGGAAGAATGAGCGACGCTACTAAAAACGTCCTTTACGAGTCGCCACTCAGTCGAGATCGCCCATTTGCGGCTACAAAACCGCACCCAATTGCCGTCCGAAACCCCCGAGCAGTACTACTATGACGTCGTACAGCTGTGTGCAAGAGTGAACCCGTCCATAACAGAAGATGATCGGTTGCGGCACCTCATGCGCGGTTTGCGTCCGGATATTCTGGAGAAGATGATAATCGCAAACCCGGAGAGCGGCACTGCATTCCTCCAAATTTTGCAACGCATAAATCTGACAGCTTTGATGAGCCGTGCGTCGGCGCCACAACCGATTGGCATCCAGTATTCCACCGGATTGCAGTCGTGGATGCAAAACATCGCGCATCCCGTAGGGTTTGCACCCGCCGCAGCGACAGGGCACTCTCCTCCTACGTGTGTCGCCACCTGCGCCGCGGCCGAATTGCGTTGCCCACGGGAGGCTGCCGACCGCGAAAGAGACCTGAAAGCGATTGCGGACTCGATCGCCTTGCTGTCTGACCGGCTAAAAAGCATCGAAGACGAGGTGCGTCGCCCCCCAATACTTTGGCCTCAGAGAACTTCCCGTGCCAACGACGGGAGTCCCCGATGCCAGATTTGCCGCCGCATAGGTCACATAGCACAACAATGCTGGCAGCGGTTCCGAGATGGCAGGAACGATCAGGCGGAGCTCCAAGGCAATCAGAATGTGCAGCCTAATCCTTCGGGAAACGAGAACGGCCGGGCCTAGGGGGCCAGCCAGGTCGCCCCATCGGCACATTGTCGGAAGGTCAGCTTCTCACAGTCCCCACACGAGCCAACGGTACAGAAACAAAACTTGTAATTGACATCGGCTCGTCCGTAAATGTCATCTCGGAAGAATTAGCTAACAAAATATGTGCCTCATTCAAATCGAAAAAAGACATATTCATCCGAGGAATTGGCGGAGGCTTGCTCACCCCCAATGGTGAAGCTGAAATAAAACTTGAATTTGGCACCACCAAAGTTCACGAGACGTTTTTAGTGGTCTAGGATTGCCCGTACGAGCTACTCGGTGGTCTTCCTTTTTGTCGAGCAGCCCGGCTTCTCATTGATTTCTCCAAGAAAGAGCTGCAACTAAATGGTAAAATTTTCCGGCTACGTATAGACTCAAGTGCCCCCGAACATAATGATGTACTTACAGTGCGGTGCCACGAGCAAATTCGCATCGAACCTCGCACAGAAGTCGCTATTGAAGTAAAGGTCGCAAGGGACGGAATTCACCTCGTCGAACCGAACAGCACGCTCAGAAACGGACTTCAGGTTGCACGCACAATAACGAGGATCGTGCATGGGAGAGGCCTCATTCGCATAGCTAATCCTACCATGTCGCCAGTAGACCTGCTCAGCGGAACAAAGCTTGGATGGGCTTCATCTATTCATGACGCACAGCTGGCAATCACGGCCCCCGAGAACGATCGAGTGCCTCAAGAGTTTGACATAGAGACTGGGGATCACCTACAGCCATCTGAACGGGATGAGCTGCTGTCGCTCATTAAGAAGTACCACCATCTATTTACGAGCAGTGACAACCCCATCCGGCAGACTCATGTCGCTGAACATGTGATCGACACAGGCGATTCTCGACCAAGTCATCGGCACCCATATCGTCATTCCCCTTTTGAAAGACACCAGATTGAGCAACAAGTAGAAGAAATGCTGCGCGATGGGATAATTAGAGAGTCTCACAGTCCTTGGTCATCACCTGTCGTCCTCGTGAAGAAGCCAGATGGGACTGTGCGTTTCTGCGTCGATTTCCGCAGAGTCAATGAGGTCACTAAAAAAGATGTGCACCCACTGCCACGAATTGATGACATTCTCGACGTGCTACAGGGGTCAAAATACTTCACCACACTTGATCTAGCATCAGGCTACTGGCAAGTGGGCATCATGGAGGAAGATAAGCAAAAGACCGCATTTGCCTGTGGACCCGGCCTGTACGAATTCAATGTTGTCCCTTTCGGCCTGTGCAACGCCCCTGCCACATTCCAGAGAATGATTAACAAAGTCCTCAGTGGTCTTCTCTGGAGAGTTTGTTTGGCCTACTTGGACGACATCGTTATTTTCTCGAAGACTATGGCAACTCATTTGCAAGATTTGGAAAGTGTGTTTTCGGCTTTGGACGCGGCAAACTTACGACTGAAGTCCGAGAAATGCAGCTTCGCCCGCCAGGAGATTAAATATCTTGGACACATTCTCACAGGTGAAAGCATCCGGCCGGACCCAGACAAAGTAGCAGCGATCGAAAAATTCCCAAAGCCACGAAACAAGAAAGGTGTACAGAGCTTTCTCGGAATCTGTAACTACTATCGGCGATTCATCAAAGATTTCTCTCGCATTTCTCGACCTCTGACCAACTTAACCAAAAAGTATGTTCCTTTCGTCTGGGATGCGGCGTGCGAAGTGGCCATGCAATCCCTCAAAGAGAAGCTGATCACAGCCCCAATTCTGCGTCAGTTTGAGCCGGGAAAGCCGATAGACGTGCACACTGATGCCTGTGATTACGGCATTGGCGCCGTGCTTGTACAGAAAATTGGAACTCAAGAGAGAGTCGTCGCCTATGCCAGCCGCCACCCTAACAAGGCTGAGATGAACTACAGTACAACTGAGAAAGAATGCCTCGCCGTTGTGTACGCCTGCGGACGGTTTCGGCCATACGTCTTTGGTTCTAAGTTCACGGTCGTGACTGACCAAGCCAGCCTGGCTTGGCTAATGAAAGTAAGGAATCCGAACGGTCGTCTTATGCGATGGTCCCTGTTGCTTCAGGAATTCGACATAACGTTGCGACACCGCCCTGGCCTCAAGAATGGAAATGCCGACACGCTTTCCCGCCTTCCTCATGATTCCGCGCCTGTAAGCGAAGAAAACCCCTTACCGTTGCTGGTTCTGGATCAGGTGGATGTTGGAAAAAAGCAGAGGGCAGACCCATGGATGAAAGAAATTATGCAGCACCTCGAGCACCCGGATGCGCCCGTTGTCAGGAAAACTAAAAGAACGGCACGGAGCTTTCGGTTGATCGACGGTGTACTGTATCGAAGGGCGAAAGGGTTTCAGGAGGATCGTGCGGCGCTCGTTGTCCCCAAGTGCTTGAGATCTGAGATTTTAAGGTACTTCCATGATGACACCACGGCAGGCCACTTAGGTGTCAAGCGCACATGGGAGAAAGTTCGTTGCCGATATTTCTGGCCGAAGATGTTCTCGTACGTAAGCAAGTACGTTCTCTCCTGCCCCGACTGCCAGACACGAAAGCAACCACCGGGGAGGCCGGTCGGTTTCCTCCAACCGATCCCACCTGCAGGTCGACCTTTTCAGCGGGTGGGCATGGACTTCATAGGGCCTTTCACTAAATCTAAAGCAGGGAACCGCTACATCGTCGTGATTACCGACTACCATACGAAATGGGTCGAGGCTGTCGCGTGTCCAGCGGCCACTGCCGCAGAAGCAGCAAGAGCTTTCGTCGAACAAATCGTCCTACGTCATGGTGCCCCGGAGAAAGTAATAAGCGATCGTGGGCAGCACTTTGTCGCCAACTTGACCGAAGAAATATTCCGGCTCGTGGGTAACGAGCATGCCACCACAACAGCATACTACCCACAGGCCAACGGCTTGTGCGAGCGTTTTAATTGCACGTTGGCTGACATGCTCAGCATGTACGTTTCCTCACACCACCGCGACTGGGATGAATTTCTACCGTACGTTCTCTTTGCATACAATTCTTCCACCCACGAGACGACTGGATTCACTGTATTCTTTCTTCTTCACGTTCATGAACCGACACTACCGGTGGATGTAGGGTCGGGCGCGCAACGCGGATTCGACTACACCCTGGATGCAATGAAAGTGGCCCGCAGGCTGCGGCAGGCTCGAAAAATAGTAAATGAACGGGAGAAGCGTCAGCAGGAGAAGAACAAGCGCAGCTATGATGCTAGGCGACAAAGTGTTGTTTATCATCAGGGCGACTTGGTGTACTTGTGGACTCCCTCCCGGGCGAAAGGGAAGACGACGAAGCTTCTTCACAAATATCACGGACCTTTCCGTCTTGTGCGCTGGGTAGCCGAGAACAACTGGGAGGTGGTAGACCAAACTGGGGAAAAACGTGATGTTGTGAATGTGGCGCGTTTAAAGCCCTGCCACGTTCGATTGGGCTCCGATGCCGACGACGCGGACGATGAGTCTGATGATAATCATGAGGTGCGCGATCTAGGTGGTGATGTGCGCGAGTGCAGTGCAAGGAGAGGTGACCGCGGATTGCATCGAAGTGTTGTGCGCGAGTGCAGTGCAAGGAGAGATGATCACGGATTGCATCAAAGTGTTGTGCGCGAGTGCGTCTCCAATGGTGATTTGCGCGAGTGCGGTTCGCGAGTGGGTCAGGAACTCCGGTTGCAACATTGTGTGCGCGGGACACAGACCAGTGTTCCAGTACAGCAGTGCGAAAGCTACGACACGGACACTGAACTTTACTCTGACTGGAAGACTTTTTCAAGTAATAACAACGCACAACAGAATGTCAATGCTTACGAAACGGACACTGAGTTGTATTGCAGTACTGACGAGTGAACCTATATATTTCTGTGCCCAATGATTTTGTTTTGTTTTTTCATCTGTTGTTTTTATGTAATTTTTTTAAAGCCTCTCACCTTTTATACACATGCATAAGTGTCTTTAAATAAGCATCTCACATACGTGTTGAATGCAAAACCTTTTTGTATATTTAGTCTAATTCTTGTCGTGTTTTGCAGATAAAACGAGTGGGACACTCTTTTTCGTAGGGGGGAGGTGTCGCGAGAGCCATGTTTCGCGGAAAACCTTGTTCTTTTTCGGCTACAGCTGGAGCTTGTTCTTTGCCAGACGCCCTTGTTAGCGGCGCCGTTTAACTTGTCTCGGGGAGCGCGCCTTGAGGAAGAAGGAGTGAACAGAAAGGGCTGCGTCTGGTCGGTCTCTGTGCGCTTGGCGCTAAGGCAGGCACGGCGCCGTGCTTTGGACTAGACCGCAGAAATTGGGTGCCTTTCTCCTCTTCTAACCACTGAGCCCCCACGCTTCAAACGAACGAGCCGCCGCTTCGGTCCTCCGGGGACAAAGGGCACCTAAATTTGAGCAGTCGTTAGCGCGTCAAGGCCGTTTCAGAGAACGCGCCCGTTTCAGAAGCTGCCACAGTGTTGTCGCAGACAGGCTGCAGGCAACCACATGTTGATTGGATTATCCTCGGCTTGCCCGATTTGTCCGCGCTACCGGGGACGCTAAAAAAAACCCTATTTAAGCAGTGACTGGGGCTCTTTTTGAGGTGAGCGGAGTCGGGGTAAACAGCGGATCTCACCACCGGAGACCATGCCACGCAGGCCGAGGGGTATGGCACCATTTTCTATGTTTTGTCTTTGTGACCTAGTGCATTTTGTAAATTCAAGTTGTGTTAGCTAAATAAACCCCCAATGAGTGCTCCTCGAAATCATCGTGTTGACTTCTCATCGATTGCCTCCGCGGAGTTTCACCCACACTTATTCGTCTCCCTGGTCGTCCGATGCGCCTAACTTTGAACAACCCCGACGTTTCGCTACAATATGGTGGTTTTGGGACGTTAAACCCCGCATACCAATCAATCAAATCAAGTTCTTCCTCTACATCGTGCCTCGTGGTTTGGTCCCCGAAACCGCAGCAGTTGTCATTGGTTTCTCTTTGTTGGGCGAGCTTTCTTACCACCGCTTTTCGTCTGATTCGTGCCATCCCTAATGCAATGCCTCGCTCAACGCAGACGCTTACTTCGCGCGTCGACGTCGCGGCTCTGTTAGAACGTGGGTGTAATATCCTGAGATAGAATGTGGGGAACTGAGGTAAGATACGCACGTGCTGTTTTCTCTCTCGGTCTCAAACTTCCTCTTTGTCGCGTAATGACATGAGTTAGAGCGGCGGGTGTGTATACTGGAAGCGCCTCGAGAAGGGGACAACTTCGGGCGCCGGGAGGAGCCCAGCGTGCGAGGCACGGGTGGGCTCGCAAACGCCGCCGCCTCCGGCGCGCACAAGTGGCGTGGGATAATGACTTTCGCACACGACTCGAGTTTCGCGTCAATGTAAACACACAGTGGCCGCGCCGCAGCGGGGTAATCTCCCGCGCGCACTGCCTCTTCTGGTGCGCGGGGTGCCACCGCATTGGCCGCCGTCGGGGTGGCAGTTGACGATGGCCGCTCGCCATCCGGATCGATCTCTCTCACGACCTTGCGGATTTCGCTGCCTTTCCCCGGGAGCCGACGAGGGGCGTGCCCACACGAGGCTCTGTATGTTCTTCGCTTTTTTTGTTGCTTTCTCTCAATAAGGGGAGGCCCAGACCTCCCGCCCGTCACTGGGCCGCGGTGTCGTGTTTCTTGGAACTTACATCACGCTCTCCTCTTGTTTCTTTCTCTTTGAGCCGTGTCTTTCTCACATTCCGGAAAAGTCTCCGAGGCTGACTTACGAGCGTTGTTTAACCTATTCTGGTTGGTGTCTCTTCGTAGTCGGGGAGATAAAGAACAGGGAAGATCGGCCGTAGGCTGACAGAACCGACGTAACGTTGGACAGGACAGGGCGGCATCGCGTGTCACTTGCTTTCACTCTGTCTCTCCTTTCTTTTTTGTAGTGTTTTCCATCGTGCCTGGAAATGCGTCACTCGTGGTTTAAAGATTTCGGCTGACAAGAGGCGTGGGGAAGACGTATGTGCGACACAAACGTTGTTTGTGCATCGTGCCATAGCGTCTTCGCTCCTCGCTACCGCCGCATTCCCATGAGAGTGAACTACAAAAGTTTCCTCTTCACTGTTTTGACGCTTCCTCCGTTTTTCAGAGCGTGTTCAATTATATATATATATATATATATATATATATATATATATATATATATATATATATATATATATATATATATATATATATATATATCCACGCCTTGAAATATATATATATCCTCGCCTATATATATATATATATATATATATATATATATATATATTATATATATATATATATATATATATATATATATATATATATATATATATATCTACGCCTTGAGAGCCATCCTGGCGTCTCAAGGCGTAGGCTGCATCAAGGGGTCGTAATACGGTTTTAATGCGATAGTGTTGGAGAACTCGTGTCGCAGAAATTCCGCCGTCGGTGTCGGCACGTTGGTTGTGACCGAAAAATCGTCCGTAAGCGAAAAATGTTAAATAAAGAATAAAATTTTCGGTCCCATTGAGGATCGGACACGGGTTGTTCGCGTGGCAAGCAGGTGTCCTACCACAAAGCCATGTTGTTAGTTGCAGCTGCTTCGGAAAAAAAAAAAAAAACGCTACGCAAATGCCATGTAGTGGCGAACGCGTTTTGTTCGCCAGGTGTCACGACGAAAACGAGCCCATTCGGCGACTTGTGGGCGCTTTTGGGAGGCCATCAAGCTACGTCGAAAAAGGTCGGGATAGTGCAGCCGTCGCCGCTAAAAACACACAGGAACTCTCAAACAGCTCTGAAAATGAACAACTATGCCCATATGGCGGAAAACATATCATACCTTTCCAGAGGCGTTGATCAAGCAAACAGCAAACGCTGGATAATGTGTTGCCGTCTGTGATGCATTGGGAGAGACTTTATGGCCTCCGAGATATCCGGCGCGTGGCGTGTATCATGGAGATCATGCGACTCTTGCTTTAGATTAAAAACCTCTATGTACCATTCGCGCGCGCGCGCTGGTACAATCTACTGTGTGTGTGTGTGTGGTGGGGGGGGGGGGGGGTTTAACGTTCCAAAACCACCATATAATTATGAGAGACGCCGTAGTGGAGGGCTCCGGAAATTTTGACCACCTGGGGTTCTTTAACGTGCACTCAAATCTGAGCACACGGGCCTACATCATTTCCGCCTCCATCGGAAATGCAGCCGCCGCAGCCGGGATTCAAACCGGCGACCTGCGGGTCAGCAGGTGTGTGTGTGTGTGTGTGCGTGTGTGTGTGTGTGTGTGTGTGTGTGTGTGTGTGTGTGTGTGTGTGTGTGTGTGGTGTGTGTGTGTGTGTGTGCGTGTGTGTATAAGTATGCACTTGGAATTGGAAGACGCACTAGGGGTCGGATTTCGCTATCGCATTCAACTCTTAAAGGCGAAGCTTAAGGGTCCCCCAATTTTTCAGTCTGCTGACGCTAACCGTGTCACTACCGTGATGTCCGGGGACGTGTGTTCTATGATGCGGTAGGGACCATCATAGCGTGCAAGAAACTTGTTTGTAAGGCCAGGGCTAAGAGGCGGTATCCATAACCAATTTAGAGAACCAGTCGGAAAATCTGGTGAAGTCGCATCACAGCCATGTCTCAGTTTTTCGGGACCTTGAGCGGCGGTTGTAAGTTTACGAGCGAGCTCTCACAGTTACCCGCATATTTCGCCGCTTCAGACGCCGGCGTGCATTCAGAAGTGTCGGGTCGGTATCGAAGCAGGGTGTTCATGGTACAAGAGGGCTCTCGTCCGTACAACAGGATGCGAAAAAAACAAAACAGCGGTATAGCTTGAGTGCCAGTGTGGTAGGCGTATGTGACAAATTGTAAAATAGCGTCCCAGTTGCTGTGATCCGGTGCGACGTACATACTTATCATGTGACCGAGCGTGCGGTTGAACCTCTTCGTCAAGCCGTTCGATTGCGGGTGGTATGTAGTAGGCTTGAGGTGAATGATGCTGCATGCAGCCAGAAGAGCTTGGATGAAGTCGGAGAGGAACATGCGCCCTCTGTCGCTGAGCACTTCACGTGCTGCTCCATGTCGAAGAACGAAATTACGCAGAATTAAAAAGTGCAACACGCGGGTGGTGGTGGCTGGTAGCGCTGCAGTCTCGGCATAGCGCGTCAGGTGATTGACGCTGACAATGATTCATATATATATGTTCCCCAAGGAACTCTAGGGAAGTGGACCATATATGGGTCTATTCCGACCCGATCAAAGGTATGAGCAGGACAGGGAAGCGGCTGCAACTCGCCGGAAGGGCGCTGATGAACTTTACGCGCCGTGCAAGATCGAATGTGCTGGAAGATAAAGTGATGCATTCCATGCCAGTAGAAACGTTGCCTGAGCCGAAAATATGTTTTCAGTACGCCGGCGTGACCATGGTGGGGAGCAGCATAGAAGTAAGCGCAGATGTCGGAACGCATGTGTCGTAGTATCACGAGCAGCCATTTGCGACCATCGGGCGTATAATTTCTGCGGTAAAGGATGTGGAGCTCAGTAAAATAGGCGGCCTGGCGACGAAGTGTTCTCGAAGAAGGCGTGGCCGATGGATCTTGCAGGTAATTGAGCATAGCCGAAAGCCGGAGACCCTTGCGCTGTTCGAACGGCATATCTTCGTGGGGTCGATGCATAGGTGGTGTGAACGTTGACGGGGAAGCTACGTCAGAATGTATAGCGGTGACCGAGAGAGGGCATCGGTGTCGGTGTGCATGTACACAATGCGAATGTCATGCACGAGCCACGTGCGATCGTCATCGCCTTCGGCGAGTGCTCACAGCCGCCGAGCGCCCCGATACTATATATATAAACCATAATAAATATGTTCATAAGCTACTTGGATGTGACTGGTGGTCTCGAGCATGTTTCTCGTGAAGCATCCCACGTGGTCACCACGTGTTGAAACTTCACGGTCGAACTCAAACTCTGGGTTGGTTCGATACGCTTGCACCACGTGAACCAGTTTACGAGTTGCTGCGCCATTCGTTTCAGCGGTGCGGCAATGCCGACCCCTGAACCGTGTCATTGGTTTCAAAAGCTGCAGGAGAAGTGCAGCGTTGGTTCACGACTTTCCTTGCACCTCCTACGCTGACGGTGCCAGCTTGGTGCAGCCGCGCGTGCAGCTGAGTAGACGACATGTAGCATTCAGACGTAGGCGCCGTACCCGCCTCTACTTAACGTGGTGTGTTTTCCAATATGTTCGTGCCTCATAAAAGGTTTGCCGTCGGTCAGTGTTGGTAGGACGACGTAAATTAAGCGAACAGAAACAAGGCTTGCACCTTTTCGGCACCTCGTCATTCGATTGGGGTGTTGCGCTGTGCCTGCACCGCTGAACTCGTGCTGCACAGTTTGTGAACTTCTCGCGCACCACTGTGAACTGGTTCCGACCCGTGCATGTTAATCGAACGTATACCCTCTGTTTCGGGATCGGAGTCGAGATTTCACTCATAAATTGTGCAGATAAGGACTTGTTTCTCGAATCCTGACGTCAAACTATCTTCCGAAATGGCCCGTATATTAATATGGAAAACGCCTGCTTTCGAATGGTAACGTTAGCGGACATATTATATTGTTCAAACCACTCTGCTTGCAGTCTTCGACGCTGTCCCGGCCCCTTGCGGGAGACAGTTTTCCGGCTGCTGCCCTTTAGCTGAAGTGAAGTTAAGATACCTGATTTATGCGCTCTCAAGCGGCGCAGGAAAAACGTCGGGCGCAATGCGGGCCGATATTATTATTATTATTATTATTATTATTATTATTATTATTATTATTATTATTATTATTAGTATTATTACTGGGCACTACCGGCTCAGTGTGCGTAGACCGATATTCGGTGACAGAGGAGGACACGCGCTTACTACACCAGCTGAATTTCATTTTTTGATGCAAATAGTTATATATCGAAGAAATGAAAAAAAAAAACATTGCGAAGAGAAAGAGACGGGGGGGGGGGGGATGATCACGTGTGCAGTACGCGTGTTAACTTTGGCCGTGCGCAGGAACACGAGAAACGAAGACCGGCCGTCGGAGCACGACCGGGCTGGCTACACGCTCTTGTGCTAGCTCCACTGCGGTCGTATAAATGCAGTCGTCTCGTCCAAAGCTCGCCGACAGATGGCTTGCACGTGCTTTCTGCTGAGTCTGCTGTCGTTATATGCATCAGCAACAGCGAACTTCGAAACGCGAGAATGGCTGTAAATCTCGTACGCGTCATCGCGATGGAATGTGATATCGCATCTGAACCGTTTTCACCCATCACGCAATCAGTGCGCAATGTGCAAACGCGGTAGTCGCCCTACAAGTGTAGCGGAGAAAGTACGCGCCCACACACCTACACGAGCCACTTCTTTTATACAACTGACACCGCTTTTCTTCCCGCAAATATAAGCTCCGTCATGTTGGAGCTGGGTGCCACGCATTTCTCTACGACCTCTTTCGTAGTTTACGCGTGCTCTCTTGTCGAGTATCTTCTACGAAATCCCCGTGGTACTTTGGTTGATTGTATTCTAAGGTGCTCCTAATTCTATTAGGGATTATCTTTGTATATACCTTGTAGGCAATGGTATGTAAGCTGATCGGCCAGTCATTTTTCAAGTGCTTGACGTCCCATTTTTATGCTTACATTGTCTTAATTCATTCTTCCGAAATTCTGGTACGCTCACAGTCAAGTGACATGACGTCTACAGAGTGTCCAGTGTTTCTTGAACAATTGGTCCACTGTCTTCTAGACCTGCTGTTACCTGATCCTCACCAGCTGATTTGCCCCTTTGCATTCCCTGCAATGCTTTCTTTACTTCCTCTATCGTATACGGCAGCATGTCCGATTCTTCTGGACTAATAGAATTTCTATTGCTGTTCTGATAGGCCCGGCTACTGTACATATCTCTGTAGAACTTCTCGTACTAACTACCAGTTTATATTAGTCATGACATTGCCCTCCTTGTCTCTTAGTGCATACATCGGATTACTATATGTACCCGGTCTTCGCCGCGTTTAAGGTTCGTTCGTCCTTTTGAAGCATGTTCAATTCTCTCCGTGTTATACCTTCCTATATGTCGGCTACCCAACTTCTGTTCAATAACTTTGAAAGGTCTGCCAGTTCTACTTTGTCTGCTGGGCTAGGGGCTTTCGTGCTTTGACGTTTACTTGTGGGGTTTTTCGTCTCCTGGGAGAGCTTGCCAGCGTTTTAACTACCGTACCACCGTCATCTATTGCGCATTACGTAATGATTTTTGTCATATTATCGTTCATCGCGTGAACGCTAAGGTCGTGTTCCTCGGTTACATTCGCAGTACCGGTTCTGCAGCGGGATTCTGAACTCAACTTTTTTTATCTTACCGATAACTTATCGATGGGTTCCTTCCGTTCTCTCCTCATATTTAGGCTAATCCAAGGGATTAAAATCCTGTTGAGCCTACAGCGCACCTTGTCGAGCACATCCGCATCATTGCTGGGATGAGCACGATATGAAGTCTTTTTGATTTTTAGTATCGACAGTGTGGCTCCTCCACGTCCACTGTCGACTGTCTCTTTCCGCGGTATATGGTATTCATGATCCGTAAATTATTGCGCTTTTCGAACTCTGCTAGTAACTCCTCTCGGCTTGTCTTGCACGCTGTGTCATTTTCCCCTCCAGGCTGCTTTTTGGCTACTTTGTCATTGAAGTTTCCCATCAATACGCTATGCTTTGTTTGAACCTTATTCATTGTTCTGACATAAAAAAACTATGTTCCGCATTAGCTCAATTGTAAGTTGGGATATGCATGCTCGCAATAGAATCAGTGCTTCGAAGTTTGACAGTGTGTGACGCGGGTTCTTAAGCGTGAAGTTTTGACATTTCCGATAAAATGCTTCATCTGTCGTATGCTGCGTCGCTTGTGAGGTATGGTGCGTGGGTCGCCAGCCGTCCTTTTTCACATCTCAGGTAGAACTGACTATTCGTTTGTAGCCACATTCAGCACGTCGCTTGTCTAGCGCCGTGGCGTTGTTCTTCATTTAAAAAAGATTTTTTTTTAATTTATCTACTCTCACAGCGTTGAGCGGACTCCTACTCCGCAAAGTATACGTTTGATGTTTTGGGGGGATCGCCATGGCTTCGAAAACGTTTTTTGGTTGCTATACGACAGCAGTTTTGCGCCTCCCCGTACAAGGATGACTTCTTGATGGCACGGGGTTGAGCGTACATTGGGAGCGTGTACAGGAAGAGTAGGAGGGTTTCAGCCTCGAGCGAGCATCGCCTGTGCAGCAGCCTGCTGCGCGCTAGCCTCTTATGTCGGAACAGCTTGCTGCGCAAGCCCGTGCATGCAGGGTCTGCGCCCCGGGAACTCGCGCAACCACTGCCGCCGGTGAAAGGAGCTTCTTTCTTGATCGGGGAGACGGGCTCGAGACGTTGGGGGTGGAAGAGCGAATTAAAATAAACCGAGCTTCTCGAAACACGCCCTCTCTAGCACTCTGGGGGGATCAAGGACCCACTGTCGCTTCGGATTTCTGCTCGGCGCGGGACTGTTTATCATTTACTCGGGCGGTTATTCGCGTAGAATCCGATATGCGCCCCCGCGACCTGTCCTCCTCCCCCGCGCTTGGGCTTGCGTTCTGCTTTTTGCGGGGGAGGCGGTTGTCCTCGCGCTGACATGTGGCCGTGGCGGCCCCTTCCTGCCTTGCTCGCTCTTTTTTCACTGCACTCTTGTGGTGTGCCGGTGAAAGCGGAACGCGGAAAATAAACCATAGAGCATCCGCCTCCTCGCACATCGTGATCGCGCTGTTCGTGCACTGCTGTCTTTTTTTTTTGTCTTATTTTGCGCCGCTGCCGAGCCCGGAAGCATGTTCTGTTGCATGGTGCTTCTCAGCGGCGCTTATGCGGACTGACGCGGTGCGCTCCATGGTGTGCGGCGATCTCGGTCCAATGGTTGGACGCAGTGCGTAACTCTTCGAGCACGAAAGTTTTGGTACTTTTCTGTACATTTTTTTCATTCGTGTGACCGAAGCCAAGTGCGCTTGGTACAAATTTTTATTGTTCTCGTAGTTGCATAGCCAACTACGCTAAGCGGTGGCGGGGATAGCTTCGCAATAAAGCGTTGATTTCGGTACGCAGTTCTCTATGGAATACGCGTAATGTGTTTCACTTCGGCGAAGTTTGCGTCCTGCGTTAGTAGTCTTGGGAGGAGGGTGAAAGAGAGATGTAGACTTTATTAATTTTCGGCAGATTGCTGGGATGGGCTCCCACCTAGGGGCCAACGGAAAGACCGTGTCTGCCGGCAGCTTCCTTGGCCTGCTGGATCGCCCAAAGTCGCTTGTCCAGGCCCGAACTGAGCAGCGCAGTTCGCCAACGCGCCCGAAGGTCTTCATTGGAGGAGCCCGCTTTCTTTTTGTGGCTCTAGGCGCAACTTCATTTGAAGTCACGTGCCGTTTCTCAACTTCGGCCATATAACATGACGAACAAATGAGAACTGCTTGCTTTTGGGCTGATTCAGGTAGCGATTGCTCGCTATACTGGATGAGGCATCACTTTGCGCGTAGGCTTAAAACGTTGCGGCGTCCCGTCTGGATTCACTAGGCAGCACCATGATACGAGGTCTAGTCGTTCAGTTACTGCCGCGGCCTTTTGTCGGTGCCACCGTGGTATGTACGTAGCAGTGTATTATTGCAACACCTTAATTAAAAGCTCCTGAGGAGCTAATGACAGTGTTCTTTCGTGCTACCCAGGGACAGTGGTGTTTCTTGTGGGCATCGCCTATGGAGGTCCTTGCCGGTGGCGTCATCTTTTCGTCCACTTTCTTCACATTTACATTTACTTCTGATAACCTACCCTATACTTTCCTTGACAATATTTTCTGTTAGTTCTCATTAAGATTGTGCCTAATGAAGAAAACTAGCCCCTTAGATTTACACGTTCCTTCATTCATAGCGCTTGTCTCATTCTGGCAAGCTTGAAACCTCGAGGTGGATTATTGGTCAGCTGCCACTTCGTGATAAGATCACGTACGACGTGGCGCCAAACAGGCAAAAAAAAAGGTGTTCCACACTGGCCGTAACGGCAACAAATGGTGCTGACACGCTCCCACGTTTAATTGCACATAATATGCCCTAATACGTGGACGGGGGGGGGGGGGGGAGATGACCGCCACCGTAGCTCAGTGGTAGAGCATCGAACGCTTTATTCGAAGGTCGCAGGTTCGGTTCCTGCCCACGGAAAGTCATCTCTGTTCACTTTTCTTTGTGCACATTCACATTACAATTACTTGTAATAACCTATCCTTTCCTTGCCATTATTGTCAGTTCTCATTAAGATTATGCCTAACAAAGACAACGAGCCCTTAAATTTACACTTTCCGTCTATGGAGGCGACTATCACTTGAAGTTTGTTTCAGCTACGTACGCATTACCGTATCGTAGTTATAGTGTACCTGTCCCCACATTGTTATATCTCGTAGTTGCCGCCCCCATACCTGTATTAATACCTTTCCAATTCGTCCATCCGTATCATCAACCACGCAGGGGCGGATCCAACATCCAACCACTCATTTTAGTAGGTGTGGCTGATCACTTGAAATAAAACCGACGCTTAGTAGTAGTTGTAGTTACTATCATCACAAGAACCCCATCACAGCATAAGTGTTGTGATGAGGTTAATTTCGGTTCTGTGGTCCCATTCATTTATCTTAATTGGTGTGATAGGAGGTGGGCAACATACACTGAATGGGTGGGGGTGCTGACACAGGCTGTGAGACAGGGAGGGAGCATTCTCCTCCCCCCCCCCCCCCCCATTCGGGTCCGCCACTGCAACCACATCACCTAAAAGCGGCGCCGACAACAGCAGCCTCACTCATTGCCATGTTTCTCAGCTTAGGGTTGGGCGACACGTGTCCATCTGTTGCTGCAAGTGTCTGTGTCTGCTGTTTTTTGTCATGTTGTGGCGCGTTTTTTTATCTGTTTTTCGATTGGCGCCATTGACAAAATGGCGCCTTAATGACGCTTTGACCGCATGTTCTTTAAAGGAAGTTGAGAAAAACCGTCCGTGAAATCCGTCTTGTTGCGTAATGTTCCCGACTTCCTCTGTAAACAACTATAGTCGTTCACAGGCTGTCGCGCCTTAGTGTACCAGTACAAAACTTACCTCCAGCTGAACTTGCGACTCTGTCGTCATACTTCGCGCGTGGCGGGGGTGTTTATACTCTTTTATTTTATATTTATTGTTTGGTTTCATAGCTGAGTATTTCGATTCTAGACTGTCATGTGTTTTTTTTCTTTTTCGTTTCGCTGCTGGTGCTCAATTGCTGAACTGTTTCATTCTACTAGCTTTAGCCGTATAATAGCCGATAGAACTACGCGTCTTTGCCTCAGCTGTTCGCTGAACCACCGAAAATTTCAAGACGGTAACACGATACATTGTTTTCACCAGTTTTATTGCGATTTACACCCAGGTAGATAATAGTTTGTTATCAGGAAGCTGGGCGAGGAGTCGAGGACCAACTTGCAGGATGTCAACGATTGATTGATTGATTGATTGATTGATTGATTGATTGATTGATATGTGGGGTGTAACGTCCCGAAACCCCCATATGATTATGAGAGACGCCGTAGTGAAGGGCTCCGGAAATTTCGACCACCTGGGGTTCTTTAACGTGCACCCAAATCTGAGCACACGGGCCTACAACATTTCCGCCTCCATCGGAAATGCAGCCGCCGCAGCCGGGATTCGATCCCGCTACCTGCGGGTCAGCATGTCAACGAGAGGGACTCAAGTAAAGCAGAAGAGACAAGTGTAGGGTGCATTTATCAAATGTTCATTCGCTTCAACGTGTATTTTTCGTAAGGTGTAAAAAAAAGTGCCAATTTCGTGCGGGACAAAGCGATGGACTAAAGAGGAGCGCTCGTCCTTTGTCGTTACCTCGCACTTTAACGAAAAACGTGCTTTTTTTTTTTTGCTTCTTACTAGATTTTACCAACGAGCCCATTAACACGTTTTGTTCGTAGGTTTATACGCAAATGCAACTATGTCTGCACTTCAGTGACTCATGAATTCAAAGCTTAGGTCAATGTCCGAATCCCCCCCCCCCCCCCCCTCCGTTTAACCGTTCTTATTGTGGAGCTCTGTTAAACCAACCAAAACTGTGCCACAAATGTTGCGGCGGCGTACTAATATACTTTTCTAATTCTATAGGCGCACGTTCTTGTCGTGCCTTCTTCGTAAGGCGCCACTGGCGTGACGTGTATACAGCAGAAAGGGTTTGGCTAGCTGTGCCCCGCTTCTTCCGGGGCTGTTCAAACAATCGTCGATCGCGGCGCTTGTTCTTTCTTTGTTTTGCCTCCGCCATATTGTGTTCCTCCTCGGCGACGTGGCGTTAGACTCCGGCGCGTGACGGCGCTGGAATGCCTCGGCCGCGAGGGCCACCTGTCGCGCGGGCGGCCGTGTTTGCGAGGCCGCGCTCCTCTCTTCTCTCCGTCCTGTCGCGGCCGCCGAGTTATGTCACGGCTCCTCGCTGCCAACGCGTCGCCCGCATGCGCGCCATCGCTCCCGCTGCGACTATTGTGACTGCGGCAGGTCCACTGCGTGCTCTGCCGAAACATCGGGTTGCGGGGCTGATTCACAGGCGCAGCTGCTGGCGCATTCCGTTGGCGAAATGGGCGCAGATTGTAGTGCACGCTTTGAAAAGCGGCCGTGTTCAATCTGGAGCCGTCCGGAATGCGTTAGTGTACTGGAAGTGCGCTGCAATGAGTTATCCACTCGCGGCACCTTCGCCACATAGTGTTTCGTCTTTCACTTCACCGTCATGCGTGTGGTAGCCGCTTCTTTCTTTCTCTTTCTTTCTTTCTTTCTTTCTTTCTTTTTTTCTTTCTTTCTTTCTTTCTTTCTTTATTTATTTATTTATTTATTTAGTGGCATGAGCAAAGAGTAGCGCTTTCGTTTCACTTTCAAACGCGTCCGATCGAGTACTCGCTTGCGGTTTCCCGAACATTCAGAAAACTTGTTTTAAAAGATAATAAAACTTGTGCGACATCGGTGAAGCTGGTTCAACGGAAGAGTTATATCAGATGCTTGTAATATTCGACCATAGGTTTATTCATATTATGACCAATTAACTGTCATGTTAATTAATGAAGCTGAATTGACTGAGTTCACAGATAGCACAGGCGATTTTCTTGAGAACAGCTGGGATCACTGGGGCACCTAGTGGAGTGGGTCTAAGCCACGTGCTTCTTTCTACGAGGCCTTTGAAATCGGCTTGGGCGCTGTGACGAAACACGAAGTTAACTTGAAGAAAACACCAGTACACAGGAACTTCTATAGACGTGTTTTTTTTTTTTTTTTTTGTGGGCGCCGCCGTATTGCTAGCGTGTGGCCCATTTTCTGGTCTGGCGACCCATCTGGCATGCGGGGAGCTCGCTGTTTGCATAGAAGGTAACCGTGCCGCTACGGTTTTATTGTTGTTTCTTGGTTTTTACGTGGTGAATTTCGACTGAATTGATGCAGGTTCTTTAGAAAATGTGTCTCTGAGACGTTCTGTTAAGATTCAGGACGTTAAGGGTCAATTGTTTTATTATACAGAGCCGTGAACGAGTCCGCCACTGTTGAGTCAGTATATTCATAACACCGACGTTCTGCTCGAAGATGAGCAGTATTTTCGTGCCTTTCTTTTCCAGAATGAGCAACAGCACTTCGAGAGCATAGTGAATATCTTTCTTAAACTGTAGCCATCCGCTTTTCTAACAAGATTTCTTTGCGCCACGCCGTCGCATCGGCTGCCGCCTTTGCATGAAGCCGTGCGTTGGAGTGTATAGTGGCTCGTCTGTATTTCGTGGCACTGACGGTTTGTATTAACTGCGCACTAATTGTTTTCTAAATTGTTTCTCAACTCTGAAGGAGTGGCCGTATCTTACTCGCTCGTTTGTTTTTTACAGGTGTGAACTTTAATACAGCTCTATATCAAACGACGCCGACGTGCCTGCGTGTCCCCTTTTTATCTCATTTTTTTTTCTTCTTGATATTTGAGTGACTCTCGGTGCCGCGGTACTTTACTCTGCGATAGAGAGAAATCTTACGTAAGGCCGTTTATCGGGGAAATATTGTCATTGCCAGAATAGCTGTAGGCTGCGTACCTTCTGTTCATAGCCGAGGTTGGGCACCGATGTCGAAGTCGTTGCGGTTCGTTCGCCTGAGAAGAAGTGCTTTAAAAATACCCGAGTACCCGCGGAAGGTACGAAGTTTTTCCTCTTTAAGTTTGCGACAAGCCGCTACTTCTTGTTAACAACAACAACAAAAAAAAAAACGATGCAACTTTGAAGAGTCCACAGCTACAAAAACTTCGCGTATGGTGATTGACTCGGCATATTTCTTCCGACAGCAGTTTTATTTTTTCTGTAGTTGTTACTGCACCCCAAACCAGCGCAGTGGTTCCCTGATAATCATTTCTTGGCCGTCATAGCAATGAAGAAAAACATAATCCGCATATTGGCTTAATACACGGCAAATTGATCGATAACACCACACGTACCAGCATCAACACACACACACCCCAAGCCGTCGCCCGCATACCAGAGAGGAGGAATGCGTTGGTTGCCAGACCGGACCTCCTTGCCCGATGCAAAGGTCTATACGTGCGAAGGTCAGCAACAGTCGCCAAAGTCGAGGTTCTGAATAGCCCCCGTTATTTATTTTTTAAGGGGGGGGGGGGACTCAAAAGGGTTTAGCGATCTCGTTGATATAAATCAATCACGAAGAAAAACAAGAACGCTTGGAAGTACGACGAGAGGAACACACAATGACGGGCGTTAATTGTGGACTAATGAACTTATTCTCAGCTATTCAGCTTCTAAAAGTAAAGGGAGAAAGGGGAAGGGGAATCTTGTAGCCGAGTGAAATTGAAAACTGGGCAAGTTGGTAAAGATTCATAGCTGGTACAGGCAAAACAGCGCAAAAGAAAAATTACTAGTAAAGAATAGACACAACACGAGTGCTGACTTTCAACTGAGTTTCAACAAAGTCTCAATTGAAAGTCAGCGCTGGTGTTCTGTCTAATCTTTCTTAGTTCTTGTTCTTCTGCGCTGTTTTGCCTCCACCAGCAATCTTGTAGCTGCAGATGCACGTGGCTGCGACGATAAAAACAAGTGCATTCGTCAAGGTTAGTGATTGAGAAAGCTATGCTCTGTCAGATGGGATTAACGAAAGGGCGCTAACACATTGAGCCTCTGCGCATCAATCAATCAATCAATCAATCAATCAATGTTTCTTTATTAGCATAAGAAGTGTACATTTTGAGTAAGTATGCAGGAGGAGGTCCCAAGGTAGTAAACCGCGGGCGGGACCTCCTATGCTAATACAATGAAAAAGCTGAAATACGAATAACGAAAGAGAGTCACGGAACATTTCGAACTTTTTTTTTACAAATAAAGCATTGTTAATATTGTACAGATGTATCGAGTTCTATCATCCTTAGATACTTGCGCGCATCTTCGGTCTTTTGGAGCTAAAAGGAGCACCTGCGTTTGACACAGTGGATCGCCAGACTACTACAATGGCTGTTCTTCACATTGTTGGCATGTCCCCGCTATATAGTCTCTTGATGTTCCCGCAAAAGCCCAGAGAAAAAAAAATTAGTGACATTTTCGTTTGGGGCTTCTTTCACTGTAATTTATAGCTTTGTGTCTTTTAATCCCGAAAATGAATCTTATAAATGTTATAAGTTGTCGTATAATTAATGTCGGCGCTGCTTTAGTGGTGATCCGTTTGAGCGTCACGTCGAAACCCCCGCCTAAAATCATCCGAAACTAGCGCCCCATTGCGGGGGAGCGCCTAAGTTCAAGTGCGCTTGAGCTTCGTCAACTTTTTGAATCGGGGCTCCGCACGTGGTAAATAATGGAACGATGTTGGAGTTCGGTATGAGTTATTCCCGCTAAGAACGTGTCTCCCTCCGGAAAATGAAAAGCGTTCCTGCCGCGAGCAGCTACAACCACCTTGCGAGCAGCCCTACAAATGACGGAGAGGGTCGAGGAACGTTAGCCGTCGTCGAGTGCCATTTTACTCGTGGAACGCCTCACGGGATTCCGAACTACGTCACATTATTGGCGATGTCACAATGTGCTCACAACTGAATTGAGCACCCCCGCCTTCCAGGGTTGCCACTGACTTTCAAGTGAAATCCGCCAAACGATGAGCGAAAAGTCGCCAAAGGTCGCCGTTTTTCTTCAACCTTCGCCAAAGAAGTCGCCACTTTACACATGTGCGGCGTGCGTAGTAATGAAAGTTGCTACTCACCGTTCGCGACCACAAATTATATTGACGCTTTTCAATGACAATTCAATGACCCGCTTCACCATGCGAGCACTGAAAAAAGAAATGCATGTACCAGCAGTGTCCCTGGATGCTAGCGCCTCATACAAAATTGTAATGGTTTCAGCTGTTGTGAATAAACAGCGAAGCAGTCGCTACAGCAAGAAAAGTACAGCGTGCGCAGCCTTCCTGCATATGTAGAGAATTTCGTTTCAGTGTAATCATGTGAACGATAATCGAACAACTTAATTACAAAACAACGGAAAGAAATACGAAAGTACTGCGTAATCGTCGCAATGCCCGCACCAGGCGTTTAGTGCGGTAATGTTTTCGCTACACATTCGCCGTGGTGCATTTCAATTTCAAATTTCAATTTTAAAAGTTGTTTTATTGTTTTCTTGTACAAGACACAAGAAACAAGAGGATGTTGGATTTTCTGAAGGCTGCCCAAACAAGCCTGCGCTTTGTCCGGCCCGAGAAGTGTGTTCATACAGAATTTAAACTCTACACGGCTTATTAGGGGATAGTACTGAAGTGAAGAAGTCGACCAACTATTCATGGCAGTTGGAGCTGTGGTCGGAACACGCAGACTAACCATCACTTAGCCACAGCAGAAGCGGAACATTAAGTAAGCTTAAAGCCCTTAAAGCACTTGAAAAAACTTTGTAAAGCACCACACCACCTTTCGGCACGCGAAGCAGTCCGCTGAGCTTAATTTTGCTGGGAAGTTGCTGCCGGACGCACCAGTGCACCATGTGCCTCCGAGATTTATGCCGGTGAATTGAGAAGGTACGTACACTTGAGAAACAGGAGAGGCTTACTGAATCACGCGTAAAGTGCGCCTTCTACTGGTGGGTTGAAAAGTACGAGAAATAGAAAAAAAGAATGTGGTCGCCCAATCATTTCAAACACACAGAATATAGAAGGCATAACTAAGTTGAGACCTAAGCTGAAAATCGCCAGAAATTCTCCTTACCGCCACTCATAATTTTAGGTCGCCATGGGCCTCTCAAATTTGCCAATTCGGCGAAAAGTAGCCACCAGTGGCAACCCTGCCGCCTACTTCAAAGGAAATTAAAATATTTTAAAGGCTCGTTTGCTGGTAATAATAGCTCAGAGGTGTCCACTTAAGCAGGAAAATCAAACAAGTTACTACATAAACATCTAAAAGTTCAAATTTCAATCAATCAATCAACCAATCAATTCTTATTATTACGAAAAGAGGATTGTTACAGAATATAAAATATACAGACGAGCGTCCCATACAGACGAGCGTCCCAAACTACAACGGGACTCTCGGTCATGGTTACAAATAAATAAAACAATTGATTGATTGAGTGATTGATTGATTGGTACGTGGGGTTTAACGTCCCGAAAATATCGTATGATTATGAGAGACGCCGTAGTGGAGGGCTCCGGAAATTTCGAATACCTGAGGTTCTTTAACGCGCACCCAAATCTGAGCACACGGGCCTACAGCATTTTCACCTGGCATCGAAAATGCAGCCGCCGTAGCCGGGATTCGATCCCGCGACCTGCGGGTGAGCAGCCGAGTACTTTAGCCCTCAGACCTCCGCGGTGGGGCATAAATAAAACAAAGATTAGTAGCAGGTCGAAACCTAAAAAAAAATCTTGTAATACATACACCGAAAAACGAAAAAAAAAACAAAACAAAAAAATGCCTGGAATCTGAGTGTACAAAATATGTCAAATTTTTTATGTCAGGAATACTTTTGATATCAGGAGTGCAGTGTGGCTTGTGTAATTTTTGCCGCAAGTGGTTGAGATTTAGTATATAGACAAGCCTCGCTTCGCACCACTCAATGCGCAGAACGTATACTTCTTGCTGCAGGAATGGTTGCTCTGGATCCTGTTCACTTGTTTCTGCAAACAAAGAACGTGTTTTCGGGGCGCTGGGAATAAAGACATGCACACCTGAATGTCGCGTGGCTCTTTTGACGCGGTGCGACACCGCGTGCACTATAGGGGATTACCTCCATTTTCGATTCGTCGACTTCAGGTGGCGCTTTCATCTTGAAAGACTCGATCTCCTGAAAAAGAACTTATGTATACCATGGAATGTGCAGCGTGCCACGGGGCGTTTTCAAGTCGCCTTCTCCTCTCGGTGCCTTTTTCAAACTGTATTGATTCCATTGAAGTGCCTGATACTACTCTTAGTGGTTATTTGTGATAGTGTTATGGGAACCCCGCTGGTCAACGTTATCCTTCTTAAAAAACTGCCCGGGCAGCTATCTAGACATTCGTCAGGATTAAAATGGAGACAGTGAGTGAAAATACGCGCACGAACTTTCTAGCGAAAGAAACTTTGCCCTGAGTTATGTGAACGGGTAGTATACAGTGCGGTTTGGAGGATTTACCGGGCCTCCGAGGATGATACGTATACAACATGGGCTTCTTAGTAAGATTTACTGGTCAGTCAGTATAGTATCCGCTGGCATTCACAGCTCGGTCGATGGTTTTCCATCACTCGAACCTCTTTCGCAATCTCTCCACTGTCGCTTGTGTCCGACCTGGTTGGGTGTCCCAATGGCCTATCACTCCTGAGGTCGAATGCTGGTCGACCTTACCATGGGGTGGTGGTCGATGTACGCATGTTTATAGGTTACTCACTTTCAAAAGGAACATGCTGCTTCGAAGAAAGTACACAGATCAACTTAAACGGAACCGCATAGAAAAGCCGTTCAGACTGCTTGCCTATACGTAAGAGCCCGGGTGGCCGAAGTAATAAAACCCCGAAGCCGAGCCGCGCAGTAACTTACTTGTGCATCGAAGTGCTCGTCAAGCGCCTCCTGGCGTCTGCCCCATTTTCTGCAGTAGCCTCAATTGTTGACAAGGTAATCAGTTTGTCCCCGTGCGTTAATAATGGGCAGCATGAGCGGTCTTTGCAGCTGAGGACCATGCTGTAAAGCTACTCAGCAACTTGGGAAGTTGTAAAGTTAACTTGAAACGGGCGCTAAATGTTTAGTTGTTGAAGTAGTAAGTCCTTCAGTGTTCATCTTCTTTCAAATTATTACTACCGCAGAAACGGGAAGACATTGTTTCACTTCTTGAATTTCGCGCCATAACTCAGCGGCCAAGGCGTTAGTGTGACGTCACGCGGATTTCAATGTATTTCTCATATGCACTATTTTGCAAGTAGATTTGTATATAACGGATTGCATATACTGAATTCGCTTGTAATTTAGATTTGTTTGAGGTTTTTTTATACTAGACTTTCTTGTTGGTTAACACTCACTCCGACTTATTCTCTTTATTTTTTAGTTACCATTTGAACGTGATTAGATACTTTATTGACGAAAGCCGTTGTAATAAGCAACGTAGCTTTGAGAACTTGAATTCTTTTACCGAAGGTTTTATGCGATACGTTTTTTTTTCACGCGTCAATACATTAGGGTGTTACGGTAGGGGGGGGGGGGGAATCACTGAGGATCACGATACCTTGTAATGCGATTATTTGAGCAAAGAATCCGAGACAGACATGTCTTCTCGGCGGTGGCGGCGTGAACCTCTGAATTCTGGCGTCGACGTGTCGCTAACTCCGCTGCTCGGGCAGCTCGTCCAACAGAAGATGAAGCCAATCCACTTGTTGCGTCGCTCACTGTCCAGAGAGAATTGGCTGAGGCTACTTTGTAGTTTGATCATGAGAACGCTAGCGGCTGCGTGGCTAGCGCGGACGATCTTTGGTGCGGCTACTTGCATTGATGAGTGGGCGCATTTTGCCACAATCGCCGCATGCAGACCTCCGCTCATACATCTCTTTGATTCCTCGGTCGTCAATCTCCTCCTTCGCTTTCCCCATCTATAGCTCTCTTCGCTGTCAGTGTCATTCATTATCCGCGTTTGTTCGTTCGTTCGGTCAATCGGTCGGTTGGTCGGTGGGTCGGTTGGTTGGTCGGTCGGTCCGTCCGTCCGTTCGTTTGTTTGTTCGTTCGTTGTTGTTTTTTTCATCCTTCGCTGTGCCAATATATCACTGGCAGTGACGGCGATCCACCAACAGATGCAGCTGCGCTTAAAAAAAAAAGCGAAACTATTACGCGAGGTATCCTCCCTTTTTACAGCAGGTAGCAGTAGTAGACCATAGACATTCTCGTAGGGAAATGCATAGTAAATTTAGTCCAGCCTATGTACAAAATGGGAAGAGTTAGGGAAACGAGTTTATGGAGAGTACCTTAGTAACCTGCGCTTCACCGATGACATTGCATTGCTGAGTAACTCAGGGAACGAATTGAAATTCACGATTACTGAATTAGACAAGGAGAACAGAAAGGTAGGACTTAAAATTAACCCGCGGAAAACGAAAGTAATGTGCATCAACCTCGAAAGAGAACAGCGCTTCGAGATAGGTAGCAGTGCACTTGAAGTTGTAAAAGAGTATACGTCTACTTGATGATTGATTCATTGATTTGTGAGGTGTAACGTTCCAAAACCACCATATGATTATAAGAGACGCTGTAGTGGAGGGCTCCGGAAATCGAGTACGTCTAATTAGGACATGTAATAATCGCGAAGCAGAACCACGAGATTGAAGTAACTAGAAGAATAACAATGGGGTGGAGTACATTCGGTAGGCATTCTCAAATTATGAATGGTAGATTGTCACTATCCCTCAAGAGGAAGGTATAAAACAGCTGCATCTTACTGGTACTTACCTATACGGGGTAGAAACCTGGAGGATTACAAAGAGGTTTTAACTTGAGTTGAGTAAGACGCAGCGAGCAACGAAAAGGAAAGTGATAGGTGTAACCCTAAGGGACAAGGAGAGAGCAAAGTGTATCAGGGAACTAGCGGGTGTTAAGGCACCATATAGTAAACATCACGAAGAAGAAATGGTCATGGGCCGGGCATGTAGCGCGTAGACAGGATAACCGCTGGTGATTAAGGGTAACTAACTGGATTCCCAAAGAAGTCAAGCGGGTTAGGGTATAAGTTTTTGGGTATAAAGTGGCAGCAGCAAGCACCTTACCGAGTTGACTATAGTGGAGCATGGGAGAGGCCTTTGTCCTGCAGTGGACGTAGTCAGGCTGATGGAGATGATGATGGCACTATACACTGTCCAATAATATCTAGAAAGAGAGAGAGATGACTGCGTATCCGCTTGCGCAGTTGACAAGAATAGGTACAAACGTAGAAACGGACAGGTTGCTATTTAAGATACTATGCTCGGATAAAAATGTCCACTTTGCACTGATGCGCACTTATGGCGATCTTTAAATTGGCGCTGAGATTGGTATCACTAAAAATACCAGGCCTGCTTGTTGCTTTCTGCGGCTGAGCAATGCTATCAAAAACGTGGAGGGGAGTGACGTAGACGTAACCGATGACACTAGAATTATTCCGCAGAAACCTTCGTGGTGTAGTAATTGTTGTAGCTGTAATGAATTGTGTGCTTGAATGAAACATTTGCAATTGGTTGCTTTGAGCCAAGTTTCTTTATTTCTCGTCTTAACTGTCGGAAAGCCACGGACCAAGGGCAAGCTATTATGAGAAACGCGTCATCGCTCCATTTTCCATTTTTTCATCCGATTGTGAAGAATCTTGCGTGGTAGACTCGCCTAGGGAGAGGGGGAGAATGGCGGAAATGATACTTTGTCCCTCTCCTCCCCGCCCTTTTCTAAGGGGGGAAAACCTACGCAGGCCTACACGAGCTCAATCTATATGCACACTACAGCCCGGTGAATTTCGATTGTCGACGGGGAACTTACGCAGTCCCGAGGCTGACACTAATCACAGTCAGTTTGGTTAGGAAGCTTGCCGCCAGCATCGTGCGAACGTCCTCGTCGGCCACGTGTACCGAGGAAGTTCGGTGGTTGCTCTCCATGTTCTGTACCGATATCCGCGCATATTTCGTGACCGGATGAGTTTCGCAACGAGTGTTTCATGGCGGTGGCGTCGCCGTGCTGTATGCAAATACTCGAATGAGGAAACACGTGCACGACGTGATGCGGTCGCCCTCATTTTGGTTTTCGCTGCATGGATTGATATACCGTTGAAAAAAAAAATAAAGACTGGAGAGGGAATGTTGGAAGGCGTTGTCCTGGATCGTTAGGACAGCTGCGTGAAAGCAGCGTATACGTAATCCTCCACGACGAGGAATCAAGACTCTGCGTTGTTCGGTGTTATATGTTTTCTGGGTGATTTGCTTCACGAGGTAATTAGCTTTGTTGCGTTTTTATTCGTTGTAGTTAACCGTCGCTCATGCGCCGCTAGGAGACTGCTGGAGGTTTATTGTAATTTTTCGGACCGATAATTCAGTTACTTCCGGACTCGCCCCCAACCTCTTCTTGGTGATGACTACGTTGTGTCGTACGTTTACGTCTTTTTTTTTTTTTACATCAAATAATAATTTTTTTTCTTCTCTTGTTGTTATTGTTGTTGTCTGTTTATGTATACTGAGAACACCGTTGTACGCTGGTGCCAAAACGGGGGCCCGCAGCTTCGTCAAGCTATCCTTGCGATGGCTTTTTCTGTCGGCCTCCGGCATTGTGTACTATATGTACATGATGTCAATAAAGTTCACTGTTCACTGTTAAACCCAGCTGTCGACGTGTGGGTGCACGTGTGAACGCAGATTATATATATATATATATATATATATATATATATATATATATATATATATATATATATATATATATATATACAGGGTACCCCAGTTATCAGAGTTTAAAAATATGCCGACACACGCAATTATGCCGCTACCAAATACATGTTGCTGACCGTTGTCTGTAGTGAATTGGACTATGTCTTGTGTTTATTGTTTACTTAGACTCTTTTAACTAACTACTAAAGGAACAAAGTGGGTCAAAATTTTCAATAAGAAAGTTGTAGATCGGTTTCGAATTAGACAGTTTCGAACTTTATATCTGTTAATTATTAGTGTGCTAACTACAAGTTCCCGTGAAATACAAAAAAAATACCACGTGACGTGATTCTGGTGATGGCCATATAGCGTTCGCACTGGTTCATGGCAGCGGTAAGCAGTCACGACGGTTACCGCTTTTGTTACCGATAGCAAAACGTGTTCGTCGCAAAGCCACCGCTATCGTTGCGGCCCTGTCGAGACAGCACATTCGGGCAAATGATATATGGTCGTTCGTACGCGGAACGTTAGGGAGCACAAGAATTATCGTGCGCACTGGCGTGTGAGCGGGCTTGTCACGTGATATCTTTTTTTGTATTTCGCGGGCATTCGCTGTTAGTAGAAAAACACTAAAAATTAGCAGATATAAAGCTCGAAGTGGTTTAATCGAACGCAGTCAGCAACACGCATTTGATCGCGTCGTCATGAGAGACGGTATATATAGCGTGAGAACAGAACGACGACAAAGAGACAGGATGGAGACGTCGTCGATCTGTTCTCGCGCTATATCTACCGCCCAAACCGCCACACTGCTAAGTCATGAGAAAATTTTAGTTTAGTGTACGCAAGGCTGCACGTCCGCAACGTACTGCGCGCTGCGTACGCAACGTTTAAGGCTGTGTCCTACAGCATTAGTTTACCGTGCGCAACATCTGAAACGTGTACTGCACTTGAGCGCCAACAGGCTTGCCTCTGAGTGTTGCTTCACGCCATCTCGTGGAGAAACAAGAAGCTGGAATAACCGATATGTCGACGCAACACATAAGTCAGGGCATGAGACAAGGCGATCTTTTCCGAGGACGACTATAGTGCTTTTGGGTGTTTAGGCTAAGTGAACTAGCAGCATGAGGGACAGAGACGGCGAAGACGACCGCCTACTGCCAATTTAAAATTTATTGTTTGCTACGGACATTTTCTAAGATCACGAGACAAAAGAAAAAAAAAACAGAACCAAACTGGAGTTGTTCAACGTAAATACAAAGATGCCCCCATTGGCGGCAGCGTCGTCACGTGTTATCCTTCACGACGTGATAGCTGCTTTCATAATGAGGGCACTGTGTGCGAGAAAAATCAGCTGAGCTTGGTAGAACACAGACGTGCATCCACATGCACGCTAAATGCATTAACAGAACTAACCTTTACTTTCTAACCCTTGGAATGCTTTTGCAAACGATCATTCAGACATTTTTCGGTTAGACACACGCAGTAGCCACCACAGTTCGAAGGGATCACACACACGACGCGACGTACACAACCCACAAATCTGTCGTGGTGCTTCACGTCAACATCGAGTTCCTGCTTCTTCGTAGATGATGTTGTCTAGTCGTCCAACGTCGCGCTCCAGCTTAGCAGCGATCCCAGTTCACTGCAACTGTTCGCCTATTGGCTCCAGGTTACTTATTTAAGTTTCAAATGCACGGAAATTCACACAGACTTTGTTCGCTGCCACGACCACCCTATCGCCCTGCCGTGGTAGTCTAACGTGGCTAAGTATACTCGACTGCTGACCCGCAGGTCGCGGGATCGAATCCCGGCTGTGGCGGCTGCATTTCCGATGGAGGCGGAAATGTTGTAGGCCCGTGTTTTGGGTGCGCATTTGGGTGCAAATTTCCGGTGCCCTCCACTACGGCGTCTCTCATTATCATATGGTGGTTTTGGTACGTGAAACCGCACATATCACATATGAACGGTCACCGTATAGTACAGTCTAACCGTAGTGTTATTGGCCGCAGCCGTCTTGTCTGTTTTGGTCTCGGCTGTTCGAGATCTCGCGAGAGCCGCTTGTAAAGTACGCAACGGCCGTTGAAGGTGCAACGTAAGCGCGGAGATCTATCGTGCGCATCTCTTGCTCGCGCAAACGCATGTATCTCTCTTACGCTGAGCGCATGCGCAGTTTTGCTCTCTCTCGCCCGTTGCGTACACTAGGCTGTTGGCGCGCTTAACTAAAACACTATTGCGTGTGTAGATTGCTGGGAGAACATATATAACGGCGTTGTAAGCGACTGGATGGTAGTTACATTGAAGTTTGTCTTCAGTGAAGTAGTCGTGCATTGCCCATTGAAGTGATTACACAGATGGTGATTTCACAGTGAAGGCGTCGTCGGAGCCTCATAAATGTAAAAATACTAACGATGACGAAATATCTCGCTCCGGCAGAGCCCTTTGTATTTAATTCGCATTGGTTGAGGGCACGTCTGCTCACTTACGGACGGACACTTGGCGTCTTGGTTATGATCGAGTGTGCCCGTACCGTTAGCTCACCTCTTCGGTCGGCATTGTGTGCTGTCCTTCGCGTCTACTGTGTGCGCTTTGCTGTGGCTGTTCAGCGAGAGGCGTCACCTTGCGTCGTCTGCGTGACTGTCGTCGTCGGGTGTGGTCGAGCCCACGCACTCGTCGACAGCCGTGGCTTCCATACATTCTGCAATTTTTTTCTCGCGCGCTCGCTTTATTTTGCCGCCGTGCTCCAGCACCACCACGCAGCACTAGTGCGTGTGTGTGCTAGCGTCCTTCTAGCGAGGGATGGGTGCGACGAGGGTGCGGTGCTCTCGGGCTTGCCCCCCTCGTCACCAGCAGGGACCGCTTTCGTCGCCGCTGTCCTCGTCGTGTCTGGACGTCGGTATGCGCGGGACCTTGGGCTCGAAAAGCGGTGTCACGTTACTGCGATGTCCCCCTTGCCACGCCCCTTCTTTTTCGTCCGCGTTTGTGTGACGACTGGGACACGACGAGACGCGGGCGGCGGCGATGTCGGTCCAAGCGGCACTGCTCTCGCGTGAGAACTGCGCTGTGTGCTGCCCATGGAGTGAGGGGAGATCGTAACCTTTCGCTGACTGAGAAGGGATCGGCGAACCATTCGCCTCTCTCTCTTTAATTGAGAAAACCCGAGGCTTTGAATCCGGCAATCGTTTTTCTTTTCGTCGGTGTTTCCTTTCGAACACTACAACGATATCGGGACGCAATCGGTATTCACTCTCGCCTCGGGATATACATGGTCCTCCGAGATGAGGTTACGCAGTGCTCTTTTCACTACTGCACTTTAGCTGTGTTTTCTTTACCCACATGACACATACCCACTAAGCTTGGCTTCGCCGTTGTCTTCTATATGCGCGTGCACGTCTACATGTGGACTTGTTCACCGGGTGATGCTTCTCAAGGCAACAGGAAGACTGACCGAATGGCTTACACCTGCTATAGCGACGCACTACAGTAAACATATAATGCCAGAAATGTCATTATAGCCAACGCTGACCGGTGCTTAACGTGCACTGTGGCTTTGCCCGACCTCCCGTAAAAATCTAGATATACGCATCTACGCAAGCTGCCCGCTCACTCCTCCCCTGCCTCGGTGGTCTAGTGCAAAGCTACTCGGTTGCTGTCCCGCAGGTGGCGGGACCGAATCCTAGCTGCTGTGGCTGCATTTTCAATGGAGGCGAAAGTGCTGTGTAATATGCCCGTGTGCTCAGATTTGGGTGCGTAATAAGGAACCCCAGGTGGTCAAAGCTTCACTAAGGCGTCTCTTATAATCATATGGTGGTTTTAGGACGTTAAACCCCACATATAAATCAATGCCCGCCCATTTTTAAACTGTCAACATTCCGAGAGTGGATATGCAACCCTTTCGAAGTATTATCGTCATACTGGGATGGCTGAACTCTGAGCTGCCACTAGCCACTCGATCATGTGCCGTCTAATCCTGATGGCCGTAGTCAAATGGAGAATACTTTGATCGGTTATCTTGCGCCTAAAGCTATATGTACAGTGCCAATTTTCATGAAAGGGAACACGCGAACGCGTGGCCTGCGCGCTCAGGCGGCTGCTTGTAGTTCGTTCAAGCGGGAGTTATAGCACCCACTGCCTCTATTCCTGACATCTACTGGCGAGCAAGACAACTGGTCATTGGTGATATGGAACCGGCGGCAATCATTGCAGCCGCCTCCCCTTCAAGGCGTTTACGCAAGAGACCGGGCGTAATCACCGTGAAGGGGGAGCGGGTCGCAATCTTGCCGCCGGTTTTATATCGCTCATGACTGGTTGTTTTGCTCGCCACTAGATGACAGGAATAGAGGTTGTGGGTGCTATCGCTCCCGATTTAATGCGCTACAAGCAACCCCCGGAGCGTGCGGGCCGTGCGTTCGCGTGTTCTGTTTCATGAAAGTTGACACTGTACGTGCTCAGAATAAAGACCCCTTAGGTGCGTGGGGCAAATGAGGCCCTCATCTGTGCGCGAGCCTCTGTGGTTAGTGTTTTCTCTCTCTCTCTCTCTCTCTGTGTGTGTGGGGGGGGGCGTTTGCTCGGAGAACGAAGGGATGGGATTTCAGAAGGAATCAAATTCTGCCTGTCACTCTCTTTAAGGATTTTCCTGCGCTACCACTCCGACATAATTTCGGCGGATACACGCAGGGGGCGCAATACGCGTCCGCGTTCCGCCGCGCGTCTTAAGTACGCGCGAGAGGCGGCCGGGTGACTCCTCGAAGAGAACTGGAGGTCGGCCGTCGTCCCTCTCCCAGCGAGCCCAGGCGCCACCTCGTCTGCTGCGAGCGCTCGGCAATGCGTGTGTACCGCCTTGTGCTAGAATGACGATGCCGGCCTCCTCCTCCTCCTCTTTCTCATCCCCTACGGCAAGAGCGGGCGCATGGATAAACGCCGGCGGAGGCATGGCTGGCGGCCAGTCAAGGTCTTGGGAACACGAGCACGAATAGGTCCGGTATTATCTGTGATGAAGCGGTACGAAGGCTTGTCCGGAGAAGCGCCGCGTTCACAATTACGATCTGCGTGACGTGCTCCGCTCCGGCAGGTCGATGTAACGAGACTTCATTTAGTATCTAACATTCGGATTGATGATGCTCACGTTTTTCACTATAAGCGGGACGCAGCAGGTCATCTGGACATGGGGACTTGGGGTGTTGCCCAAGCCTCGCGGGCTTATTTTGCTGTAGTTGACGATTTCAATTGAAGCAGGAACGAATGACGCGCAGAAAATGGAGGCCGATTTGAGATAATTGCCTGTGTTTATCACTTTTCTGTCGTTAGTTTTGTTGCTTATGGTTATAATTCATTCCTTGATTTATAACATTATTCAGCGGTTTGTTGATTTTTGAAATATCCGACATGACGGTGTTATGGTCAGCTTTTTGTCATTACTGTTACTTATAGTTTATTTGTTTACAAGCTGCTTCCAAGCTTACGCCAATAAGAATTCACCCCTCCGTCCCCCATGTCGGCAGCGGATGCATGTTCACTGGTATGTAGATAATCGAATTGTACACTGCAGTTTCTTGTCAATCGCTAAGCAATTGCAGATGTGTAAAGATACGAGTTGTTAGGCGACCCTTCGAGAAATCGTTAGACGAGGGGAATATTTTCATACCCAACAAGAAATTAATGTTTTATTATAGATAAAGTTTCTTATCCGAACGCCAATATCTTGTTATTTGGATGCAACATTCAGTATAACAGAATCGTATCCAGTGCATGGCCAACCCCATTTCAGCTCTCTTTAGCTCGCGTTCAATATGCTGACGAGCGCAGGTGCTAGGAAGTATTCCGCGCAGACTTCTAGCGGCAGTCGTGTTGGTCAGCGTTTTACCGGCTCTCGCTCTCTTTGTTTAATACTGCCTGATGCGAAGAACCATTGATAAACAACACTCATATATCATTCAGAAAGCACGTTTCGTTCCTATATGCTCTGCACTAACTATACCTCGTCGCGACTTGACCGCTCCTTCTCTGCAATGGCACAAGGGCTTTGTCGTAAAAATTGTGCAAAGAGTAACGGGGGCGTAATGATATACGAGTGCAACAAAGGCCAAGCGCGGCAGCTTTTATGTCACTTTTTCACATGTCACTATCTCGAGGTTTTGAAGTATAACCGTGTTTCTTTTCGAAGTACTAAACCAGGTATGAGTTAGAGCACGAAGTATCTGTTCTTACCTGACGTCCTTGTTCCTCATAGAGTGCGCTCCTTTTTTTTTTTTTTTTTGTCTAGAATGAATCACCACTGTCAGTGCTTTGAGGCCGTGAGCAAGTGGTCGAAACTTTGCTGTTATAATGCTGTGCCGAGTAGTATCGAACTTGAGAATCATCCACCGCGGTATATTATTGTGCGAGGCACTTGCCATGCGCGGAACACCGTTTCATTTAGTCCCCAAGGTCGACGTCGGCCGGTGAGAACGAAATTGCGTCCGCGCTCCCCTTGCCGTCATTGTGTGGAACGACCGAAGTCGGTGAGAGTGCGCCGCGTCCATGCGCTCATTGGGGATTCCGTGTTTATGTCGGCGGGCTCCGGTGGGAAGGCTGTGACCCAGTAGCGGGGGATGTCTTCTTCTCGCCTCCCGTGTTTCGCCAAGGAGGCGGACGGGAAGGGGGAGCAAAATCGCTACGAAGGGCGCGGCGCCCTGTTTTTTTTTCGGTGTCGGGCACCGCTCTTCCACGGCGCCTGCAGGAAGCGGCGGCAAGGGGAAAACGCGACAAGGAAAAGGGCCCCGCGGGAGAGCTGCCCGCGTTTCTGCAGCCAGTCCCGTCCACAGTGTACGGCCACCTCTACACTGTGGTATACTGCTCTGGGCATCCTGTCTCGGGGCCGAACCCAGCCCCGAGAGAGGATTTCGCCGTTCGCCCTCTTTCACTTGTTTTCCTTCATGGGAACGAGACGCGCCCGCCGCGGAGGCTACGTTTTTGGGGCGAGTGAAATATGTGAGAAGTATACATGAGGGAGCTGCACTTTCGGGAGGGAGGGCGCGCTCCTAGAAGCGCGTTTGTCGTTGTGTCGGTAGATTTGTGCGCTCGTCGTTTATCGGCACCTCCGTATGCAATAAGCTATAGGGCTAGCGTCCTCGCAATCACTAGTGGTACATATCAGCTTACCGCTGTTGGTGTTGGTAATACCCAAGTTGCTATTGGCGTCGTCACGCAGCTGTTTGAGTTACATCGACATCAAACGCATATTGTAGTGCAAGAAACGTCAAGACGGACACAAAGAACGACACACCACAAGCGCTTGCCGTTCTTGGTGTCCGTCTTGTCGTTTGTTGCGCTACATAATGAATTGGATCCGGTACCAACTAGCCCCAAAACAAGTCCTTCTGCATGTATAATTACAAGAAATCGATAACTGGTTTCTCAAGTTATCAAATTAAGAGCAGTTTACATGGTGCCACATAATATGACTTATTATTTGTTCTTAATAACTTTCGTGTCCTGCAATGTTTTAGTCAACAGGCCTTTATAGTGTTAACAGAAATATCGCGTATGGGGGCGCGAAAACTTGCCGTGGCGCCACCATGCGGATGAATCCCTGTGACGCGCAAGATTGGATTGCTAGCCTTCTGCTGCTGAGCCCGCAAAAGCTTTAGAGTCTGCTTTTTTTTTTACCATTATTCCTATAGATCACTTCATCAAAGTCCGTAAAATAGTGCAACGGCTCCGTCGCTGAGCGTAAGAAATGGGAAATAACTGCTCTAAAAAATTTTACGTCCTCTAATGCTCTAGGTAATGCTGACTGCCGGCGTCATCTGATATACATGGCCTCCGATATGGAAGACGTGGTGGTGGGGCATGCGGCTCTTGGTAATCAGTCATTTTGTGTCGAACTGAAACTATTTGATTTTGATTTTGTGGGGTTTAACGTCCCAAAACCACTATTTGATTATGAGAGACGCCGTAGTGGAGGGGAACTGAAACTAAGCATCAAATTGACTTTAGCGCTTGCTTGCGGTAATGAAACATATAATTGCTGCAAGAAATGCCTGCAACCATGCAGCTTTATTTATTGCAGGTTTGCTTCCAAAAAATGGGCTGTCGTTGACACAAACATGCGCAAATAATTTTTAGCATGCATAGCCCTACGAAGCGTGGCGCAAGTGGCTTCTCCGCTTTGTGGGAAGCAAAGCAATGCAGCTGCAACCTTTCTCAAATGATTAGAGGCAAATGAGAGAGAACTGTGCGCACACGCCCGTCTCATTCAGAATATGTAAATAGAACACGTTACACTTGCGCACAGTTTTCCCTGCGGCGCCATTTTATTTATCTTTTGCTTCGTGTTGCGCCAGTTGTCTGCGCTTGTCGCGTGGTGCAATTTCGGTAGCCATCGAGTCATATAGGGACGAAACTGTTTAATGATTGACCGACCTTTGGAGCGTCTACTAAGGTGCCAATCGCAATTGAAGAATACGGTCCCGATCGGGTTCGACTGCGGTATAGTATGCACTGTGAACTGCCCTGTGTGCGTGCACTGTGTGCTAGCCGGTCATATTACTTGGCGCACTTGATTGAGCATGCTGCGAGGTCTGGCCTAACATGCTCTAACCTTGGTGATTTCGTTTAAGCGGAAGTACCAGCGTCCAGTATTTACAGCTTCGTTGATAAACAGTAAGAGATTTCGCGGCTGTTGTTAGAAGAAGAATTACTGTGTAAAGCTGGCAACGATTTTGCCTCTAGCGTAAAACACCGAGAAGAGCAAGTAACACTGGTGATGAACTCATTGTACAGACATAATCTGCGAGCGAGGAACACCATGGACAGACGTCGAACCGCGTGTGGTCGGGAAAAGACATGAGCATAAAAGGTAGGCTGTGGTGGAAGTTATGCCTATGAAAGTGGTAACTTTCAGCATGCCGCGACTCAAGCAGCACATTTCGGGTGTAAGAAAGAAGGTCGCATTGGACACGCTGACCGAACACGTGCAAGTAATTGGCTAGGCCACGAAATAGACTGTGATAAGGCAAAGACAACCGAAAGAGACGTTGTCTTGAGTATATATGTTAAAACATACATGACCGGGCTGTTTGTGCATGCATTTTTCGTAGGGAACATGGCTCTCGTGCGGGAGCCAGAATATCTTGCTTTTGGGAATTAACATTCGTGGTTGGTGTGGGGTTGAAATAACAATACATACAGGTGACTGCGCCATTATCCAAGCAGGCTAGGGGTAAATGTGAAGGCTCACGCCTCATTACTTCGCGTACGTAGCGCGCTGTGGCACGAAACAGAAAAGTACCATGCCGTCGATAACTTTTACCGCACTTTTTAGCATTGAGTAGTTTCTAGACGTCCGCAAGCATGAAGTGAGAGTGAAGTAGCGCTGTTCAGAAGAGAAAATGCCGTGAAACTATGGTTTAAAAAAAACACTGCATTCAACCGTCCGCTTCCCTTCGCCAAAGCGAGGTGAAATCACGTTACCTAACCGTGCACGTCATAGCGATTGCAGCGTCGTGCCCAATATCGCTCTTTTTTGTGTGCTAATGTTTTTGGTGCGACAGTTTAGTGCGTTTGAATATGCAGCCCCTGTTTGCAGTGTACGGCTAAAGGTTGCCTTAAAGGCACCGACAACTGATTTGTTTTCTACCCAGTTTTTTTTTCCAGCGTGACCGAAAGCTTACCCTTCGCAGTGTTCGCAGTTGCAGTAGTTACTCCCAAAAGCACGTAGTTACTTTATAAGCTGTATTTTTTCGAATTGAACGGCCCTGAACACCGACGTGCCTTTTTGTCCAGCAACGCTGAGAATCGATAGAGAGGCACGTGGCCCTTTAGGGACTTGTGCCCGCTGTCGTTGTTCTGCTTTCGCAGGAGTTCCTGTAACTATGCTTAACCACGTTTATTTTGAGCTTTATAACTATTTTTGAAAATAACAAGCCGTTACATTGAGACGATGTGGCCTTACACAGCTTCCCTGTATTTGTACCGCGTTGCGGGCGCCTGCGCCCAAGATTGATGCGCCTGTGTCGTGGATGGCTCGTCTCTCGTCGTTATTCTCCCGACACACGAGCCAAGTCAAGTCACGGAAAACGTCTCTGCACGCCATTTCTGAAACAAAGTGTAGGTAAAAAAAAATACGTCACCCCAAAATGTTAGCAACCTGGAAACTACGTGGACGGTTTCATGAGCGCGTAGAAAAGTTGCTCAAGATGCGCTGAGGAGCACGGGATGATTACGTCATGCGAAATCAGTGCCGCTTTATTGCGCACTACTAACGCAGGTCTATAAGTACATTTTTCATTTTTTATGTAGTGATATTTGTTACTATAAAGTAGCAAACAATAATTCAATACTAACAGAAAAATTGTTGACCGCGTACACTAGTTGACGGTCGCGTGACAGGGCAGCTCGGATAATTGAAATTTCTGCCACCAGGTGGCGGCACATGCTATTTTTGCTTTTTTTTTTTGCTTGAGCTTAGAATACAGGAGGTCACGCTAGAGATAACAGATAAATACAAATATCTGGGCGTATGGATAAGCAATGGGACCGAGTACCTAAGGGAACACGAAATATACGTGATGACTAAAGGTAACAGGAATGCAGCAGTGATGAAACATAGGGCACTGTGGAATTACAATAGGTATGATGTTGTGAGAGGAATATGGAAAGGGGTCAAGGTTCCTGGGCTGACGTTCGGCAATGCGGTCTTGTGCATGAGATCAGGAGTTCAAGCAAGATTAGAAATTAAGCAACGTGGAATAGGTAGGCTTGCTTTAGGAGCTCACGGGAATACACCAAATCAGGGAGTACAAGCTGATATGGGATGGACATCATTTGAGGGCAGGGAAGCTAGCAGCAAGATAAAATTTGAGAAGCGATTGAGAGAAATGGGGGAAGAGCGTTGGGCTAGGAAGGTTTTCAGCTACATGAAGAATGTCGATACAAAATGGAGGAAGCGAACCAGGAAGTTGACTGGTAAATACTTAGAAAACAGCAGGTGGCCAAACCAAAAAGAACTATCGGTTAAGAAGAAAGTGAAGGAAACGGAGACTGACATGTGGAGAATTGGCACGATTAAGAAGTCCGCACTAGAGATCTATCGAACTTTTAAGCAGGAAATTGCCAAGGAAAGGATCTATGATAATACTCGGGGTAGTTCTCTACTGTTTGAGGCCAGGACGGGAGTGTTGCGAACCAAGACATATCGGGCCAAATACGAAGGGGTAGACACAGCATGCAGTGCGTGTGGAGAGGAAGAAGAAACTGCCGAACACTTGATAATGTTCTGTAAAGGGCTTCACCCTATAGTTCAGGATGATAACGCAGAGTTTTTCAAAGCACTGGGGTTTAGGGACAGGGAGGGCAAAATAGAATTTAAGCGGGTAGACTTAACTAGAAGGAGGTTATCTGATTGGTGGCTAAAGTCAAGGCACGAGGGAAAATTAAACCCTTCACTACAAAGTACGAATCCTCAACCTCACTATTTAAAGGGAAAAAAAGATAAATCTAATGGTTAGTTCACTAAATATTACGGCTAGGTGGCGTTAGCCGCTGCCCAATTTAAAGGGTACAGCCACATCCGTCCATCCATCCATGCTATCTCCAATGAAGAAATAAAAATATAACTCTACTTCTTACGAGAAAAGTATGGTTGGTCTGAATCACTGCGACAGACAATCTTTCCATCCGTGCAGTCGTCTCATTTCATGTTCTGGGCAGTTGTCGGTTTCTTTAAGAGACCAGAAGGGAACAAAGTTGGTTGGGGAACAAACTAGTGTTAAACGGACACTAAAACAGAAATTTAGACTACAGCATCGTCAAATCAATCGCACTGTATATTAAGCGACGCACTGTCCGTGAAATCAGCTACGAGTAATTATATGTTATTTTTAAGTCGACGAAGGTGCAACCGTTGCTGGCGACGACATCGTATTTGGCGGTTTGAGCGGCACTACTCTCTCCGTGGCCTCTGCAATTAACGCCGGCAGCGCGCCGTCAGGCACCGACAGTGGTCGCACCACTACCAGCCGTTCATATTTTGTTCTGCTGTATGCTGACAATCTGCAAATTTCAAGGATCATGCGGACAAACAAAAAAGTATTTGAGAACGATCGCAGATAAATGTAAATTTGGGCTATGCGATTTTGTCTTCAGGGTTGACGTTGGGACGCAGACGCGTGGATACTGGCGTTGATCGGATAGCGAGAGCCCGAAGCTCACTGTAGCGACGATCTGAAGCGACTCCGCTCGCGTAATCTTACCCCCGTATTCTAAAACGTCCCTTCACTCAACGCTTCACCTTCACTTGAGAAAGCCGATGGGAGCGCCATCTCTAGGCACGGCAAGTCACTGCATATCAGCGATAATATGCTGTGATTCTCGAGTAGCGCAGCGTCATTTTCAGCCGAGCTGTGGCGCATTGCTCAACTCTGTCAAGTGAAGGGTGAAAGTCGAGTCGAGGAGCGTTTGGGAATACGGGGGGGGGGGGGGGGGGGGGTAGAGGCCATGCGCGGTGTTGCAGCTTTACGAGTCAGCAATCGCTATAGATTGGCAGTGCACAATGCAGCTTGGCCAATTCGAGGTGTCCGAGAGAATAAACCTCGAAATATTTGATTTTGTTCATATCGAGCACGTTGCAACTCAAGCAGGCGACACTCGCTGTCCACCGGAGGTTGAGTGAAGTAGACTGGGCATATAGGTCGCAGGTGCTACGCATCGTAGTACAATGCTACATGTAATGGGAGCGTTCGGTTGAAAACTCGTTCGACTGCGCTGCTGTGATCTGCAGTGATTCGTACGTTTAACATCTTGCAATAAATTACGCAGTTAACGCAGAGGGCTTAAATCGGTCTGCAAGTGGTTTAGCGGCTCAATGTGCATGTTTATGCAATATCATCTAAAACATTTTCTGTGTGCAATGCGTGCAACCCGATTGCAAAGTAATCGTTCGTCAATATTGACAACAGACTGCATTGCAATATGAGGGAGGCAGAGTAGACAGGTGACATTAATAAGTCTGTGGAAATAACGTGGCCGCAGGAGGCACATGTCCGGGTTTATTGGCTAAACATGGGAGAAGCATTTGCAGTGTGCGTATGTGAGGCTGATCGTAAGGGCTAAAGGGTGGTCGAGCTTTCCTTGGTTTGGGACATGAGCCAGTTTATTTTAGAGGTGTGCACGGGCCCAGGCTAGCCCGAAAACCGAGCCCGGGTCTGGCCAGCTTTTTTTTCATCGGGTGGGCAGGGCCAGGTGCAAAGCCCGTATCGAGGCCGAAATATTGTTATCTAACACATAGTGATGAGCATGAAAAATGAGTTCTGTGACTATATCTATTGAATAATCCCCCCCCCCCCCCCCTGTCCGGTATCTTAGGTACCAAACTTCTGGAATAACGAGGAGTTTAAATATCCCAAGGTTGTTATGCCCGAGAAAAATATATTGGCGATTCCGACTGCCAGTGCGGGCAGCGAACGGAACTTCAGTGCGGTGGAGTATGTGATGCAGGAACGCCGTATATACTTCACTGAAGCCCGAATAATTGGACACGCTGTTATTTTAACGCGACACCTTGTAATCGGTGTATATAAGGACTGTCGCATGTCGTTTTCGTATGCATGTTTCACTTTGATACGTTGAATGAAATGCCACATTATCGGAAAACGATATCTTGTCTCCGAAGCAAACCTCGTCGCGCAGCACCGGGCCAGGCCCAGTGTTTTGTTTTTGTATGTCAGGCTGGACCGGGCGGGCTCGCAGCTCTGTGTGATCGAGCTCGGACGGGCCTTCGATGCAGTCGGTGGGCCCGGGTCGGGTTTGGGCTCGGAAAGGCGGCTTGTGCACAGCGCTACAGTGTACACTCAGTTGATAAGATTGCGTTGTATTTTGTGCGCAGGCTATAAGCACTGGCACGCCGACCTGCGCATGGAGGATACCCCGCTGGAGGCCGGCCTGGGCTTCACGTGCAAACTGAAGTCGGACGTGGACTTCTTGGGCCGAACGGCGCTGGAGCGCCAGAAGGCAGATGGCTTGCGCAAGCGCATCGCCTGCTTCACCGTGGATGAGTGAGTGGTTTAATTACTTGGCACCGTTGCTCTATAGATACGCTTCTAAAGGACACCGAATAGAATATATATATACCTGGAATGAAAATATTAAAGCGCGGTGTACAGTGTAATTTGCCATAAGTGTAACTTTCTCACGAAGACATCAGAGTTTGTTGTTTATGTTATTCTAATTTTATGAGGTCGCGGGATCGAATCCCGGCGGCGGTGGCTGCATTGCCGATGGAGGCGGGAATGTTGCAGGCCCGTGTGCTCAGATTCGGGTGCACGTTAAAGAACCCCAGGTGGTCGAAATTTCCGGAGCCCTCCACTACGGCGTCTCTGATAATCATATGGTGGTTTTGGGACGTTAAACCCCACATATCAATCGATCAATTCTAATTTTATGGGATGTTCTTTCGGGCTTTCTCTTTATCTCCTTCTTTCGACTTGTTAACATTTGTGTCAAACATCGTCAAATACGAGTAAACGAGTTGCTAGCTTGCGTAAACTAGGTTGTCAACGTGTCCTTGTCTTGTCCTCGCTTAAAGGGACACTAAATGCAAACATTAACTCGGCGTTAATTGTCGAAATAGCGGCCCAGAAACCTCGTACTTTTGCGCTAAGGAAGTGATTATTTTGAAATGAAATCATGTTTTAGTGGTCCGCATCGCGTTAGCGCTCTTCAAATCACTTGCTTGAAGGCGGTATTTCAGACGTCACTGTTGCCGTGCCCAACGCTGCCCGCCTTTACGGCGCGGCCGCCGACACTATAGCAGCGGAGTGAAAGTATATAGAAGGCGCCTCAGCAGCAACGCCGGCCATAGCCAGGGCCGGGCTAGACTGCGCCTGCGCGCGCTTCTTTCCTGGAAGGGAGCGCGCAGGTGAAGTCTAGCCCGGCCTTGCCATAGCTCGCTTGGTTCAACTGGGCCCCGCTAGGTGGCACCATCGTTACGGCCTAACCAGACAAAAACGGAACTTATGAATCACTCGCGTCATTCTCCATAGTAATTCTAGGCAGTTCTTTCTATAAATCAAACAGAAACGGACATGTAGAATTTCGTTACGTCACTCGAAGCACAGAAGGTTCTTACCTTATTGCAGCTAGGTTGATTACCCGTGATTAATTGTAGTCGGGTACTCTCATGTCATAGGGATCATGTGCAAAATATCGTGTCGCACGTCGTGTGATGCATTTTAGCTTAACCTCTCGGTAATTAGGGCACTGCTGTATAATGTCGTTTTAGACGTTTTCATACGTTGAAATTTTGCTCTGACATTAATAGTTATTTGCCTTTAGTGTCCCTTTATTAGCATTCAGTGCAAGAAGAAAGCGATAATGCCTGAATTAATTTATGTTAAGTACTGGTACAAGTTATATTGTACGTCGTACATACATACATACATACATACATACATACATACATACATACATACATACATACATACATACATACATACATACATACATACATACATACATACATACATACATACATACATACATACATACATACATACATACATACATACATACATACATACATACATACATACATACATACATACATACATACATACATACATACATACATACATACATACATACATAGTGCTACCACTGTTCCCTATAAGAAACTAGGGGATTTACTCACGTGGACAACATAAAATCCTGGATCCCAGTCATAGACAGCTTCGCTGTAGCTGATAGGTGGTATTCCTGTTTTTGCTCTTGTTCAACGGCCGTGATTTATCAGTTCAAGACATGACACACCGCGTCCTATTATTGCCGCTAAAACGCGTTAATCTTTGCAGCAGTGTGCTGGAAATTCCGTATGGTATAACCGGTGGCTCTTTCATGCTATCCTTGTCGTAGGAGTACATTAACATGCACCCACCCTCCCGCCCACCCATTTGCACACACGTGCACGCACAAACACACGCGCGCACGCACAGATAGAGAGAGGCTATGAATTGAACCAGCGGCCTTGTGCGTTGCTGCAGCAGCGGATGGTCATTTCTGCAATCGAACATCGTTCTAAATTACAGTCAGCTGCCACATTCCTAAGGAATAGCGATGTCCTATTAATGATACATTCGACTCGACTTTGGCACCTCTGTACTATAGAATTAAAATGTCTGGTAAAGCAGCTACGCTTTATTGCGATGCTAGGCCAGCTCTGATTCGGCTGCAATAATCACAGCTCATTATATCACCTTTACGTACCCGCTCGTACTCGCCGTACAATTAAGTGGGCGCTGTCTTACACGTGGCGTCGCCGCTACAGCGTGCGCATAACAGCCCAGCAGTTTTCCACTGTCCGCTACCTGACTGCGCACGTCGTCCGAATGGGTGCGTTCACGCCAACCGTAATGTAGGTTGCCGGGTACGTTTGCGATCCATCGGCCAACGGAGAAGAAACGTGGCGGCGAAATTCGCGCTTTGCTAAGAGACAAGCAAGCTCGCGTTTTTCAAGGGTAAAGTCTGATTTACTCTTGTCAATACCGCTCAGGGACAGCCATAGCAAGTGCTTCCGTCTCTTTGCTTATTTGTACAGATGTGGGAATATATATGCTATAGTATATATCGTGCTATAGTAAAACTTATGCCTTAAAGACGAGCTAGTTGGCACATAGTATACATCTTAAGAACCCTGGAGCGTGAACTGAGACAAGGACAAAGAGAAAGAAAACGCGGGTGACAGTTACCTCCCTATTTGTCCCTGTCTCAGTTCGCGCTCGAAGGTTCTCAAGATGTGAAACTTCTTGTTGTTGAGATGCACTGTATTACCAGCGTAAAGCTGCGTTATTAATATTAGACGGTAAACAGTTATAGTATACCGGGGCTCAGCGGGATAGCGGGTTTACCGTGATAGCGGGATCGAAGTGCGCATGCGCAGATACGTACAGGCGTCAGCATAAGTGTGCAGACCACGGGATTGCGTGGCCGAAGGCACCGACGCGCTATCTAGCGACGAGACGCCTGTTGGGGTGCGCACGCGGGTCCCGTCGTATCAGTTCGCCTCTCATGTCACTCTCTTGCCCCCGTATTCTAGGACGCCCCTTCACTTAATGCTCCACCTTCACTTGAGAAAGTGCCCCGCCGTGGTGGTCTAGTGGCTAAGGTACTCGGCTGCTGACCCGCAGGTCGTGGGTTCGAATCCCGGCTGCGGCGGCTGCATTTCCGATGGAGGCGGAAATGTTGTAGGCCCGTGTGCTCAGATTTGGGTGCACGTTAAAGAACCCCAGGTGGTCGAAATTTCCGAAGCCCTCCACTACGGCGTCTCTCATAATCATATTGTCGCGAGAGCAAGGTTTCCAGCTCCAGTATCTTCGCAGGAAATTTGTGCAAAACCAACTCCTCTGCTTCTTTTTTAAGTCTTTCTTTGTAATCTTCTACCTTTGGGTTTGTTTCTCTGGCCATTACAGAGCTTCGGCTTTTGACTTTAATGGAATGTGGGGTAAATCGTGTTTTCCAGCCTGGGACAGGAGCCTACACGCTGCATTTACGGCTTACCAACGGAGCAGTCAAGGCCGCCCCCGTTCGGGATTAGAAGGGGAAAGCTTACTAGGAAAAGCGTCTAGCAGGAGGCAGGTCCGGCGCCACCGTCCGAGTCTAAGCCATTGTTAACAGGCACGCGTGTCATTGAGAATGACATGGGGACGCGACCACTTAGCCTGACCGAGACATAGTGGCGGCAGGTAAACGACCATATTCTCTCGCGCTGTTGTTAGGATGTCGGGGCGCCTCGCTGTCGCATGTGCACCTGGTAAGCAATGGTGTACCCATCGCTCTTAAGGACGCTTCTAGAAAGCAACAGTTAATGAAAGAACTTACGGGGCCCGAGCGTGGGAACGGCCGCCGACGGTAGTCAGCCGAAGGAAGCAGCACGGCATGGTATGGGAGAGAGTGTCACGTGCGGAGGACCTTTCCCTTTGCGTGTTTCATTTTGGTAAGGAGGTTTTTACAAATGTAGTGCCTTTTATGAAAGTGTTTCTGTGATTGGTTGAGATGCTGCGAGTCCGAACATGTGATTGGTTTTTGTGAAGACTCCTTGTACGACCAAGGGTTAAAAAGAGGATGTTTGAACTTGAAAAGTGAGCGGAGCGGAGTCGGGGTCAACGGCGGATCTCACCACCGGAGACCAGCTATGCGGGCCGAGGGGTATGCCACCATTTTCTATGTTTTGTCTTTGTAACCCAGTGCATTTTGTAACTTGAGGTTGTGTTAGCTAAATAAACCCCCAATGAGTGCTCCCCGAATTCATCGTGTTGACTTCTCATCGATTGCCTCCACGGAGTTTCAACCACACTTATTCGTCTCCCTGGTCGTCCGATGCGCCTAACTTGAACAACCCCGACGTTTTCGCTACAAAGTGGTGGAGGTTGCTCGGTAACGATAGTCCCGCTCTGAAATTATGCCCCGAGTCAACAACAAATATCAGGAACCTACCTCTGACTGCTCTACTATGACGGAACCCCCTACCTTCTTCTCTGCTATGTCTACCCCCCAAGTTAAACCATTCGTCGGACCACCAGTCTTTAGAGGCGCGCCGGAGGAATCTATTTCAGAGTGGCTACTTTGCTACGAACATGTAGCGTCGCTTAATAATTGGGACCAAGCCACGAAGGTGAAATTTCTATATCTGGCTTTAGACGGAGATGCGAAAAAGTGGCACACCACTCAAATTCTAACCGGTGCTCCTAATACATGGGAAGAATGGGCGACGCTACTTAAAACGTCCTTTACGAGTCGCCACTCAGTCGAGATCGCCCATTTGCGGCTACAAAACCGCACCCAATTGCCGTCCGAAACCCCCGAGCAGTACTACTATGACGTCGTACAGCTGTGTGCAAGAGTGAACCCGTCCATGACGGAAGATGATCGGTTTGCGGCACCTTATGCGCGGTTTGCGTCCGGATATTCTGGAGAAGATGATAATCGCAAACCCGGAGAGCTGCACTGCATTCCTCCAAATTTTGCAACGCATAAATCTGGCAGCTTTGATGAGCCGTGCGTCGGCGCCACAACCGATTGGCATCCAGTATTCCACCGGATTACAGTCGTGGATGCAAAACATCGCGCATCCCGTAGGGTTCGCACCCACCGCAGCGACAGGGCACCCTCCTCCTACGTGTGTCGCCACTTGCGCCGCGGCGGAATTGCGTTGCCCACGGGAGGCTGCTGACAGCGAAAGAGACCTAAAAGTGATTGCGGACTCGATCGCCGTGCTGTCTGACCGGCTAAAAAGCATCGAAGACGAGGTGCGTCGCCCCCCAATGCCGTGGCCTCAGAGAACTTCCCGTGCCAACGACGGGCGTCCCCGATGCCAGATTTGCCGCCGCATAGGTCACATAGCACAACAGTGCTGGCAGCGATTCCGAGATGGCAGGAACGATCAGGCGGAGCTCCAGGGCAATCAGAATGTACAGCCTAATCCTTCGGGAAACGAGAACGGCCGGGCCTAGGGGGCCAGCCCGGCCGCCCCATCGGCACATTGTCGGAAGGTCAGCTTCTCACAGTCCCCACACGAGCCAACGGTACAGAAACAAAACTTGTAATTGACACCGGCTCGGCCGTAAATGTCATCTCAGAAGAATTAGCTAACAAAATAGGTGCTTCATTCAAATCGAGAAAAGACATATTCATCCGAGGAATTGGCGGAGGCTTGCTCACCCCCAATGGCGAAGCTGAAATAAAACTTGAATTTGGCACCACCAAAGTTCACGAGACGTTTTTAGTGGTCAAGGATTGCCCGTACGAGCTACTCGGTGGTCTTCCTTTTTGTCGAGCAGCCCGGCTTCTCATTGACTTCTCCAAAAAAGAGCTGCAACTAAACAGTGAAATTTTCCGGCTACGTATAGACTCAAGTGCCCCCGAACATAATGATGTACTTGCAGTGCGTTGCCACGAGCAAATTCGCATTGAACCTCGCACAGAAGTCGCTATTGAAGTAAAGGTCGCAAGGGACGGAATTCACCTCGTCGAACCGAACAGCACGCTCAAAAACGGACTTCAGGTTGCACGCACAATAACGAGGATCGTGCATGGGAGAGGCCTCATTCGCATAGCTAATCCTACCATGTCGCCAGTAAACCTGCTCAGCGGAACAAAGCTTGGATGGGCTTCATCTATTCATGACGCACAGCTGGCAATCACGGCCCCCGAGAACGATCAAGTGCCTCAAGAGCTTGACATAGAGACTGGGGATCACCTACAGCCATCTGAGCGGGATGAACTGCTGTCGCTCATTGAAAAATACCGCCATCTATTTACGAGCAGTGACAACCCCATTCGGCAGACTCATGTCGCTGAACATGTGATCGACACAGGTGATTCTCGACCAATTCATCAGCACCCATATCGTCATTCCCCTTTTGAAAGACAACAGATTGAGCAACAAGTAGAAGAAATGTTGCGCGATGGGATAATTAGAGAGTCTCACAGTCCTTGGTCATCACCTGTCGTCCTCGTGAAGAAGCCAAATGGGACTTGGCGTTTCTGCGTCGATTTTCGCAGAGTCAATGAAGTCACTAAAAAAGATGTGCACCCACTGCCACGAATTGATGACATTCTCGACGTGCTACAGGGGTCAAAATACTTCACCACACTTGATCTAACATCAGGCTACTGGCAAGTGGGCATCAAGGAGGAAGATAAGCAAAAGACCGCATTTTCCTGTGGACCCGGCCTGTATGAATTCAATGTTGTCCCTTTCGGCCTGTGCAACGCTCCTGCCACATTTCAGAGAATGATTAACAAAGTCCTCAGTGGTCTTCTCTGGAGAGTTTGTTTGGCCTACTTGGACGACATCGTTATTTTCTCGAAGAATATGGCAACTCATTTGCAAGATTTGGAAAGTGTGTTTTCGGCTTTGGACGTGGCAAACTTACGACTGAAGCCCGAGAAATGCAGCTTCGCTCGCCAGGAGATCAAATATCTTGGACACGTTCTCACAGGTGAAAGCATCCGGCCGGACCCAGACAAAGTAGCAGCGATCGAAAAATTCCCAAAGCCACGAAACAAGAAAGGTGTACAGAGCTTTCTCGGAATCTGTAACTACTATAGGCGATTCATCAAAGATTTCTCTCGCATTTCTCGACCTCTGACCAACTTAACCAAAAAGGATGTTCCTTTCGTCTGGGATGCGGCATGCGATGTGGCCATGCAAACCCTCAAAGAGAAGCTGATCACAGCCCCAATTCTGCGTCAGTTTGAGCCGGGAAAACCGATAGAGGTGCACACTGATGCCTGTGATTACGGCATTGGCGCCGTGCTTGTACAGAAAATTGGAGCTCAAGAGAGAGTCGTCGCCTATGCCAGCCGCCACCTTAACAAGGCTGAGATGAACTACAGTACCACTGAGAAAGAATGCCTCGCCGTTGTGTACGCCTGCGGACAGTTTCGGCCATACGTCTTTGGTTCTAAGTTCACGGTCGTGACTGACCAAGCCAGCCTGGCTTGGCTAATGAAAGTAAGGAATCCGAACGGTCGCCTTATGCGATGGTCCCTGTTGCTTCAGGAATTCGACATAACGTTGCGACACCGCCCTGGCCTCAAGAATGGAAATGCCGACACGCTTTCCCGCCTTCCTCATGATCCCGCGCCTGTAAGCGAAGAAAACCTCTTACCGTTGCTGGTTCTGGATCAGGTGGATGTTGGAAAAAAGCAGAGGGCAGACCCATGGATGAAAGAAATTATGCAGCACCTCGAGCACCCGGATGCGCCCGTTGTCAGGAAAACTAAAAGAACGGCACGGAGCTTTCGGTTGATCGACGGTGTACTGTATCGAAGGGCGAAAGGGTTTCAGGAGGATCGTGCTGCGCTCGTTGTCCCCAAGTGCTTGAGATCTGAGATTTTAAGGTACTGCCATGACGCCACCACGGCAGGCCACTTAGGTGTCAAGCGCACATGGGAGAAAGTTCGTTGCCGATATTTCTGGCCGAAGATGTTCTCGTACGTAAGCAAGTACGTTCTCTCCTGCCCCGACTGCCAGACACGAAAGCAACCACCGGGGAGGCCGGTCGGTTTCCTCCAACCGATCCCACCTGCAGGTCGACCTTTTCAGCAGGTGGGCATGGACTTCATTGGGCCTTTCACTAAATCCAAAGCAGGGAACCGCTACATCGTCGTGATTACCGACTACCATACGAAGTGGGTCGAGGCTGTCGCGTGTCCAGCGGCCACTGCCGCAGAAGCAGCCAGAGCTTTCGTCGAACAAATAGTCCTACGTCATGGTGCCCCGGAGAAAGTAATAAGCGATCGTGGGCAGCACTTTGTCGCCAACTTGACCGAAGAAGTATTCCGGCTCGTGGGTAGCGAGCATGCCACCACAACAGCATACCACCCACAGGCCAACGGCTTGTGCGAGCGTTTTAACCGCACGTTGGCTGACATGCTCAGCATGTACGTTTCCTCACACCACCGCGACTGGGATGAATTCCTACCGTACGTTCTATTTGCATACAATTCTTCCACCCACGAGACGACTGGATTCACTCCCTTCTTTCTTCTTCACGGACATGAACCGACACTACCGGTGGATGTAGGGTCGGGCGCGCAACGCGGATTCGACTACACCCTGGATGCAATGAAAGTGGCCCGCAGGCTGCGGCAGGCTCGAAAAATAGTAAATGAACGGGAGAAGCGTCAGCAGGAGAAGAACAAGCGCAGCTATGATGCTAGGCGACGAAGTGTTGTTTATCATCAGGGCGACTTGGTGTACTTGTGGACTCCCTCCCGGGCGAAAGGGAAGACGACAAAGCTTCTTCACAAATATCACGGACCTTTCCGTCTTGTGCGCCAGGTAGCCGAGAACAACTGGGAGGTGGTAGACCAAACTGGGAAAAAACGTGACGTTGTGAATGTGGCGCGTTTAAAGCCCTGCCACGTTCGATTGGGCTCCGATGCCGACGACGCGGACGATGAGTCTGATGATAATCATGAGGTGCGCGATCTCGGTGGTGATGTGCGCGAGGGAAGTGCCAGGAGAGATGACCACGGATTGCATCGAAGTGTTGTGCGCGAGTGCAGTGCAAGGAGAGATGACCACGGATTGCATCAAAGTGTTGTGCGCGAGTGCGGCTCCAATGGTGATGTGCGCGAGTGCGGTTCGCGAGTGGGTCAGGAACTCCGTTTGCAACATTGTGTGCGCGGGACACAGACCAGTGTTCCAGTACAGCAGTGCGAAAGCTACGACACGGACACTGAACTTTACTCGGACTGGAAGACATTTTCAAGTAATAACAACGCACAACAGAATGCCAGTGCTTACGAAACGGACACTGAATTGTATTGCAGTACCGATGAGTGAACCCATATATTTCTGTGTCCAATGATTGTTTTGTTTTTCGTCTGTTGTTTTTATGTAATTTTTTTAAAGCCTCTCACTTGTTATACACATGCATAAGTGTCTTTAAATAAGCATCTCACTTGTTGAATGCAAAGCCTTTTTGTATAATTAGTCTATTTATTGCCGTGTTTTGCAGATAAAACGAGTGGGGCACTCTTTTTCGTAGGGGGGAGGTGTCGCGAGAGCAAGGTTTCCAGCTCCAGTATCTTCGCAGGAAATTTGTGCAAAACCAACTCCTCTGCTTCTTTTTTAAGTCTTTCTTTGTAATCTTCTACCTTTGGGTTTGTTTCTCTGGCCATTACAGAGCTTCGGCTTTTGACTTTAATGGAATGTGGGGTAAATCGTGTTTTCCAGCCTGGGACAGGAGCCTACACGCTGCATTTACGGCTTACCAACGGAGCAGTCAAGGCCGCCCCCGTTCGGGATTAGAAGGGGAAAGCTTACTAGGAAAAGCGTCTAGCAGGAGGCAGGTCCGGCGCCACCGTCCGAGTCTAAGCCATTGTTAACAGGCACGCGTGTCATTGAGAATGACATGGGGACGCGACCACTTAGCCTGACCGAGACATAGTGGCGGCAGGTAAACGACCATATTCTCTCGCGCTGTTGTTAGGATGTCGGGGCGCCTCGCTGTCGCATGTGCACCTGGTAAGCAATGGTGTACCCATCGCTCTTAAGGACGCTTCTAGAAAGCAACAGTTAATGAAAGAACTTACGGGGCCCGAGCGTGGGAACGGCCGCCGACGGTAGTCAGCCGAAGGAAGCAGCACGGCATGGTATGGGAGAGAGTGTCACGTGCGGAGGACCTTTCCCTTTGCGTGTTTCATTTTGGTAAGGAGGTTTTTACAAATGTAGTGCCTTTTATGAAAGTGTTTCTGTGATTGGTTGAGATGCTGCGAGTCCGAACATGTGATTGGTTTTTGTGAAGACTCCTTGTACGACCAAGGGTTAAAAAGAGGATGTTTGAACTTGAAAAGTGAGCGGAGCGGAGTCGGGGTCAACGGCGGATCTCACCACCGGAGACCAGCTATGCGGGCCGAGGGGTATGCCACCATTTTCTATGTTTTGTCTTTGTAACCCAGTGCATTTTGTAACTTGAGGTTGTGTTAGCTAAATAAACCCCCAATGAGTGCTCCCCGAATTCATCGTGTTGACTTCTCATCGATTGCCTCCACGGAGTTTCAACCACACTTATTCGTCTCCCTGGTCGTCCGATGCGCCTAACTTGAACAACCCCGACGTTTTCGCTACAATATGGTGGTTTTGGGACGTTAAACCCCACATATCAATCAGTCTAAGAACGAAATAGACTTTATAATGAGTGCACACCCTGGAATCGTGCAGGATGTGGAAGTGATTGGCAAGGTACGATGCAGTGACCATAGAATGGTACGGTCTCGAATTCGCCTAGATTTGAAGAAGGAACGACAGAAACTGATACGCAAGAAGCCAATCAATGAGCTAGCACTGAGAGGGAAAGTACAGGAATTCAGAGTGTCGCTGCAGAACAGGTACTCTGCTCTTAGTGAGGAAACCAACCTTAGCGTAGATACAATGAATGATAATCTGACGAATATCATTACGGAGTGTGCAGTGGAAGTTGGAGGCAGGGTAGTTAGACAGGACACTGGCAAGCTTTCCCAGGAAACGAAGAACCTAATTAAGAAGCGTCAAAGCATGAAAGTGTCAAGTACAACAGACAAAATAGAACTGGCAGAGCTTTCGAAGTTGATTAATAGACGTAAGGTATGCGATGTAAGAAGGTATAACATGGAGAGAATTGAACACGCTCTGAAAAACGGAGGAAGTGTGAAAGCATTGAAGAGGAAACTTGGGATAGGCAAAAGTCGGATGTATGCACTAAGGGACAAAGAAGGCAAAATAACTATCAATATGGATAGGATAGTTAAAATAGCGGAGGAGTTCTACAGAGATCTGTACAGTAGCCGAGACAACCACGACCTTAATACTATAAGAACTAGCAGTAATTCAGATTACACCCCACCAGTAATGATAGAAGAAGTCAGAAAAGCTTTGGAGAGCATGCAAAGGGGCAAAGCTGCTGGTGAGGATCAGGTAACATCAGATCTGCTGAAAGATGGAGGGCAGATTGTGTTAGAAAAACTAGCCACCCTGTTTACGAGGTGTCTCCTGACGGGAAGAGTACCAGAGTCTTGGAAGAACGCTAACATCATCCTAATACATAAGAAAGGAGATGACAAGGACTTGAAGAATTACAGGCCGATCAGCTTGCTCTCTGTAGTATACAAGCTATTTACAAAGGTAATTGCTAACAGAGTAAAGAAAACATTAGAATTCAATCAACCAAAGGAACAAGCAGGATTTCGAACAGGCTACTCAACAATTGACCACATTCATACTATCAATCAGGTAATAGAGAAATGCTCAGAGTATAACCAACCACTATACATAGCCTTCATAGATTACGAGAAGGCCTTTGATTCAGTAGAAATATCAGCCGTCATGCAAACACTGCGGAATCAGGGCGTAGATGAAGTATATATAAACATTCTGGAAGAAATCTACAGGGGATCAACTGCTACCATAGTGCTTCATAAAGAAAGCAACAGAATACCAATCAAGAAGGGTGTAAGGCAGGGGGACACAATTTCCCCAATGCTATTTACCGCGTGCTTACAGGAGGTTTTCAGAAGCCTAGAATGGGAACAGTTAGGGATAAGAGTCAATGGAGAATACCTTAGTAACCTGCGCTTCGCCGATGACATTGCATTGCTGAGTAACTCGGGGGACGAATTGCAACTCATGATTACGGAGTTAGACAAGGAGAGCAGAAAGGTGGGTCTTAAAATTAATCTGCAGAAAACGAAAGTAATGTACAACAACCTCGGCAAGAAGCAGCGCTTCGAGATAGGTAACAGTGCACTTGAAGTTGTAAAAGACTATGTCTACTTAGGGCAGGTAATAACCGCAGAGCCGAACCACGAGATTGAAGTAACTAGAAGAATAAGAATGGGGTGGAGCACATTCGGCAAGCACTCTCAAATTATGACAGGTAGATTGCCACTATCCCTCAAGAGGAAGGTATATAACAGCTGTATCTTGCAGGTACTTAGCTACGGAGCAGAAACCTGGAGACTTACAAAGAGGGTTCAGCTTAAATTGAGGACGACGCAGCGAGCAATGGAAAGAAAAATGGTAGGTGTAACCTTAAGAGACAAGAAGAGAGCAGAGTGGATTAGGGAACAAACGGGGGTTAAGGATATCATAGCTGAAATCAAGAAGAAGAAATGGACATGGGCAGGGCATGTAGCGCGTAGACAGGATAACCGCTGGTCATTAAGGGTAACTGACTGGATTCCCAGAGAAGGGAAGCGGGTTAGGGGGAGACAGAAGGTTAGGTGGGCAGATGAGATTAAGAAGTTTGCGGGTATAAATTGGCAGCAGCAAGCACAGGACCGGGTTAACTGGCGGAACATGGGAGAGGCCTTTGTCCTGCAGTGGACGTAGTCAGGCTGATGATGATGATGATGATGATCAATCAATTCACTTGAGAAAGCCGATCGGAGCGCCAACTCTAGGCAGGGCAAGTGACTGCATATCAGTGATAATTTGCTGCTATTCTTGAGTAGCGCCGCGTCATTTTCAGCCGAGCAGCGGCGCAGTGCTCAACTCTGTCAAGTGAAGGGTGAAAGTCGAGTCGAGGAGCGTTTTGTGAATACGTGGGTCAGACGCGCTCGTAGCCAAAACAACGACTGGGTGTCGCTGTCTTTGCTCCATCAAATTGGTGCCGTTTTGCTTTCTCTTTTTTTTTTTGTACGTAGCGGCTGTGACGGCACCGGTTCCAGAGCCAGGCTCGCGTCGTTATTTTACACCAGTTGATTAGCATAACTAAGCGTAGCCAGCCTCGCGAAACCTGATGAAGTCAAGCACAGAAAATTAAAGGGACTGTCTACCCTCCTGTTTTGTGTCGCAATAAAAAAGCGTACCATGTGAAGTGTCTAACCTTGCAGCGCTTTCTCTGGAAAGTGCGTAGAAAATTTTAAAACAGAATTTTTCTGTCCGCGTTTATGCCTCCATCCATCGGTGGGATGAATGCCCACCACACTGGTTCGTGCTGGCGAAAGTCCAAAACTGAAACCGCATGCGGTTTTTGCAGGCTTCGTCAAGTTTAGTTATTAATAAAACAAATGCCTTAGTGGTCGTTTTAGGCACGCACTCACTTTTTTGTTGTTCTCATGAGCGGCGGCGGACGCCGTGGTTGCTTAGAAGTGTGGCAGCTTGAGCTAGTTGGTATGGCATGACGATAGTTATAGCGCGAGAACAAAACGTCTCTGTGTCTCTGTGTCGTCGTTTTGTTCTCGCGCTATAACTATCGTCATGCCGTGGTTGCGTTCCTCCGCCGTTTGCAGGCGGGCATGTTGGTATGTACATAATGCAGGCAAGACAACACACCGCTGGCAGCGCCACCGGGCGCCTATTTGAACGCGTGAGAAAAAAAGAAAAAATTGGTCTCTGGCGCAAGCTAAAGCTGCCTCAAGTGAATAAAATACAATGTCAAGCTAAACGTGTTTCTTTTTAAGCAAAATAAGTTTACCTGCAAGGATTTTTTTGTCCTACCAACAGATTGTCAAGATTGACCACATTCCCTGTTGGGTGACACTACTGGTCGCTTTTTATCGACTTTCAACATCAAGTTAAAATTACAATTGCTTTTTTCTGGCACGAAAGCATGCTCGTTGCCGCTGTTGTGATGAACGATCTTTTCATTCGCGCCACAATCAGAAAACTTTTTCCGAGCGGTAGACAATCCCTTTAAGTTTTCTCAGCTCAGCTTGCCTTTGTTGCGTTAGAGTAAGTTGAACGTGAATGAGCCTAGTTGAGTGATTGTAAGTGTAGCCGATGTTAATCTAGCCTGGAGCGCGGTATAACCTGATAAATTCGGGCGTAATTCAGTCTAAGCACTGTCCAGGTTACTGCTCTTTATGTTAAACGTAGTAAAGCTTCGATGCGCCCAGATGGGTCGAGAAACGTGCACGTACATTCTCTATTGCGAGGTATGAAAAACAAATCCTCAGGCCGCAGTGTACATGTGCAGCTAAATCCAATTAAGCATATAGTTGATCATTCTATCATTTATTTTGGCGATAGAAATTAGCCCACACAAGGCAAACTTTATCGTGGCCAATTAATCCAAGTTGACTTCCCCATGAGCATAGAGGTGTGAAACCCTGGAAGATACAAATCACTCATTACTGACACATACAAATGAAGCTCATTATTTTCTAATTTGTGTTACTTAAGACGCCTACCAGTTATGGCTGATTGAATAGCCCCGTATGGAATCACACACAAGACATACTGGAGTTTCACGTGGCATAATAATGCTAATAATGCATAACTAAGCTAATGAGGCAGCACCAAGGTAAGCATTGAAAATTCTGACGAAGTATGGTCGATCATGGTATCATCATACTAATCTTATTATAATTAGGTGTGATTGAGCACGCTATAATAAAACGTGTAAAGTAATTGGAGTTGAATTTCTATGGTCTCACAGAATCAAAGCACAAGAAGATACTAATAACTAATCACCGGGTGTAGCTTCGTTGAGCTAAACTAAATCTAACTAGCCTTGAAATATGTCAATTATGTATTCATAATTGTTGCGCTTCTTTCATCATAACTAGGCTCATTTAAGTTCAACTTCGCCTAACGCAACAAAAGCAAGCTGAGGTGAGATCGACTTCTGTGCTTGGCTTCATCAGGCTTTGCGAGACTGGCTTCGCTTTGTAATGCAAATAAACTGGTATAACTAATGACGCGAGCCCGGAACCGCCGTCGTAGCCGCTATGTAAAGAAAAAATAAAAAAATTGATAAAGTGGCACAAATCTGATGGAGCACAGACAGCGACACCGAGTTGTCATTTTGGCTGCGAGCGCGTCGGAGAGAGTGACATCAGAGGCCAACTGATACAACTGGACGCGCGTGCGCATCGCAGTAGGCGTCTCGTCGCTAGATGGCGCGTCGATGCATTCCGCCACGTTATCCTGTGGCCTGCACACTTATGCTCACGCCTGTACGTTACTCGTACCGCTTACCGTATACGCGTGCTATTTTTCATATTTAACGTTACCGTGTTAGCGTGGTGTACGTAAAAATGGCAGCGCTTTCGGACGCCCGCTTTGAATTGATTTTGGTGTTGTTGTTCAAAGGTTCACTTCGTTTGCCTTCAGTAAGCTTCCATGACCGAGTATTACAGATAAGCTAGCGTGATTTTTTTAGATAACTTCCTATCTCGAAGATCTCTAGGCCTAACTAGAAGATCGATGTGAACAAATCAGCAACACAAATGTTCTCGCGTTTGGTGCGTGGTTCACATTTATTTACTTTTATTGTTACTGAAATAAAATTGTAACGATGCTTCCCGCGTTGACACAGGCAAGCGTTCTCGTTTTTTTTTTCCTTTTTCATTGTTCCTTAAATTATCAACCCTCCAATAGGTGGCGCCACCATCCCAGCAGGGGCACGTAAACGCTATCTCGCTAAACTATGGAAGATACTGTGAACTATTTTGCAGCTCTTCTGATTGACGCTCCTTGTCCGTGCATTCCCGAAGCGAGCAGCTCAGGTTCCAAACGACGTGTTTGTTCCCTGGTGAATGCAGGAAAGTGCGGAACAAGCACAATAAAGTGCAGGAGGTTGCTGTGGAATTCAGCGACAGTGGAGAACCAAACGAATTTTAAAATTGTAAACTCCCGAGGAAAGAAGACATGTCGGCGGGCTCGAAGAGAGAGCTGGCGAGAGATTTTATCGGTAATCAACTCGTATACAGATGGAAACAGTCTGGAACAAGGGTAAATGAGCTATACGGACGAGACACACATCCACGTCCTTTGGGGAGCACACAAGGATACAACTTAGAAGAGCAATAAGCCCTAAGTGCACATTTTCAATACGTCTTCAGCTCTTCACACTACGCAGAGACATCTTAAAACTATGAAACAGTCACAAAGTGACAGGAGCTATAAAGAATGTGTGCAAAAACTGAAGCCCACAGCTAACCATTTCTTTTAGCTGAGCTGCATTCAAACGAATAAAATAAACCCTCCAGCCACATATAGTCCAGAGTTTCTAATGTTAAAATTGAGAACTAAAAACTAATTCGACGTTTCGAGACCGCTTCGGTCCCTTCTTCAGGGGTGACTGCTCGGCCGACTCAAAGCTACTTTTCTTAGTGGTGGCGCCTTCTCCATCATCCTTCTGCCGGCCGTTCTTGTTGCAGCGGTGTTTTCTTCACTGGTTCCGTAGTCTGTGCGCGTATATACGCTCCACAAGGTCCCAGGAGAGCATTTCATGTGTCCAGGTGTGGTTTAGATATACCAGGCCCCGTCGCAGTAGTCTATATAGTGGCTAAGGTACTCGGCTGCTGACCCGCAGGTCGTGGTATGGAATCCCGGCAGCGTCGGCTGCATTTCGGATGGAGGCGGAACTGCTGTAGGCCCGTGTGCTCAGATTTGGGTGCACGTTAAAGAATTGCAGGTGCTCAAAATTTCCGGAGTCCTCCAGTACGGCGTCTCTCATAATCACGTTAAAACCCACATATCAATCAAATAAATATGCGAGGACTCTTAAGAACTGCCTTTTTGTGCGGCTACCTTTTGTGCCGATGGCTCTAGATGACAGACAGCATTAAACAGTGGCAATAATTGTCCCGCGGGTTCTATGTATACCTCATGAAAAGCAGGAAAGTGAGTCCCAAATGTGTTTTGAGTTGAGGAGCGAGTGTTAGAAGTTTATTTTGATTATGATCCTGAATATCATAGAGAAAAGTTCTATTAAGCACCCTCTTATTCGAAGGTTGTCATGTTTTGACCGCAGAGAAGTGTTAAAGACAGAATTTTGGAGACCTTGGGAAGCTGAAAGTTGTTCTTGATTGATTGATTGATATGTGGGGTTCAACGTCCCAAAACCACTACATGATTATGAGAGACGCCGTAGTGGAGGGCTCCGGAAATTTAGACCACCTGGGGTTCTTTAACGTGCACCCAAATCTGAGCACACGGGCCTACAACATTTCCGCCTCCATCGGAAATGCAGCCGCCGCAGCCGGGATTTGAACCCGCGCCCTGCGGGTCAGCAGCCGAGTACCTTAGCCACTAGACCACCGCGGCGGGGCTGAAAGTTGTTCTTAACCGCTTAATTGATAGCAAACTCCTTTCTGAGCACAAGAGATATTGTGTGCACAATATATTCGCTTCTGCCATGAAAAACAGCATGAACTGCAAAACTATGTAAGATACCGTGAACGCCTTGACGTTCTCGTTGTGTGCTAATAAAGCATGACCCGCCATTATCAATATTTTGGAAAATGCTGAACTCCCTTCTCTTGCATAGCCATGGACATGAATCAGTAAAACAAGGTTTTATTGTGAACAAACAGATTGTGATCGAAAACATATATAGATAGCAGAGCTCTCGTATATCTCTCAATGAGTCATTTGCGAAGCTGTGAAAACCCACGGTAGACTGCTTAACGTTCCACTGTTGAAAGAACTCAAGTCATTAGTGCGCCAGGGCTGGCCTAGATATGCGTTACACAGGGAAGAACAGAAGAAGCAGGCAGTGACACAGCAGGTAACCTTAAAAATAAAACTACTCGAGCTCGGGGGGCGCCCCACCGCGGTGGTCTAGTGGCTAAGGTATTCGGCTGTCGACGCGCAGGTCGCGGGATCAAATCCCTACTTCGGTGGCTGTATTTTCGATGGAGGCGGAAATGCTGTAGGCCCGTGTGCTCAAATTTTGGTGCATGTTAAAAGAACCCCAGGTGGTCCATATTTCAGGAGCCGGCCTCTCATAATCATATCGTGGTTTTAGGACGTTAAACCCCACAAATCAATCAATCAATCGAGCTCGGGTTAAAGAACATGCAAGAGAGGAAGCCAGAGCTTTAAAGAACTCAATAAAGTGCTTGCTGGAGTTAGTTGATCACTTTTCGGAACACGCCGAAGCAAGAAATGACATAACTTTCCTTGTCGAGGCCAGCAGTTATTGTCGTATAGGTAATGAAAAAGAGGTTTTAATAGCTACTTTTGCAAAAGAAAAAAATTAGTGTGAAAGTACAGCTCCTTTCTTGAGTCATGTGCGATAATAAAATTACATTAACACTCCTTGAATTTTTTCCTGTTTGTAGCCTTGAAATCCTCTAAAACTCCTTGAATTTTCAGCCAAATATTCTGTGAGAACCCTCTTTCTACATTGGCATTGCTCTACCTGGGGGCGTCGGCACTAGGGCACTGCGATAGGGTCATTAACGATGCTGTATTCAATTTTTTAAAAGAATCGAACAGAATGACATGTTAATAATATTAGTACATAAAATTATATTATCGTTAATTTATTCATTCACCCTAACTTTATCAATTAATTAGTTCATATGTTCACTTGATTAAAAGACTGAAATAATGACCAATATATCTGTTTTTCTGTAGATTATCTTTTTCGCATATCCTTCGCTCTCTTTTTCACCTCTCCCTTTCTTCTTTTATTATTTCTTTATTTTCTTTCTCAAATTCTATACTGCCGCATACCTCGTGGCCGATCCCCCGTCGTTGGTTGTGCCATTCTTCTGAGAATCATCATCATCATCATCATCACTGGGGCAGCTGTTCGAAGTGAGATCAGGCTATAGGTGGCAGCACCGTACCCGCGCAAGTGTGGATTGGCGGTCGGCGGCGTGTATATGTAAATACACGCAGCGCCGCTTCGTTTCGAGTGGTCTGAGCCGGCGAATGAAAAGCGTTGGTCGCAGTTAACTGGTAATATCTGCGCTCCCCTCTGCCGAAAGGGTGCGCTAAGCCTGTGCAACGTTATCATTACCCGCGAGTAAAGAGCAGTCTGCCTTTCAAAGCGATGCTTGGCCTGGGTGACTGTCTTCGCGCTTTCGCACTAAATCACGCCTTTGCTGTGTTGTTTATACGGGGTTAGCTTATGTTCCGCCTGCTACCCACTGCTGTAGCGGGGCTGAATTATTTAGTTACTTCTTTCTCATCTGCATACGACAAAAAAAAAGAGAGAAAGAAAGAAAGATCGTAGAAAGTCCGCATATCTGTGCGATTAGTTGTACCACCGTTCGCGCCTGATACGCATATGTATTTTTTTTTCTCTCATTCTGTTCACCATGAAATGGGGAACAGTCGATAAGTCTAGTCAGGAAAGCTTAGTGGCTGACAGCACTTTGCGCCACATTGCGTTTATCACGTACACGCACATTTTTTTTCCACCAGTAAAAGTATAAAAACCTCGTATAAGAGTTCAGCTGAAAGCTTTCGTCGATGGATTACGTGCATTACAGTGCCACAATAAATGTTCGATTAATGGGAGAAGCATATTTTTTTAAGACAAAAGGTGGCTGCTGCCTTCCGTCGGTCACTATAACGATTGATTGATGGATTACAACTTTTTTTATTGAGTAAAACTTTATTTACTATAACGATGCCACACAAATGCTCAAGACAATGTAAAGCAGATGAGATTTTTAGTGAAATTATACAACATTATATGTAAGGCATGCCGTCTGAATAAATTTTGAACGTCGGGGCTCTTTAAAGCATTCCTAAAATCAAGCACACGGTTGCGCACGGTAACTCAGTTTTAAGTGCAGTTTATGCACCAAGGTGTCACAGGTTTATGTGGTAGTATTATTTCTATGTAGTGGTACCACGGCCCGATAAACACAACTAAGGCTATTCATCTAATTGCTTATTAAGGCTATTCGCATGATCGATAATCTACAGTGCCGTGTACACCTACGAACAGCGCGCAAGTGTGGCCTGGAGCCTCGTTTTCGTTTAACACCGAGTCGCTGAACTAAAACGCTGCATTCACACACCATTTATTAGTCCTCTCGTTTGGGAGAATGCCAAGAGCATTTTACGACGTGCTTGGAACCGAAAGTGGCACCCACTCTGAAATTTTTCTGGTGAATGCAGGCAGGGTAAGGCGACCAACGTTTTTAGATACTGCCAGTTGGGTAAGCGCGCGCGGTCGCCGCCGCGAGGAGCGGCCCCCTCTCATATCGCGCGCAGCGGCGGCGCTGCGGTAGCTTTACGATTGGTGAAGCAGCGTCCTCTGCTACCTCTATATGCGGAGCAGCGGGAAATTCGTTTCCAAATACGCGGATTTTAGGTAAAGCAGTTAGATGAGGGCCGAATGAACACTACTTAGGAATAAATAAGGGCCGCGCCTAAAAAATGTATAATTAATTCTGTACCTGCAATGAATCAGTGGCGTGGTCAGGGGGTGGCACACCGGGCCTGTGCTGTTCTCCCCCCCCCCTCAAAAATATTTTTCCCGCTATTGCTTAGAGAGCAAAAAGTGGCACTCGATCACACTTGCCTGTCCGGCGCCCACTTTAAAAGCGGTCCCCCTAGCCCACGAAAAAAAATCATGCCTGCGCCTCTGCAATGAATATCGTTTATTGGCGCCTGCAGGTTGAGGACGATTCTGAGTGAACGAGCCTGTTGTAACTACACATCGTATAAATTGCGCGTAAAAATATATTTAGGAACGGTCGTGCTTTTTTTTTTTTTTTTGAGCAGCAGAGAGAAAATAGTCAGGCCACATTGGCAGTCTTGTGCGAATTAGCGCCACAATCCTGCTATGCCTTATATCGGTGAGCTTGCGTGACTCACAGCTGGCACAGCTGACATAAATGATATGATTTTTACGTGAAGATGCCTTTCATACATAAACCCCTTGGCTGGTGGCTAAAACCATCCGAGCAGTTAATTACGTGAAGGGCTTCCAAAGTGAAGGAAGAAAATTTAAGAAAAAATTGAAAGCAGTGCAATGGATGACATACAGACACTATTTAAATACATGTTATTTGGAAAAGCTTTTTCAAGTGCTTATCGTTTATTTTTACCATTGAAGTCACAGAAATTTTACATGAATTTCACTTTCTTCCTTACAGAAGAAATAGTGCCACAAGCAGTAAGCTGCTAACATGCATCTTTTGTAGCAAAATGCATTCTCAACACTGTATACATACGACTGTAATAGCTCTGCAGTGAGAGTGGTTTTTGCGGGTAGCTTCGTCAACATTGCTGTTCTCTATGTTAACGTCAGACACATCGCCACTTGCCGACACATGACCCTTGAAATTCGCGGTTTCTCCAAGTTTCGGGGGTTTTCTTTTGCGCTTTAATGCCGCTGTTTTAGACAAGTGTGCACGAATATTGGGGAAAATTTAAGGAACGACACCGGTCTTAAGTGTCCACCTACCACGTGGAATCTTTACAATGTTTCCGCCTACGATGTGCTCGTGACAAGTGATTAGGTCCTCGGATTTGAAATGTAGTTCGTAAATATAAGTCTTGACTGTCACTTGGGCGGTTTTTAGTGGAATAGCAGATGTATAGGCCTTGAGAACTGCAGTGTCATTTGAGGGCTTGAAGAAGTGCCAGTGATCGCACGTATTTTCTTCAGAATCATAGCCACTTCGATAGCCCAGTGCGCTGCAGCTCGGCATGTTTACTATGATAAACTGCTAATTCACTCAAGCACGCTTGATCGTCGTGTCACATGTGAAATTCATTTTGTGATGACCGCAATCTAACTTTCAAGCTGAGCGAGCGAACACCAACAAAAACATTCGACGCTGCCGCGGGAAGCCAGCGGCGGCGGCTCCACCTCAACGCTACGCAAGCGCCACCCTCGGAGCGGCTACGAGTTGGTGCCGCCTCCCGAGCGGGCTTTTCCAACTGACAGTATCTAAAAAACGTTGACGACGACTATAAACATAACTCTGGAAAGATGCGCTCGCCGATGTCATAACGAATCACCAGAAGCCGAGCAAAACCAAATGCTTTCGTTCGTCGTTTCAGGCATACGTACAACCAGTTACACTCGTACTGACATGACCAGACAAACCACACTTTGAGAACATGCATGACGGACGCGACCGTAGAAACATGACGTGGCTAGCAGACGATGCACGGAGCAATCCACACTTGCGCGCTTCAACCAGTTGCCGCTAGGCGGCGACTCTGCTCGATCTCGCGGTGAATACAGTGACTGAACTCTGAACCTATTTGCTTTTCAGTGCTAAGTTGGCTGCGTGCGCATCCACTGATGGCTTATTAAAACCGATACTGCACGAAACGACGACGGTTGCCGGGCGTGATATCTTGCTCCAGTCGACATTGAGAAAAAAAAAGAGGAGGGGGAGGAGCTTGGTGAGGTAGGAACGGCTGATGCTGCGTAGCTCACCCGTAAACCTGCGCCAACTAGAAAGAATTTCAATCAAACAATGGATTTATAAATGTAAAATGCGATACCGGGTGTCTCTTGTTATTTACCACTGATTGCACCTTTTAGTTTGTTATGCTCGGAAACAGGTGGCGAATTGTTCTTCCAACCGATACCAGGCGAAACAATGCAAGACTTATACAGAGCATATAATGGCGCCAGTCAATCGCGTTGTGGTCCACTAAAGTTGAAATTCGAGCGAGTCGTTGACAGTTCTCCTTAACGTGTGAAGCAGCGCACTGAGACAATACACAATAGTTTTTTCCTCTTCTGTCTTGTCTCCGTTCGCAGCGTCACTTGTCAAGATGAACGCTTTGTGATCGAAACAGAAAGCTCTGCCCTCAACGCGCCACGTTTGTACGAATGCCTTCGTTTCTTTCAGAACTGCGCCCGCCAAATTTAAACGGGTCTTCCGTTTCGTGCAAAAAACTTGCGCATACGTGCGTCATATATATCGGCTATGGATGTATATACACGTAGGTCCCGGCAAACTTCTTTGTAATGTTGCTGGCTCGTGCACTTAGCCCCGCCGCGGTGGTCTATATAGTGGCTAAGGTACTCGGCTGCTAACCCGCAGGTCGCGGGTTCAAGTCCCGGCTGTGGCGACTGCCTTTCCGATGGAGGCAGAAATGTTCTAGGCCCGTGTGCTCAGATTTGGGTGGAAGTTAAAGATCCTCAGGTGGTCGAAGTTTTCGGAGCTCTCCACTACGGCGTCTTTCATAATCATATGTGGTTTTGGAACGCTAAGCCCTTACATATCTATCTCTCTATGCACTTAACTTTCAAACTGCACTTCTTGCAGCTCGAACGTGTGCGCTGTTTTCTTATATAGCCTATACTGATTTCATAAAACCTGCATGTCGTGTATGTATAGTTGTTTGTTGCCGTGCGCAGTGCAGTTGGTATAGCGGTAGGCCGCTGAGCGCATTTCCATTATCCATAGAGCGCACTACTGCAACTTCCGGTCGTCTTCGCCGCCACATTCGGAAAAGTCACTTGACCCGAACAGAAACTTCGCGTTCGACGTCAAAATACCGTCGCGCGATTCATACGAAAAGTGAGGCTCGGCCTGGCATGGATAAGTGTCGCTGTTGTGCCGGGTTCAGTGGTTGGGCCCGTGTCGCTGCAGTGCCAGGTCCAGCGTTCGTGCATGGGTGTGGCGTCTCCTCGGTGGCCGTTAGCTCGTACTGTTACTCGTTCATTTAACTATTAACAAACTCGCCTAGAAAGAAGCGTCTTTTTGCCAGTAACCTGCGCCGTGCCTCTTCGCGGTTCTCGCTACTTTGCAAGCATCACCACCGCCAGAGTCTGTATAGTGACGTGCAAGAGACGTTTCTTGCGCAGGTCACGTGACCTGAAGACTCCGAGGGGGGGGGGGGGGGCAGTAAATTTTCCCGTGCCCTGCTTCTTGATATGACGACTTCACGGAATATGCGTGTCGTATTGTATATATATAGTTCGCTCGTTGCCGTATGCAGCGCGCATGTCTGGCGGCAGTGTGCACGTGCGAACCACGCAAATGGCACTTGCCGGAAAAACAGGAATGGGGTCGTGGTGGCGACGCGTGCAATTACACCGGCCAGTCGGTAATCACACTGGCAAGCTTTATAGAGGCTGGTGTATATGTACGTATACTGCATCGTCATGAGTCGCCATTGGAGTCAGTGTAGTTGTAGATGTTATATATATGTATATATATATATATATATATATATATATATATATATATATATATATATATGTGTGTGTGTGTGTGTGTGTGTATAGCTTGCTTCTATCTGCTTCGAAGGTCGTGGGTTTTATTCCGGTCGTGGCTTGGTCGAACATAAAACCGCAGATAATATTATTATTTTCTTCTGTAACGTCACATATTCGCAGGAAGAACGCGCATTCAATGTTGGACGTTTTTGGGGGCTCATTTTTTTTTTTCGTTTTCCTATCTTAGTCATATATGAGACATGGATTTCTTTCTTTTTCGCGCTTTGACGTTAGAAAAAAAAACGACACAAAGCACACAAAATGCTCCCAGAACGCTCGGCAGAGCTTTATTTGGGTGAAATTAACAATTTCGATGGGCCATCAGTAGCACAGCTCGTTACGGGAATACTTCATCAACTTCATCTCAGTGTGCCAACATACGTCCCTCTCTATCAATCTCCGTTAGGATGGGAAGTTCCTTTTCCGCATCCTGTCCGGGTTTCTTTTTTTTTGACAGATATCGAGCTGGGAAATTATTTTTTATTATGTAACCTAAATTTCTTTTTTTGTTTCGACTTTATTCGATTCAAACCAAAAGCACGGAGCCTCATAGAAATCAATCAATAGTGCGGCTGCAAATATAGGTGCTCGGTGAGCTCTCGACCAATGGCATACCTCACTGGTGGGGCTTCAGCAGTGGTTCTCGCGGCTCTTTTCTTTTTTTTTTTGTTCTCACGAGTCTATTATAGTCGCCATGGCGCTAACTCTCTCCGCTGTCCCAGCATGCGGTCACCTTACAGAGGTGATTCTGTTCGATCGATGACGACCATTTCCTCTGTGTTTTGTGCTCTGGCGGCGGCGCACCTGCAGTGTGTCGGCGCTTTTGTGCGTCTGGTCGCCATGGCGTGACACGTCGACGAAAATCAATCGGCGCCCTTCTTTTCTACGTGGATTGATTGTCTTCTGGCGTGGGACTGGAAAGGGACGGCGGCGGCGGCATCTTTGACTCTATTGCCTGGCGAATCGGCGACCGTCCCTGGTGTGGGTGACGGGAAGTTTCAGGTAGCACGGCGACAGTAAGGAGAAAGTGATCTCGTCTCGACGTCTGCTCCGTACCCGTACGCATGATGGCGGCGCTGACGCTCGGCCTGTCGCTAGTCCAGAGCCCTGGTTTTTTTCCGACCCGTCTGTTATAGAAGGCGCGGGTTGGGTGGCAGGAACTTTCTGGTAGCACGCCGACAGGAAAAAAAAAAAAAGCGCGTAATGCAAATGTCATGGGTTCAAAGCCGACCGACGGAAAGGGTGATTTTTCATCACCTTAAATCGCTGTACTACAGCTAAAAAAAAAAAAAACCACAAATAATGTCCCCTATGCTCTCGCGCAATTATTTGTCGGTTTCATATGCTGTGTTCCAGAGGTACGGTAGGAATAGTTTCAGCAGGCCATTTAAGGAACACCATAGTAAATATAATCCTTTCACAATACTGCACGCGAAAGTCTCGGTGAGAAGGTCCTTGGTAAAGGTGAATATGCAAAAAACAAAAAAAAAACAAAACAAAACCGCATGTGGGTACGCCACCTCGACATTGCCGCACCAACTCGCTGTCACTTCGTGAATTTTGACACTGCTGCAACACTTCATGTAGTTATTCTATCAGCTGACATGTATGTTTAAATTAACAATTGTAAAGTTTCAAAGAAGACGTTGTTGGCCAACATTGATTATTTTCACTTTAGCGCCGCTTCAAATATTGTTGTGATATACAATCTAGGACTGTACCTAGTTGATGATGTAAGATCTGCGGCAGTGCCCCGCCGCGGTGGTCTAGTCGCTAAGGTACTCGGCTGCTGACCCGCAGGTCGCGGGTTCAAATCCCGGCTGCGGCGGCTGCATTTCCGATGGAGGCGGAAATGTTGTAGGCCCGTGTGTTAAGATTTGGGTGCACGGTAAAGAACTTCGGGTGGTCGAAATTTCCCGAGCCCTCTACTACGGCGTCTCTCATAATCATATGGTGGTTTTGGGACGTTAAACCCCACATATCAATCAATCAATCAATCAATCAAGATCTGCGGCAGTAGCGTGCATACGTCAGCATTACGTTGTAATTTTCTTTCGGAAGTGAAAACTGTGGAAACGATGCTTTCTGTCCCTCCATAATTTCACGAAACGCCGCAAGATGTTGCCACTAAATACCCTAGAAGGAAAAAAAAAATCTAGGGACTTTTAGTTGCGACCAGCGCTCTCAGTGACCGTCTACGTCTCCGGCTTTGCATTATTAAGGCAAAAAAAATAATTCCTGAGGTGGTCAAACGCGAAGAGTGACCTTCGGCGGGAGCGCTATAGTCATGCAGAAAAGAAATACGATGACGTCATAGGTCGCCAAAAATTTATGACGTCACCATGACTTCACGGCATGTGAATCGCTGTTTGATGATAGTTCGGCCGATCCCGGAGCGGCACTGCAAAACCACGTGAGCTGCAGAGAGCTTTCGGAGGTAGGGGGGTCAATGCGATGGTGGATTGATTGATTTGTGGAGTTTAACGTCCCAAAACCACCATATGATTATGGGAGACGCCGTAGTGGAGGGCTCTGGAAATTTTGACCACCTGGGGTTCTTTAACGTACGCACAAATCTAAGCACACGGGCCTACAACATTTCCGCCTCCATCGGAAATGCAGCTGCCGCAGCCGGGATTCGAGCCCGCGACCTGCGGGTCAGCAGCCGAGTACCTTAGCCACTAGACCACCGCGGCGGGGCAATGCGATGATGGAGCGTGTGACTTTTGTGTACCGCACTGCCTTTGTATACGGACAGCGTGAACATCCGTCTGAATGGGGTATTCTTCCTCTTCTCTAGGGACGTGGCGCTGCACGGACTGGAGGCGATCTGGCGCGACGACGAAGTGGTGGGCTTCACTCGGCGCGGCGAGTACGGCTTCGCGCTGGGCAAGAGCCTCGCGTACGGCTACGTCAAGCGACCCGACGGCGCACCGGTGTCTGCGGACTACCTCGCCTCTGGCAACTACTGGCTCGAGTCCCTGGGCCGTCGGTTCAAGGCCACCTTCCACGCCAAGGCGCCCTTGGATCCGACCAACAAGAGGGTCAAGGGAGTGTACGACGAGCCGCTGCCCTGCGACAGCCGCCCCTGAAGACGCGCTGACATCGCTTAGAGGGGCGTTCAAGAGAAACATTAAATCAGTTTATGCATACGTGTTATTCTCTCGAAACTCTGCGAGTGGTTCTTAAGAAAAAGAAAGGAAAAGAAAAGTGAGCCCCGTTATCGTCTGCTTCAGCGAGCGACACCGCCACAGGGCTCACAAGGGATGGGGGTGAGGAGGGATAAAAAGGGTAGAAGTAAAGGTATAGGAAAGAGAAAGAAGAAGCAACAACAAACTGAGGGGATAGGAGAGACAGGAAAGATGGAAGCATGGTCACTGGAGTCCGAGGACGGGGTACACTTGCGAGAGATGGTGTCGGCGTCTGTAGATGGCGTACAGCAGGTCCAGTAAGTCAGAGCTACACTGTCGTCGAAGGTCGTCGGCGGCAGGAGGTGACGTAGGGCGAGCGCAGTCGGCCAGAGTTATACTTTGACGCTGAAGGTCGCAAGGGCGCACAACCGGTCGGCACGAAATCCAGCGAGCGCCTCTCGAAACTCTGTTGTTCATTATTGTATCATCGGGGAAGTATTAGAAAGAGAAAATGAAGGTTGAAGTTTCATTTTTTGAATTTCCCGTCGAAACTTCAGCATATGCACGCTCTTCACTCTGTGCCACAAATGTATCCTTTTTTGCGTATTGTGGCTGTATTGGTTCAAATATATTTGCTGGAACTTGCTACGTTAAGATTCTCGGTCTGTTGTGTAGCATAATCTAAACATTTTTTACTGATAAGTGATTACTTAGGCCTTAGCAGACGCCGTCAAGATCTGTGACGCCAGGGTGCGCTGGTGCGGAAACTTAAAAACTCCGGTGATTTTTCGAGGTCAGTGAATCTCAATGAAATTCACTGGGTAGGCTCATTTGCCTGTTTGCGCCATTCATGCCCAATTGCAGGTTTGAGAGTTTTGCAGATTCTTTTCAAGTGAATTTTATAGCTTGCCTCAAAACACTCACCTCACTTGCCTGAATTAATGGAAACATTGCGTGTGACGTAGAGATCTGCCTGGTGGAAGTGACGAACTGATGTGTCACTGCAGCGTCTGCTTGTCCGCTATGGATTGTGTGGGTTTGACCGGCGCTTCCTTGGTTGAGCGTGCGATTTCCTTTTCCGTGTTGGTGGGCGTACGATAGGTGCCAAGTGGTATTGCGTTGAGAGCCACACACGATTCGCCATATATTCACCATAACAGCGTAAGCGCTATAACCGATGACCGCAGACGGGGTGTACAGGTAGTCCCAACTGGCGGGCATTATGTGCAATCAGGCAGGTTCCGGCAGCGTCAGGCAAATCTTTACGTCACACGTATAGAAGCGCACTCGGTTGGCTTTCGGTTTCGGTGTTGTGGCTTTTCGGTAATCAAAAATTATTTTCGAGCCTTTCAGTTATCGGGCGCGTGATTAGAGTGTCTAAGGGATATGATAGCACCATTATCCTGACATGGTCAAAAAATCGCCGGAGTTGGCCCTTAAAGGAGGCGCCGCCGCCCGTGTTGCGCGTTTTCTCACATACAAGGTTTCAATCTCGCGATAAGAGTGGTCCTTTCTGTATTAGGAAATAGTAACTCATTGATACGTGAAAAAAAAAAAACGTTATTCACTTATATAGTGTCCCTTTAATGCAACGCCTGCCAGATACTCGGCGACAAGCTAAAAATACACTACTTTCTCTATCCGCCCGATCCCCCGGCGTCGTTGGAGCAGTGGTTTTCGTTTTACGTTGGTGCGGCCCTGGGTTCCATTCCACACCGGGGCAACCACATTTTGTTCATGTCTGAGTGCCAAGAAGTCCATGCAGCTAGATTAATATGCACGTTGGAGAACCACGAGGGATCAAAGTAAAACACGTACTACCTAAAACGGTGCCTCTCAATAGCCGCGGTGTGGGTTTTAGGCGTTCGGCACCGCCAGTCAATCACTGAACCGGGTCTGATTACTAAAACCTTATTACACGCGCCTCATGTGTGCCTTCAGGTTCTTAGTTCACGAGAGACACCACTACTGAAACAAATTCGCCTCCGGGGTATAGCGTCATGGTAATAAACGTATCTGATTGGTTGGCGCATCTATACGCCAGCTGTTTGACTTGGACAGGCAGGTCAATATGCAAAAGTAGCTCGTATGTACCGTCTTTTTATTGCGCTTTATGCACTACTATATTACGGGCAGTGGAGGATTTACTATGCATTCTTATGGTGACATCAGATATACATCTGTCGCGCATGTGAACTTACCCCCGTATTCACAAACGCTCCTTGACTTCACTTTTACCCTTCACTTGACAGAGTTGCGCACTGCGCCACCACTCGGCTGAAAATGGCACTGCGCTACTCAGGAATCGCAGCAGCTTATCGCTAATATGCAGTGACCTGCCGTGACTAGAGACAGCGCTCCCATCGGCTTTCTCAAGTGAAGGTGGAGCGTTGAGTGAAGGGACGTTCTTGAATACGGGGGTTAGACTCGCTTGCAAATGTATGCGCGCCCGCAATTCAGCGCCCGCAATCAGAAGATAATTTGTACTGACATTCACTTATGCGGCCTTAGCTGCGTTGCTGTTCGAACGTTCACACGCATTCATGTAGCGTGCACACTGAGAGACAGAAATTCTGAACACCTCACAACCACTCTCCGGAAACTGTCACGGGTGTGCACGGCATTTCCTCCAATATCCTTCTTGTTTTTTTCTGTTTTTTCGGTGTTCTGCGTTTACACTATACGGTCCCAACAGCCGTTGCGTCCTTACCGCGCCAAGTTACAGGTTCATCGAAGATGCACTGCCCTGAATCTTTAATTGTTCTGTGCAACTCCTCGCCTCATCGTGCACGTGTGTATTCACTCCTTCTTGACGACAAGAATTGACTTTAATCAACGTAATAAAGCTGCAGTAAAGTTATTAGTTATCCAAGTTTACTTCCTGTGTGAATGTCTTGTTCCCGCCTATGCGGGGGAATGTCGTCTGCGGTGCCGCTGGTCGAATGGCCTCAGCGTCTCCAAGTAACGTACGTACCAACACGTTCCCACGGCCTGCAGCGACTCGCGCATAGCCATCGCACTTGGTCCGTTATTCCGAGGCGCTCACTGGGAGTGTACTGCACGGCACCTGCCTCATTCACGTCGGAATGCCCCGGAGCGTTGTTGTGGGACGCTGCCGCCGAGCATATATATATATAGCGCGAAGCATCGTCTGGGTTGCGTCACCCGACGGCTTCTTCGTCTGTTGCCCCTGCAACCGGTTTGTTTCATTCATTTTATTGCCCTCGCGCGTCGTCTTCTGCCGATCGGCGGCGAGTCGGGCGTAGTCGTCGACACGCGTCGCTGGTTTCCAGGAATCGATAGGTGTAGTCGCCCTCGTGTCGGGGATTAAACGAGATGAGAAGAAATAAATCGATAAAAAACGAGTCGCCGCCGACTTTCACGCGACATCGGTCCTGCTCGAACCGTGCGGTTTGCCTTCGATCACACGTGGTGCATGTGTACCTGTGCCGCCGCGCCTTCTCTGCTGTGCGACAAAAACAAAAAAAAAAGCTGCTCCCGAGCAGTACACGGCCACGGCCGAGTGCGCCACCAAGGTATCATCAATGGCCACAGGGTGGTCCCCCTGTTTCGGTTGCGTGCCTCCTGCTTGATTATTACTTTTTTTTTCCGAGCTGCCGAGAATTCCTCGTGGCGGACCGCCCTGACGTTGTTTGACTCCTGCCGCGAGAAAAAGGCGCGCGTCTTTATGGGAAACATTGCAACCTGTTGCGTCTGCGGTGGCGGCCACACAGACGATTGAAAGTGCGATGTCTATCTATATCTGAGCCGTGTGGAGCGAACGCTCCCGAGATTTCGCTCAGTCCGCCAGCATCTGCGAGACGTGTATAATTACTAGCCGCGCACCCGATACGAGATAAGGCCGGTGCACGAAATAGCCGCAGGCACTGCTCGTCGAGTCTACACGTACGGCAGTAACAAGCGCAGCACGCCGTTGTGGGAGAGAAAAACGTGTAACACGAGTGCGTATGTGTATGCATGGTGCCACTGTCATGTGACCTGTCTTTGCTGCTTACTTAATGAGCGAAGTGCCTCAGGACGATGCGGTGTGCCGACAGCTGCAACACACTTGTCTGTTTCAACAGAATAGGAAAACGTGCGAATCGCACTTGTCGGGGTGGACAGCTGAATGATTTCGCCCATGTTCATTTTCTACGAGTGTCCTGTGGGGGGTCCACCCTCGGAGACTCATGAGTGGCCATGCAATGGAACCGTGTGATTTTGTTTACCGCGAAATATCGCTATAATGTATCGTGGAAATTCGAGGCTGCGTTGCCCCGGGCAAAAGCTGCGAACGTAGATGAATAGGGCGTGGTCGCGTGCCCTGTCTCGACTCCAGTCGTGTGATAACTGCGCCAAACTGCGCATGAAACTTGGTGTATACATCCTGATACGTTTCCGTAAAAAAAAAGTCACAGCTTTGCCGCAAAGGCAAAACAATAAACGCAATAGCAACAAATCGGAAGGTCACGCGCCGAATGGCAAGCAGATCGAAGCATGCCCCGGGTTTCTGACGCACAAATGACACACAAAACGTACTCACAGGTACAGATCAACGCGAATAAGCGTCTCATTCGTTACTTCGCTGTGTCTGAAAAGCGCGCCCTTTTTGCAAACGAAGAGTGTGCGACGATTGCAGTGACCTTCGAGCGCCCGGTAACTACAACAGAATCGTTCCAGTGAAAGTCGAAGGTCAGCCAAGACGTACGATCCTCCCCACCGCGAGATAAGGGCGCGCGAGTAAGATTCAATTGTCAATTAAAAATGAATTATTGCGCATATATGAGGCACCATAACAATACCTCGCTGTTTTGTATCTGTGCCTTTACACTATAGACAAGTCACACACAAGTAATTTTAAGGACTGTAGCGTTTATCACGCTGCGCTGACAGTGAAACGCGATGCTCAAAAAGGCAAGTGTTTCCAACGTTTTGCTAAGACTAAAGTAACTGTATATGGTCCCTACGGACCATATACAGTTACTCTAGCTAAGACGACACGGTGGTGGCACCTGCCCGTCGCGTTGCGTTCTACACCTTATCGCCTCTGAGACAAGCGCGCATCTTTCTCCGCGGGCGCGCACGCCTTTCTTTGTTTTCGAAGATAACTGCCAGATCTATGGCGCTCGTGTCTAACGTGCCTCGATGCGCTCGTTTGCCTTCCCTGCACGGATCGAGACTCTCTAACGCAGCGCTTCCCGAATACAATTCACCGATTTTCTCGCGCAGAACACCAAATAAACTTAGAAGTGTGGCAGTTTGGGCTAGTTGGTATGGCATGACGATAGTTATAGCGCGTGAACAAAACGACGACACAGAGACAAGAAGGAGACAAGAAGTCTTTCGTGTCCTTCTTGTCTCTGTGTCGTCGTTTTGTTCTCGCGCTATAACTATCGTCATACCAAATAAACGTTTTGTTCACTCTCTCCATACGCAAGACTATATCGTCTTTCGACGACATTTGCAGTGAAAATTGCAAATAGGGGGCCATTTTTTTTTATTAAATCAGCTGGTACCCTAATGAAGACTTCTACTAGTCTTATTTCGTTTAATATTCCAGTTTGTTTCTCTATCGCATGCATTCATTTCTTCGCCCTTGTGGCGAAACTAACCTTTTTAACATTACAATGTTGAATAGCTGCCGACAAACGTTGGCCGAACACTGTCTATGATCTCCGACGTCAGGAACGTCTTGTGCGAGAAAACGTAAGGGCTTTGGCGTATACTCTACAGTTTTTAGCTATTTTCTCGCTTACCAAACATATTTAAGATTGAGAATTGGCACGCCTCTGGTGAAAGTAGTATAATTTACTATTGAAGATGAAGATCCTGCATCTGTTCAGTACCCCGTTTATAGAAGGTTTTCGAACTAAGTACACGCCTTGGCTGTTAATTTTCGTTGGGTTGGCGTAAGTGCGTCGTAGATTAATTAAAGTGCACTTTGTTCTCCGTGAACGCAAGTGAGTCGCTCTTGATATTCACGAGATCAACGCAAAGCAGATTTGGGGGCGGCTTGCACCCTTGTCACACTGAAGGTTAATGCTATTAGGTTCAAATGTCATTCGGAGCAATGAACGCCATTCGATCAGTGGTGGTGCTACACAGGAAAAAGTGGTCGTTCCTTCATGGTATCGATGTCGATAATTCAGAGGGGAAAAATGGCCGGAAAAAGCGAGTGGGGTACATGTGGAGCGATAGAAAAGTGAAGTTCTTCATTTTGAAAGACATATGTGGGAAGTAGCTTCGCTTAATGAATATGCATAGATATACGCATACTATATCGCAGAATATATGGCCACCGTAAGCCTAGACGACCCGCTTAGCCTGTAGCCGCGACATTAGAATGAACGCAAGCGCCACGACGTGCGTGGTGTGATGAAAAAAAAAAACGGGTAAAGAAACGTGTCGAGTCTATTTAGGTTTTCTAGAATGTCAAGTAACAGAGGCACACGTGGTGCTATCAATATTGCGGTGCGACCGTACATGTAAAGACCTGCAGTGTGGTCCGCGTTTGTTCGCTTTGAAACAGAGTCTCACATGGGTTCACACAAGCAAACAGCTTGCAACGCAACTGTCGTATCCTTATGAGAGCAAATGTCTCTACCTGGGTTCATTGCGCTCGTGCAGTTTATGTCATCGCTGCAGATACACGCATACATGAGCACAGAGGCGTCTGCTTGTTTACATCATGGCCGACAGCGCCGATGCCCAGATGCCACTGAGGTAGGCAGTAAACGACATTTCACGAGAGCCTTACGTGCTCCTGTCCTCGTTAAGTTAACAGAGGAGTTAAAAAAGTAACATTCATAGCGTGTTTGCATGAATGCGGGTCAAATTGAGAGTGCCAAATGCCACATTCTAAGTGGCTTCTGGGGTAGAGGGTATACATTCGCTTCGACTGCGACGGCGAATGTGTTTCCCTAACTCATCAGATTGCTAAAGTCATTCGAGTCTAATGGCAGTATATATAGCCGTGTAGCAGCCACATAATGTCATTAGATGCGAATGTCATTCCATTAAGATGACATTAAAACGTCCAGTGTTACGGCGGTATTGTTCACGCTATTTTCAAGAAATATGAGCCGCCAAGCTGAGGTCATGCACAGTCACAACAATGCAAGGTGATTGTGTAAACGAAGTTCTGTGTACCCAATCATAAGCCATTTAATGGACCTTGCCTCTGGATTACGTGTTTGTATGAGGCCGAACAATAACTGGGACTACCCCGTGGATCAGGCCCCGGGGCAACGGTAGCGTTCACCTTCAGAGCACGGAGACCAAGGTCTGCAACGTCCCGTCAACTTGGTGCACGGCGACCCGCCCGGTGGTCTGGTGGCTAAGGCACACTCGGCTGGTGACCCTCAAGTCGTGGGAGTGAATCCCGGCCGTGGCGGCCACATTTTCGGTGGAAGAGAGAAGGCTTTCAGGCCCGTGCACTTAGATTTAGGTGCACGTTAAAGAACTCAGGTGGTCGAATGTTGTGGAGCCTTCCCCTATAGCATCTGTTATATCCATATAGTAGTTTTGGGATGTTAAACCTAAACAAATATTATTATTAACTTGGTGCACTGCATCGAAGACACGTGTCAGCCAATCGCTGGCGAAATCAACAACTATAGTAACGCGTTCCACAGGGTTGTCAAAAAAGCGTTCTGTTCTCGTTGTTGTTCTTAAATAAAGGCTTTCACTAACCCCGTTGAACTGGCTGGCCAAATGATGGGACAGTATCATTACTGAAAATTTCGGACTAGTAAATAAAATAAATTTAAGAACAAAAAATGTAAATTTTAGCGAGAAAATTGGGCAATTTCAATGAAACATTTTCAAACAGTGGCGCAGGCATGTTTCACATATAAGTGCTTAAACTAGGAGGCTCTATCCCACACATAAAATATTTGTAACGCATACGTCCAGCTCTAGTCTATTGAATGCTCTGTGTGAACTTTCTTTCTTAATTAATCATAGCCACCGCATGATAAAAGAGTGTTCTATTGGTGCCCCAAAATTAGCACAAAAGGAAGGGAGCCCCACCGGCTCTATATAAACGTTTCATTCTGGAACTCAACAGTGTAGCTTCGCAAAGAATATTTTCTGTTTCCGCTGAGAGCAGACATTTCACCGGCAAGGGAACAAGAGGTGTCGGTACTCGCATATATCCGTTAGTGATGTGTTGCAATAGCCTGGTATTACTGCTCGCCTTTAGCAGCAGTTTTCTCTGACACCTGGAGTATCGCCGTAATGGGATTATTAAAAGCACCTCTCGCCAAACTGCCTTCCATTTCATTCGTTTCTATTCTTCTGTATTCCTTTATGACCAGTCACCCAGATACATATTAGCAAAGTGAGGGGGAACAAGGGAATGAAAAAGTGCGTGGTATGTGCGAACAACTTTTGCAGCGAGTGCTCATCCACTGGTTCTTGCTTAATGTTAAGCCTAAATATAGGGAGTTCGCTCATAGTGTACTACTAATCCGATTCCGTCGAGCTACTGTCCTGTCGTCGTGGAGTCGAGTGCGAAGAGAGGCAAGCAGCGGAAGAATGGCGTAATTCTCGTATTAATTTATGGGCGGCTGACGTGATCCTCAGCCTACAACTCACTTCTCGGATTTTTTGTTTAGATTAAACAGTGCATTACGTGCCCATGATGAAGGAAGTGTGTTGGGTGCCCCTGCAGGGCCGTACTCACGATGCTCGAATTTTTCAGTACAACTTATAAAAAAAAAAATTGGGAGGGGATATGGGGAGCTTCAGGACATGCGGAGTCCAACACTTGGTGGAATTAATGCTCAAAATTGCCGCTAGGCTAGCAAGCCCTTGGTCCGTACCCGCCTTCGAACTTCTCCAGGCATGTAGATGAAATAACGTGAGGTTGTCGGAACTCGATGGACTTAAGTAAGCCGCGGTGCCAAGTGGCCTTTCCATGAAATACTGGTCAAATATCTCAGTTTGGTTTGTAAATTTTCATTGGTCGAGCTATACGTTCGTCCGAATGATTCGCATCTGGGCTTGTTGGTCAACCTGCGTGTTGAGTGGATGCCCTAAACGTGCGACGAACGGACCTTCGTTTTCGCTTTTCGTCCTTTCAAATCGAGGTTGCTGCAGCCAGCCACTCAAAACTCGATATGTACGCCAGACACCTGCAGTTTTGCTATAAATATCGTGCTTTTTGCTTCCTTGTTCGAACTGTACTTGGTCTGCATGAAAATTCTGTAGTTAAAATCGACATCTCATTCCGGCCGCCGTGTTGGTCATGGTACTCGACTGCTGACCCAATGGACGGGGGTTATATCCCGGTCACGGCGATCGCATTTTCGACAGAGGAGAAAAGGGTGGAGGCCCCGCGATATTTCAGTGCACGTGGTGGTCGAAATTTCCGGCGCCATCCACCAAGGTGTGCCTCATCCTGGTTTTGGCACGTATTGCCCCATCAATTATTACTATTCAAATAATACATCATTTATACATAATCAATTAACACTACACGAGTAGCTTTCATTCTGACTATGATGCGGCAGAGCGTGTCCTTTATCAATCGCCCTAAGCTACCTAGAGCCAAGGCGCTGTTGCCGGACTTTCCGTCTTGGCAAAGAGCCAAGCGTTCATGTTCTTTTAGTGTTATTTTCTGCTGCCCACCTCCCTTCTAAGCCAGCCACGGAGCTCCCGCGTTGAATCACGCTCACTCCGAGAGCCTGTATCGAATGACCGCTGCAGTCAACGCCACGCCGCAACCTGGCGTAGTAGTAATAGTATCTGCTGGATTTACTCTATGGACGCGTGGCGATGGCTGCGGAGCGCGCACGGTTGCGCTTGTGTACGCAGCGCACGTCGATTCGCGCGCACGTGGCTACTCGCCGCCGGCAACACGGCGCGATAATGCCGCCTCTTAACAACCTACGCTTGCGCTTCTTTCCAACTTTTCGTTGGCCGTGGTCACTATAGCGGGATCGGGTTTGTTTGCTCTTGGCCGTTATTGGTGATGCACCGAAGCGCGAGCCGATCTGAGAAGAAGATTAGAACGAGGCGTGACCGCCAGTGTCGTTCTCAGCGTGTATAGCATGGGACGTGTGAACCAGGCAAAAGATGTCATCAAGGCAAGGCGTTTTATTATTCACCCAGTGGAAACTGCATAAAATAAAAAAAAAAGAGTGGACTGCCTCTTTTTCTCTGCGTTGATAAGTTTACGAGCGCGGGCCCCACAGCACCGACACGCTTTGCGATTGGTTCGCATTCGTTTGTCGTCGTTTTTTTTTTTTTTTGTGTATGTCATACATGATGCCCGCGGGATGCCGTGAGTCGTTCCCTCATCCGTATGTAGTATCATATAGTTTATGATTGCTCGATAGAAGACGTTATTTGCATATGTTATTTTCAATAATATTACTACATGGCGTTAGTGGTTTTCACAGCATATCTACGGAGTGAATGATGGTGAGTGGGGCGAAGCGTCCATTCGTCCATCCATGTGTCCAACCGTCCGTGCGTCCGTCCGTCCATCTGCCCGTGCTTCCGTCCATTCGTGCTTCCGCCTGTCCGTCTGTCGGTCCGTGCATCCGTTCGCGCTTCTGTTTGCCCATCCGTGCGTCCATCCATCCGTCTGTTCATCCGTGCTTCCGTCCGTCCGTGCGTTCGTGCCTCTGTCTGTCCGTCAGCCCGTCCGTCTGTCGGTCCGTCTGTCTGTCTGCCCGTCCGTGCTTCCGTCCGCCCTTTTGTTCTTGCTTCCGTTCATTCGTCCATCAGTCCGTCCGTGCTTCCGTCCTCCATCTGTGCGTTCGTGCTTCTGTCTGTCCATCCGCCCGTCCGTGCTTCCGTCTCTCCGTCCATGCGTCTCTGCTTCTGTCCGTCCGTCCACCCGTGCTTCCGTCTGTTCTTTCGTTCTTGCTTCCGTCGATGCGTCCATCAGTCCGTCCGTCCGTCCGTCCGCGTGTTCATGCTTCTGTCTGTCCGTCCACCCGTTCGTGCTTCCGTCTGTCCGTCCATATGTCCGTACGTGCTTCCGTCCGTCAGTCTGTGCCTCTCTCCGTCCGTCCATACGGACGCATGGGTGGACGTTTCGCCCCACTTATCATCATTCACTCCGTGGATATGCTGTGATTTTTTGGTTCAGTCGTACACACCTCGTAAGTAATCATTTGCAAGCACTTCGCACAGTTCGTTGTTCTCCTCGGGCAATGATTTAACCAAAAAAAAAGAAGGAAAAGAAGAGACAGTCACGTTGTCATTCTCGTCGAAACCTGTGGGTACTACTTCCTTGCGTAGACACATTGGCTGCACGTACTTGTTCGATCTAAATTGAACATTAGGTTGACGCAAGTAAGTTAGCAGTGCTGAACGCAATAAAACTCTTATGTATTGAACAATTACGTGATGATCCCATGTATCATAGCTCGTAATTATTGTAGTAGCCAGATACATCGCCAAAACAAGCCAGCATATAAGATAACTTGCTACTGGGAGGTCAATGTTGCTTAAGATGGTGAGTGAGCAGGAAATCCTTCTTTGAAATAGCTTGTCTTTTTCAGGTGAAACGAATTTTGACGTTGACAATTACTTGGTTTTGTCAGCGAGCGCACAAATTTAAGCTTCAGCTCTAGTGCGACGCAGTGACAACCATGCACCTCACGAAGCTATAGGATCTAAGTATATTGAATCATGAAAGGCTGTTTTCAGCAACTTCATCTACGCGACATTCGTGGTGACACGAATTCAGTTGTTTCCTTTTCTTCTTTACTAGATATGGTTTGTTGATTTGTTTTCCCGTTGGCATGTGAACAGATATAGCATTATCATGGCAACTCGTTTTTGTCGCCCGAACTTGTTTATTGGCATTTTCGTCGCCAACTCTATTGATCTCAGTTTATATATATATATATATATATATATATATATATATATATATATATATATATATATATATATATATTATATATATATATATATATATATATATATATATATATATATATATAAGTCACCAGAAGCAAACGTATGCCCTGACGAAGGCCGGTCCCCGGCCGTAATGTTGGCAATAAAGCATCGTTTTTCGTTTGCTCGTTCGCTTCTTCTGGTGACTTATAACTCGACCGGAATCCAGGAAGACTTTCAAGAAATAATATATATATATATATATATATATATATATATATATATATATATATATATATATATATATATATATTTATATATATATATGCTTAAGGGCTTCTTTTTACGCTTTTTCCATGGCTTAGCGCCTGTAGGTTGTATACTTGTATACGAGGAACTGTTGGTTAGCTGCCAGCTCGTAATTGCTACGTGACACGTAACAGGCTCATAAAGAGTGCCCCACACTCGCCGCCATGGCTACTGATGGCGCTGACTGACACTCCCATGTTTAAATTCACATATATACCCAATTAAGTGGCTGGGAGGATGGGCGCCGTCGTAGCTTAGTTGTTGACACTTACGACGCGCTAGAATTGAACACTAAAATACACACTGAAGCTCTGGTAGGACATACGCTTTAGTGTGTCTTTTAGTGTTCAATTCTAGCGCGTCATGAGTGTCAACCATGTACAACCAACTAGCCTCTACTCGGGCCCTTCTAGCTCAGTTGGTAAAGCATCGAACGCGTTATTTGAAGGTCGCAGGTTCGCTTCGTGCCCACGGCAAGTTATATTTTCACCCGCTTTTCTTCACACCTACTTTTATATAAGATATATTAACTTGCCCTATACTTTCCTTGGCAGTATTATCTGTAAAATGTCATACATGTATATATATAAATTTGGACAGCAACATAAGTAAAAACCATCCAAAAGAGTAACAGCTGTCCCGAATAGAGGGACAGTGAATATAATCACGATCACCACTTATGCGGAGACGTGAGTGTAGGATAAGCACACCAATGGTACATACCCGTGACAGACGCCATAAAATCTATCTAATGTATGCGGGGCTCTCTAAAGCACGATGAACACGTGAAAGAAAGATGCAAGTTTCTAGCTTCGCCAACTATATCAAGAAGATTGAGGTCGATGCAACTTGCATACGTAACCGCTGGATTAGCATACATGGTACGCTATAGCTGTGACGTAAGTAAGTGTTGATCATATGCGTATAGAATTGCGTCTTTCTTTCCCGGCTTTGGTGGCCCCAGATTCACCCAATCGCGTCGTAATGCGGAGGACTAACAGAACAAGCTAAGCTTCTTTTTCGCATCGCCTGCTTTGAAAGCATTGTGCACTGATGTACATGGTTCAGTCATTCTATGCTGGTTGCCGTCATCGTGGCGCTTAAAAAGCCCCTGTTTCTGTTTTAGAAGTTCACGCTTTTTTTCTTACAATGCATGTCAGTTCATGGAGTACTTTTCTGTAAGGATATGTTTTTCTGGTGTCGAACACATGAAGTGTGTGTGTGGCTGCAAACCATAGATGTCATAAAAAAAGATGAAAGAAATGGGCCCGTATTCACAAAAAGTATCATACCTTAGAATGTGCGTAAAGATAAACTGGTGCTCATACCGGTGCGCATATACACTGGTGATCAGATTTCATACAACTATTTAGAAAAAAATGTTGTGGTTGCTTTAAGTACATTTTTCTCTCTCAGTCACATTGTATACAAAGTGATTGTATACAAAGTGAATAACCACCCTCTTTCCTCCGAGTAAATAAAAGCATGTTGCGAACGATATCTTTGCCAGTATCTAGACTAAATAACACGAGTAAAGAAAAAGCTCCTACCAACATTCATTTCAAGAAAGCCCGACGCTTCGAAGCCTGAACAGCTTTCTCCTTTCTCCAGTTTTTCTATACCAACCAGGCAGACTTTTCTTCATGCCTGCCTTTACACTAATCAAACGTGTGTCTCTTGTGTCTTCTTTTTTGGAATCGCGTCATTACTGGCTATTACTGCTTTCCTCTAAGAGTAACACACAGGCATACAAACGTTCCCGCCACCTCATCACGCGGTGGTGCGCTCAGCGGGGTCTTTTTCCCGGGGCACACAAGCCCCCGGCAAAGCGGCCGGTCGAGGTGTTTTTGTGAACACGGCATACCAGCGCGGTCTCACTGCGTCGCCCTGGGAATTGCGCCGTTGTTTACGAATCGCGGGTTAGGCACTCCTTAAGTGCGTGGGTACTGTGCTCACGGCTCTGTATAGACAGAGACAATGCGCCGCTGTGGCGGTCGTTGAAAATTTCGCGGCTTGGTTGGTTAAATGTATGTGCCCAATGGCTCAAGATACATTTCTACGGGTTAATAAGTATAGCCACATTAGTTTTGCGCAAATTTGCGGCAGCGTATGTGTCAACGTCATCTACAGGGTGGGAATAGTGATAGAGGAGATGTTTCGTCAGTCGCTTTCAAACTTCTGATACTGAACGGTATGCCCTACTTTTGAGGCCCGTGTTTGGGTGCACGTTAAAGAATCCCAGGAGGTCGAAATTTCCGGAGCCCTCCACTACGGCGTCTCTCATAATCTTATAGTGGTTGTGGGACGTTAAACCCCACATATCAATCAATCAAATGCCCTACTTTTGCCAGTCACTTTCTTTCCTTCCCTTTCAATGGTTACTAGGCCCCTGCGGAATCATCGATAACGAGCGTGCCGACGATGCAGCAAAGAACGCTCACGAAAATGGCATGATGGATCCCGGCCATTCCACTGTCAATAGGCGACGCAGCAGCAAGGATTATTACGCTCGCGCACGATGTCACCAGGTCTCTGTGGAACACGCCCGGATTACTACACACTCGTCTTCACCGTCTGAATTCATGCCTACGACTTACCATTCTATCTGGTTTATCTAGATCTGAGACAACCGTTCTCTGCCGTATGTGGCTTGGGGTGTCTTACACGAACGCCTTTGCTTGCCGCATCGGATGGGCAGACAGTGCTGCGTGTGACCATTGCGGCGCTGACGAAACTATCGAACATATTGTAACGTAAAAATGACACGAGGCGTGTCTATTTAAAATTTATATTCAAACTGATGCGTATGGCGTCGACTAAGATGGAAGACAGCACGCACAACCGACAGACACTTCCTCGTTGTCGTCTTCTGACCGCTGATATGTCAGCTACGCAGCATTACCCCCCCCCCCCCCGGCGGTAAAAGCGCCGTCTCGGTGCACATTAACTACGGTCTTCAGTAGGCAGGTGGTAAGGTTTTAGCCTGCTGACGTGCACAACATCACTGGGTGTGGTTGCAGGCAGGCTTGTGGTCTCAGATGCAGGAATGATTTCATAGGTGACGTCGGTTACCTGGCGGATGATACGGTAAGGACCCATGTAGCGAGACAACAACTTCTCTGATAAGCCACCTCGACCAACTGGGCACCACAGGAGAACAAGAGAACCGGGTGATAAGTGAACGTCAGCATGCCGACTGTCGTAGATGGCTTTCTGGGTGGCTTGCGAAGCCGAAAGTCTAGAGCGGGCGATCTGACGTGCGTGGTCGGCACGAGCAATAGCGTCGCGTGCATATTCGGTTGACGGCGTTGTAGTGGTTGGAAGTAGGGTGTCGAGTGGTAACGTCGGATCACGGCCGTAAAGCAAATAAAAGGGTGAATAACCAGTAGTGTCGTGACGCGAAGAATTGTACGCGAAGGTCACGTGAGGTAGCACCAGGTCCCAGTCATGGTGGTCGGAGGACACATACATCGCGAGCATGTCCGTGAGGGTCCGATTTAGCCGTTCGGTAAGGCCATTTGTTTGGGGATGGTAGGAAGTGGTCAGCTTGTGGTGCGTCGAGGAAGAGCGCAGAAGATCGTCGATTACACGGGACAAAAATGCGTGGCCGCGATCCGTGAGTAATTGGCGAGGAGCGTCATGGTGTAGGATGACGTCGTGGAGCAAAACGTCCACGTCCGCAACGTCAGTAGCGGTGCTGGTGGGGAGCGCTCGAGTGATGGCATACCTAGTTGCGTAGTCTATAGCAACGGCGACCCACTTGTTGCCCGATTTCGACTCGGGAAAAGGACCGAGAAGATCTTGTGTCTCGTTAAGACCGAGAATATTTTAAGTGTGAATACACTTTATAAGCGACCCCAAACCATCCACCGCCGTCGGCGGCGTCCGCAGTCTTCTCTCTATCTTTAAAAGAAAGAGGACTTGGCGGGCCGCAGCGCGACGCTCTACCGAATAAGCCACGGACGCGACGCTGATATCGGTGTCAGTAACGCACCTTATACCCCCTCCCCCTTCGCTCGCTCCTCCGCAAAGCGCTGGCACTAACCGTGAGCTACAACGATAACACGAATAGGTGCTAATCTGTAGTGTAGTTTGTGTGCGTGTGTGTGACGCGCTCGCGATGTGTGCATTTAATGCATCGTACGAAAATGGTGAAGTGTAAATAAATAATACTTCGTATATAATGTATCTGTGTACAAATGCTTCATGACAAACAACACTTAAATTCATTAATTACACTTTAATCATCATCATCAGTAATAAAACTCCCAAGAATTTCCCCGAGGGTGAACATGGTTAAGTGCGAATGCACGTGGTGATGCTATGAGGGGGAGTAAAGTTAAAATCCGTTGGCATTCGCCAGTGAGTTAACGTAAACTCCCCCGTGTGATGAAATTGCGATTCCCGGGAACCATTACACCATAAAGGCACCATAGTGTGATTAATAAATATAATAGTGCGAATTAATAAATACCCCTCATAGCATCCCCCCGTGCATTCGCACTTAACCATGTTCACCCTCGGGGAAATGCTTGGGAGTTTGTTGTGTCAGTGCCCTCAGTACACCTCTCAGAGACAGTCCACGTCAGCAGTGCTTGCACGCCTCGACGACCAACCGCTTTCCGAGGAATTAATTTTGGAATGCCCGAAAGATCGAGCTTCACGCCGAAAAGCGATAAAGGCCCTCCTGAAGTTTCTGCGATCGACCCGCCTCGTCGGACGTTTGCGACGTTTTAGTGGGTTTGTGTGTTCTCGCTTACATCCCGCTCTCTTTCTCTCATTCCATTTTCCTTACTTTTCGTTCTCCTATTTCCCCTTCCCCAGTGCAGGGTAGGAAACCAGACACTTTCTTTCTGGTTAACCTCTCTGCCTTTCTTCATAATATATACTTTCTTCTTTCTTTCTTTTTTTGTACCATTAAATAATTGTGACAACTGAGACATGGCTCCACGCATTGACGAATTCAGGTGGCCGTCATATTGGGAAAAAACAAGCAGGCTGAACGTGTTGACTCGGTTGATGTGAAGGTCTTCACCATAATATATATAAAGAAAGTACCGGTTAATGTTTTTTGACGTGTCCTTCTTTGCCACATATGTAACTCTTTAAATACACACGATAGCTCCCCTTTACATTATCGCGCCTTCCGCTGCTCCCCAAAAACAATATAATAGCTACGAAAGAATGCGAACGCATATCTTTGTGTAGAGTTGCGTATGTGTCAAGTCAGGACGCACGAAAAAGGGATAAATGAACTTTCAAGAGTTTGCTCGTTTTTCTGGCATTCGTTCACATACAAAAACTACTTTGGTTGAACAAAGATAGTGTTAGGAACATCCAGGTGTTCTCGCGAAGGAGTAGTCGACCATTTATTTCATCACCCTGACTCACGATTTACGTAAACATTGGCGGAAGCCATGGTACAATGTGATGCACTTGCGTGGCCCTGGCATAAAAAAGTGTCACTCTTCTAAAAAGGTACTTGTTCCTGTTTGTTCTGCACAACGGTATGAACACCGGTTTATCTTAAAGAACAATCCAAGGTAAGACACTTTTTGTGAATACGGACCCTTTCTTTCATTTTTCTATAACCTAGCTATATGGTTCCGGTCATGCAGTTCATGTATTCTCGACACGAGAAGAAGAAGAAGAAAAAAATAAGGCCGGTGTGGATGCGTGCGAGAATACGCAACTGACACGCAAAGCGGCTGGACTCAAAGCTGGCTCGATCCTGGTATACTTCCCTCATTGTACCAGATATCGGTTACGAACACCGACGGCGTGACTGACAACTACGCCCCTAAAGCTGACTGTGTCGTGATTTCATAACAGCCTTCGTTGTCAAGACAAGAACGCCAACTTTACAAGGCTGCAGAAAATTGTGTCGTTTTACAGAGCATGATCTCATGACTGGAACCCAGAATCAGTAAATCAAGAACTGAAAAAAGCCAACAGGGTGGGAGCTCATCCTTTTGCACCTTGCTGTTTGTCTATTTCCGCTTTGTTTTCGCTTCGTCTTTAGTTGCGCTAAGATGTCAAAACCATAACGGCAAATTCTCTTTCGTTTCGACAGTGGTCTGCTTAACTACGACCGCTGGGTAGAAATTCATACGGCTGTGACTTAACAATACTATATTCTTTTCAGGTCGTGGGACAAGGGTACTGCGCACCCAAGGCAGCGCATGGAGTTTGATCGGGTGCAATTGATCCTCCGTTGCCTCGGCCGCTGAAGGTGCCCTTGCGCGTGGAACGCCAGCGTTGTCACCGGAGTATTACCTTGCACGTGTAGATCAGCAGGTAAAGGCGGCCGGAAAGCGCCGAAATCCTACACGATACTGTCGCCGATGCATCCGCTCGAGCCTGGGAAGCCGTTGTTCGCGTCGCCGTTTCGTCAGGACCAGGCGCACGGCGTCGGAAAAAGAACGTGTATTGTCGCGCGCCTCTGTGGCGCCGACACCTGATCTTTCCAGCCGTCTGTCTCCAAGGGCACCGTGTCCCTAGGACGACTGCACGAGGCCTGTTGTGCACGACATCTAGGTGCCTGTGCATACTTTAGCACAGATGGATATGTATTCACGATTGAAAAAAACTGATGCGGCCTATTACTGTTGCCACGTGACGTCTGCAGTTGGTCGCTGCAGACGCGCTACCATTTGTTGCATCTGTTCGTTACGTTGCACGCATTAACCTGTGCTCACCGTGCTTCGTCATGCTACTGCCTGTTTTTCTGAATCACTTTCTGTGTGACGTATCGACAAGAAGGGTCAAATCGTTCATGTTTTGTTTAGGAAGAGCGCGCAGCACTAAGCGGCGGTATTCCAGTTACGCCCACCAACAGCAACACTTGTCGACGTTACCACCGGGGATTCCGGGCACCTGTCCGACAAAATATAGTGGCAGCCTCCCAGAAGGCCTTCTAGTTTTTGGTACGCTAGTCGCCGCACTTTGTGACAGTATTGCACTGCTCCTGTTCTGCCAGGGGCGTAGCCAGAATTTTTTTTTTTTTCGGGGGAGAGGGGACACACTGGTATATGATTTTTTCTGTGACGTCACTATCGGCGGTAGTTTGAACAGATGATGTACATGTATATCAAGCCATGAAATTACTCCTATCCTCATGCGTACAGCTGTGAAGGGAGGAAGTAAAAGTACTGTAAGAATGATTGATTATTATGTGCGGTTTAACGTCCCAAAACAACCATATTAATATGAAATACACCGTAATGGAGGACTCTGGAAATTTAAACCACCTGGTGTTTTTTAACGAGCACCCAAATCTGAGCTCATAGACCTACAGCATTTCCGCCTCCATCGAAAATGCAGCCGCCGTAGTCGGGATTAGATCCCGCGACCTGCGGGGCAGCAGCCGAGTACCTTCGCCACTATAGACCCCCGCGGCGGGTTAGTACTGTAAGAAGTACTGTAAAATACAGTAAACGACATGCACAGTGACCGTTTGGAGCAACGGCCTCTCGTCGCACCATTTAATAGACGATTCTTCGAAAACGCATCGTTGCGATGACACCCCCAATCGGAGAAGACATCGTTAATCTTTAATCTGTGTTGAGAGTAGTTGGTGTAGTCTTAGTCGAGGTGAAGTGTGTTAGGCAAGTCAAGGACGGTTCCGCTTACAACGGGGAAAAAGAAGTATACACAGCATGTATTTGAACAATCATATTTGTATTTCGGTTTTACTTACTTTTTATGTTAAGCTCTATATGCCAAGCAGCGCTGATGCAATGGTAGCTTTTAGTCGACATTTTTTACTTTACTGCGCGCATCCAAGCATGCTTGCGATACGCAATAAGTAAGTTTTTTTTGTAAGATATGCTGCACGTTGGCACCAGAATTTTGCCTCAGAGGGTGCCAAAGCCTTGACAAACACCGTGGCACGTTTTTCCTTATGCACACATTATTCGTTGTAAAATCGCCAAGAAACGATATTGTCATAATAGCAGCGCTTAATTTCTTTATCATGTCAGCGCGAAGTGACGAAAAAAAAAATAAGGTGGGTAAGTGGAGGGGAGGAGGGCTGTTGGACAAAAAAATTCGGGAAAAAAGTTGAACGCCCCCTCCCCCCGCCCCTTCGCTACGCCACTGTATTCTGCCCACCTGCACAAAAGCTTTCTGCACCTAACGTGCCTTTGCACTGCCTCCAAAATCGGAGGCATTAGAGAGTTATAGTTTACCGTTAGCGTGGTAGCGGGGGTAAAGGAATAGCGTTACTGTGCAGCAAAAGTTCGCTGCGGACAGTGCCTTATAGTTTACCGGTGTAGCGTTTACGTGATTTGCGTGCTCCAGCTGGGATGATGGCGCCACCTATCGAAAGGTTAATAAGTTAAAGAACAGTGAAAAGGAACAGAAAATGAGAATGCTTGCCTGTGTAATCGTTCGAAGCAGTGCTACAAGCTTAATTTAGTAATAATAAATAAGTAACAACCCTGCACGAAACGCGAAAACATTCATGTTGCTGACTTGTTTACATCGGCCTTCTAGTTAGGCCTAGAGACGTTCGGAATGGAAAGCTCTCTCAAAAATTGCACAAACTTACCCGTAATACTCCGTCTTCGAAGCTAACTGGAGGCACGCGAAGCCATTTGAAACATTCGTTTGCTGCGAACGAAATGAATCTATCAACAGCTACTCCAAATAACTTCGAAGCGGGCGTCCGGAAGCGCCGCCATGTTTACGTACACTGTGTGCATGACGCTAACACGGTAACGTCAAGTCTGAAAAATATCGTGCGTAGGGTTAGCCGTACGGGTCAAGTAGGTCCTTTCGCATGTGCACTTCAATCGCGCTATCTCCGTGAGCGCTATACCGCTAAGCCAGGTAAACTGTAACTGTCTATTATGACGTCATAATGTGACACTGCGTTATGTTACGTCACTCAGACATCATACGATCGTTATTGTATGATGATTTTCTGTATCACTGTTGTGAACCTCAATGCCCCTGGTTAGCGTTCGACGGCGACGTTCAATTTTCACGTTTAACGAACCATTCAGGGCCATTGCCCTAACAATTGGTGGTGACTATATATCTTTACTTAGGGGCCCCGTAGCGGCATTTACACGTAGACATTCTCTCAATATGTACTGGTGTATTCTTCAAGTTATCTTTTTGTTTTTTCGCGTCGCTGATGCCTCTCTCAGAGGCCACGATGAAATAAGCGCTTAGTTTAGATTTGCTCCGCCAGGTGCCGCAATGATCCCAGCGGCTCACACGATAGCAGTTTATTATTTCAATGAACTCATTAAAGTCATTTATATAATTATCTTAAGTTACGCTTATCTCAGAATAACTTATGCCCCGCTATCATAAGTATGCAAACTAACTGTTAACTTGAAACAAAGCCATTTCTTCTGAAACAGTTTTGTTTCTCAAAAGCCTCTTTCACCAGGAACATGGAAGTAAGTGCTGGGCCGGAGGTGCGTCTAAGAGAAACAGGATGTGTGATTCGTTACTCGCCCCACAAGTAGGTGCAATCTTGGTCGTGTCGCTTCAGATTAATTACACGCAGTTCACGAAATGGTTGACGGCATCAGTCCGGCGTCCTTTAGCATACCTTTATATCGGAGCGTATATTGTACAGCAGCAAGGTGACGCATAGTTTCTTCATTGCGGCAGAGAAGGCGCCGCTGGAGGTTAAGGCACTTCTAAATTTAAATTAGCACAAACATTCAATATAGAGTATACCATCATCGTTCAGAAAGCGTTGTTAGTGGTTCTAAATTGTTGAACGCCACATACTTCCTACAGCAATGAGCTCTTCGCTGAAGAATAAATTCCTGTTCTTGCATGCTGAATTAATCAAAAGATCTGGTTTTGTTGTCTCACACACTGCCGTTTTAAATTTCTTAATTGGCAGCATCGTCTATCACTCTTGCTCGAAACCACGCACTCGGCAGAAGCTCTGGGATAGAAAGGGTAAATTTGCAATGTAATATTTTGGGTCGTCCTCCCGAAAAGCAAAAATGATGACACCGTTAACCTTAACACAGATGTAACAGCGATGAAAAATAATTTTCGGAGATAATACAACAATCCTACATAATAGGCAACTTTAACAATGTGAATGGTATGGCATGGAAAATCTTTATTTAGGTCTGCGGGGCGGAAACTGGCACCTAGCGGACCACTGCCACGTCAGGTCAGATAGGCCTAACATTTCCGCCACGGCATGGACCTCTTGGACTGCCCATATATCTGCGTCCTGAATCCATACTGCGTGGTGCAGCATCCCGCTTGGGCGATGTACCGTTTTCAACCCGTAACGCATGGCACCGCCAGAGAATGCGATGTTGGCAAAATTAATAATCAGTCAATAAAGGAACAACGAACTTCCTAAAGAAGAGCATATAAACTTTATTGTGAGCAAGTGTCCTGTGCGCCCTATTGGCGGGCGGCCTCCTCATTCCGGGTAGCCTCGTGCCTTTGCCATCTCTCCTGCCCGCTGAACCAGGCCTCGCTACTGATTCTTCAGGCCTGGGTGCGACAACTTGGCCTCCCACTGCTCTTGGGTTTGTATAGTGGGCTAGGGTTTTTCATGCATCCCCATACCATCGGGTGCCCGGGACATCGCTGTACTTGCAGATGTATGAGCACTCATTCGGTGAGATGCGGTGAAGTAGTATCACCTGAATGTGCAGTTTTCTGAGGAGTACTGCATGCCTCTTCAGTATAAAGTTAGGCTGGAGTGAGCTGGAGAATAGGTTCTTCAGCGTAGTTTGTAGTGCGGCAAGATATCACTGTACGTTTGGGGAACATCTTCCTTTTCTTCCTTAGTGCGTCCTGTAGGAAGGCCAACCATAACCTCAGGCAGATGTGTCGGCTGCCTCATTTCCCATGAGGTACTCGTGCCTCGGAGCCCAAACGTTGTACATTCCTGGCAGGCCCTACTTTGCTGTAGCTCTGAGAACATTTAAAGCCGGCCTGTAAATGCTTGCTCTCAGAAAATTTCGGCAAGATACTTGTGAATAGCGGTCACGAACGCCGTCGGCGATGGACAGCTACGCCACCAAAATCGACTGTGTGGTGATTTTGTAACAACCTCCCTGCCGCAGTGGTCCAGTGGCCAAGGTACTCGGCTGCTAATCCGCAGGTCGTGGTATTGAATCCCGACAGCAGCGGCTGAATTTTCGATGCAGGCAAAAATGCTGTACATCTTGTGCTCTGATTTGGGCGCACGTTAAAGAACCCGAGGTGATCAAAATTTTCGGATCACTCCACTACGGCATCTCTCATAATCATAAGGTGGTTTTGGGACGTTAAACCCCACATATCAAACAATTTCGTAACAACCTTCATTGTCGAAAGAAGAACGCCAACTATATACACAACTGCAGTAAATTATGCCAATAAGCTTGATAGGAAATGATGTTCAGGCGTACTAGCGTAACTCAGACTGAGTAAAGCAATCAGTGAAAAAAGGCAACAGGGCGGGTACTCATCCTGTTGCACCTTGCTGTTTAGTCTATTTTCGCTTTATTTTCGCTTCTTCCATAGCCATGCTAAGATGTGAAAACCGTAAATGCAAACTTTCTTTCGTTCGGAGAGCGGTCTGCCAAACCACAATCGCTGGGTTGAAACGCACGCGCTCGTGGCTTAACAATACTACATTCTTTATCGGTCGTCGAGCAAGGGTGCAGCGCGCCCAATGCAGCGCATATGGGATCAGGTGCGATTGCTCCTCCGTTGCCTCGCTGCTGCTGAAGGTGCCCTTGCGCGTGGAACGTACGCGACCGTTGTCACCGGAGTATTACCTTGCACGTGTCGATCAGCAGGTAAAGGCGGCCGGAAAGCGCCGCAATCCTACACGGCACTATCGCCGGTGCATCCGCTCGCGCCTGGGAAGCCATCGTTCACGTCACCGTTTCGTCAGGACCAGGCGCACGGCGTCGGAAAAAGAACGTGCATTGTCGCGCGCCTCTGTGGCGTCGACACCTGATCTTTCCAGCCGTCTGTCTCCAAGGGCACCGTGTCCCTAGGACGACTGCACGAGGCCTGTTGTGCACGACATCTAGGTACCTGTGCATACTTTAGCACAGATGGATATGTATTCACGATTGAAAAAAACTCATGCGGCCTATATTACTGTTGCCACGTGACGTCTGCAGTTGGTCACTGCAGACGCGCTACCATTTGTTGCATCTGTTCGTTTCGTTGCACGCATTAACCTGTACTCATCGTGTTTCGTGATGCTACTGCCTGTTTTTCTGAATCACTTTCTGTGTGACGTATCGACAAGAAGGGTCAAATTGTTCATGTTTTGTTTAGGAAGAGCGCGCAGCACTAAGCGGCGGTATTCCTGTTACGCCCACCAACAGGAACACTTGTCGACGTTACCACCGGGGATTTCGGGCACCTGTCCGACAAAATATAGTGGCAGCCTCCCAGAATACCTTCTAGTTTTAAGTGTGAATACACTTTATAAGCGGCCCCAAGCCATCCACTGCCATCGGCGGCGGCCGCAGTCTTCTCTCTATCTTTAAAAGAAAGAGGACTTGGCGGGCCGCAGCGCGACGCTCTACCGAATAAGCCACGGACGCGACGCTGATAGTCCCCCTCCCCCTTCGCTCGCTCCTCCGCTCTCCTCGCTCGCTGCAGCTGCGCGCGCACCCCTCTCTCTCGCGTGCCCGCCTTCTCTCTCAGTCTCCCGTCGAGAGCGGGTCGTGCGATGGATGTCCCGGAGGCAACGCTACCATCTGGATATAAGGCGCGTTACTGACACCGATATCAGCGTCGCCAACGGATTTTAACTGTACTCCCCCTCATAGCATCACCCCGTGCATTCGCACTTAACCATGTTCACCCTCGGGGAAATGCTTGGGAGTTTTTTTGGTACGCTAGTCGCCACACTTCGTGACACTATTGCACTGATCCTGTTCTGCCAGGGGCGTAGCCAGAATTTTTTTTTTTCGTGGGGAGAGGGGACACACTGGTAGATGATTTTTTTTCTGTGACGTCACTATCGGCGGTAGTTTGAACAGATGATGTACATGTATATGAAGCCATGAGATTACTCCTATCCCCATGCGTATGGCTGTTGTTAGAGATGTGGGAAGGAAGATGTTGCAGGTGATGGCATTCGGATGGAGGAACTGAACGCTGACAAGAGGATACGAGAAACATAACAGAGGTTCATAACATTATTTACACATATTTACAGAAAAAGCAAGGGAAAGTGGTTTCACAAACCACGAGCGTGGTGGTTGAACACTACATAGTTCAGAGCCAGGTTCAGAGAGCGCCCTCCAGCACTCTGCTGCTTCGTTTTATGCCCTGTCGGGCTCCTCCTCTCAGAGTCGAACACCAATCACGCACACACAGGTGAGGGAGGCGAACATACAAGGTCCACGTGAACACTGCACGGTGGTGGCGCCAGCAGGGCTGGTCCTCGTCGTGGGTGTGCCGTTAGACGAGCGTTCCCACGATCCTGGCCGCATACTTCAAAGGGCCCACTGCACAGCTCGCCCAATTAGCGGGGTGATCTGCGTGCGCTGTCCGTCGCGGTCTCTTTCAGAAAGACGCCGTCTTTGTTGGCCTCACTCGAACGGCTAATGGCGTCTTGGCGACACGACGTCTTGGTCCTCCGGCTAGCACGTACAGTGCCTGACGAGCATAGGCAGTCGGCAGGTCGGCTTGGTGATTGGGGATCAAAAGGGAGCACCGCTCCTCTGTCAGCTCCGGCGCCGGCCACGACAGCTTTGCCGTCGCCCGATGAGTCGCCGAGTCCATTAGTCACCGCTTCTGCTTGAAGCGACGACAAAAGGTCCGCTTTTGAAGGACGTGAACTCGCCCCTGCCCGCCGCCTGGTCTGGAATAATCACTCAAATACTTGACAGCGTCGGTAAGACTGGGCGCCGAAGGGATTGAGAGATGAATCCCCAGGCCAAACCTAACAGCTCCTCCGCCGCCCGGAAAATCTCGGCTGGCCAGCGCTCCCAACCGCTGGGCACGAAGAGAATGGGTGGTGACGAGGACGAAGGCCTGGCTTTTCTCTCCAGCTGCGTACTCGAAACCAACTCCCAATCCAGCTCACAATGACCGACAACAGCAAGGCGAACCACACAACACAATACCATGCTGCAGTCAAGCACATTGGACCCGCTTACAACCCTCCAGGCTTCTCAAAACACAAACAAAAGAGAAACCTGTACGCTAAAATTTTGAAACAATTTTGTGCCGCCAAAGTTACAAGAATCATGGCTGTGGAGATGCTTACTAAAGATGGAACAAATTGCCGTGTGAGAAAAGCACACAAAGGCAAATACAATTTGGCCCCATAAACGAGAATCACTCTTTCACAACTAGCTTTCTCCAACCATCCGCACTACTAAGTTGTAACTGACATTTAATTTCCTGACTAATTTCATGAAACACAACCAAATACAAAGGTTTCACACCAATGCTGCCCTACCCTATACACAAGTTATCTGGGCGCTTTCTTCATTCTCTCAATACATACTTGCAAGGTGTGGTCGAGAGTACCTACTTTTATGACACCCTGACGCGAACAAAACTCTCTCACATCAAATCAAACTGCGTCTTATAAATCCTAGAAATGTATCTAGTCTCAAATTTTGGCGAACGCCACGCTCTCACCTCAAGTGATCATTTGATACCTATAAGTCATCACTAAAACAAAAATGAAGTAAACCTGGTGTACTAACACGCTCATTTGCTGGATGTAGTTTCATGTCAGCCCATGTTTTTAAAGAACGCACATGACTTTGCGATGCGCTCTAGCACGACATCATACTATCATCCAAAGAACGCTAGCACACCAACACGCACCTAACCATAGGCGATATCTCTCTTACCTAGGTATCCTTAAACCCGCATGTGAACGTGAATTTTCTCAAGATATCGAACTGTGTAAATCCTTAAAACGCACCTCTAATCTCAACGTTCGATATAACATAACGCTCAGCTAAAGAATTTCACTTAATTCCTGAGCACATACTAAAATAACAAAGGGAAATGCAACTCGTGTACTAACACGCTCATTTGCTGGATGTAGTTTCATGTCAGCCCATGTTTTTAAAGAACGCACATTGCTGTGCGCCCTGGCACGACATCATACTCTCATCCAAAGAGCGTCAGCACACCAATCGCACACCTAACCATAGGCCATTTCCCTGCAACTCAACTAAAAACATTTACAATGCCCTTAGAAAATCTAGAAGGGACGACCTGCTGCTACACGAACTAGCTGGGGAGATGACAAAGGAACACTACTTTAAAACCAAAATTAAGCACACAAACATGCTTCTAAGAAAATTCCTTTGTCACTCTCTCCAGCTTACAGCTGTCTCTCATCTCAATCGCACACGCGGCGGTCGAGGACTTGGCGGATGTCGAGGGTGCGCGAGGCAATGTTGCGCAAGTGCTACAAGCTGAACAGCGCAGTCATGCATCATTCGCGATTTCTGCGGGCTTTTGTCAATCTGGCGGAGTGAACCCGAGCAATGCCAGGGAAAGAGCGACGGTGTCCCCTTTGGTCTAGCCGAGCGGTCTTTAGCTATTGTGGTCTTTCTTCTAGGACCACGTCGCCACTCCTTTCCGCGAAAAGCTCTAAATCTCCCCCGCGCATACCGCCGCGAAGATGCACGCTGTAGACTACCATTATTTCGCCGCCTGTGCCTCACTGTACGACACAAAGGCCTCTCCGGCGAACTGGCCGATAACCCACTCTTTTTCCTTTTACCCCGATGCTTGCTTCCTCCTTCGTGCCTTCGCTTTGTCGCGCGCGTACGCTTACCTCTTTTACGGCGACGTTTGCGACTGACCTGTCCCGCACTGCCTTGAAATTTGTCGCGGGTTGAGTCGTCGGCAGTATTACAGTTCAAAGGCAACTCATAAGACTTGCTCTTTCCCCGTGATTGCATTCCCGCTTTCTTTTTACTTTTCTTTCGGTGTCTAGGACGCATGCAAGCCGAGTTCGACGCCGATGCAGAACACCTAGTTCTGTTCACTACGCTCAGAGATGTCGAGCTTTTCTTTACACCCTTAGTGTCTTTTGTCTGGCTCGCAGCTCTCCGACGTCGCTTTCGTCTGCGCCGCTTTTTGCGGTTCATTTCTGAGCCTTCCGATCGCATCTCACATTCGTGAACACTCTCACAGCTCCTGTCGGCTGTCTCATCCACGCAGTCTAAATGATTTTCCACAAAACCATCTCTTTCACATTTGAAACCGGCGGACAGTTTAACACACTTCGTAACAATGCAGCTGTTTCCCTCTGAACCATCTCGCTCGCACTCCAGGGAGCTATCGCCAACTGCACTGTTACCGTCACTCTCTACCTTCGCTGCTTCTGAGCTTTCTCCGGTGGTCTTGCCTACTTCCACACTGTCTGCAAGATCCACCGTCGCGACAAACACAGGTGAGGTCTGTACCAGTTTTTCTACAGCTATCCTAGCTGTTCCGCTAACAGTTGACTGGCACAGCACCTCGTCGCACTCGCTCTGGCCTCCTTCGTCGGCCTCGCTACGCAGCGCAGCATCTGTAGCAGCACTCAAATTTGGTTCTTCATTGAACCGGCTGCTGTCTTCACATGTGCTCGCCTTATCTACGGCTATCAACTGCACCTCACTTATGTTTTTCTCGCACTTTTCGTGTGCTACACTTACGCACGGCTGAATTTTCAGTCTCCTTGCCTCGACTTTTTCTTCCGACAGTTCAGCCACTAGGCTGAGTGCTCGCTCACGCTCGTCACCTCGCTCCCGTTCTTCTATCTCCCCTTTTCGCTCACTATCCACCTTGGTGCTATAAGAGACACGCGGACCTCTCTCAGGCTTGGTTTTACTACCAGCACAACGTCGCGCGTTCTTCACGGGAGCGTTCGTGAGCTTGTACTCTATTCGCTTTCTGTCAACTCTGATGCCGAAGCACCGCAGTAAAGCTGCCTTAGCTACATCGTACCTATTGAACTGTTCCTCGGAAAGGTATAGTAACCTACCCATCAAGCTGCACGGAAGGACACTCGATAAGGCGAAAGACCAATAGTCCTCGTCGAGCTCTAGTTCCCTGCAAACTTTTTCGTAAGAGATTAGATAACTCTCTAAATCTTCGCCCGCTTCGAATGCATGGATCCTTGAATTTACTTGAGCCGATCTAAGGTACTGTATTGATCTTTTTCTCTCTTCCTGTTTTAATTTCAGGCTTTCCTCCCACTGCTCTCTCTCTTTCTGTCGTTCCAATCTTTCTTTTTCTTCTCTTTCTTTTCTATCCCTGCTTTCCTTTCGTTTCCGTTCCTCTCGTTCGCGTTCCTCTCGTTTCCGTTCCTCCAACCCTTTTAAAGCTTTTAACGCGTATCCAATATCCACCTCACTGGCGCTTTCCAAAATTACCTCTAAAATTTCTGACCTGCCCATTCCTTTCTTAATCTTAATACCAAGGTCTTCACAAATGTCCAAAAGACCATCTTTTAGCAGTGTCTTCACCTCACTGGCTTTTTGCGAGATCAGCCCCACAATAGCTGTCCTGCCCATTCCTTCCTCTACTTCAATGCCTAGATGCTTACTCACAAGCAAAAGTTCATCTCTTAGCATTGCTTTCCACGACATGATTGCCGTTGTACTTTGGTCCTGCATTTCACACATAATTAGGTGATCCATACAACTCAAAACTCACAAAAGGTAATCTCCCTAATTCACACACAATCCAGCTTCTAATAAACTCACACACTTGAAGCCTGGAAAGTCAAAGCAAAGACCAAGCACTCACCACAGCACAGCACCATGTCGTGAAGTCGATCCCACCGCTGCCACCAGTTGTTAGAGATGTGGGAAGGAAGATGTTGCAGGTGATGGCATTCGGATGGAGGAACTGAACGCTGACAAGAGGATACGAGAAACATAACAGAGGTTCATAACATTATTTACACATATTTACAGAAAAAGCAAGGGAAAGTGGTTTCACAAACCACGAGCGTGGTGGTTGAACACTACATAGTTCAGAGCCAGGTTCAGAGAGCGCCCTCCAGCACTCTGCTGCTTCGTTTTATGCCCTGTCGGGCTCCTCCTCTCAGAGTCGAACACCAATCACGCACACACAGGTGAGGGAGGCGAACATACAAGGTCCACGTGAACACTGCACGGTGGTGGCGCCAGCAGGGCTGGTCCTCGTCGTGGGTGTGCCGTTAGACGAGCGTTCCCACGATCCTGGCCGCATACTTCAAAGGGCCCACTGCACAGCTCGCCCAATTAGCGGGGTGATCTGCGTGCGCTGTCCGTCGCGGTCTCTTTCAGAAAGACGCCGTCTTTGTTGGCCTCACTCGAACGGCTAATGGCGTCTTGGCGACACGACGTCTTGGTCCTCCGGCTAGCACGTACAGTGCCTGACGAGCATAGGCAGTCGGCAGGTCGGCTTGGTGATTGGGGATCAAAAGGGAGCACCGCTCCTCTGTCAGCTCCGGCGCCGGCCACGACAGCTTTGCCGTCGCCCGATGAGTCGCCGAGTCCATTAGTCACCGCTTCTGCTTGAAGCGACGACAAAAGGTCCGCTTTTGAAGGACGTGAACTCGCCTCTGCCCGCCGCCTGGTCTGGAATAATCACTCAAATACTTGACAGCGTCGATAAGACTGGGCGCCGAAGGGATTGAGAGATGAATCCCCAGGCCAAACCTAACACTGTGAAGAGAGCAAGTAAAAGTACTGTAAGAATTATTTATATGTGGAGTTTAACGTCCCAAAACGACCATATTATTATGAAAGACACCGTAGTGGAGGACTCCGGAAAGTTAAACCACCTGGAGTTTTTTAACATGCACCCAAATCTGAGCACATAGACCTACAGCTTTTCCGCCTCCATCGAAAATGCAGCCGCTGCAGTCGGGATTAGATCCCGCGACCTGCGGGGCAGCAGCCGAGTACCTTCGCCACTATAGACCCCCGCGGCGGGTTAGTACTGTAAGAAGTACTGTAAAATACAGTAAACGACATGCACAGTGACCGTTTGGAGCAACGGCCTCTCGTCGCACCATTTAATAGACGAGTCTTCGAAAACGCATCATTGCGATGACACCCCCAATCGGAGAAGAAATCGTTAATCGTTAATCTCTGTTGAGAGTAGTTGGCGTAGTCTTCGTCGAGGTGAAGTGTGTTAGGCAAGTCAAGGACGGTTCCGCTTACAACGGGGAATGAGAAGTATGCGCAGCGTGTATTTCAACAATATTAATTATATTTCGGTTTTCCTTATTTTTTATGTTAATGCTGTCAAGCAGCCCTGACGCAGTAGTAGCTTGTAGTCAACATTTTTTACTTTACTGCGCGCATCCAAGCATGCTTGCGATACACAATAAGCAGTTTTTCTTTTTGTAAAATATTCTGCACGTTGGCACCATGACTTTGTACACGTTATTTTACGGGCAAAATTTCAGTTGCACTGTGACTTTTGAAAGCAATGAAGTACTCCAATCGTGGAGGTTTTATCGAGCAATCTGCGAGGGCAAGGTAATCATTGATGAGAAATGTTCACTTGGTCTCAATCTTAAATGCACGTGCGGCTGTACTATACCTATTCACATAAAACTAGCTTGTTCGCTGCGTGCGCTAAAAAACTTAAATGCGCAAAAAAAAACGCGAAATGTTATCGTTTTTTTTTTGTTGCTTTCGTCACTTGGCTCCCTGAAACGATAGCGTTGCGGCAAGGCGTCTTCTGTTGTTTGCAAGTGTGCAGCCGACATTTCCTTTTACGTCAACAGTTTCAGAACAATACAGAATATTTCACAGCGCAGCAAAGTATACGTGCATTCATGTTTACAGCACTTTGACTGGCGCGAACAAGAGCAGCCTCATACCACACAAAATCTCGAGTAATCGGTTCACTAGTGATGAAGGGAGGAACTCCGTTCTTCTTCAGAGCATAGTGCATCATAATTAATTTCTCAGAATGCGTGAACTCCAACGAGAACTGCCAGCGCACTGAACACGAGTTTACGTACGTGGTACTGTCCGCCACCCGTGCCTGTCGGTTGTCTGTTTCAGGGATTTTGATGCGAGTCGTTGCAACTTCACTGCTGGCATCAACTTTTTCGCGTCCATTCACGTTTGTGGTATATCATCGCAACGCAACAGAAACTATACCAGCCTTCCATGTGGGCGCAATCACAAGCGCAAGATGTCTTGTGCGCAGAGTAAGATACTGGGTGAGCGGGACCTTACCGGCACCTGAAGGGAAGCGGAGGAAATCCTATATCCGCGAATCTTTCCGCCAGGCGAGAAACGAGCGCTAGTGTTTAAGGCGGAACTTTACCAGCCGACATGTATCGTCGCTAAAGTTCTCGTTTCCCGCATTTATTGTCACTGCAGAACTTTGCTGACCGCGTTGTTTCCTAGCAATGCGAAGTCACCTTCTTGAGATCAGCGCCCTTCTGTAAGACTCGATCGATGGTCGCGCCGAAACGCCGTACGGTATAACGTTTGATGATTATTTCCCGAAATGTGACGCTGCTCCCAGTGCACACTTGACAACTGGCGAAAATGAGGATGCCCAGGCAGGCAGCTTCATCGAAGTAACGTGCCAGTGGCTAGCAATGAGCGCTTTAAAAGGCACCGGCACACCTTGAAGATGCTTTCTTCTTTTCTGCCACAGAGCATTTACAAATATGCCGCTGTTCCCACTGTTGAGAAGTTTTCTGGCGTGTACTCGAGCAGTATCTCAACTTCGGCATTGCAAGAGGAGTCAGCAGTATGGGCGGCGAAATCTAAGCAAGAGAAGCGAGAAACGCTGAGCATGTCTGCGACGCAAGTGGTTGCCGATTGCCCAGAGGTATTTTTCCCAAACGAGCACCGCCTTCTAAAGATTCTGGCAACTATGCTCGTGAGCACAGCTCAAGCGAAACGCTCTTTTTCATCGCCGGGACTCCTAAAGATGTACCTGAGAGCTGCAACAACAAATTAAAGATTGTTTGGCATCGCTCTCTGAACATTCACCCTGAAACGCAAGTCCACCCTGAAGACATTATCTTTATTCTTTACCGGAAACGTGAACGGCTTCAGCTGAATGTGTGTGTAGTATCAACCATAGGTGCCTGTTAAAAATCAAGGAAGAAAGTTAACTGAAGTTATTCTTGGATTGAGATTTTCCGAGCAGCAGTAAAAACATAGTTATTAATGATACATTGATGGGGTTTAACATCCCAAACCACGACATGATTACGAGAGGCGCCATACTGGAACGCTCCGGAAATTTTACCACTTTGGGTATTTGACGTGCACCTAAATCAAAGTGCACGGGCTTCAAGAATTTCCGCCTACATCGAAAATACGGCACGGATTAGATTTTGTGACCTACGGGCCAGCACTGGATCACCATAACCACTGGACCACCGGTTTTAGTAAAATAAGTACGCGCTTCTTTTCGTCCAGCTGTAAGGAAGCAAATTCAGCTGCATGAGACATATTGGGGAAAATCACTTTGACAGCATGACAGAGTGATTCCGTTCTCTCCTGTTACCTACTCCTTGCTTTTCGATGGCACTTTTCACTTCCAGGCGGGGTTCACGGATACGAAAGGTGTGAACGGCAATGCAACAACCCAAATTTGCATGTGGTGATTCTCGCAAATTTTGGGTATCATAGGGGGCATATAATACGACATGCAATGTACAGGATGATCGTCGTGTCAATCGAAATCGAAATGATAATCAACATTATTCCGCTATGTAATATGTCTGTTTGCTGCATGAAACAATGCTTGCACATGGTTTCTTTCATTTCTTGTAAAAAATTGTGGTTACTATGTATATTGCTCGTAATTTTACATGATAACTTGCCCACCCATGTCTCTTCATTCTGTGCAATTCTTGTCGTTCGTCTTGTCACTTGTTGCAGAAATTGCTCGGTGTGCCCTTCTAGTGAAGTCAATGTAAAGAAACGAACAGATAAATCGAATGAATATATACATATATAATTTGTCGTATATTTCTTTATCATTTCGTTCCTTAACCTTGCGCTGTTTTCCACACTGCTGAACAATAAAGCTTGTGCTCACGAGAGCTTCCTACACTGCATTTCTGAACACGCCGCTTTGGGTTTATGACCACCATTTTTTTTATTTATCAGGCTATAAGTTACATGATGAGTATTTTAGTAGGCCTTTCTTAGGTTGTGATTAGCCTCTACGTTCGCCTGCGTTGCACCTTCGTCAGTAAGCAACGCTTCAGAGTGCCTTTAGCCGGTAGGGCATAGTAAATATATATGCATAAATATATTGAACATTCGCTGACAATGAAGTTAGGTGTATGAACCAAATTTTCTGTCGCACGCATGTGTTTGTGCGTGTGTGCGTATGTTTAAAGGTCAGCAGAAGAAGGTGTGAAGGTTAAATGGAAATGTTATTCTCTGGCCTGAGTATATCTAAGCACACGTACGAAGACTAACACTGTAATATGCTTGAACGTGGCCTATCAGACCTTGGAACTGTTTTTGGCTTTTTCCATTAAAACAAACATCTCCCTATTGAAAATTATCGTAGTGATTAATTCCGGCGAGATCTGCTCCGGCGGGTTCTAGTGTGACCACCGCTGAAGCATTAATCCCGTCGCCGAGCCAACCTAAAACGCTCGTGGCGGAGGTTCTTGCCCAAAATCACACAGAGTGCCAAAGCCTTGACAAACACCGTGACACGTTTTTCCTTATGCACACACTATATTCGTTGTAAAATCGCCAATAAATGACATTGTCATAATAGCAGCGCTTGTATAGTCTCTAAGTCATGTCAGCGCGAAGCGATGAAAAAAAAAGGTGGGTGAGTGGAAGGGGGGAGGGGTTTAGACAAAAAAATTCGGGAGGGAGGTTGAACTCGTGGCTTAAGGCTTAACAATACTACATTCTTTATCATTCGTCAAGCGAGGGTGCAGCGCACCCAATGCAGCGCATGTATATGGGATCAGGTGCGATTGCTCCTCCGCTGCCTCGCTGCTGCTGTGAAGGTACCCTTGCGCGTGGAACGCAGGGAAACATTTCTTTGCACGAGTGTCGGTCAGCAGGTAAAGGTGACCGGAAAGCGCCGCAATCCTACACGATACTGTCGCGGATGCATCCGCTCGCGCGTGGGACGTCTTTGTTCGTGTCGCTGTTTCGTCAGGACTAGGCCAACGGCGTCGGAAAAAGAACGTAACGTGCATTGTCGCGCGCCTCCGTGGCGCCGACACCTGATCTTTCCAGCCGTCTGTCTCCAAGCGACTGCACGAGGCCTGTTGTGAATGGTTTCTAGATGTCTGTGTGTATGGTGGCACAGAAGGATATATATATATATATATATATATATATATATATATATATATATATATATATATATATGCACGGTTGGAAAAACTCTAAGAGTCTGTTATGTATTCGCCGAAGATGACCCGAAGGTGGAAATCATCTTATTTTAGATGCGGAGCATCTTATACTCGCGCCTTGTAGTGCGCCGTCCGCGCCGTCCGCACCGCTTCTCGAACATTCGACAGCTGACGCGCGCGCATGCGCCGTCGCGCCGTCGCCCACTCTTCCACCATCTGTGCATCCCTTCCTCCTCTACACACCGCGTTCGACATCTACAATTCTCCTGATTCTCCAGTGGACGCGCATGTGGCGTCGCGCTTCGAGAACATTCAACAGCTGACAGTGCATGCGCCGTCGTGCTGTATATACTCAAGGTCGGCGCTCGCTCGCTCAGTTGCCGCTCGTCAGTTGGTTTGTACGGCGCGTCGACGTCCAAGGTCGCGGTGAAATGAATTCCAACGAATCCACAAACACAATGATCGACGTCCCTTCGACCAGCGCCGCCCTTTCGCATACGTGTGTACGTGTTCACTCATTTAACACCCCCTCCTACAACCACGTTAACCAATTTAGCCATCGACCCAAGTAAGTCGCAATTTAACACCCCATTTCACAACCACGTTAACCAATTTAGCCATCGACCCAAGTAAGTCGCACTTTAACACCCCGTTAACCAATTATATGGTCCGCATCCTCCTCAGTGTTCCCCCGAGGGAAGCTGCGGGCAATTTTTTTCTTCTAACAAAACGTACTGATCCTACCTCAGCAACCCATGAAAAATCTTTCACCGCTGACGTGCTTTTTGCACTGCATGCCCGCAGAATCGGAAGCATTTTGACGTTATTATACGACGTTGGGTTACGTCGTGATGACGTCATACGGTGATGGTATTGTGGGATGATTTTCGGCGTCGTTCGTGTTAACGCCAAGGTCGCATGACAGTTGTCGAGGCCTACGCTCGATTTCCACGTTTGATGAAGCACTTAGAGCCTCCAACCTTAACAATTGGCGGCGACCCTAAATCAAAGCATTGGTGTCTCGTATGGCAATCGCACCTCGGCGTACCTGTGCCTTCGAGTAGTCCTTGGCTTTGCTTGATATTTCTTCACGTGGCCTCAGTGGATTTCAGATGCCACGAAGAAGCACGTGGTTGGGATCTGCTAGTCCAAGTGCCCTAACGATACCAGATGCTCGCAAGAAAGCAGTTTACTCTATCAATGAACTCATGCAATTTTTTTCAAGAATTATTTTAACAGCTGACTGGCCCTTATCTAAAGCAAACTGATGCCTCAATATATGCAATATGAGTTTCTACTTGGAGCACAACGATTCATTCTGGGCCAGTTTTTGTTCGTTTTTTCAAAAACCTTTTACATCCTGGCCATGTCGACCAGCGTCAGCTCGTCCCCGTGGGTACTCTACGCCCGAGGGTTCTTGGAATAAGGGACCCTCTCACCTTCACCATGGTTTCTCTCTCTATTTCATTTGAAAAACGGAAGTAAGTGCTAGAAATTGGAGGTGTGATTCGTCACTCGTTCCAATAATAAGTGTCATCTTTGTCGTGTCCCTTCAGATTAAGTGCACGCACGTCGGTCCATGAAAGCACTGACGGCATCAGTCCAGCGCGTCTTGTCGCATGCCTTATACCGTGGCGTATATCGTACGGCATACAGATAGTTTTCTCATTGTGGCAGAGAAGGTGCCGCTAGAAGCTAAAGCGTTTCTAAATTTGAATGTACAAGCATTTAGTACATTGTATACCGCTATCCTTTGGAAGGCATTCTTTGTGGGTCGAAGCAATTGATCGGAACATACGTTTTACAGCAATTAACTCGTTGCTAGATAAAGTATTTATGTTCCTGCAAGCTGAAATTAAGCCAAATATCTTTGTTCTGTTGTCTCATGCACCGCCGTTTTATACGCCTGAGAATGGGCGGCATCCTCACTCACTTTCACTCGAAACCACGCGCCCAGCAGACGCTTTGTGACACAACGGTCAGTTTACAATATAACGTTGTGGCATCATCCTCATAATAAATAAAAATAAAGAATGATGACACCATTAACTTTCAAACAGGCGTAATAGCGTAGAAAAGCAATTTCCGGAGGCAATAGAACATTACCACGTCGTAAACAACTTTAATGTTAAGTAGGTGTAGGAATAATTAATAATCAGTCAATGAATGAACGACGAACATCCTAAAGAGCGGGCATATAAACTTTTATTTGAGCAAGTGCACTGTGCGCCCCATTGGTGGGCGGCCTCTTCATTCCGGGTAGCCGCGGGCCTTCGCCATCTTTCCTGCCCGCTGAACCCTGCAGGCCTCGCTATCGGTTCTTCAGGCCTGGGTGCAACAACTTGGCATCCCACTGCTCTTCAGTTAGTGTGACGGGGTAGGGTTTTCGATGCATCCCCATACCATCGGGTGCCTGGTACATCACTATACTTGTGCATGTACGAGCACTAAGTCAGTGAGATGCGGTGAAGTATTATCGCATGAATGTGCAATTTTCTGAGGAGTACTGCCTCTTTACTACAGTTAGGATGGGGTGAGCTGGTGAATAGCTTCTTCAGCCTATAGTTGGCAGTGCTAGAAGTAATCGCTGTACTTTTGGGGTATACATCTTCTTTTTCCTCCTTAGTGCGTCCTGTGGGAAGGCCCGGTGAACATGTACTCGGGCGAAAGCATCGGCTGCCTCATTTCTCGTCAGGTAGTCGTGACCAGGAAACCCAAATGGTGTACACTTCTGGTAGTTTCTTCTTTGTTGTAGCTGTGAGAACGTATGTAGCTTGCCTGAAATATATTCCTCTCTGAAAATTCAGACAAGCTTTTAGAGAATAGCGGTTACGAATGCCGGCGGCGACGGACAACTACGGCACGAAAATCGACTATGTTGTGATGACAGCCTTCGTTGTGAAAACAAGAACGCCAACTGTACAAGACTGCAGTAAATTGTGCCACTTGAAAGATCATGATGTTTCGGCGTATAAGAGTAATTGAGTAAAGCAAGCAGTGAAAAAAGGCAACAGGGCGGGAACTCAACCTATTTGCGCTTTGTTTTCGCTACGTCGTGTTTGCACTAAGATGTCAGAACCATAAATACCAATTCTTTTTCGTTTGGAGAGTGGTCTGTTCAAAAGGCCCCTCACCAGCCTCTGAAAAAAAAAAAAGAAAAGAAAACGAGCGCAATGATTCTTTCTCGGTGCGTCTGGTCTTTCTTGTGAACTTCATTACGCACACAGTGATTACCGAGACGTCTATAGTGTATGTAATGCTTTCGACTGGTTCATATATACGCGAAATATCAGATGTGATTCGCCTCCTGCACTGCTTAGCCATGCAGCCTCCCATCGGTTCGTCCTTGTCCCACGTGACTATCGTGCACGATCGACTGATTTCATTTCATTTTGTGCGTTTATGGCTGCGCAAGCGGCGATAACCGCGAGTAGCCGAGAAGCGTGAAATGGTGATAGGCTGTAGCGCTTAATGCGGACATTGTTCACCTGCACTCAAGAAATAAGTGGTAAGGAGATACATGACCTGGGAGAGGGTAGACAAGGCGAGAAGGAAACCACTGTCTCGTTTTTGAACGCGCAGTGGTGAGGGTCCCTTTAACCACGGCCGCTCCATGGGTGGAAGCTGACGTCGTCGTGGCTTAACAATACTACATTCTTTGTAGGTCGTCGGGCAAAGGTACCGCGCACCAAAGGCAGCGAATGAAGTTGGATCGGGTGCTATCGTTCCTACGTTGCCTTGGGCGCTGAAGGCACCCTTGTGCGCGAAACGTGAGCGTTTACACGTGTCTATATCAGCAGGTGAAGGCTGCAGGAAAGCGCCGAAATCATACACGATGACGTCGCAGACGCATCTGCACGTCCCCGGGACGCCTTTGTTTGCGTCGCCGTTGCCCGCAAACCGATCGCGTCGCACAGGCCCGCACCTGACTGCCTTTGTCGGACATTTTTTTTTTTAGCAAGCAGGTTCGTTAAGTTTACCCAGACATGACTGGTCTAAACCATTGTTTTCGTAGTGGAAGCTCATGCGGCTACCATGTGTTGATCGCATAAGCGAGAAACTTGAACTATGCTTCAGATTCGCCGTCCAGGTTTTAGTCATTTTGGCGGAGTGGTATCGACATGTTGGAATCCTTGCACCAAATACCCTTAAAGAATGACCAGTATATGAGATTAGGGTTTTTTTTTTAATCCTAACGTTTGCTGACAATTTGAACCAACTACTATGAGCGTGCAAATATTCGAAAATTTTGAATAACGTATCGAATTGCGTTCTGTTCGATTCAGTACGAGACTCGAATAGCAAATATTGAAATACTGAATATTTTTCTAATAGCTTCCAAATAATTAGCAGCGATGAAAAATACACAAGGGATGAGACGTGGGAATAGCCAAGGGTAACTTTTCTTGTTCGTGTCATCGAATTATACCCAGATGAACGCAGCCCATATACTTATGACACTGCGTGCACCATATTGATCATGTAATGAAAGCTTGGGGTTAAACATTTCATTGTCACCGAAGCAACAGTGTCAATAATTACCTATCTTCACTATGAAATTGATAATGACGTCAACTCCCAAAATTGCTTATTATTCATGTAGCAGTTTCTATTTGAAAGCTGTTGGCTACTTACCACTTTGAATAATGTAATTAATCACTGCTATAATTCAGCCTGCAGACACAACTTAATTCAAAGGCTGTACTTACAGCTAAGTTTAAATAACTGTAGTGTTTTTGTTGTTGTCTTTTTTCTAAAATGTAACCGTAATATCTTCCTTTTTAAAGCGTGTGTATATGGTTTCAAATGAAATGCTGTGGGATTTTTGGGCTCTTACAAAAATTGTCAGCTTGCCAGTCTATGCCTGCTTTGAAAAATTGTTGCCTTACTGTTCAAAAACTATTCGAGTTATATTCAATTCGTATTTGATTCGGCGTCATTCCTATTCGATTCGGTGTCAGCCTCCCCTCCCCTTCGCGCTTTTGCTTTCCTTTCTGTCCCCGGCTCCTCCGGAATTAAATTGCGTTGCGTGTGGCCCGCTGGCTGAGTGGAGTTTGAGACCGCCGCTCTAGTCAATGAACCAACCTTAGAACCACTACTGCTATAGATCTCGTTTACTCGTTTATTTTTCTTGTCTAGTAAATATAAAAGTGATTACGCATCGTATCTTTAACATTTTCAGGACCTCGTCACAATGGTGGCGGATGCGCTCGAGTATAGCAATGCACGTCGACAACACCACCAGGGAGTTCTAATTCACGGCCTTCTAAGTTAAGCGTCTATCATAGCCCCAGTATTGCTGCGAATTGTTAAATGCCATCAGTCATCACCCAGTCGTCCATGCATCAATCCACCCCATTTTCCAATCAAATCTATCTATCTATCTATCTATCTATCTATCTATCTATCTATCTATCTATCTATCTATCTATCTATCTATCTATCTATCTATCTATCTATCATCTATCTATCTATCTATCTATCTATCTATCTATCTATCTATCTATCTATCTATCTATCTATCTATCTATCTATCTATCTATCTATCTATCTATCTATCTATCTATCTATCTATCTATCTATCTATCTATCTATCTATTCTATCTATCTATCTATCTATCTATCTATCTAAACTGTCGTATCTATGACGAAACATGATGATTTCACCAAGCATGTCGACGACTGCATGCCGTAAACATGCTTGTCGAATTACCACACTTCCAAAACTGTAATGTTGATCCAGGAAAACAATTAGCGAAAACAATCAATCTCGTGTCATGCATAAAATGACGACGATAATAAACGCACTTTTACCGCCATGTCAAAGTAACTGCCACATTTTAATGCCCTGGTGGCTACACAGTTAACATGGTTGTTTAAGTGGGCCACGTCAGTAAGTTTTTTGCCGAGCCCCCATGGCTAAAGCACGACATGCGTGCTGCATTCAGACGCGCGGCGCTGCCTTCGCTGTGGCCGGCGCTGTTGTCAATCGTCTGCCGAGGGCGCGGCGCCAGTTCCCATCCGGGAGCCCGGCAGTGGCGTTCCGCCACACCCGCCAACATTCCTCCAGCTGTTGCTCGAAGCGAGCGTTCCCCCTACTGAACCAATCCAATGGGTCCCGTTTGAGGACCGGTTTCATGTTTGCAGTCGCGACAAACGAGGCAAACTGGAACGTAAGCACATGGGTGACGGTCGTGCGTCCTTCGCCTATCAGTGTGGCATGCCTTCTTCATTTTCATGGCATATCCGCGGTACACCACAAGGCCTTGAATAAGAAAATAAAAGATATTGCAATGAAGATGAATCTACAAGAGCGTGTTGTTGGCAAGAGCAGTTAGGCACTGACAGGTCGTCATGACTACGGCGAAAATCCTAGTTGTCTGGCATATGCTCTTATGCGAACAGCTATAGCGTAGTCCTGTAGGGGGCCCGTAAAACAAGTAGAAAATGGTAACCAAGTAGAAAATGGTAACAATAAACGAACACCTGTATAGTTACGTGCCAGAAATACGATATCATTATAAGGCACACTGTGCTTTGGAAACTTGGACCTTCTAGTGTTCAATAATGTGCACTGTACATGGGATTCTATCATTTTGCTTCCATCGAAATTCGACCGCCGTGATCGGGATAGCACCAGTGCCTTTTGGGTCAGCTGCCCAGAACCGTGGCTGGGATCGCACCCGTGTTTCTCTGGTCACCTACCCGGAGCCATGGCCGGGATGGCACCCGTGTATTTCGGGTCAGCTGCCCAGATCCGTACCCACTGTATACCGCTGAAACGGACACAGGAAGTGAGAGGCTCACACAGGTGGAACACGGGCGGTTTTGTTTTGATACTGCATTTGCTGCGTATACGCTCTTGAAGCGGTGTTTTGGGAAGGCGCGCTCGGTGGATTAGCGAGGGGTTCACATGGTATTGAGGTGCAATGGTTTAATTCACTGTGCACTTATTCATCAGAGTTGCAGAGTGGCGCCTCTCCATGCCGTTCCATTCCTTATACTTCATTTTGAGGGCTGGAAATTTCCTCTCATCACAAAAGAAACCACGATACATTCTTCGGATTGACTGGTCTCATATGGCTACACGTCTACGGTGTACTCATAGGCCGTGTGCACGTCTGTAGTACTCAAACTATAGTGCCTTTTGTTTGTTATATTTACAATGCGTGGTTGAAAGCGACCAGATTTGAGAAAATGCACTCTGAAACCACTGCTGCGATTGTACTGACATACTTGTGGTTTGGTAGAGGGTTTATCGAATATTAAATTTGGCGAGATGGTGCATGGCTGACGGGAATTTTGAGCGCAAAAAAAAAGACAAATTATTCACAAGACGAGATGACTGGACGGGTGTAGTACGTACATTACCCACCCAACCAGTGGGCGTATATATTTGACGCAATAAAATTTATCATCTGTCTTCCTCAATGATTACCATCTACTAGCACAAATGCATGTACAATGAAGTGTCCATCTATATTGTTTGGATATAGAAACAACCGCGACTACCTTTTAATACCATCATCTCTTCGAATATAATTTCATTCGTCGGTTGTTGCATGCTGTACACAGAACTCGTTTTTCAAAGACGCGGCATTTATATAGCATGTCAGGTACTTTGTGAGGATACAAGGGACAAACTAGTTTTTAGATAACTTTATCGGGAAGGTTGATGAAGAAATGGTGATTAGGGGTTCTTGTCTGGATATCGAGCGTGGAAATAAAATAAGAATTTCGGCAACCAAGTACAGGGTCACTAAACGAGGCAAACGGCCAACCCGGAGGCATCATAAATAAATTCAGAAAAACGGAGATTGTATATCAAGTGAGAATGACAGAAACAAAAAAAAAAAAAAAGGCTCGTGAAGATGACGCAGTATAGCTGTCAAGTGTTGACGACAGTGTCGTTTCTGTTTACCGCCACTTATCCCCGTATTCTAGAATGCCCCTTGACTCAACGCTCCACCTTCGCTTGAGAAAGCCGATGCGAGCGCCATCTTTAGGCAGGGCAAGTCACTGCATATCAGTGATAATCTGCTGCTATCCCTGAGTGGCATGGCGTCATTTTTAACCGAACGGCGGCACAGTGCTGAACTCTGTCAAGTGAAGGGTGAAAGTCGAGTCGAGGAGCGTTTGTGAATACGGGGGTAAGCTTTTAAGTGCGGAGTTTTTTTGTAGGGTACCTGGCTGTCATATATGCCGTCGTTGCCGCTTCATGTAGTGCAGACAAATCCACACATAGCATAGCCATCTGCAGCATATTGAGTGCACGCTCGCGCCATGGAAAAAGCCTTCAGCCTCTTGTTGTTCGAGTGCCTTCGTGATGATATTATGGGTGGAGAAGTGGTCCGGGCGGTGATCGCTTGACGTAACAGAGACGAAACCACACATAAGAACTGAAAAAAAAAGGAGGCAAGGTAAATGTAGGGGAGAGAGAGAGAGAAAGGGAAAGATAGGAAGAAAATAAAAACAAAGAAAAAAAAGACAGAAAAACAACTAGGAAACAGAACACGAAACAAAGAGAAGATCGAAAAGAAAACAAAGCCCAGCTCTGTGCTTTTATCAGGCTTGGCACCGCTTACTACGAACCCGCCTCAATTTATCGGTTCACGCAGCGTTTTCGGGCCCCCGATATCGGCTCGTTTGACACTGCTCGTACATTACCCTTTCAAACGAACAGTCTAGGCGTGCGAATATCTGCGTTAGCACGAGTGTTGGGGTGTTGAGCACAACGAGTGGCACGGGTTGTGGTCTTAAGAGAACGTGCGGGCTTACTGCAGCTAGAATAAAGAACTTATTCATAACCACCCGTCTACACTATCGAAACTACGTAATGGAGTCTCATGCCTCTGCAAATTCTTAAATTGTTCAATGATTTCTATGTCAATTATACGAGTGTACACACCGCAATTCATTGTATCCGCATGCATTTTGTGTCTGTTTTTGAGTTGTTTCATTGATATCGTTTAGTTGTGAATTTTCACGAGAGTGACCTCTAATTCTTAAAGTGTGTTATGTAAACTTCTTATGCTATTTATGTTTGAATTTTGTGTGTACGATTGCAGGTTGCTTGAAACCAATGTATTGAATATATATATATTGTTTGCCAGTGCTGATGTCTAAGCTTTGCACTGTCACGGACTGCGGAGGGACAAGGGCCTTTGTCAGGCTGTTCGCCTTTAGCCCTTTGCCCCTGCAGTGAGCTCTGTATCCGGCTTACTGTAAATAAAAGTACTACTACTACTATTACTAGATGTTCGTGATCGTCGGCTATGTGCAGAACAGGCATGCCGAGCAAGGGGCGCAACGAATCAATGTTTGTTCGTCACTCTTTAGAGTTACATGACGGCTTTACATATACTGTAAGAGTACATATACGTGAAGAGCGCGAAAGGGCAACGGTAAGGTTACTCGTTCGCAGAATTGCCTATGTCATGTTAGACGAAATTTCAAAACACGAAGGAAGGCTGGAAGTTGAAATGTTGTTTTTGAAGTTACACGCGCATGTGATTACAAGATATGAGTACTTAATGATACTTTGCGGACCTCGTACTTGATTCCTTTTGTGCCGGTAGACAAATTTCTTTGTAGTTTTCCGATAAATATCATTGCTTCTCATCCAGCTTGTTAGCGGTGTATTAACTGCAGTGTTCTTGCGAAGAGAGAATTGCTATTAAATGGGAAGCTGTGATCAGGTAATTCGGGTGCTATAATATTACGCCACCGGCCAGCATATCAGCAACGCACCAGAGCCCTGCGTCGCTCTGTATATAAACCTTGACAAACTTACCATGTGCGCTTTTTTCTCTATTTTGATGTAACTAGCACATTAAAACATGATCTTGCACAGGCTGCGCTGGAAGAGCCTGTGAAATTTCTCGGTTATTTCGGAATCGGCTTGCACATTGAGAGTGGTAGCTTATTCTGGAATTAACACGGCCACCAAAGAGGACGTTAGAATCTTGTGTGCGACATGTATGAATGCTGAGCCGCCTTACCGCTGATCAGATTACCGACTATACCGATGCATGTGCATACCGTCGTCGCTGCACTTTTGAGTGTTGCTTCGTTTGCTGGGCATGAGTTCGTCAAATAAAAGGTTTCATCTTTACCGACTGCGTTTTGCTTTGTTGATGGTCACAACCACGGGAAAGTAGGTTCCATTACGGGAGCTCCCTGGACTTCACCATACTATATAACTGCACTGTAGCGAGCTCATTTGAGCATTTGCCCTCCCCCCCCCTCCCCCCCCCCCAAAAAAACAACAAACACTGATGAAAACGACTGACGATGACGTGCAATTTCCCAAATGCATATTCCTTTTCTTTCTTTCTTTCTTTCTTTCTTTCTTTCTTTCTTTCTTTCTATCTATCTATCTATCTATCTATCTATCTATCTATCTATCTATCTATCTATCTATCTATCTATCTATCTATCTATCTATCTATCTATCTATCTATCTATCTATCTATCTATCTAGTTCCAGGCAGCATGACATGAAAGATTCATGGGAAGAGAGCGAACTCAACATCACACAGCGTTTCACGGGACGATATATAGAGATGCTACATCGCGCCACACAGGCCCTGTATTTGCCAGCTTAGGTTCATAATGTGGCTCGGCTATAAACCTGCGTTCTTGCACTCCATCCCCACAGATTCGTACTACAAAATCATACCGACCACATCGCTTCTAGTGCACTCTAACACCGCGTTGTAGCACTGGAAGGCAGTTGAGTCATCGCATCGGGTTGGTCGTATTGGATAGCGAGCGTAAATGGGACATCCTTTCATAGAGTAGAACCAAAACACGCACTGTTGCGAGCGTCATGTGTCCATTGTATTGCGAGCGTCATGTGTCCATCGTATTGCGAGCGTCATGTGTCCATCGTTCATCGTAGTCCAGCGTGTTCTTTCGGAAGGCATAAAAATAGATCTCGCACAGCCGGGCATACTCCGATGGTGACTCGATCGGCATGGCTAAGGCATATCATACGTTTTGAAAGATTTGTTTACATATTTCTAGGTTTCCTGTACTGTCTCCGACACCATTGTAAGCTGTATTTAGCGCTGCCAGCATGGCTCGCTCGAAATTCGCAAAGATGGACTGACGAGTAACGATAAAAAGAAAGAAAACAGCGCGGGCGCTCGACCACCTGTTGCGGGACTCCTCTGAAGGCCGGCGGTAATCGAAGCTGAGCTGGCTTCTCGCTTTTATCGCTTCTGGCCCTCGCCAATGACCGCGCCTGACTTCCTGGCAACCTTTGGAGAGCGGCGGAGCCCCCCCTTCGTCAGTGTCCAATGTGCGTGAGAAAACCGCGCGGCTGCTTTTCTTGTTTTCGCTTACTTTTGCTTCTCCGCTCGCGCGCTTTTCGCCGACAGCGGGGCGAGTGCGATGAGCGTTCCGGAAGAACACTGTTTCTACTCCCTTCCTGTCTGTGCGGTATAATGCGGGGCGGCGTACGCCTCACTGACGGTCAGCGCGGCCAAGCGTGCGGTATATTGAATAACGCGGGAATGCGGAGTTCGGCGCGAAACGGGTTCTCCCCATGAACGGACATAGTTGGGAAGTTTGACCACCGAGAGAGATATGATATGGTCTCATTCACTTTCGACTGAACGCATATCTGCGGTTTCACGAGTTATGAAAACCGCTATAGTGGAGCGCTCCGGAAATTTTCACAATCTGGGATTCTTTAACGCAGTGTTGCACATGTTCAGCTAGTGTAGTATATCTAAGGCTCGTTCCCCGTTTCTTCTTAATTTGGGAATGAATTCCCGTTTAAAGTTCCTCAAATGCGAAAGGAAATCGCTACAGTTACATATTGAAAATTGGAACGTGCCATTACATTGACGTTACATTTGGCTTTTCATAAATATATAATGTCGGATAATTGTGAGGCGAAATAAAGTGGGCGATTTGAAGCTCACACCAAGCTACATATATTATACGAATTTAACATCGCTGACAGCTGCTTGTACATAAGTAAAATGAATCTATATAAACGCTCCTATAGGCGAATTTTCCATCACATGCGTGGCGCTTTCCACGTCGGTCTTCAGAGGCGCAGTCAGGATATTGCGCTTCATATGTGCACCAACATGATAAAGTTTCTCGCCCAGAAAACGGCATCGAAAGGAACAATACTTGCACGTATAATGATTGCCAGTTAAATATTTCTGTGTGAGTAGAAAATAATGTTCAGGATGTACTGTTCCAATTGTTTAATGAAGTCCCCTGTTCACCGCCAGCGAACATATTTTTGCATGTTTTGTTCTGTATCTTCTCTTTCTTTCCACCTCTTTCTTTCTATCCCTACACTCGTTCTCTCCTCCACCTTTCTTTCTTCCTTGCTTCCTTTTCCCACCCCCTTGCTATAGCATACTCTACTGGGCCATGCTACGCTCTTCTATGCCATACATGTACACATGTTGCAGAGAAACGTACAGCCAATGATTTGATTCATTCATTAAAAACTTTATTTTGACCCTGAGAAGACGCAGGGGAGACCCCACGCCGCCAGCCTGATCCCCCGTAGGGACCGTCGAGCCGAGATTGGAGGCCCGTTCGCGGACACTCTGGACGGCCAGGGTTTGATCGTCAATTTCGGGTCTGCATAAGAGCACTGCCCACCTGTCCTCGCTGAAGGCAGAGCCGATGGCTTCAGATTCCCACAACAGATGGTTGAATGTTGCTAATAGTCCATAGGAAGGGCATTCCGCACTTGGATACTGTTTAGGGTACATGGCATGAATAATCGCAGGGTTAGGGTACACACTGGCTTGAAGTACTCTAAGGGGAACTCGCTCGCTGGATTCCGTGCCGACCGGTTGTGCCCTCGCGATCTCCGACGACCGCAGCTCTGGCCGACTGGGTTGGTCCTACGCCGACCCCTGCCGCCGGTCCTCTACGACGACGACAGAACAGCTCTGGCCGATTGGATTAGCCCTACGCCATCTCCTGTCGCCGACAAGAGCTCTCGCAACTGGTGCCCCGTCCTCGGACTCCTGTGACCGTGTTTCATCTTTCCTATCTCTTCTGTCGTCACTCGCTGGCCCTGCGCATCTCTCTCTCTGTATATATACTTTTAATCCTATCCTTTTAATCCCTCCTTACCCCCATCCCTTGTGAGCTACTGTTGAGGTGTCGCACCAGATGCAGACAGTTACTGGACTCACTTTTCTCTTCTTTTTCCTTTAAGAATTACATAAGTAGTCTAAAGGGTGACTGCATGCGCCTTGCACACGGCAGGGTGTGGGAGGGGGAATAGCCGTCTTGACAGATAGAAATGTTTCGTTATTTCGTTGAAAATAAATAAGGGTTCTCCGCGAGGCAGAGGGACTGCGGAGGCGTCAGTGAGACCTCGCGCGGCCTCGTGGGCACTCTCGTTAGGGTTAGAGGTAGAGCCCTCAATTGACCCCAGGTGAGCGGGAAACCAAGTGAGAGAATGAGGCGTGATACTCTTCACGTTTTGGATAATGCGGACGGCCTGAGTGGCTACCATCCCAGTTTTGTAGGCCCTGATAGCCGCCTTGTAGTCGCTGCATATTGACTCTCTGCGACTATCTAGCATAGCCAGCGTGATTGCAACCTGTTCGGCTATGACGGGGCTTCGATGAGCGTATCGTGGCGGAGCAAGTGAGCCTGGAATTTCAATCGACGATGGAAATAGCGAATGCCTCTTGTGGGACATATGACGCAGCATCCACAAAGCTTGCATCATTGTGGTTCCTGCGGACGTGCTCGAGCAGAGCTCTACCCTTGGCTCTACGTCGACTGACGTTGCGCGCAGGGCCCATATTGCGGGGAATGGGTGCGATGTTCAGTTGAGACCTGATGTCTTAAGGAATCCGCATTGAATCGGGACACGACTCAATATAATTGAAGCCCAAATTGTCAAGTATCTTGCGGCCCGATTTGGTTCGGGAAAGCCTGAACAGCTTTGAGTGCTCTTGCGCCTCGATTATCTCTACGAGTATATTGTCAACACCGAGCTTGAAAAGGTTTTCACTGCGAGTGCTTGCAGGCAAGCCAAGGGGGAGCTTGAAGACTTTTGTTATGAGGGAATTGAGCTTATTCCTCTCTGAAACATGCCGATTATGCATGGCCGCCGAGTACGAAAGGTGGCAGAGCACAAATGCATGTATAATGCGGATGCCTATTCTCTTTGATTCCCCGTTTTCTGTTGGCGATCCTCCGGATGAGGCCGAGAGCACTTTCTGTTTTGGTAGTGATCTGTCTGAGTGCGGCTCCGTTAATTCTGTTAGAGTCGATATACATGTCGAATATTCGAAGCGAGTCCACTCAGGGCACTGGAGAGCCGTCATCAGTGAAAAGCCGTATTTCACTTTGAGACGCAGGTTTCCAGTCACGGTGGCCGCCACCTCGGGGTCTTTTCTTGTAGAGCAGTAGTTCTGATTTCGATGGAGAGCTGCTGAGTCGGGTGGGATGAAGGAAGCCAATGATTTTCTCAACATTCCTTTTCGCTGGGATCGTCACTCAGCTAAGAGTTGTATAATAGCTAATGGAAAGCTAGCCAAAATGGTATTCACATTGGTGGGGTGTTTATCTTTACCGCCAGGCTAGTGTATATGATTGGTTGTGACGGTTACTTTACGCATTCTCACTAGATATGAATGCGATATCTTCACTGCTGCGTGTTTTTCGTGGGGTCACGATACGAGTCGAACGAACATAGTTTTCCGTCTGTATCTAATTGCTGTAAAGTGGCATGCCTATGTAAAATAAGTACAAATAAACACAAAAACATAACTGCATAGCATAATAAATAAAAAAACGCTCGCCTTCGCATCGTGGATAAGCGGTCTCGAATATCGGCTCACCGACATTTTCTTTCGCTAGGAGTTTTTTTCCCTTGTTCCCCGTTGTCTTTTTCTTTCGCTTACTCCGTGATCATTGTCTCATCCATCAGAAATTTCGCATCACGCTCCGGACTAATCAGCGCACGTGTCCTAGGAGTGAAGCAAAAGAAAAAGACGAAGAAAGCGCGTGCCGGTTCAAGGTGGTGACAAGTTCCTTTCTACGACAACCAGCAAACCTGGTGCATAGCAGGGGTGCAATCGCTGAACGATTCTGTTCCTTTATTCTACGCTTTCTGCCACAATTGGTCGTCTTTTGTTACCGTATAAGTGTTCGGCGTTTTTCGCTTTCCTGCGCCGCCAGCAGGGGCCTTCAAGGGAAAACCAGGATACAACATAGTTACGGTAAAGGCGAGTGGTGTATTTCCGCGCCTCACTCAGTCGCTCATCCGCTCTGTTTTGCAGGATGGGCTGCGCGCGAGCGTGTGTTGAACGCCACGCATTAAAAACGTTTACAAAAGTCACGCCGTTCCCTCTGCCGTTTCCTTGTAAACGTAACGAGCTACCGTTACAGTTCCAGCTATCCTGAATGGAACGGTGCCGTTCCTCCATTCTTCCAAAACGGAACGAGTTCCTGGATCACCGTTCCTTCGAACGCCGTTCCGTACAGCACTGCTTTAACTTGCACTCAAATCTAACCCACGGGCCTCAAACATTTTCGCCTCCGTCAAAAATGTTGGCTGCACGCAGTCAGTGCGCATTTTGCTGACGAGTTATTGGGGACTTGTTCATTAGGGTACGTCGATACCAACATGGCAGCATTCTGAGGCTTTCACAGTACGTGAAGCCGTGTCATACCGGATGCCTTAATACAGATATCATTGTATGGCGTAGATACATATACAGCTTGTCCGTAAGAGGTAGTCGCTCGGCCCATTAAGTGCAAGCTTGAAGAGTTCGGGGCTCAGGGCACCATCTTCCAGATCCCCATGGCTTGTGTCAAGTTGACACGTTCAGCCATCTTTGATCACGACGAGTGTGCCCCGATGTAATATCGTCCAATGATGTACTTGACCGCCTGAGCCTGCCGGTTCCAGTGCTTCAAGCATGTCGTCATGAAGAAAATTGTCGTAAGCTCCTTTTAAATCAAGAAACATTTTGACCTACAATTGCTTAGGTGTCTTGTGATGTCGATTGTAAGTAACAAGATCGATAACATTGTCGATGGAACATTGGTCACGTTGAAAGCCATGATTAGTTCTCGGCGTCACTTAATTTCGTGGTCGTGGTGCCACGGAGGTCTGGCGAAAGAAAGAAGGAGAATTTTATGGGCTCGTTTTCTTTTTCAGAGAGAATATGAAAGATAATTAACTACCAATAATTCCAAGAAAATTTATTGTCCTTTAGTTTCTTCTAATATCAAGTCCATCGTTGATCATTCACATACCTATACCCAACACAACTGGCCAGCGCGATGGGTGGGTATGCAGTAATCTCTAGCGGAGACTGGACGGCCACAAGAAACGGTACAAAGCAGCTGATCTTCCAGTCTAAAGAAACCTTACCATGCAGCAAGGACTCATTGCAGGTATTGAGGAGTGCTATTGGTACCCGTTCCCCACGGTGACAGAGTATCCGGTATGCTGTTTGGACCGGGTGACGTGGACCTAGCTTATGAGGTACGCGCCACGTCAAGCGCTTTCGTTGTGAACGGTATACATCCGTGCACGAATCCAGTTACTCTGTGGTATGGTTCAAAGTAAGTGAACCGGTGCATATTGACTGTCCCGAAATCATAGCACACCATTGTTCCGACACATACGTGTCTTGTCGGCACTGTGGTAGTTCCAAGGCTTTGAACGGAGGGTGTTGTACTGGAATCGAACGTATACGCTGGCTCGCACAGTTCTCCAGTTTTCCACAGGGACTCTCGCGCTCCTAGCGACCCACAAATTTCGTCAATCACTGTGTCTCTAGTTTATCGATGCGGTGTTACATCTTTTTCATGTGCTGAGCTTTTTTAGATCCTGAATGGACTTAGTGCGTGGGTATCTTTTTTCGGCCCTGGATTCTGTATTGACCATTAGAAGCGATTGGACGAGTCTTTCATAGCTCCAGTATCTGCGGGAGACGCTGCGGCGACTCATACGACGCTCTCCTCATTGCCCGTATATGAACTGATGCGTTTCGCAATACCGCTCGCCTGTCCGTCATCCAAGCTCTCTCCTCGCACGACCGAATACATTGTTTCTGCCGATTTCCTCGTCGCTTCGTCTTGTTGAGACCTATATACCCACGAGCTATGCTTAGCTCCTGCGATGTGCGCGCAGTTTTCACGGTTAGCATGGCAGCAGCGTCCCAAGCCTTCCCGGCACAGCCAGTGGCGTAGCGAGGCGGTGGCACTAGCATAACGAACATGAAATGACACTCGATCACATCTGCCTGCCCGCCCCTCACCGCCGCCTCAGTTTTGTCGCTTCATGCAGTCTCTCTCTCTCTCTCTCTGTCTCTCTCTCTCTCTGTCTCTCTCTCTCACACACACACACACATACACACACACACACACACACACACCAACACACACACACACACACACACACACACACACACACACACACACACACACACACACACACACACACACACACACACACACACACACACATGTATCGAATCTACAAACGTATACATATGCGCGACAAAAATATCCATAAGAACAATCACTGACTAACCGTTGTCTTGCACCGCCGCGGTGGTCTAGTGGCTCCGCAATCTTTCTCTGTCTCCCAGCTTTAGTTTTCTCTTTTTTAATCCCACCTTATCCCTTCCCTCGTGCCCTAGTGCTGAGGCATCCCGATTGTCTCGAGATGGTTGAAGGGTTCACTTTTCTCTTCATGTCTCCCTTAAATAAACACTTCCTCCCTGGTTCTAAATTCTCTATCAAGCCTTCTCAAGGCGTCATTGTCTCCTCGGTCGTACTGCAACTTTCTGGGTGGCTGGTGCTGAGGCGCTGCTGTTAGACTAAGGAACTGCTTCAATTCTGGAAAAAATGACTGATTGGTAGGTATAAAAGCACAAACATAACAAGACACCAACAAGACCTGAGAGTGCTGGCTGGCTCCCAGGTCTCTTGTTACGTTTTTGTGGTTATACCTACGAACCATGCACGGCAAACTAGCCTGCCAGGAAGTGTTAGAGAAGATGACATCAGGGATTATTCCCGCCCCGCCGCGGTGGTTTAGTGGCTAAGGTACTCGGCTGCTGACCCGCAAGTCGCGGGATTGAATCCCGGCTGCGGCGGCTGCATTTTCGATGGAGGCGAAAATGCTGTAGGCCCATGTGCTCAGATTTGGGCGCACGTTAAAGAACGCTAGGGGGTCGACATTTTCGGAGCCCTCCACTACGGCGTCTCTCATAATCATATGGTGGTTTTGGGAAGTTAAACCCTACATATCAATCAATCAATCGATAAATCAATCAATCAATCAATCAATCAATCAATCAATTGTTTTTCTTCAATTACCAAGGCTGTTTTGCCTTGGTAATTGAATACCGCTACATGCCTGACGGTGTGGCTGCTCACCAGCGGATTACAGCACTCTTATTAATTTGCCTCGCGGCACAAGGCCTTGTTGTCGCACTGTCACGACTCTTACGCATACTTTATATATAGCAAGTCGATTCAAGTGTTTTTTTTAGTAGCGCCGGTTTACCGTAGGCGGTAATACTATGCCATCGTGGTCAGTATGCAGATTATTCAAAATTTACTCTTTGGCCGTGCCAGTTGTTCATTGCGTACGCGAACTTTTTGAGGTGAGAAAAATAACTACAGGTTTTTCAGACTAAAACATGTTATGCGCCGGTGGCGATGGTATGGTATTTCGGTAATTTCCGTATGGTACCATAGAGTCGCAACCAAAACACCCGAGTAGCTTAACATGTTGTTCACAATGACGCCAACGGAAGCTATCCGTGCCGGGTGCCTCTGTATATATAGTGCGCGCTCAAACTAGCTCCGAGAAACACATGCGGATAGTTTCCATTTTCCTCAAGAATAGCGGCATCGCCTCTGAAGAACGACTATACACAGCCTGACTGAGGCTTTTTGCAACAAGATATAGCTCAGCACGCCGACCTAATCAAAATTTCTAAACGGCATCCGTACCAATCTGAAGATTAGATATTTTTTAACAATTTAAAATGTCAATACTTGTAAAAGAACGCAGAAATATATTATCACCATGGGAAGGAAAGCAGCAAGACAACCCACATAGGTAATGACAAGCATAAATAACAAGCATTATTGACTCAAAATAAAATCAAACACACTTAACATTGAGCAAGAGATAAGTAGAAATACATGGAGGTTTTAATCAGAACTGATACTGTACTTAAACATATCAATGCTGTAAGAATGCGTTTAAGCTTTTTCTTGGACTTTTTCTGTAGATTTGCTGAGCATAGTCCTTGCGTAAGCTCTCAAACTCTACAGGCGACTCCATTCCATCGTATAGTTTCTTGATTGGTACGTAGTTAATTCCTCCTATTCGATCTCTACATGTAGTTTAGTTTGCGGAGTAGAAATGTGCTGTTAATGTCAAAGCTTCTTGCTTAAGGTTCGATTGGGATGATAAAAAAAAAGCGCTGCATTACAATTGCCTGTTTGTGTGGGTGTCTCATTGAGCTTGGATTATTGGGATAGCTATTGAACACTTCTTCAGGTGTGGATAGTTTAGAGAGCAGAGTTCATGGATCTATAAAGTGGATGCCGTGGCGAGTTGATATACAATTAACATACTAAAACAGCGCTCTTGCCCGAGACTGACCTTGTTGTCGTTTGCGCTGTTTTCAATTTTCTAGAATGTCGTTCATGTCACGAATGTTGCCCGCTCGAGCGTCCTCGTTAGCAGTTTGTGAGGTCTTTACGGCACCGAGCGCGGAATCAATGTTGCGAAAAACGCTGCGCTTCGGTGGGCACGCACGCCCATCGGCTTCTGGGAGTGTTTTGTCGGAAAGGAGGCGGTAAGAGTCGATCTGTGCGCTCGAAATCGACTCTGGTTGCGGCCGCCGCACAGGCCCCGCGGCCCAGGAAGCGACGGTCAGCCGCATGCGGGCTCCTTGCGCGCCCAGCGTGGGAATTCGCACTTGCGCGCTGGCCACCGCACGATGGGGGTCGAGTGTATACGCCTCCTGGCCAGCGCCTGTAATGGCCACGCTATGAATGAAGCCGCCGCCAACTTTGGGAACCGGTGCGCCGCTCTTTCGACGCTCTCGCGATGGGGCGAGAGCTTTTAGCAACGCCCGCCGGCTTGCGAGGGGTGCTGGTCCGGACGCCGAATCTCGACTTCTGCACGAGCGTCGGCATGGGATCGAGGCGTCCTCGAGTGTTGTCGTTAGGAGTCGGATATTGCATGTGTACAGTTGTACTCACTGCCATCGGCGCCTCGAGAGATGTACGCTTCGAGCTGTTGGATCCAAACAATGGGAACAGCCATGGGAGAGGCAAAGAGTTCCGGAGCCGAGGAGTCGGTGTGTTAGAGACGCTTCGTTTGGGGGTATGAGTAAACGACATGCCGAATGAAGTTATCCACGTCCAAGGAGTTGTATAGGGACCGACGACGCAACCACGCATCATATAGGTCGACCACGTTCACCATCGTATAGTATATGTACTATCATTGGTTAGTATATCTATACTGCCAGCAGTTAAGCGCTACAGCACCCATAATGCGCATCTCCACAATTCCCACAGAAACTGTGTACAGGTGCGTACAGTGTCCTCACACTGCTTCAGATTACCTTGACTCTGAAAACTCCCCGCAGCTAGCAGAAAAACATTGGTAGATTGTACAACACTCAAACGAAGGGGAAAAAAAGAGAAAGAAGAGTGGCCATAGAAGGCCGGAGTACGAAGACAAACTATAGTTAAAGTTGATTTATCTTTCTTGTGTGTTTGTGCATACACTACCTCCGTTTGGGCATAATGCAAAGAGTGCAGTCGATGATGTCACTATTAACTTGTGGAGGCTGCCTCGGTGATTTCTTCAGTTGTGGCATTGTTGACCCTGGAGAACTTATTACAACAAAAGTCGGCTTAATGGTTCATTTTGTACCCCAATATAATATGTCTTCACTAAAAAAGTGAACCATGTCCAAACAGGCGCCGACAAAAAACTATGAAGTCACAGTGACGCTGCGTGGGAACATCACGGACGCGTCGCCATGAGCTCACCTGCGCGGCGTTTGCGTATTTCTTGGGTTGCCGGACCTCAATCTGTACGTTAAAGGGTAGATTTTCGTTACTGTATTGGCACACGTTCTATTCAACTGCTTTCTTTAGTGCCTCTTTTGCACAACTTGCAGTGGTGTCAACTTTGTCGCGTTACTATAGCTGCTCCTTTGTATAAGCACGGGACAACCAAAGGCGCCATTGTTCTTCGGGCAGTATGATTATAACCCATTCTTCAGAGCGCACTCGCTAGTGCTCAGGCTCGTATTATCGCTTATGTGCGAGAGAGATCGCCACTTCCGCACGTTCCACTCCATCGGGCTGGCGGTAAGCTGCAGCGCTGCTTCGCGCACGGATGGGTCGCCGATGCAGGGGGTGCCGTGGCTCGTCAATCTCCCGGTGTACACGCTTTGACGTGACGAGCAGGCTACTGCCTGCGGGAGATTGCGATGCTATCGACGGCGACCTCGATTCGCGGCGGGGCAGCCCGAGGCCAGGGTAGTTAATGCCGCTCTTCGCTCGGATCCGGGATTTACGAGCTCGCTGCGCGGGGGCGCCCAAGCCGCCGCTGTATGGCTACTGCCTCCGTGTGCCGCCGTGCTTGGTGCACCGATAACTGCGGCTTAGTCTGAATGCATTCTCGCTTGTCTCATCGTGAGCGGCTTCTCGCCCATTGCTCCGCAGTAGCCGTCAGACGGTCATGCGGTTTTGCTCATATACTTAGCTAAGTTTCGTGTTCATTTATATTTCTCTGCGTTGGCTTGGGTCTGCATCGGCCCGCCAGACGGAGCGCCGCCGAGGGACACACGTTGGTAAATAGGAGGGAATCTTAAATAAATGAATAAATAAATAAATAAATGTAAGAGGCATTCATGCAGCTTTTGAAAGTGTCGACACAGTTCGTACTTTTCTGTACCCGCAGCCATTTTTCTTCGTGGTTGTGGTTTTTGTTCTATTCACAAATCGGAAAGAAAGAAAAAAACAGAAATAAATAAATAAATAAATAAATAAAGAAAAAAAGAATGAAAGAAAGAAAGTGACAGGCTACTATTCTCGAAACAGTTGCCATCGAGAGTCACCTGACCCTTGCCAGTGCACTCGTCTATACAACGTGCAGTTGATGTGTCGTGTGGTTGATTGCTCGAGCAGTGAGAGTAAAACATGTACGTCGCGCGCTTTGTACAAGCAGTGTTAAGACAAACTGCCAGTGCTTTCCTAAATGTCACCCTGCGAGTCGTTAAAGCGAAGCAGATCTATCAGCTGATTCACAGCTCTTCCAGCAAACCAAGTAAAGCTATAAGTTATATGTTTTTAATCTATATGCTCATGCCACCTGTCATGACTTCATACTACTGCGGTTAAAGCGCGTGGTGAGCGTATTGTACTCTTTCAGTACGTCTTCCTCATCAGTCGCATCTTCACCATCGCTACTCGACATCACCTACAATCACAAGCGGTCAATAAGGAGTGTTCTCAGGTGCATCTGGAATCCCAATTCCGCCCCTATCCTGTTTCTTCTATCGACTCTGCTGATGACCGAACCATTTGCAACGATGTTCAATGGCCACCAGCCCATAGCGAAGCCTCCGTCCCCACGCTGTCTCCCATGATTGTCTGAACCATCAGCAGCCGTCAACGCGAACTACGAGAGCTCACTGTCCTACGTAGCGATTCGTATTGAGATCTACAAAGCAAACGTCTCTGTCGAATGAGAAATGGCTCCTGTGTTGCTATTTTTCTTTTATTAGATGTCATTGGACGAGGCCGAGTTCCGCTTCCGTTCCAGTAAGAACACACACACACACACACACACACACACACACACACACACACACACACACACACACACACACACACACACACACACACACACACACACACACATATATATATATATATATATATATATATATATATATATATATATATATATATATGTGTGTGTGTGTGTGTGTGTGTGTCTATGTAAGTGTGTGTGTGTGTGTGTGTGTGTGTGTGTGTGTGTGTGTGTGTGTGTGTGTGTGTGTGTGTAGCTTCGTACTGTGGGGTGTCTAGGCCTGAAGTAAGTGCGGAGCTGGGCAGCGTTCTTCGTTTCTCGTCGGTTTTCTTCTTCTTTTTAGGGGCGAATCCCTAAGGCGTGGGTCGTGTGTTTCCTGTATGCTGTAGCCACCTCTCGTTTCAGTATTTGGAATGTCCGCTGGATGGCGGTACTTGTTTCTGATGAATATATTATGAAAATATGCGAGGTGGCGGTACTTGGAGTGTTCACTAGATGGACGGACGGACAGGTGGACGAGTGGACGGACGGAAAGACAGATAAACAGAGCGCATAATTCCGGTTTACTGATAAAACGCTTCGAAGCTCCGCCCCATTCATCATCATTCACTCCGTGGATATGATGATAGATGAAAGAACTTTATTAGGGTCCAATAGGTTGTGCTAGTGTCCTAGCCCTAAGCGGGCCGCTCCCACGTTGGAACCGAAAGACCTAGCCTTTCAGCCGCGTCGCGGGCCCATTGAACTGCCCATAATTGTCCCTCTAATGTATACGACTGCGCAAAGCTGCGTCCCATCGTTCTTCAGTATTTTGCTTGTCGCTGCGTAACGCGGAGCGATGCCAGAGCATGTGTGCAAGGTCTATGATGTCTTGGCTTTTATCGCATGTTGTAGGAACAGATAGCTCTGGATGAATTCTGTTAACTAACGGTGGGTTTGGATAGGCTCTTGATTGTAATCGCCTTAGCGTATTGGCCTGAGCTCTGTTCAGTTCACTGTGTGGAGGTGGGAAGTCCTAGATAGAAATGTTTCGTTAGCTTGCTGTAGGAGAGGAGGTGATCCTTGCATTATGAAACGTGAGCATCTTCTTGCCTTGTGGCTGCATGGTTGACAAGTCCTCGTGCAGCATTGTGGGCAGATTTGTTGAGGTTTGCGAGAGCACCGTTCATTTCTACTATGTGAGCAGGAAACCAAATAATTGTGCGTGGCTTGATTGCTTTTCTCTTGAGCATTGCCAGAGCCTGTCTAGAGATTACTCCTCCCGGAAATGCTCGTGCGACTGCCCTAGAATAGCTGTGGATCCTCGATCTACTTGGTTTTAAAAAAGCCAATGCAATGACTACTTGCTCGGCAGTTTTCGATTTTGTGGTGTAGATGGAAGCCAAGTTGCCGTTCACAATACTGTTGGCAAAGATCGTTTATTGGACGCGTAAGCCATCGACAAACGAGCATTCCTCAGCCTCAATTTTAGTTCTTTCTAGCAGAGCTTTGGCTCTGGCTTGCGTTCTGCTCACATTATGAATGGGGTGAACATTCTTCGAAACAGGCATAGCTGTGATATTGTCCTTCGGTTCGTTGGGGATTTCTTTGTGGTTATCATCTATCACTGTAATTGGTGTATACCAATTCGTTTGAGGATGTGTCTTCCTGCTTGCGTTGTTGTGTGTCTAATAAATTGGGCTCGTTCTTGAGCTTCGGAGAGTTTTTCTAATGTGTGTTGCATCCAAAGCTACATGAGTTTTTCATTTTCGGTGTGCATAGGTAGCCCAAGAGCTACCTTGAATGTCTTCCTGAGTAATGCATTAAGTTTGTCTCTTTTGGATCTCTGCCACTCGTGCACGGCTGCTACGTAGGCGAAGTGGCACAACACAAACGAGTGAACTATTTGCTGTCATTTTTTCCCCTTTCTGTTTCTTTCCTTAATTTTCTCCTTTTCTGTTTTTGTCCTGTCTCTGCTTTCTCGTTTAATTCTATTTATCGCTTCCTCGCTTTTTTATTTTCGTATTGCTCTTCCTATTTTCTCCCTATTTTGTCCTTTCCCCCTATTTCTATTTCGCAGTTGCTTCCAATTTTTCTATTTTTACATGTGGTTTTGCCTGCGTTACGTCAAGCGCACAAGCCACTTTTTTTTGCTGCTGCTGATGATAAGTGATCATCGATAAGGTGCTCGAAGAACAAAAGGAAGAAGAGTTCTCCTTGGCTGGAGTGTTACGCGAAGCGATGACGACCGCATACGACGTAGCTTGCCTCCCCTAATCTACTCCGTGCCTTATAAAACGGCGGGTGGAGGGGGATAATGTTTGTACCGGTTTCCATTGGCGCCCGTACAGAAAGGAAAACGACAGAAAGAGAAATGACAACGCCCTCTTTTTGCTGAGTAACTCGAGTGTCTGGATTAGTGTGCCCCGCCGCGGTGGTCTAGTGGCTAAGGTACATGGCTGCTGACCCGCAGGTCACGGGATCGAATACCGGCTGCGGCGGCTGCATTTCCGATGGAGGTGGAAGGGTTGTATGGGCCCGCGTGCTCAGATTTGGGTGCACGTTAAAGAACCCCAGGTGGTCGAAATCTCCGGAGCCCTCCACTACGGCGTGTCTCACAATCATATGGTGGGTTTGGGACGTTAAACCTCACATATAAATCAAATCTTAATTAGTACAATGATCTAAACGTAGAATGAGGGAGTCGCCGCGCGCTAACATTATGTCTAACAACGAAATTAAAAAAAAAGCGAAAAGAAACCAACAAAAACTGACAGACTCCTCACAGACTCGTACAATTCAGTCATAAGCGTGCGCAGGGTCGACCTTCAAGGGGGGGGGGGGGGGCAGAAGGCTTATCGCAGCACCCTTTCCCCCGTCTCCCTATCGAGTCAATGTATAGAAAACACTTCTCCCTCCCCTCCTATCTCCAGCTGAATAGGAAAAGGGCTGCCCCCTGCCCTTCCCCTCCCACCCTCCTCGCTCCCGTGCGCGTTACACAGTCCCTTGTGAATGACCCCTCTGCTGACAGATTTTGATTGTTCGCCGTCGCGTTGCGCTTCCATGTTGCTCGTGTCCTTATCAACTTTCAGCAACTTTTTAAGCAATTACATCTTCCTTTGTTGAACGAGTTGATATGATAATAGCACAATACAGCCTTGCTTCTACCACGAGGGTTTTCTCTTTCTCAGTCTCAATAGTTGCTTTTTTTGCACATAAGTGGGCATAAATTTACATTGTATTCTTGATAAATAGCTGACGTACTTCGTTTCTTTTTTCTCTTTAACGAAAGCCCTACCCTCGCCTGACGCTCTGCGTGGGATTCAGAATGCAGATGCCGGGAAGGGTAAGGTATGGGAGAATCCAAAAATGCAGAATCCTTGCATAATTGTCCTCTAAACAATGACCAGGGGGAGGTGGTCATTGTTTGCAAGACAGTTATGCACGTAAGAATTCTGCATTTTTTCTTCCTCGGCGTGCCCTTTCTGAAAGCCGCAGTGACATCCTCTATATTGAAATCGAGCTCATGTTTATTTACGAACGCGTAGCTCAGCGAAGGGATGAAAATGCGTATATGTGAAGCATCGGCGAATAAATTCGACTAGAACTCCAAAACCCACAAAACCTAAAATTACATACGAACGTTCTAATTCACACACACACACGCACAAAAACTAAAACTTTCTTTGTTAGTTAATTTTTATATTTTTTGGCAGTGTTTCATTTCAAAAACCTGCAGGGTTTGAAGACAAGTGCAGCTATACGTCACCTCCATCGTCGCGCTGACTCACGATGTCACTTCACATAACGACAGGTTGTTTGCTTCTGCTGGCCAGAACGATCAACGATCGACATCGTTTGACACTTCGGGACTTGGCGTATACTGCCGCAGACGATAACATGCATCGACCTCAGCCACCATGCCGCAGGACATTGAGAGAGATCACTCGTATATCTGCATTAAAATTTACGACTCTTCCCTCATATCAGCCGTGTCCCACGGTATAACGGGGTCGCTGCTTTCGAGGAGTTTCTTTCGCCATCGCCTTATCATTAATTTACTCCTTTCTCGGATACCTGACGGCGCAAGATCTCTCGCGGTAATGCGCATCTTGTTTCCTCTTCTTGGGATGACCTCATTTTCCCTTGTCAATGCAATCAATCCCCGCTGCCTCACTGTTTGTGTAGTTCTCGTCTCTCATTAGAACATCGCGAAGCCACCCTTATCGAACTCCGGCCCCTACTTCCGCAAGCAAGGTCTAGTCCTCGAACGTACTCGCTCCAAACCTCGCATCTGTTTCTCTCTTTTTTTTACTCTTATCGATAGAGTCGCGATAACATCCGCTGGCCATGCCATAAACACTTTATGGTTCATCGACTTTAATTGAGAGTTGAGGACAGTTCTCGTCATCACGTTCACGCAACGCACGTTACCTTGTTGCAAATGAGGCTACCTACGTGATAACGCATGATGCGAACTTGTGCATTGCCACCCTGTTTACTCGATCAGCAAAGCATCACCTTGAGATAAACGATAAGTGTTCATGATCATCGTGTCTCTATACTCTGCAGGGAATTGTTTCCACCGTGAAGTGATCCATAGGTTAGAGTCAGGGGTATACACTTATTCACGGACAGTCGAATGAACCCTTGGCAACTGACTTACAGGCGCATTCTTTATCGCATGAAGTTTCCTAAATGAATAATAGCGTGAATGCTGGCTTTAGTGTGTATGGAAGTCACGATTGCTTAAGCGTTCGCTGCCTAGCATACGAGAGAGTCAAGGCTAGAACGTGAATTTGGTTAAAGTCAACTATTCTGATTTCATACGGCTTTAAAACAACACACGCTAATTTCATACGAAATATCTCGCTATATAAACGCAACAACTTGCCATGAGTATAGACACGTCCACAGACACTCAATGAGCTCACCCAGAAAATTGGGAAGATGTAGCCGTTCCAATGGTGCCTTCTTTACTCCGTGCCTAGACGCAGCAGCATTTGTAAACATACAAGTGCCATATGCTGAAGGTATTTTGTTACAAAACTGTAATCTGCTCACTTGTAAACTTACATATGTGCATATGTAATGTTTATAAAATCGGATAGCTAGTACTCGGATAGTAGTAGAACATTAGAGTTGATTTGAAAAGTATATCCGAGGCCTGGCGTGTCTCTGTGGTAGAGTAGTCCATTGCCACACAGAATGCTATAGGGTTCGATTCCTGCTGGGACACTGACATTAATTGTTTGCATTCGTCCGGTTTACACTGCCTTCGGGAGCTTTTTATTAACGCTCAAGCGTTAAAGTTACCCATGTGTGTTTTCACTGTTCCTGAGTAGATATTGTCACATCCCCCCAAGAGTCTAGCGAAGGCTTTATTGAGGTCTGAGCAACAGGGATCTTACCAAGCGCGTCGGTTGGGCTTGTTGTTGTTGTTGTTGTTTCCCTCTGCACATGGCTCGTACCCACTGGAGGGGATTGGCCGATTATAAGGTGCATTTTCCCGATACTTTCCGCATTGCTTGCCAGAGCGGGGTCACGCGCGGACTTCTTTCTTTAGTGGTCTGAGCCTTCGCTTGGCATACGACCCCCTACTAGAAGCAGGTGGCAGTATTCCTTCTCCACAAAACAACAACAACAACAACAACAACAACAACAACAACAACAACAACAACAACAACAACAACAACAACAACAACAACAACAACAACAACAACAACAACAACAACAACAACAACAACAAAGAGCATCGTTCTGATGTTGCAAAGTTATTGCAAAAAAAATCAAAGCAGCTTAAAACATGAATAGTCGAACGTTACATGCGAACAGTTCACCAATTATGAGGCAATGGCAGTAGCACAAATCAAATGACACAAGAAAAGTATAGATGAATGGATGAATGAATGGATATATGTATAGATAGATGGATGAATGGATAGATAGATAGATAGATAGAGAGATAGATAAATGTATAGATGCATAGATAGATAGATAGATAGATGGATGGATAGATATATAGATAGTTAAATATATAGATAGATGTATACAAGAGGAGAATGAGGGATATATATATATATATATATATATATATATATATATATATATATATATATATATATATATATATATATATATATATATATATATATATATATATATATATATATATATATATATATATATATATATATACGATAGAGTTGAGGGTGGTGAACCTTAGAACCTTGTCCTCACTTCGTCGTACAGGTAGAGTAAATAATATCTGTAGTTCCCGGAAAGTGGTTTATGGAAACACCATTCGAAAGAGTTGAGCAATAACTTTCTAAAATTGCGTAACCAAAAGAATGATCAAACAGTAGCTTGCATTGGTGCTGTTTGCTGTGTGCTGCCACGTTTAGGTTTCATAATCTGTCATTACGTTCCTATTTTCCGCGAAGATTTCGAAATGTCTAATTGGTGTGCCTTCTAGATCATCTGACATAATTATAGCCACACGCCAGAGGCATCTAATAGACTACATAACCGCGAACGCGTGTGCACGCACGTTAATACTGTGCTCAATCAACTGAGTTGTGAGTCTCCGCTGTGTGTGTGTTTGCCGTTCGAGTTGTATTTGTCACTACACAAGTCAATTCAAGACGACACGAACCACCTAAGGCTTGGGGTGATATTTTAGGTAGCTTTCAGTCACAGAAATTATGCCAATTTGGGTCGCATTATCTCTTGTCAAGTTTGTATTTAATTTTCCACAAAATATAAGCTAGTATCGTTTACATTAATTGTAAAATCGGGGTTGTTGTCATTGCTTTGATCCCGCGTACGCCAATTATAACGAGAAAGAAGTTCCCAAAAAGCTTCCTCTGGGTCTGCCACATTCAGGCCCATTTTGGACTGCTAATTTGATCCGCAATTTAGAATCTGAGTTCAACAATCTAAATGGTATGACTACTGAGAACGTCTTACTTCCCAACTGCCTTAAAGCCTTTAATTTTCACTTTCTAAACAAATCGTGTAGCTGACATAAAGCTAAGAGTTTCAGTAAAAAATTGAAAATAACCCGTGTGCTTATTTTTAACTGTAAGAGTCCGCTGGTACAGCAAAAGCTTGTTAATTCTATATGCACGTTAGTTCAGAAAATTGGATGATTTGGACGTGTTCTCTGGCCCGGCCGGCGTATGCATTGTTTAATGGCAGCAGAAATCTCACTGATGTTGTGAAATTTGGATGCAACCCGGTTCGTTTCTCGGAGCGTACCGTGAAGCGTGGAAATATGCGACGCAAATGTAGGAAAACGAGCTTCGCTAATCGGCGCGGCCTTTCGGAAACTTGTGGTCACCACTAATTGTATTGTCGGTACGTAACAATGTATTAAATCAGAGGACACTTTGAATTGAAACACAGGGCTCTTCAGCCACGTTCACCATGTGAACAAAGTCACAAATTACGAAAATTGTGGCTTTGCAATGTTCTTACGCAGCAGCAAAAAAAAAAAAGAAAGCTACTTGGCAGCTATAGCATGAAGAAAGTGCGGACCTTCTTTGTTTCTTTCGTCCTGTCTTTGTTTTTCTGTTCTTTTTCTGTTGTTCTTCTCTATTTACTTTTTCATTTTATTTCTCTTTCTTTCCCTCTAGTTTTCTTCTCACTTTCTCCCTTTCTCTCTCTGGTTGGCGCTTGCTTAACTGCTGACACGGCATTGGATTTTAGGATGAAGGATAGGATAGCGCGCGACATTAAAGAAGTGTATCCCATTCAAGAAACAAGTAAATTTTGTGTCGCGAAACCCTTGACCACGTTCACTTGCCGCAGATTTAGATTTCGTGGAAGCGCCCTTGAATTCATCTCTGTTTAATCATGGCTTTTTAACGCGTATACACTTAAACACAAAGACAATCGTTTTTTCAATGAATTCTGAGCTGATAGTTTGCGCCTTGTGCGTGATAGGCTCTCTCGTGTTTTTTTTTTTTTATTCTTTTGCACACCGCCTCACGAAGATGATTCTCCCTATATATAATGGCAAAAAAAAGTTTGTGTTTCGTAAAATTGTCTGCCTAATACGCAATGTCACTAATTTGTGAAAAGTTGTTGCGTTAAAATTACGTATAAACAATAACCAGTGCATTATTGTGCATGTGAAGTTTTTTTTTACGTTGCCGGACAGTGTCTCCTTTGGAGTGTAATTCCCCGCGATCAGTCTGGTGACGGCTTTTATTACAGCTGGCGACATGGAATCGTGTGCCTTTAATAAATATTTTCAGTTCTAGTATAACCATCTTGAGGCAGATTCGCGCATGTTTAACTATTTGAGAACTATTTGCGGATAGGGAGAAATAAACATGATTACAAACAGGCGAGAACCTTCGCAGGTGGGCAGTCTTTTTAGTCCTGAAAACTGTGTAAAGTCTGCCTGCTAAGGTCGATCAAGTCGCGGGGCAAGCCTCAAAGCCATGGCCTTCCCTCTGTGCTCGAGTCGACTACCTTACCTATGATGCTATCACATTGTTGCAAGCCACCACGATTATTTCAACCTACCACAATAAGTTAGGCGACGCTGGTAAATCGGAGACTAAAGCGCAATCCATTTTCAGCTCCCCTGACTCGGACACTTCAAAAACACAGTCACTCGCTGACTCATATGACAGTTATAAGATAGAGAGCAGCCACGATTCAATTCGTTTTCGAAGAAAGATAATGATTTTAATCATTTTTAGGGCAGGAAACGTGCGCGATCGGTTCGTGAATCATTTCCTCTTTGGTTTCCGCCTGCATTTGCGACACCTGTGATGTGTGATGTAAATCACAGGTGGCGCAAAATCCCAGGAGCCCCCCTCACTATTCTTAGTGGGGGAAGCTAGTGCCCCCTTTGCCCCCCGGATGCCTATAGTCGGCGCTCGTGCCGTGTATGCTAATTTCGTGCGTTCTTTCTGCATGAGGTGCTCACTGTATACGCTTCTAGCTGCTTGCCATACTTGGCATAAAATTGCTGTTTTTTGTAGCATTCATTCTTTCGCCCCGTGGCGAAACAATGCGAAATAAATGCTCAACCACCTCGATGGAAACACGGTTGACTTCACACGACTTTCAAGAAAAGGGAATAAGCCATGTTTTTTTTTTATGTATCCGTATTAGTAATTGTGTTGGCGGACTTAGTAACCGTCTCGCCACTTTCTTGCTCTAGCAGAATTCTTCTAATGAGTTCCACGACGACGCCGTACGTATAGAGAGATAGAGTTCCACGAGGCCGCGTGCGTATAGAGAGATATATCCACGCATGGCGTCAGTGGCACAGAGATGGCGCTGGGCGCTGCAGCATCTCCATCAGGCTGGCGGAAGAAGAAGACGGTCATCCATCCTGCATGCAGGGGCCGCCACGCGGTAGCAGTGGTCCCTCACCGTGGGTGCCCGGTCGACCCCCCCCCCCCCTCCCTTTCTCGCAGCCAAATTTATTGGTCGCTAGGAATGCGAGGGACAGCTGGCTTGGCGGCCGCGCACAGTGCATGCCGCTGTGACCCCTCCTGCCGTGCTGCCGACCGCCTTTCAGAGGACCGCCCGCTCATGGCGTCCAGAGCGGCAAGATTGCTGGATGAAGCGACTCGTCAAGGTCTCCCTCTGCGAAGGGGCACCCTGCATATGCGGAGGAATTTAGTCCTTATACATATATAAGCGACGTTTTTGCGTCGCTTGAACGCCGCCTGCAGCGACGCTTGGTGGATGCCACCGCGAGAGAGGCGTTTCTGCATTCGTGAGCGCCGTTGCGTGAGCTCGAAGCGAGTCCGCACCCTCCCTGAAAGTGTTCGCTTCTTTCACTGTTGATACGGAGAAGCGCTAGGCGACGGGACAACTGACCACATTTCTTTGAACTGACCGTATTTCATTGAAGAACATGTATACGAAAAAAAAAAAAAACTGATACGTGAGAGCATAAAGAGTCGTTTGTTGGGACGCCTCGTAAAAGTTAGTATTACAGGGCACCAGAGCAGGCACATGTGACAAGCGATAACGCACCATGTAGTTACGATAACAGAGGTCCTCATCAACTAACGGATCCGTGGCGGGCTCACACAGGATGACGTGTTTAAGATCATAGTTTTGGCGTGCGATAGAATGGAGTTGCTCGTTAGAAGCCCTGACCAATATTTGCAGCCATGCTTCAGCGAAGGTGTCCGCATATCTCACTTTGTTAGTTCATATGATTCAAGCAGTCCAGGTCACAACACTGTATCCTCCAGGAAATGTAACGTCCGGTGGGATGTTCTTATACCTTTCACTCCCTCGCTGCAGCTCGTACTCATGAGTGAAAGGTATAAGATGTTATGAGATGAGAGGCAGCTGTGTCAAATGTGCACATTTCACACAGCTGCCGCATGTTGCATTATAAACGCTATAGTTGAAGGTATACACATGCGTCGTTCACGTGTGCCTCATGTGAATCGCTTGCATACCCGTCGCGTTCGATAAGCGGTGATTTAATTTCGCTGCTAAACACACGACCGCATCCTGAGCCGCCGCTATGGAGTTCGCGTTCTCAATCCAAAAACAACATGTGAACACGCGCTCATTAGCCGGGCTTGATTGTATGACGATGTAATGCGGCAAACTGGGCAAAATCGAGACAAAAGCTTAAGGCAACGGACGACATGGGCGTTGCCTTCCAACATTGTAATCCTATTTTTAAGTAGTTGTTTTTTAAGGCTGCATTAATTTTGCGGCTTTTGATAAATACCACCTCCGTGCTAATTTGTTGCGTGAAAATGCGCCATGTCGAGCAATATTCGTATAATTGCGTGCCGGAAACCTCGATCAAGAAACGTGGAAATATTTTTTTGTTTCTTAATAAACGCTTAATGAGATATATCATCGTCATCAATTCTTAATGACACATTAACAACGGGGTAGCTTCGTGAGGTTCCAGAAAGAAACACATGATCACTTCATGCGCTGTGTGTCCACAGCTGGGGTTTCAATCGACGTAGTACTTACTAAGGAAGCCCCTGCAGTGTATATGTTTCGACGGCGAACTGCGCAATCGGAGACACTCGCGCAACGATATCGTAGCTAATAGACTGTCAAGTCTGCCACGAATACGGTCAGCAACGCCATAATCATGTGCGGGAAGAACAACAAGGAACATAATAATAAAAGTGTTAAACACACTGCAGTATAAACGCAGAACCCTATAGAACACTTCCTTCATTCTGCAACAAGATCAGGGATTGATTGATTGATTTGTGGGGTTTAACGTCCCAAAACCACCATTTGATTATGAGAGACGCCGTAGTGGAGGGCTCCGGAAATTTTGACCACCTGGGGTTCTTTAACGTGCACCCAAATCTGAGTACACGGGCCTACAACATTTCCGCCTCCATCGGAAATGCAGCCGCCGCAGCCGGGAATCGAACCCGCGACCTACGGGTCAGCAGCCGAGTACCTTAGCCACTAGACCACCGCGGCGGGGCAACAAGATCAGGGAGGCCGGGAGAAAGAACTGAGTAGCAACTCGACAAGTTTTATCCCCTCAGAAGTACATTTTGGTCAGTATACAGAGGGAACTGTGATGAATGAACTATAGCAAAAAACAAACAGATTACGCCCTTAGAATGAGAAAATTTTTGCGAAACCAACGCAAAAAAAAAAAACTAGTGCTTGTTTTCAAAAATAGGATCGAATGGCTGAAATACAGTATCTTCTACAGTATTCGATGTAATAGTCGAATAGGTTTATATGTAAAAACAAAGCAAAAATAAAACTTCGGCAGTTAGTGAATTATTTCTACTTTTTTTAAAATACATAGAGTACGTGTTTTTGTTTCTTTATCTGATAAGGCGGCGTGGGTAAGTATGCTATATCGCTTCCGTTCTGTATAAATCAAGACATTACCGTGTGATCGACATTTCGTCTTCAGTCAGCGCGCAAAGGGAAACGTAGTTGTCAGCCTGGTCAGTAATTTAAAAGTCAGTTTCGATAGCAAGTGAATCTTCGATGACCCATGAATTCGTAGTGGCTCCCTATCTGCGATACCAAAGCGCTCCAACGCGTACAAGTCCTTTCTTTTTTCTTTTTTTAATGTGGCGGAGGTTCACTGCCCTGTAGGATCGTAAATATGCCCTTCCGCAGAGAGAAAGTATGGTTCGAAAGACGTTAGTTTCAGAGGCGTCAGCATGGAGTCTTAGTATAAAGACCCCCCCCCCCCCCCCTTTTCTGTTCCAACTTGACCTGCTACCAGAACATCTGAAATTGCTGGTTGACTTTATTCTAGACGTTCTGTTGCTTGTGTGAGTAAACTTTAATTTAGTGTGCGTCCATCAGCATTCAAATTTCCTCCCTTCAGCCACCCCCCCCTTTCCCCAACCGGATAAATGGGAAGGCTACGAGCTTTACTTGGTGTCATAACTTCATCAACTACTGATACTCAACTCATCAACTCTCTCTCTCTCTCTCTCTCTCTCTCTCTCTCTATATATATATATATATATATATATATATATATATATATATATACATATATATATATATATATATATATATATATATATATATATATATATATATATATTGCTCATGGAACTGGGGTGCTGCTTCAAGCGCAGTGCTACGCGTAGCGCATATAAAGTGCACATAGGACGTCATCGATGAACAAGGCTCCCTGCGATATCTGGCACTTTCTTTCACGATACACGGGAGACAATGACTGTCGCCGGGGCGTTGCCGATGGCGCGCCAATGGCCCCTTACCATCGCCAGTGCTCCAGATTGCGTTCATCGTTTCGCGGCGCGGGTCATGCTCGTCGCAGGGCCCTCTTTCATAACGGAAGCGAATGGGCCGCGGCGCGTATTCGCGGCCTGTAGCGGCGTCAGCGCACTGCGACTTCCTGCACACGATTTCTCGCTTTGCCGCGCTCTCCGTCTGCGAGTTCGCGGGCACGACTGTGGGCCGCGCTGGGTATGTTTCGAGTGCGCGACAACTGTTTTTCCCTCCGCGACGGCGTTTTCTCGGCCGCCTCGTCGCTGGCCGGTACGTGGCGAGCCGGAAAAGGAGGGTGTACTGTAGGTGGCCCTCAGCTCTTGGCGAGGCACTGACGAAAACAAACGGATAAGTATAAAAGACTTGACTGGTCCCGGAATGTCCAGCGCGTGCACTTGCTGGAGGCGGCTTTCCCCGGCTTTCCTGCGTGATCGGCCGAGCGAACGCGTCAGCGTGAGCAGGCCTCACGGCGTGATCTCAATCGGCCCTCCCTCGCGCACGCGGCTCAGCAATGCGCTGCGTTTCTTTTTTCCCACGGGTGCCCTGATGGCCGTGCAGCAGTGGTGGCCCAAGGGGAAAACACGGCTCGGCCCCGGATGGACGGACAGCGCCACAGGCTAGACGCCTCCCCCGCCTTCTTTCAACGCTTCCAACCAAATACATGTAAGCTCCAACCCCTGTGCGCGTTCTGTCGCTCGTTTAATATCGCTCGCTGTATGCTGCGGGTCCAAGTGTCCGCTGTGCTACGGCATATTCTCCCCTTTATGTTTGCGAAACCCGAAGGGGAGCCAACCTGGCGAAGAGATCGTGAGAGACCGGCAAGAAGAAAAGCGGGACGACCTGCGGGCCCGAGGAAGGAATGCACCTCTCCCTGTTCGGCTGAGCCCCGGTCTGAGCGTCTCCTCCCCGCCACCGATTCCTCCCGGAAAATGGAAAGCAGGACCGGCATTGTACCCGATCTGTCTGGGTGCGCGATGTTTACTGCCTCGGTTGGACAGCGCATTGCTGCAGGGAAGGAACGCTTGCCTGAAGCCCGGTCGTCCCTTCCTTCAGAGGAGTGGCCGCTCCGGTGACACCGGGAAATTTGTACCGTGCGCACAACAGTGCCTTGCGCCCGCAAGTCACTTGGCTTCTTCCCAGCCCCGCGAAGAAAACCGGGCGCGCATACCAGCCCTGCCCTTCTACCGGCGGCGATTTCAGTGCAGCAATTCGTACCGCGCCTTCTTCGGAGCCCTCCTGTCCGAGTCTTTTTGTTCGCCAGCTGTACTCGTCTAACAGTCTGCTCGTTTCGGCTGCATACTGGGGCCATTCGGAGCTTCCCTTTCTGAGTCAACTATTCGCTAGTTGTTTTGGCATTTTGGCAACTGTCTTCTACATGCTACATGTAACCAGCGTAATGGGCTTACACGCTGTCACTCACTCTGTTGGTACAGTGCCTAGAGCGCAGCTAGCAGGCCACCCATCGTTATCGAGTTCGTTTAACACGACGCATTGTTCACTCTTCTCTCCACGAAGGTGTGACGGCTGTGTATCTGCTGCCTTTTTTGCTTATTCGTGACGTTATGACCGTAGGAAAATGCCCGTAGTCTCGATGGTTCACCTGGAGCGTTAAAACTCGATAGCAGGGCGCTTGCTAGCAATTCTCATGTACCCTGGATCTCGTGAAGTGATCCACAACCGCGGGGAGCGTGACCTCGGGATCAAAGGAGCCTCGTATTTCAGTGAGGAATGCGCGGCACCGGCTGTTGCTACTGCGACAAAGACGCTCCCAACCCTCACGCTTATACTGCTGTCCTCTCTGTCACTCCCACATTTAGCGGTCGAGTACGAGGCAGCGGGTTCGAATACTCATCAGCCACGGCAATCTTACGATGCTCGGTGGAATGCAAAAAAAGAGAGAGAGAGAGAGAGAGAGAAAGAGAGGTAAGCAGCTTGTGTGCACAAATCTTGGTGCATGTTGAAGAAAGAACACGCTTGTCGCATCGCCCTTTTGCGCTGACGCGTAAAGCCCAACCCCTGCAGCGTTTATGACTGAAGAATTGGGATCCCCGCCTGAACAAAACAAAACAGTGTTTTTTTCTCTCACTAATAAATACGTGTACATCGTGCTGGATGAACGTTTATTATTTTTAGAACGCCACCTCCCACGTGATTGCCTTCGTAGGACAGTGAAGAAAAGATCACAGCAACTCATGTGTGGGTTTATGCGTGGCAATCAATTTTCCTTCTCTAGATGCAGAGCACGTTGCATGCGCACAACGCATACACATATCCACGTGCAGCTCTTGTCTTCTCACCACATGATGCCAAACAATACAGGGTAAATTTGTCCAGAAAATAGCAGGGCGGTTTTTATTTTCACCAAAAACTTGGCAAATGAGGGGAATGCTCATGTGCTGGTTGGGTGGTGGAGGGACCGAGCAATACCAGCGTACCAGTCGCCAGTCGTATGCAAGTCATCGCGGGGTGTAGACCGAGCATAAGGTGAACCCTTAGCCAGGTGCCTTGTCATGTCCGCAATGAAATATGTTGGAGCAGCAATACGTGGTGAAGTTGTGCTTCAAACTCTCTGAAACAGCACGTGAGACCCACGACACAAACTTTTTCGGGAAGGAAGAGAGCAAGTCGAAGATGAGCAACGGTCAGGACGCCAATCAATGGCAAAAAGTCATATCGTGCCCGATTCCTCTCATGAACCTAATTGAAAGCATGACATCGCAAAGCTTCCCCAGCGGCTCTACAACCCTGATGTCAATTTTTAAGACTTCTTTTTATTCCTCCGACAGAAAAGGGCCTTAACGGCACCATGGCTCAGCCCAGGCCATTCAAGAAGCTGTACCGTTCGAGGGAACTTAAAAGCATTCCGGTTTCTGCGATTAGAATAGTTGATGGAAACGTTGCGTTAGATGCAAAAGGGGCATATATTAAAAAAAAAAACTAACATGGTCATGTGTGAAAGTTGGGAATATTATCTTCTAATTCACTCCGCGACTACTCTCTGGAGAGACAATGTACAGTCTTGTCATGCGCATTTGTGGCGGCGTCGTCCGGCGCTCTTCCACCACTGATGAAGTGCAAAAGTTCCGAACATTTGGGCCTTAACATCTTCGTTGTGTTCAGTTATGTGTGTACGACTTTGTGTAACAATGCCAGTCGTTGTACTCTTTGTCTAATTTATCTGAACTTTTAAATTTACAGATAATTATTGTCATGCGTAGCAATTGAAAAACCCTGTATTTTGTATACAAAATCACTGTACACAGTGATTTCTCCTCGACACGAACTAAGCACGGCTCTCTTGTTTCGATTATTCCGATAGCGCGAGCCTTCGCTCGAGCATTCGCTTCTGCGACGTATAAGCGGTAACACGGAGTCACATTTTGCCATAGATGTTCTTTATGACCAATTCGTGCAGCAAAAGCTGAATGAAAGTGAAAAAGAAACCGGCAGATTCCCCGTACCTTGGGAATCGACGTTATGCGAAGCATGCGGAGGGAAGGTGACCGGGTTGTAATTTTTCTCATTGAGTGACACGCAATGGGATGACGCCAAATATGCGTAAAAATGTTGCACGCATGGACGTATGATGAACAGCGGCAGATGTTTATATAACCAGTTGTTTGCAGTGCACTCGTGCAACAATGCCAACGGAAACACGAGTATTAGAAAACTAGCAGCGATAAGGTAACATAAAGCGTGGGTGCTCGCGAGGATAGCCCTGAACACTGCTACGTTAAGGGACTGTCGATCACTAGGAAAAAAAAAATTTTTGATTGTGGCGACATTGAAAAGATCGTTCATCACATCAGCGGCAATGAGCATAGTTTTGTCCCATACAAAAAGGAATTACAATTTTAATTTGATGTTGAAAGTTGACAAAGAATGACCATGAGCATCACCCAACAGCAAGGTGCTTCGATCTACTGGCAAGACTGAAACCTGCTCTACTGGCAAGACAGAAAAATATATAACCTCATCTTGCTTGGGAACAAACATCTATAACATTAAATTGTATTTCACGCACTTTAGGCCACTTTAGGTTCGGCTAGAGAGTAATTTTAGCTTTTTTCTCTCACGCGTTCCACGAGGCACCAGGTGACGCGGCCAGCGGAGTGTTCGCTTGCCTGCATGGCGACTGTCTGCGAACGGCGGAGAAACGCTATAGCGCTGCGTCCGTCGCTGCTCATACGAACAACGAAAAATGTCTGCCAGTTTTAAAATGAGCACTAAGGCATTTGTTTTATTATTACATAAAACCTAATAAAGCCTGCAAAAACTTCATGCTGTTTCAGTTTTCAACTTTCACAGGCAGCACAATCGTGATGGTCTCCACCGATCTGTGTTGTGAGCATTCATCCCACCGCGGAAGAAGACCGAATGCAGATCGAAAAATTCTGTTCCGAAAATTTCTACACATTTTTCAGAAAAACCGCTGGCTGGACACTTCATATGGTGCACTTTGTATTGCGACACAAAATAGAAAAACAGTGAACGATGCTAGACAGTCCCTTTTAATCATTTTCAGCGAATGGTACATAACTACAATTCACGTTAACCTGGTGTGACCGCTGTATCATAAGAGAATATATGTAATGTTTATAAAATTGTATAGCCAGCACTGCAACCACCATTGAAGTTTCATGAGCATTGGGGCCTATATGAACAGTTGTTCCGAGACCTGGCATGGCTCTGCGGTATATAATATTTGATTACCACACAGAATGCTTGGGTTCGATACCTGCTGGGACGCTGACATTCATTCTTTGCATTCGTCGGGTCAACGCTGCCGATGTCAGGTTTTTCTTAACGTTCACGCGTTAAAATTACCCATGTGTGTTCTGTTTCTGGGGTGTCAATCATCTGTGACACATACCCACATACCAGTGGCACATATTCGCCCTCGGGTATGTGCCACTGTCTGGCGGAATGTGTTTGACTGACGACGTACGCGATGGCATGGCATATTGACATTATTCGGGTCTTGGCTAGCGTGTCATATTCCTTTGCCATGTTCAGCGGGTGATATCACGAATCACGAGACACGAGAGCATCCAAATGTATACATATATTGTGAACACACAAAGCGCAACCTAACAGTTCCGCTGAAGCTCTCTCTTCTTGAGACGAGAGACACGCACATAAGACTGTTCTTCCTGCGTTTGACCGCACTCAGAAAAAATAATTCACATGCAGAATAACGTACACGCCACGTGTTCTCACCGAGGCTTTCAGTGATGACGAAAGGTGCTTCGTACTTTGGGTCAAGCTTTTTTCCTGGTGCCTCGTTGCATGAGTGCCTCGTTGGACCCATACCTCGTCTCCGACTTTGTATGGTGCATGGTGCTGGTCGGTGGCAGCGGTCAGTAGCGTTTCTGGGCCCCTTGCACATTTGCAGCTGACTTGGGTGCCTTATTCCAAGGAAGCGACAGCTGCTCTGTCGTGAATCCATGCGTTCGATATTCAGGGGATGCTCAAACTCTGGATGGCAGTGAGTTTTGGAATCTGCCCGTAGACAAGTTAATAAGGTGAAGTTCCAACAGAAACCTGGAATGCCTTGTTGGTCGCGTATGCGGCTGCTTGCAGGTGGTCATCTCACTCTGCTTCATTTGGTTTGTTGTTTCTGCAGTAAGGAGCGAGTCGAGTCAGGAAGGTCTGGTTGTATACCTCTCCGTTAGGCCGTTCGCTTGGGGATGGTATGCCGAGGTGAAATGAGGTTCTACAACAGCCCATCAGAGGTATCATTGGAGTTCCCCACTTCGGTACGTAGTTGCTCTGTCCGAAATTATCTTTTTAAGTAGGCCGTGCTTCCATTCAAAATGGCCCTGAAGAAATTTGATCGTGGAGCCAGCTGCGAGAGAGGACACCACAGCAACTTCCACACTGACAAGTGATCGGTGTACCGGTTCCGGTTCCATATATATATATATATATATATATATATATATATATATATATATATATATATATATACGTGAATGAACGACGAACACAAATGTCAGGCATGATATTGATAAAATGGAAGTAATGTACGGCATAATTTACATGCCTACCACTGCTAGTCCGTCCGTCTCGTAACGTTGTGCTGATATTAAAAAGACATATCAACCTTCCCCACTCGTGCTTCGAATATATCACCGATCCCAACGGTACGTGGGATCTGCCAGTTTTTTTCTAAAATGTTTCTCTCATTCGTGAAACGTGAGTGCTGTCAAAGCCCTTCGTCCAACTCCTGCAGCAAGATTCGGTTTATCTATACAATGTTGAAATTGTGTGTATTGTTGAGATCGTGTGTCGAAAATTAAAGGCATATGAATGTAGCACGAGCTAATCAAATATGTTGTGAGGGAATTCTGCGAGACTTAAGCTGCAAAGCAAATCAAGAAGGCCTTCCCGTACTTTTTCTCTCAGTGATTGTATAAAGTAACTATATGTTCGATGATTTAGCAATTGCACTATAGCCGCAGTTTTTTTTTCTATTGACACGATGCCGGGAGCATAGCGAGAACAATGGCGATTATCAATGCGTTAAAGAAAATGATGCAGAGTTTAGGTAATAAACCATATACGATCATTTTCGTGAAACTTGTTTTATAGTGTGTGACAAAGTGCTAACTCATCTACATGGAACTGTCCCATGTCGGTGGAGGTGCAGGCTTCGGCACAGGATGAAGAATGATCAACGAGCTTGTCCTTTAAAGGGGCCCTGCAACACTTTTTGAGCATGGCCAGAAAACGCTGCCGATTGGTAGTATACACTCCCGACAACACGCGAGCAAAATAATATAGTGCAGCACGCGGCCTTGAATTCACAATAAATTATCAAAGTCAGCTAAAAATTGCTTTCTCTTCTCTCGACAAATCGCGGATGATGCTGAAAAATTACTCGTAAAAAGCCCATCTCTCAACCATTGGCTGATTTCAACATGGCGTGCTCGGTCGTTACAAAGATCGCCGCGCGAGGCCGCGGCTTGTCCACTCGTGCGCCCGCGATCACAGGAAAAAGCCACGCATTCAAAGAAAAAAAAAAGTGCTCAAGGTCACAAGGCATGCGTGACGTTTTTCTTTGCCCCTGCCATCTCTCCCTGCTTAGCTCTCAGCGCTTTCGTCGGCACGAGAGAAGAGAGAATGTAATTGCAGCATGCGACGAATCTTTTTAACTGCACTCGCATTGGACGTATTCTCAAAATAATTGCGGCGTTGAGTTCGTCAGGCAATAAGCTTTTCCAGTAAACTTATTTCATAGTTACTTGAAAAAGTGTTTCAGGGCCCCTTTAAATGACTCCTTACACCAAATTTGGAAACTCGAGATGCTTGTGTTGTTTCATAGTCCTGCATGCGGAGCCACCTCTGACCGATCGATAGTTGCGGGCGTTGCATAGAAGATATTTTTATTTGATTTTAAAGTAAGGATACGTGCTCCACCGAGTGTTCAGGTACAATCGACATTTTCTGTGGTTTCACGTAAACAGAGGATCCCCTTGTGACGTTGCAGAGGTCAAGAACATTTGTGGGGCACGCACAATACCCCGACTGGCACCCGGTGAAGACTATATATTGTTCGTCACACCTCTCGATGTGTTGTCGCACGGCTCCCGAGGTGGTTTAGCCTGGTTACGCCAGGAATGCTTTTCTTTTTTCTGGGAGGGACACACTCAAAGCACCGGCATGGTTTCATTCTTCACCACCCTGGGTCCCCCTATTTGAAAACAGCGTGTGCACATGTCAGCGTCAACGAAGCTTGAGCACACGTAGTCTCAGGCGCTGCTCCGTTGTGGGGCGGTAGTTTCTTATGGTATTAAGCTGGGCGTTTCGAATTCACGCAAAATCGTTCTGAGTTAGCACTGCTAGCACTAATTAGACGATGCGTTAGAGCACTTACGATATAATTTCGGCGTTACCAGACGCGAAGCTACAAATTACTGTAAAAAATTTACAAACAAAACTTTGCTGTCAGGGGTCTTCAATAAGAACGACGAAAAAGCAAAAACAAAAACAAAAAATGGCAGCATATCCGCGGAGTGAATGATGAGGAGTGGGGCAAAGCATTCGTCCGTCCATTCATTCTTGCTTCCGTCCGTTCCTGCGTACGTCTGTGTAACCATCCATGCGTCCATCCACCCGTCCGTGCGTGCGTCTGTTCGTGCGTCCGTCCCTGCGTTCGTCCATGCATCCGCGCCTGCGTCCGTTCATGCGTCCATCCATGCATCTGTCTGTGTGTCCGTTCGTCCATCTATTCAGCACTCCAAGTACCACCATCTCGCATCTTTTCATCATATATTCTCCATATAGAAGCACCGCCATCCAGCGGACATTTCAAGGACTAAACGGGAGGTGGCACATGCACACTTTCTTACGGCTTGCGCTTCAGGTTTACTTCCCACCTTTAACCACCTCGAGTTCATGGTATATACTAGTTCACTGTATTCATGGCTATGCGGCCCAACGCTCGCTAAACCTTTCTAAAACCAAGGAGGTTACACCCAGCGAGTATAACGTAGCCCTTGTCAGATCGTGCTCAATGTACATGCCAATAGCTGCTAATAGGGATCGCAGCGTGCGCGTTACCTAAAGGCCGAATGCTCCTGTCTCTGATTCCCCCTTAGCAGCCATTAACATTTGCATTGAGCACTATCTTTTGTTGTTCAACAACGCACAGAAGAAATCTCTCACCGGAACCACCTTAGAGGTTAAAATCGTAAGGACCGCTATTTCGGGTATGTGCCACTGGTGGTTGCCTACTACGAGGGACGCACAAGCCACGCCATAAGGAGCTTCGCCCCTAAAAATCTAGTCGAACTTTTCTCGGCCATGTCTTTAGTATATAGGTGGTCCAAAACGGGAGTGAATGGAAAACAAAAATTGCTGTGCCTTTTTTTATTCCGCTTCGTGCATCAGTTTCGGGCTCAAGAGCGTGCCCCGGAGACAAACGCGGTTTCTACAGGCGAACCTCGAGGGGGCACCTGCTGCGAGGCACGCCGAAGGTGTCGATTCAGCAGGTTTGCACAGAAGAGGCAGCTTTTATCGTTGGCCGATCGCTACGGCACCAGCGACAGATCAGCGGGCAATCCCTCTGCGCGCCCACCGATCGGCCCGCTTCTCAATAAACACCGCCCACTGCGTTGAAGGTTCCGCGGCCGCCGGTCGTTCCCACGGCAGCCGCCAATCGAGGCGGCGACCGCTGCTTGAGGCGATGTCGTCGGGCTTGCCACCGCATATAACGCGTCGAGCATGCCGAGGGGCACTTGTCGCGCTGGCGTGCCCGGACGGTCTTACGTCAAAGTAAACGCCTTCTGCGTGGGAGGCAACTCGTTCGAATCTTTCAAAAATATACAAAGACAAAAACAGTTCAAGGTGTTCGGAAGTAACTGTTTCTGTGTCCCGATAATGAAGAAGGACTAAACAAGGCTCCTTCTGCTATCTTACAGCGCTTGTCAAAGTGTCTGGAAGCTTATGTTTTGTGTGCAGGCTATGTGCTTTTAAAGAGAGTGCATTGAAGAACATGTATGACCAGTTTTCTTGTTATATATATATGCAGCCCTCAGACAAACAAAACAAAAAGAGAGAACAATTTTGTTCGTGAAGCTTCAAAAGCTTCTGAATAGGAAGCTTCATATAGAAAAAATGACATAGTGTTGAGGTATAGGTATGTTTCTCTTCGTATAATATTACGAATAATAGCCGACGCTTCGTCCTTTAACTGAGCGTCTGCTTCTGCTAACTCATTAACTCATGGTCCGTAGGTGGGGGGTTGATTAGATTAGAAGGTTACGTTTACATCACGTCACAGATCAGATGAACAAGGCTACAAGCGAAAAAAAGATCGTTTCCCAACTTTTTCTAAATCCAATTTTTCATTTTCATAGCCTGTCACAACTCGAGTAGCGGGTTGTTATTTATTTATTTATTTATTTATTTATTTGCGGCAATAATGTTGTGGATGACCTGGTGAAAAAAACTGATCAATTGGCCTGAGGGTGTCCTCGTCATGCGGCACTTATGTCAGCGTACGGTGGTTACAAACAGAAAAATAAAACTCACATACCGGGTGTTCAAAATTAAGCTTTATGATTTTTTTAAAATTAGGCGCTCGAAGGCACGTGAGAACCACTTGTGCAAATAAGTTAAGCGGCCAGGGGGACAGAAAGTTAGATGATAATTATCGCTGTCAGCAGCCCAATTAACTAAAATTTAATAATTAACTTTTTACTGGCTGCGGTAAGTTGGCATGTTTATATTGAAAAAATGTAGGCAGTGGTGTTTGTACACAGTTTCAGTTGGAAGATTTTTTCTAGCACGCCTGTGTTCCGAGATATCCGGCTCCAAAGTTTAATTGTCTTTCGCACGATTACGCATGCAAGAGGGTGAGGGTCCGCGCAAAGCTCCTCCCTAAAGTGACGCATCTGTTGCGTGTGGTGTTTAGTGTGTGAAGAGGGTGGAAGCGTAGGCATAGGTGATAGCAATTACCCTTGCCCTCTTCGGCCGGCGAAATCAAAATGTGACAGCGCGGTGCGCCATGAGCCTTACGCATGATCCTGATGAACGCGATAACAGGAGACCATTTTTCGCGACGTTTTTTCGTGACTTTAGATCACACTGAGACATCTTCTTGTGAACGCGTTAGCAGGACCGTCCTGCACTAGGGTGCCTCCGGTTAGAGCACAGCGTCTCTGCATTGAAGGTCTACCAAGGAAATCCACGTGGAGTCCTTTCGAGCTAATATGGCTGCTTCTGGCGTGAGGTATTCTACCAAAGTAAAAGTAGACGTGGTGCTTGCAATGGCTGAAATGAATGGCAACGCTTCGTTAGCAATGGAGCTTTACGCGTCTCGCCACCCACACCGTCCCCTTCCAACAAGGCCCACTTTCACAAACCTGTTTCGACGCTTCTGCACAACAGGCTCTGTCCACCTTCCGAGACGGACCAGGAAGGCAATCGTCGATGAAGACTTTGAAATCGACGTTGTCGCGTGCGTAACCTCGATGCCAGAGCTCAGCATCCGACAGATTGCCGATCAGTGCGGTCGCAGCATCGGAACAGTCACAAATGTTTTAAGAAAGCACAAGTTCCATCCATATCACGTTTACCTTCATCAGGACCTAAATGAGGCGGACTTTGAAAGGCGAGTTGACTTCTGCAATTGGGGCCTCATCAAAACTGATCAAGAAAATGACTTTTTGCACAGAATAATTTGGACTGATGAAGCTCGGTTTTGCCGAAATGGAAGTGTTAATCTTCACAACGCCCATTATTGGGCACAAGAAAACCCACACTGGCTGAGGCAGCACAAGCATCAAGTTCGCTGGAGTGTGAATGTGTGGTGCGGCATACTCGGGGACAGGATCATCGGACCTCACTTTTTTGAGGACAACTTGAACGGAAAGATGTACACAGAAGAAATATTAGGTGTTGTCATTGATGATCTTGTCTGCAGTCTTTCCCTGAATGACCTGCGCCAAGTATGGTTTCAGCACGATGGAGCACCACCACATTTTTCTACCAGGGCGAAGAACTGGTTGGACAGACGTTTTCCACAACAGTGGATTGGGCGCGCAGGAGCGATGTTTTGGCCACCAAGATCACCTGACCTTTCTCCGCTCGACTTTTTCCTTTGGGGCTACGTTAAAGATCGAGTTTACGTAACAGAGCCCAGCGATGTTAATGACATGAAGGACAGGATAACATCTGCCTGTGCGAGTATTCCTGCAGAAGTACTGCGCCGAGTCATCGAGTCGACGCGACAGCGGTTCATGCTTTGCGTTGCTGCCGAAGGCAGGCATTTTGAACACTTTTTGGGGCATTGACGTCTTGAGAGGTGAAGAGTTTCGATGAGATTTGTGCATGACCGAAATATGCTTATGTAGCAGCAGGAAATATGCGTTAGCAAGGATAAAACTGTTTCAGTTATTATTGGTGGAGTTGTTGCTCTTGTTTCAATAAAAGTTACAGTACTCGGACATCAGCAGTCACGCTATTCGCGTAGCCCAGGCAACGACCACGCATGCTTCTCTAGTGATTATTACGCACGCGCACTGGCATCCAGATTCTCCGCTCGCACCATTATCTCGGCATGGTATCTGCCACTATCGTTAGAGGCTCTGCAGTTGCGTGTTACGACACTGGTTGCAAGCGTTCTTCGATTTTTGATTTCGACGGCCGAAGAGGGCAAGGGTAATTGCTATCACCTATGCCTACGCTTCCACCCTCTTCACACACTAAACACCACACGCAACAGATGCGTCACTTTAGGGAGGAGCTTTGCGCGGACCCTCACCCTCTTGCATGCGTAATCGTGCGAAAGACAATTAAACTTTGGAGCCGGATATCTCGGAACACAGGCGTGCTAGAAAAAATCTTCCAACTGAAACTGTGTACAAACACCACTGCCTACATTTTTTCAATATAAACATGCCAACTTACCGCAGCCAGTAAAAAGTTAATTATTAAATTTTAGTTAATTGGGCTGCTGACAGCGATAATTATCATCTAACTTTCTGTCCCCCTGGCCGCTTAACTTATTTGCACAAGTGGTTCTCACGTGCCTTCGAGCGCCTAATTTTAAAAAAATCATAAAGCTTAATTTTGAACACCCGGTATAATATATTCCACATAGTTCAGCTGTATGCAAGAAAGAAGCGTGCTTCCACAGACAACGTAAAGAGGCTTCTAAGAACTTTTGACAAACAACGAAAACGTTTATTGCGCGCATAGCTCTACCGTTGGCAAAGTTGAAGTCGGGACGACTCACTTTTCTATCACACAAATGACAAGCTTCTATGTGCGATGTGGCAGTGTGAGATTGCAAACTGGGCACCACCGCGGTGGTCTAGTGGCTATACGCTACTCGGCTGCTGAGCCGCAGGTCACGTGATCGAATCCCGGCTGCGCGGCTGCATTTTCGATGGAGGCGAAGATGTTGCATACGCCCGTGTGCTCAGATTTGAGAGCACGTCAAAGAACCTCAGGTGGTCAAAATATCCGGCACCCTCCACGACGGCGTCTGTCATAGTCATATGGTGGATTTGGGACTTTAAACCTCACATATCAATCAATCAGATTGCGAACTGCACTCTTAAATATTTTTAATTACATGAAAGTGACAACATGCTTCGCTGTTTTACGGAAGCTCGAAAAGGCTGAATGCATTGGGCCTTCATTTCAACTATTCATTTAATAAATATACAAATAGACTTTTTACTTGCCGCTATACGTAAAATATCATTACTACAATTCTTTGAGTAAGCAAAGGCAAAAGAAAATACCATATGTTTTTGCTGCAGGTCTGCATACGAATAATAAGAATGCATCCTGCGAAGGTACAATAACTTCGTTCCAGCAAATTACATGTTTGTATCAAGTTAAACAGTCGCTCGGGTGGTTCGGTTCTTGCTTCAGCAGAAAAGAGAATGGAGCTTAAGCATATCACTACGGCATTAACGACATGTCGTAGGCTGTCTTTTGTCAGCGAGGCAAGCTTGGCTTGCTATATGAACAAGGGAAGCGCAAAGTGTGGAGTGTTCAGAAACTTGTGAAATGTATTGTACGGATGTAGGAAGTAACACACTCTCGCTGATGCTGCAAGTAAAGAAGCTGTGACGGTGGTGTGATCCCATTTCACGGACTGAACTGAATTCATGCAACTGAGTTCGCGACACACACACACACACACACACACACACACACACACACACACACACACACACACACACACACACACACACACACACACACACACACACACACACACACACACACGCGCGCGCGCGCGCGCGCGACACACACACACACACACACACACACACACACAAACAGTAAATGTGAAACATGTCCACGCAGTGTGTTATATCCTGCGCTGAGTAACCATGTTTACCAATTCACTTATCTCCACTTACGGCAGGCACACCCGACTCACACGCTGTTGCAAAAAAAAAAAAAGTCTACCGCTGCATCTCTTTCGTAAGCAAAGATGAAAGTTAGGTTTAGGACGGATTCCCCGAAGCCATGCTTCATGTGTTCCGCGATATGTGCAGCTTATCAAACCCCCGGTGCTTAAATGGCCCCGTACAGGAAGGCCGCTGGCTGAGCTGGTTTCGCGACCGGCTTCAATTAGTCATCATGTGTCGCCTTGCCACGTCTTTTCCGACAGAGCATTTTTTTCTCCTCTCGCCTGTCTTAAAAAGACATTTCAGGTTGTAGCCGGCAGTCATCCGAGCGGAGTTTTCCATCGTCAACAGGCGTATACGAATACATAGCGCGCGTGGACCGCGTTCAGGCGCGGCTGCCCCATTCTTCGCTGCTTGTGCGTAGGCGAAGGTGCTTTCCTGTTTGCGGGTCTTGCATTCGGCGGCCGTTTTCCCGTAGCGCCGTTTTCGCCCGCCGCTAAAGCTTTCGCGTTCCACATACGCGCTGACAGCAGCTTCCATTATTTCCTCTCGCTCGCTTACTTATTCTCACGAATGTCGGCGTTCCCAGTGGGAAATATAGATAAACACATATACAAAGAGGTGTATATTTAGGTGTGAGAAGTTACGCCTTTCGTCGTGGGTTTTCTCTGCGAAAACAAACTAATAAGAAAAAATAAAGCATCGAATTGCGGTTCGAGGAGATTGTAAGCGAAATATTTATCTCGCGATCATAAGTAATTTTTCTCTCGCCGACTTCGCGGAACCGAGGCGGCGCCATCTTAAAAAAGCGCGGGAAACTCGCTGCTTACGTCAGCGGGCAGAGTATGCGAAAACCTTCAGCGTTGCCTCATCGCGGTGTTCCGATGGGGGGTGAAATCTCAGACGCAACAAGCACAAAGCGCAATGCATTCGCTCTCTTGCGGCTTGATCATCCAGAAAAATAAGAAGTCTTGGCTTTAACGGTGGAGCTCGGTGTAGGGTGCTTTTTACTTCATGCTATATTTAGAACGATTGGAATACGTTGCTTGCCAACTGTACAGGCAAAGTCGATTCACGTAGCAATTACATAGTGCCACCTTGGTAAATGACACGCCTTAGTAAGGACGACGGACATCGTTCGGACTTGAAAAGTAAATACGGCACGTTACTATAAAATATAATAGTCCTCTGAATGCGTTGCCACGTTAGGTTTTGGCGTCATTAGAAGTTTGTCTACTGGCATTTTTGTGGCAGAAAGACGTGGGGAAAGGGGAGACAGAAAAAAAATAGTGGAATGTGCATCACATCATTGGAATAAAACATGCATATATACCAGACTATCTTATCAGGCAGCACTTCACGTCAGAGAAATGGTCAGCAAAGAAGCATGAATATAAATGATAAGTTTTGCTATAATCAGAAGTTTCGTTTTGTTGCCTTTCAAGATGATAGAAATGATGCATGCATTTAATCACTCATGCAAGCACGACTAAACCTATTCCCTTCCTCCCCGGCTGCCTTATACCCGCTCTTTGCGGTCATGATTCAGGAATTGCTTACCTACGCGTTCCTGCGGCTTATCCTTATGCTTCGGTGGCCTTCTTTACAAGAGGAGGCTCCCCTGTTCGTAACTGACCTAGATGCGTACACCCTTGCATTGGACCACTTGTTCGATCACATGTCATGGCCAATCAATTGAGTCAATAGTGTTCTCATAAATGTGCACTATACGCAGTGTATACCATATGGGATTATCAGTCGAACACTAAATTACTGAGCTTTTTTGTTGAGGCACCACAAGACGGTATGCACTGAGTGCTTGCTTTTGTTCTGCCTTGCACATAACTTCTTACAGCCCCCCTCCCACCTCCCGCCAAAAAAAATAAAGAAACAAAAAAAAAGAAATTGTTAACGTTAGTCCTTTTATCACACAATAGTCGGCAACCGAATACCACCGAGTGGGAAAACGCTCTTGTGTCAAAGGATATTTGCGAATGCGTACAGGCCCAGTGCCTTGTGAACGATGGAGGTTGCATGTTTCCATGCAGTCGCTTTGTTGAGGCTTCGTACAGATACTTCCAAGATTTAATGCTGTTGTTAGTGAGATTGTCTCTACTAGTTCGAGCCGGTAAATGATGACAGCAATTATGATTTCAATTAGCACGCTTTTAAAGGCATCGGTTAGTATTCGTGGTAGGTTAATACCATCATGAAATTAGCTAATACATCATTATATGGAGGACGTGATAGTGGAGGGCTGTGGAGATTTCGGTGACGTGGGATTCTTGAACGTGCAGCTAAATGTAAATATACGGCCCTCAAGCATATTCGCTTCCATAGAAAACGCGTTGGCTAGCATAATCACGTAACTTAAGTCACCTCGCTGACCTGCAGATCGCGGTATCAAATCCCGGCTGCGGCGGCTGCATTTCCGATGGAGGCGGAAATGTTGTAGGCCCGTGTGCTCAGATTTGGGTGCACGTTAAAGAACCCCAGGTGGTCGAAATTTCCGGAGCCCTCCACTACGGCGTCTCTCATAATCATATGGTGGTTTTGCGACGTTGAAACCCACATATCAAATCAATCAGCTTAATTCGCCTCTTAATAATAATAACAACTGTGGGTGGCCGCAATCGCGAAAATACGTGATTCATCAACGTGCACCGAAATCTAGGGTCACGGGCCTCGTTCATTTTCGCCTCCACCAAAAATGCGGCCGCCATGGTCGGGATTCGAACCCGTGACCTGCGGGTCAGCAGCCGCGTTCCGCAGACCACCGTGGCGGGTCCGATTCACCTCAAAAGGTTTTTGCGGGAGAAGCAGCATAGATAGATAGATAGATAGATAGATAGATAGATAGATAGATAGATAGATAGATAGATAGATAGATAGATAGATAGATAGATAGATAGATAGATAGATAGGATGTTTGATTGATGGATTGATTGTCGTTACAAGATTTTATCAGCGGAAATTAATAACCTAAGGTAACACTGGAGATAGCATCGAGAACTTGAAATTACTCGCTAAAGAATGCTGTTTCGGGGTTGCGCGTACGGCAGATAAGCGTCGGCCGTGATTTATTAAAGGGTTCCTCATTGGTCACTGCGCGCACTCGTCTACCACGAATGCCTTTTCGCGGCGCTTGCTTGTTCCTTTCTTGTGTGGCTCTCACCCACTAAGGGGGATTGGCCAAGAAGCCGGTGGTTAATGCAAGTCAATACCTATAGATTTTCTAGATTAGGGGAATATGATTACTGTGTTTTGACTGTGAAATTAATTTGGCGCAATGTCAAAAAAAAATAAAAAGGGGGGGGAGAAATAATATAATGTTGAATATCTGAGGTGGAATCGTTATATGAAATTCTCCTGAAAGTTGAATCATTGCAGTGTATCAGCTAAATAATAAGTGGTAGTGTGACTTGTAAAATTCGAGAGCTGATGGCTGACTCAGCAAGGTAATCTTCTTGTGTTATATATGAATTCGCAGAGAGCCCCGCAGATGTTCCTGTCGTTGTGTCCCAATGAAGTGGCCCCAAAAGACAAAATATTGGGAGTATTAAGTGATATTTCCAATTTTCTGAATAAAATTTCGAAGCATTTTTTTCTTTGATTTTTGAATCGGTGACATGTCGTAAGAAAATGGTCGATATGTTCAGGTTCGTTACAGCTTGAGCACAGAGGGGATGCTTCATTGGGTCTTCCCTCGCGAGCTGCGTGCAGGCGTTTTTCGTCTTCATTGTATCACCCCCGTAAATGCCGTATCACGCCGACGGCGCGCTCGCCGAGACGTATACCGCGTACCAGCGCGGGTGCGAATGGTGTCGCGAAAACGGATCGCTTCCTTGGAAGCGGCCTTGCCACCCTGAACGGCCATCGCCGGGCACGGTGGTGCCGTGAGCCTGATGCGGGCCGTGCGTGCCAGGGGGCGCCGTTTATTTCTGTTACTTCTTCCTCGGCTGGAGCGCGAGAAGGGCGCCGCGATAGGAAGGACGATGGCGTGCCCGATGTGCCAGCAGGTACGCATGTTACACGAGCGTGAACTAAATCACGGAGAACGATCGAGCGTGCTTTAAAAAGAGCGACGGCGAGTGCCAACGGCGTCTAACGTGGCGAATTAACTCTCGAAAGGTCTTTTTATTCGAAGAAATAAAAGGTTGAAGGTGAAGCCTTGCCCTTGCCGCCGATCAACAGCAGTTTGATAACAAAGTTTGCCCCGAAGTGTACATGTATACTACGCGAAAGAGATATGGAGGGCGATGGCGCTTTCGCAGTTGCACGATCGACATTCTGCGCGTGGTTTCACGCTGCGCGACATTTTGAGCGTCCTAAACAGACTTAGTCTTGATAGTGGAATACAAGTTGGCACCGAGAAGGAAAAACATAATAATACAGAGGGTCACCATGTTCTGTAATGCGAAAAGGGAGCGCATCGGTATTATTATTAATATTATTATTATTATATTATTATTATTATTATTATTATTATTATTATTATTATTATTATTATTATTATTATTATTATTATTATTTCCTGCTTCAGCTAGGAAGGTTCCAACACGTCATATGCAATTTTTTTCCAGGGAAGAAAGAAAGGGGTGACTTCGGCTACCTTTACGCATGCTCGTGCATGTGGATATAAGTGCGTATATAAGAATGCAAAATAAAAAAAAATTCACGGTTAAATGGTTGTCCCCCATCCCACGCCCTCCTTCGGACGCTGGAGGTTGTGGAGTAAACTGCAGTGCCCACTGATTTGGGAGGTAAGCGATGCTGCCTGCCTGTGCCAAAGAAGAAGGGCGCGGCATGGCTCGAGACGCATGAGCCGAAATATGTATAGGCTGTAGCTCGTTCACTCAATTACGTCGAGGTACTTACAAACAGTGCAGGGGCTATACGCTCAATGCAGGGACGGGCGACTGAGAAATGAGCTCTAAAAAACGGTAATCATGTTGACGCTAAGATAGATGCAAGATATTTGTGGTTTTCGTTTTTATACCACCGCGTATTCCCTGGAAAGTTTAGTCATTTTATCAACCATGTCAAGTGAGCTTACTGTGAGCTCATGGAGGCCTGTACAATCTTATCACTATACGTAGGTTTTAAAACTGTGTATTCGCCTCTTGCAAAGCTACGGGAGCTAAACTACACCGAAAGCCCTGCCTCGGTGGTCTAGTGGCAGGTCGCGGGATCGAATCCCGGCTACGGCGGCTGCATTTTCGATGGAGGCGGATATGCTGTAGGCCCGTGTGCTCAGATTTGGGTGCACGTTAGAGAACCTCAGGTAGTCGAAATTTCCGGAGCCTTCCACTATACGGCGTCTCTCATAATCATATGGTGGTTTTGGGACGTTAAACCCACATATCAAGAAAATTACGGGAGCTAAACTACACCGAAAAAAAGCGATTGGAAGGGCGTCAGAACATATACGGTGTTTTACGATAATCTACGCAGAGAGTAAGTACTCTAAAGAAACCTTTTGAGCATATGATAATGGGTGCTAAAAGGGCAAACTCTACTGGTTAACAAGGAGACTATAGCATTTAAAACAGTGCAAAAGAGACAGCACCAGTGAATGAGGGACACATCCAGGTATACTAGTTAGCACGCATGTGTGCACGTACGTGTATATAGATGGCTCTACAGAGGAAAACGTAGAAATACGTTTTTCAAAGTGCTCTTTTACGGCAACTGGCCACAAGTTAAAAGAATGCTCCTTGGTATCGTTTGTAAGGACGACTAATAGAGAGCGAGAGAAAGAAGATACAGATAATCGGAATGCTGTCGTTTAATTATATTTACGCAGCTGATTGTCTGTCCCTATACAAATAGTCGACTATAGAGTCTGCACAATCTGAAGTTTGTTGAGCGGGCGTAACAGTACTTCTGGATATCCGATGATATCACTCTCAGTGATTCTGGGACTAAAGGGGTAAAAGTGTACTTGTTTTTTGTTCCTCAGCCGCTTCGTGCAACCCGCCCCGGGGGTCGGCCAGAAAGCGAGTGAAAAATTCTGCCCTGCAGCTTCACGACAGCCATACAAATTTTCTGTTACTCTGGCGCGCATAGCAATGCTGCTAAAAGAGGAGCATCGCTGCATCTTTCCTTCGTTTGTACCGCAGGTGAGAATATAGGTCTAGATGGTGATAGGGGGGGGTTTCACGTCCCGAAACCACCATATGATTATGAGAGACGCTGTAGTGGAGAGCTCCGGAAATTTTGAGTACTTGGGGTTCTTTAACGTGCACCCAAATCCGAGCACACGGGGCTACAACATTTCCACCTCCATCGAAATTGGAGCCGCCACAGCCGGGATTCGATCCCGCGACCTGTCGGTCAGCAGCCGAGTACCTTAGCCATGCACTAGACCACCATGGCGAGATAATATAGTTCTATAGCAGAACTCAGAAAAATTTTCGTTTGTGCTTTCCTTATTTCACTCGCAAACTGCCCCACATGAACGTAAAATCCCCTCGCCATAGGTGGTGATCAGTGAAATGCCCAAGTGGAGTCAATTCACTGTCGCTTGTTTTCCCAAATGCGCCACGTTCTGTCAGCATTATCCGTTAGCTTCTCCGAGCGTCGACGTGGGCAGTCGGTCACCATGGCGGCCCGTTGTCTCCGCGAGGATCACGTGGTCTCGCGAGCGTGGTCGCCACGTGAGGCCCATTCTCGGGGCGAGTGGGCCGCGGGCGCCCAGCGGGACCGGCCCGGGCTGCCCGATCGGGCGCGTTCCTCGGCCATGGCTTCGTTGATGGATGGCGGCCAAGTTTTGTGGGAGCTCAGGCAGCGTGGCCCTGGAGGAGAAAGGCGGCTTCTGAAGGCGAGGCTGTGGGAACGACGCCGCTGTGACGGATCGACACCGATTCCGCTGCTCGGCGCTTCCTGGTTCTCCGCGCGGCCTTTCCCGTGCGTGCGGGCACAATGACTCCGAGGCGCTGCCGCTTTGTCGACGGCATCGGCGCCTCTGCGGCCGTCGCGCATCGCGAAGCCCCGGCAGGGATCGCCGGTACAGTGGGACGATCTCCCGGCCGCAAACTCCATAGCGAGCGGCTTCGGCAGCGGTGAATCCACGTTGGCTCGCAAACCTTGGGGTTCAGTATCACGCACGCACTAGCCGCAGACGAGTCGGGAAGGATTTAGTCCGGTTATAATCATATATCACGCTTGTTCGCGTACGTTCTGCTACTGAGAACGAATTACGCATGCATGCGTGAATTTAGGCGCGAAGTGCGTTTCTTGAAAAGGGAGTGGGGAGAGGACTGTCGTGCACTACCACCCTTTTGCCCTTCTATAAAAACTAAAAAAAACATACATGTGCACTTCATCGCGTATCTTTGACCAAGTATGCACGAAACGACGAAAATTATAAATGATGCATTTGCACCACGTATAATACTAATCCTTCAATATACGCTGTCCACACTTGTACAGCGAAAGCAATTCCCTGGAGCGTTTCTTAGTGTACACTTCGTGCAGTTCATTTTGTGGGTGGCTCCTAACATGTGTTTAGGTTTAGTGAAGGAAGAAAAAAAAAGTGTGAGTAACAGTCAAATAAATATAGCTGGCGAGGAAAAAAGCTGCAGACGGTGTTGAGCGCTGCCACCCGTGGGGGCCGGGAAAAAAAGACGCCATCGTGACGGACCTCTGACCCTGGCCGGCAGCCGGAGGTCAGCCAGACGGCGGCGCTGACCCCTTTCGCACGGCCGCCCGGCGCTCTCTCTTCGGCGTCAGCGATTCTAGGCGGCAGCCACGGCTATAAAGACTCTCGCTGGGGATTCCGGCAGACCACGTGCTGCTATACAACCAAAACGTTGCTGCTATACAATGCGCTCAAAGACGTGAAGAGGGCTGCATTACGCGTGCATATCGCCCTGAAGAACTACGCCACATGCTTGCTGGCTGCGTACGCCAGTCACCTGACCGGCGTGTGTTGCCTGTTTAGCAGCTGTGTCAACGAGATGCCGAGCGATATAAAACTTGAGAGCACTGTTTAGGACGGTGGTTAGCGTCCCGGAGGGTTAAAAGATAGAGAAACGCACCGAAGTATAACATCACCTCACCTCTTTCATCAGTTGTTTTATCAAATGAAAGGAAAAAAAAACAAGATTCGAAAAAAAAAGATAGAACAAAACCACAATGAGACTTCCGTGCTTGTCAATAGAGATCAAATGGTACGTGACCTGTTTTATTCAAAAGCATATAGCCCCCTCTCCCACCCTCGTTTACTTCCCCCGCTCACACGAGTTGTGAACGAACGGTGATAGACAGGTCCTTACCTACCGCATTTACTCGTATCCAACCAGCGCTGGTGAACGCGTAACGGCTTATGTCGTCTGCAGTGTTGGCTAAGTATGACCAAATCGTAGCGAAGGTCGGGTTTTTACTGACAGATGTAGGTAAATGTGTTGCCATAAGTTGACTAAACAATGGTAAGTGTAAGCTGTGTGCTGTTGTAACAGTAATGTTGCCTTCATTTCAATCTTATTGCAACGCTTCAATGGCACGTGAATGCTATAATCACAGAGTAGCAAGTCAGCGATTTGCATACGCCGGTGAAACTATCTACTTTTTAATCAAGAGTTATCTCCCTCCCTTTCGCAGTCGCAAACTTCCATGCACGTCTCATAGATGGGCATTCATCCCTGCATGATTCTTCCCGCCATAAAAAGTGGGAAATGAGGTGGGCTCTGAATAAACAGATCAAAAGTGAAACATTCTTTTGCCGCAATATTTATCGGAGTCTATAATTATCTCACCTATATGCTCGCTTGTGAGGATTATCTCGCTTATGAGGGTTTTCTTTCTTCGGTCAAGGGTTCCTTATGGTTCTTTTCAGCGCTTTTCTTTCTATTTTTATTCTTTACCTAATGGCCACCAGTTTTTGGGACGTCATCCACACATTCGCATTACTTATGTGTTGTCACATACCACGCATTCATCATCAATACCATTTATTATTATTATTATTATTATTATTATTATTATTATTATTATTATTATTATTATTATTATTATTATTATTATTATTATTATTATTATTATTATTAATCAATGTGGCCTCTGGGATGCCTTTTCCAGCCTTTTCGTGGAGTGCTGCACGATGACATGCTTCATGCCTCTGAGCTAGTGTCCAGTGTCGAAAATGCCGTGTAACGTGGACATTCTCCACCAGAACGATCGCGGTCTGCGTACAAAGACAAACGAGTTTTTCGCTAATGTTCTTTCGTCTTCTTTTCCTATTATCGCTCTTTCTGAAACCTGGCTGAGCCCTGAAATGTCCTCGTCTCACTTTCTCCCCCGACCTTCACTACCTTCCGCAGTGACCGAGATTATAGTGCAAGCGAGGAGAAAAGCACTGGCGTGCTGATTGCCATTGACAATTAACTGAAACATGTTGAACGGAAAGACCTGCAATCGTTCGAAGAAATAGACCTGGTTAGAAATCAGCCTTGACTGCCGGGTAAAATTGTTAACTCGATACTTCTATTTACCGCCCAGCGTTTCCCCTACCTTGATTAACGATGTCATGTCTTCCATTGAACATGTGATATATCGTCTCATAGTGCGAACATAATTATTGTTCTTGCTGACTTCAATGTGCCTGGAACTGACAGGAGCAAACTTACCTTTTCTCATTATAATCACTTCATCGAGAAAAAGCGCAGGCTGCTCTTGGATTTTCTGGCTTTTGATTCCCTACTGCAACACCAAACATTCGGAATACTCTTGCTTTTAAAGTGTGTCAAGATGCATTGTTTTTGGTGAAGAAGTGTCTTCTTTGTAGACCGATTACACACCAGTCTGTTCTGAAAGTCAGTAATTCTGTATTTGGTCCATTTTTTCCAATTTGTTTAAGAGTTTTATAGGCCTAAAATTTCTATTGCTTTGAAAAAAAATAGCAATGTACTAATTAGCCTACAACAGTCAGTCGAATTCATGTCAATATCTTTTTTTTCTTTGAACAACAATAGCTTTTGCAATCTTCATATTTGAAGGAAAAGTGGCCGTTCTGTATGAATAGGTTATACAATATATTGTCACGGGGTCGTGACGTGGCTGAAAGCAGAAAACTGGATGGTCAGATCAAACTGTTTATTTGGCCGAACCTGTGCCCGGTAAATGGAAAGTTGCATTGCAGTAGTACACTCGCACTGATAGAGGCGAATGCAGCGTCGAACGTCGATCAACTGAGAAGCGGCGAAGCGTGTCGGCATTTACACACTCGCTATCGAACATGCTAGCGTTATCGCTAGCGCTGACGTAGATTCCACAATACTCTGAAATGCAAACGAAGTGGGCGTAATCTCTACGAAATGCTCTACTGCAGTCTTAAAGCTTCTCCAACACTGTAGGCGTGGTTTGCGATGAGAATCGCGTACAGCGTAACGGGGTAATAAGAAAATTTGAGGAAAGAGCGTGGCGATATGCTCAAGCGGATGGGCAACAATGTCAATGACTTACTTCGTATATTTTTTATTGTCAAATGATGTATTAACAGATAACAAAGACAACGTTGTAATAACTTCGTTTTTGCAAACAGGTTTAGGTAGGAGTCGCCGGGTGTTTACCAGTTTTCATGTCAGGTAAATCTCCGCAGTTATAGTAATAAATTGTGTGAATAATCCGTTGAACTCTTCGCCTTCGTACTCATGACCATTATGGCTATTCAATTTACCAGAGGTTTTTTTGTTAGAACCACTTCGATCAAGTTATATAATTTTCTTCTTTCATTCTCCGTATGACCTAATTGGTCATACAGCGAATGAAAATGTTTCTCGAATTATGGCACTCTTGCTTTACGCACATCACTGCTAAACTTATTTCTGTGCTTTTCGAACTTCCAAAAAGCGCAGATCCCGGGAGACAATAAAAAGAGTGGTAAAACTCATTTGTTTTCTTTTAATGCAGGCGTGCAACTCGTATACGGTATCCATGGCTTCCTCGCTGTCCTTCGTGAACGAAACTGACCTCTATATAGAGAGCGGAATGGGTCTGAAAACGACGGCATATGTTTTGTACGTTTACTTCGGAAATGACAAAATTTTAGTATTCAGCCTGTGTGCTGAAGTTCTCTAAAACAATGACAATGGTTCGGGTTTTGCGTGCCAAAACTACGACACGATAATGAGTGACACCGCAGCTGAGGACTTCGAAAATTTCCGCCAGCTGCAGGTTCCAAAAAAGTTCAGATGAATCGAAGTGGTGCAACCGTGCATAGGGTGCTCGACTGCTGATCCCAAGGTCGCGGATTTCATCTTGGCCATGGCGGTCGCAATTAGATGTAGAGGCCCGTGTAGTGTGCGATGTACATGCACGTTAAAGATCACGAGATAGTCAAATTTTCTGGAGCCCTTTTCTGCGGTGTCTCTCATAATCATATCGAGGTTTTGGGACGTAAACCATAGCTTATAATAAAGTTAGCTAGTGAATCGCGCAATTATACCTTCGCAACGTGATTTGTGTTTGCTTACGTTGGAATCCCGGTCAGTTGTCCCAATCACGTCGTTTCTTTTTTCGACCTTCATTGGTGATTGCCCCGCCGCGATGGTGTAGTGGCTAAGGTATTCAGCTGCTGACACGCAGGTCGCAGAATCGAATCTCGGCTGTGTCGGCTGCATTTTTGATGGAGGTGAACAGGCTTCAGACGCGTGTGCTTAGATTTAGCTGCACGTTAAAGCACACTAGGTGGTCGAAATTTCCGGAGCCCTCCACTACGACATCTCTTATAATCATACGGTGGTTTTGGGACGTTAAACCCCACATATCTATCAATGAATTCATCGGTGATTGACAAAACAATTCTTACACTTTGAGCACCTGGATCCTTTGCACCGCTGGCATCGTCCATCAGCTATGGGAATTTTGTGCGTGGAATACCTGTAGTCGGACACACAGAGCAATTTCCTGAGCCGCATACTTTAGCAGGATTGTGACCACATTTAGCTCTAGGCGAGTAACAATACAATGCTAGTGTAAAGCTTGCACAAACAAACTGCCAAATTAGGACCACAACAATTCCAAGTTCATTTTGTGTACAACACTCAATACACACACTCAGCCTGGATGTACTCTGATCTCTCCTCCTCTTCCTTGGTGGACACTTCATTCTGTTTTCATTCTGTCTACGTATTCTCCTCAACCCACAAACCGCGGCCACTGCTCCTTAAAAAAATTTAGGGTACGTAAATTTGTAATTGCCTGGGCTCATGAAGCTGACAGTGCCGCGTGAAATAGGTCACTCTCTAAAGAAACCACGTGCCCCGTTTTGCGAAACGGTAAATTCTCAACGTACGCGAGTGACTGACTGGGAGAATGAGTGAGTGAATGAGTGAGTGACCGAAAGAGCGAAGGTGATTGTAACCATGAGAGGAAGCTATGATGGCTGGAGGACTCATGCTGCCTTATAAAACACTGCTCTTGCCCTTCGTGACTTGCGCGTCACTCCTTACCATTTTTTTTTTCACATCGCTCGCGACGCAAGTTACATAATATGGGATAAGTATCTCCACGCACAGGCACAGCTAAAGCTAAACAAAAAAAAAGCACATAGAACAATCAGAAAGTGCTTGCAGTGAGCCAATGCACAGGCGGCCACTATTTGCGGGCCACGCAAGTCTTTGCTGAGCTTGAGGTCGTGCACTATGTACAGCACGTAGGCAGCGGTGAATGAAATGAGATAGGTTCGGTGACAACGAAACACCTGCATCATCGACGAGTGATGTTTCAGGGCCGCCTTGAGGCTTGTCGAGAAGCCAGCTTGAATTAGCCACCGAGCCCCAGAGCCGAGGATGACAATAAAAGCGACACTCTCGGCCCACGATAACAAGTGGTTACCCGCCGCACAGCAGCGTTCCGGCGTGGGAATCGCCGCCTGGGAGTGGGCACACCCCCACGGGTGTTTTGGGGACCTTCGTGCATTGTCGTGCAACAACGTGTGGTGCACTTCGCACAGTGCGTGGCGGATTTCTTTGGTTTCCGTGCCGAGAAAACACGACTGTCTTCTGGATAATGACTGCGAATTACTTTTTTGTATACTTCCTATACTTCTGCACTCACTGCGTTTTTTTAAATCTCCTTCTTTCCTTAAGATTAAAGAAAGGGATTGACAGGCACATTTTTTGCATAAGCGTAGTTCCCTTTGACGAATGGCCTTACCTTACCTTTGCTGTATGGGCGGGGGGGGGGGGGGGGGGCAAGGTTTTCGAGATTTGACGCGCATGGGTTGAGATCACAGAAATGCACCTATTTTGGGCGGGTATTCACATAAACACACACACACACACACACACACACACACACACACACACACACGCGCGCGCGCGCACACACACACACACACACACACACGCGCGCACACACACACGCGCGCGCACACACTAACACACACGCACGTGTGTGTGTGTGTGTGTTTGCGCCATTGTTTAACGTTTATTAGATCAATGATCTCGCTGTACTATAGGAGAGAAATGCAAAGAACACTCGTATATCTATAGACTTAGATTTCAGTATGCATTAAAGAACCCCTGGTAATCAAAATTAACGCAAACTCTGCCGCTATATACGGCGTGCGCCATAATCATAACATGGTCTTAAGTGTATCCTTTTTTTTTTCATAATATTCCTTCTATGTATTTGTTGTGCGTTTTCTTTTAACGCGATGGTTCTGTCATAGTTTTTTTTTTCCTGTCTTGCATGTATTTATGCATATAGTGAGTGTGCTCTAGTCTTAAGTGCATATTCTCCGCATAGTTCTTGTTCGGTTGGTTACTTCACAATTTTAGCGAATGCCTTGACAATGTCTATGAGAAGACAGGGGCAAGACAGGCAACGCCCTTGTACCTGCATTCTCGTAGCATACTTCTGTAGTTACGCTATCAAATTTTTAAGGAACATGAATCTTGGAACAACTCTCTTGATCAGCCACGTTGTTTGGCCAGCGCGGGGAGGGGGGCTGACTCGACTGTTGTGATATTTTAGTAGTAGTCAGCTGGCTTTTAGGGGTGAAGCTTCTTAGGGCGTGGGTCTGTATACATCCCATGTGGGGTTTGTTGTTGTTGATGTAAGTAGCCACAGGTGGCACATACCCGCTCTAGAGTGGGTACGTGCCACTGATGGCGGTACTTGTAGTTGATGATGCTTGTATTTGATAAAAATTTAAACCAGATGGCGATACTTGTAGTTGATGAGGATTTACAACAAAGAACATGCAGCCATCAAAGTCCTAGACTCTGGAATTGTATTAATGATCATGTATCTAGCTACTAACCTGTAAGTCGGAAATGTCAAGGTGTACATAGACACGGCATTAAAAGAGTACAAAGCAAAGTACAAGAATGCACCGTTCATACTCGTTCGTGATTTCAACGTTGATATCGCAGAAACGACCATTATTTGGCTTATCCAACATGTGGCTTCTAGATATGCACTCAGGTGTATATCGTATGGCCATATGAAACCAAACACGATCACAGTTCTTTATTATGACTGTCACATGACTGTCACAGTTCTTTATTATACGAGGAACATGCATTGACATAGTATTTGCAAATTTTCTACTGCAACTAGAACCACTCACACTTCATTTCACGGACCATAAAGCCGTCATAATGAAGGGACATCGCAAGCCATTCATCGTCTTTAAGAACAAATAAAAGTTGCTTTACATATATACACACACAGTGTTTCGCATGATGTCTTCACACGATGATCTACTGGGTGAATTACACACGGAACATTCACGGTTTTACCGATGATTATCTCCGGAGCTTCGCCGCCTCGTCATCATTCACCCCGTGGATAGTGATTTTTTTTTATTGCTCAGAACAGTTTACGAACGGCTGGTGCACGCGTTCTCACGGTTATCACTGCTCGGTGACTATAGACCTGATATGAAAAACCGTTGCACATGACGTCCGCGAAAATCTGGGCTCCCAGCGTTTTAACTTTATCGACTACGTTAGACCCCCGGAGGCCTTGATTCAAAACCAACCGACGCCTAGAGACGACTGTCGATGGTTGAAATCATGTTTATATTATCTATCTCGTTATTCTCACGATGAACCACGTTCTGGGCGCCTATAGGCAAAATACAGTCACGGTTCTTGAGAACCAACGTTGTATGTGAGTGTAAATATAGCGGGCAAAGTCCAGCAAAGGCGGCTGGCTGGCCAGTGGATCGGGCTATAGAATTTCATATTGTGAACTATTCTGACAAAGTGAGCACGCACGGTATTTATAGCTAGGATTTATCACACTGCTGCGCGTAGCTCCAGCTGTGGTCCACAATCACTCATAAAAAAAGTTTCGTTCATAACTGATTACTGATTATCGATACGGTATCACATGGGCAGTGTTGACAACCAATTTTCGGAAAATAATATACATCATGGTGTCGAAATATCGATACCTTACACTACACAATATTTTTATTACTAGCCTACGTTTTACCCTAAGCCTCAAAATGCTGTAGGCCCGTGTGCTCGCAAGCCTGATCAATCAATCAGGCTTGCAAAGACTGCCTCCAAGATACTTGCAATGCGTTTCGAGCTGATGGGATTGTCAATCCGGTGAGGAGTGTGCGCTCTGTACTTCACAGAGGCCTAATGGGAGTACTCGCTTACAACAATGGAAAGAAAAGCCGCTCCTATAGTGGCTATATCGAAAGGGCAAAAATGAAATAAGTAAGGACACACCTCACAGAAGCTCGAGAGGTTGCACTTTTGCTGTTTGAAGCGGAATCGGGTTGCCTCTTTACGCATTGCTATAGAACGAGATTCAGAAATGAAAAGCAATGCACATGCGTGGGGAAGGTAATGGAACGGAATGGAGCATGTTTCAATTGAATGTCAAGCCACATCCACCCGGGTAGAGTGCTAGGCTACATGAACCCTTGTGGCTTAGTGACAACATTGTAAAGGTAAACAGGGTGGTGCCAATAAGTAAAAAGTTACTGGGGTATTGGTGGCGGAAAAGTAAGCACATATATAAAACAAGAAAAAAAAACGGGTAAACTAAGGTGATTAACCCACGTTGAGGCGCTACAAGTTTGGTTGTGAATTTATGTTGTTTTTTTATAGGAAGCGAACCTGACTTAAGCTGCACAAGATTAAGTCGTAACGTAATAATAATAATAATAGTAATAATAATAATAATAATAATAATAATAATAATAATAACAATAATAAAATACTGATCAATGTGGACTGCAGGCCATCGCCCGTTATTAAGGGGACAACGCTCTTTCATCCACCCGTAAGCTGTCACCGAAAAAACTTGCGCACTCGCCTTCTATTAATCGTAGGTGAAAGCCGGTCCTTTTTTGTTTTGTTTTAATTTTTTGATCAACTGTATTGGTCCCCACGCCCTCAAAAGATTGACGTATTATCTTTCGCGTCTGCCCTGCGTTCCATGTTGACATGTGAATTACGACAGTTCTAGTTTTCTGCGACGAAATATATAGTTTTCGGGTGCATTTAGGCATGTCACCCTCGGGAATGTCGTGTCGATCAGCTACACATTTCACTGATCGATGACGAGCTAAAAGCGTAAAATAGTATTACCACCATACCCCACGTCGGCCAAAAAATACCGAAAATACCCTGTGGTTGGCAACCTTGGAACAGTGGTGTAGCCAACAGCTTTTTCCGAGAGGAAGGGCGGGTTGCTCAACCATACTTCAAGTATGTTCACGAGTGCGTTTGTATGTGTGAGTGTATATACACATGTAAAATCGAAAAATTCTGGAGGTGCGGATTAGGCGAGAGGGTTGACCCTGTGAAACCAAACACGATCCCCCCCCCCCCCTTGCTGTATCAGTGGTTCTCGCTGTCCTTCGATCAATTGTTTTCTATTGATATCTTTATTGATCGCACGCCTAATTCTTGGACCATACCTTGTGCCGCGGTTATGTAGTAACAGAGTTGATAAACTCGTCTGAAAGGCATGGAAGATCATGCACCCACCTATTTGAAAAGTACACCGCGTAGCTATTTGCGCTACATATAACGGAGGTGATATAACGTAATCACTTTCACGATGTCTGTTACGGTTTCTAGCCCTTTAGCATTTTAATCGTTGTTGAAATGTTCTCACTCTATAAGGTTGTATTCTCGTCTAAAATGTGCTCTGAGTCTGCTACGCATTGCCTAAACAAAAGCCAACAGGTGTGCGTATTCAAGCTTGAATATGGCTGATTTCACTTTTTATATTTAGAAGCAGCACATCCAGGTAAAACAGTTATGCCTGGCTTTTGTGACTGTCCGTTTCATATTCTTCGTTTTTTTGATACTCGAGGAAACATGTGTAAAACGCATGTAGAGAGGTAACGGTCTCGAAATCAAATATTGCACCAGAGCCGTCACGCTCTAACATTCCATATACGAGTTGTGAGGACTTCCCGGGGACTGCATAATACACTGACATGCAGGACGCTTGCGGCCCGCCAAGCTCGATCGTAAAACTCGGTGTGCATCGAGGACATTGCACGGCGCGAACCCAGTTTTCAGATTCTTTACTGCACTCTCTACGACGTGGACTTAGAAAGAGACAGAGAGAGAGAGAGGCAGAGTGAGGCGAGTCTCAGAGTAACGAGACGCAACAGAAACTACGGCTAAACCTCGATATAACTAAATTGGCAAAATCAGAATTTTGCATCGTTATCGTTATAGTATCAATATTTCGTTGAATTGAAATTTGACCTATCAAGCAAAGTATTGTCGCAAAAGGCTGCTTTTTTCGCGCGTGAAACGCAGGAATAATAATAATAATAATAATAATAATAATAATAATAATAATAATAATAATAATAATAATAATAATAATAATAATAATAATAATAATAATAATAATAATAATAATAATATAAAAATAAATAAAAATTTTTAGACCTGAGATTCGGCAACCGCGCCTTGATGATTGGCCGTCAAAGAAGTACATACGGCCGAACGTAACGCGTGAATGCGAAAGAAAAATGCAAGTCCACCTCACTGCGGCAATATAAAAAAAATGTTTTCAAAAGCAGCACACAAACCTATATGATCAGTGGCTTCAGCAGAAGTTTAGTTTCATTGCCTCGGTCTTCCTCTGTAGCAGCACTGAAACTTCGTTATATTGAAATCACAGATAACACGATTCGCTGTATTGCGGCCATAGATGCATGGCTTTTTTTTTTTGAATTAAGCATGTGAGAAGTAACATACTTCATAATATGGAGAATTTTGTTATATTTAACTTCGTCATATTGAGATTTTAGGCGTACGCGCGTGTAATTCGTACATACTGCGTATAAGATAACACTTTCAGAGATAACACATATTAGAGACAACACGTATCATATATAAGACAGATTATTGTCATTGTCCTAAACAGAACTGTCTACGCTATTTTTTTCTTTCGAAATGAAAAAAAGAGGCTAATTAATGATGAGCGGCTGAAATTCAGAAAGAAAATATTGAGATTAGCGAGAGGTCAGTCGCAAGCAGGAGGGTAGCGAAGGCTTTCTTCTTGAAAGAAAATCAAGCAAGATAAAACACAACGTGGCTTTTGCCGTGGGGCGTTTCGTTATCGTTAAAGGAGAACTCCGGTGCATTTTCAACTATACTGATATAATGCTGTTTTCTAATAGCATTGACAGTCGTGAAAAAACTACGGGGGCTCATTTTGCCCAGGAGCTGGTGAATAATTTTAATTAAGCAAAAAACGACGAGTCAAAACAGAAACCGAGACAGGGAGTGGCTCTGTCGTTCATGGCGATAGTTATAGCGCGAGAACAAAACGACGACACAGAGAAAAGAAGGACACGAGGGTCTCTGTATCGTCGTTTTGTTCTCGCGCTATAACAATCATCATGCCATACCAACTAGCCCAAGCTGCCACACTTCTATGTCGTCCATGATGGGTATCCGATGACGTCACAAGAATCCGTCACCGATGACATCACGAGATCCGCTACACCCCTCCACGGCTGGCCAGGGTGTAAACATAGCTCACGTGCCTCGGTATTCTGATGTGCGAAAAGCAAGTTGGCGATGTCATACACGACGCAGAATCAAGCTGTGCCGCTCGTTGGAACTTACCAATGACAAGTTCAGTGATGATTGCAGCTTTACTATCTCAGCGCGGAAGCATCGTTGTTTTTTCATTTCGACCCTCCAGCGCCTGAAGCACCTGACATGCCTCGAATCAATTTCCTTGTTGCTCAATATTGTAAGACCCGACGTCAACGACTACTAACACGCTGTATGGAGCTGACAAAACTGGAGTGTGCTCACGTTGTCGTCACCTCGTAGAATAAATCGTGCGCTGCATTTGTCTACTGGGAAACCCGGGTTTTTTTGAAAAAAAAAAAGAGTAGGCTTTGACGTCATATACACAGATGGCGCGCGTTTACAAGTGTGATTTCAGAATCGGCTACCAATGTCAAAATTTGTTTTTCTAAAAAATAAATGAGTTATGGTTGTATAATTTGGCACATATCACCACGCCACCAACGAGAACACATGCTCAAAGTTTTATTTAAATCAGTCAATATAGAAAAAAAAAAACGCCAGAGTTCCCCTTTAAACCCTCTTCTTATTCATTAGCGTGAAGTGTCCGACATTCAACTCATTTGAAAATGAGCCCCAGCAGCGCTACATTTGAACGACACGTGAAAAAAGGAGGGAAAAACGTAAAATAAACTTGCCTTTTTGGTCACGTCCCATCGGTCTTCGGAATCTCTTTTCTATTCCGCTGCCGAAAGCCGAGCTGAAGTTCCCGTAGCTACATGTTGTCGTTGAATGGATACATAGGAGTTGAAAGAGAATTCCGGATGCTTTCATTAGGGGCTGACACCTATAGATATTATTTCTCAGTCACTGTTTGTCACAGCCGTGTATTCAGTCGAAGCGTTCCGTATGCAGTGTTCTCAACCGTGTAGGACTGTCAGGAACCGATGATTTAAGAAGCTCAATCGGTACATATATGCTATAGGTACAACGACGCCGAGTGGGAATGCGCAGTAGATGGTATTGGCTAATCATATAAGACAGAACTTCAGGTTTTTCAAAACCAAAATGATTACTATAATGTGAAGCACGCCGTATTGAAGGGGTCCCGAAATTCAGGTCACCTGAAGGCTCTTTAACATTTAAAAATCACACAGTACACGGGCATCCAGCAAGCTTCGCCTCTGTCACCTCTGGGGCCGAGTTCGAAGCTGCGTTTTAAGTTTGAAGCATTCCTTTGCGTATACGGAAGGCACTTTGAGCGTCTGTACGCATCTATCTATTTAGACGTCTGGGGGCTTTCGTGATCACTCCCCTTCACTTGGGGTGAACGAAAATTAGTATGAGATGGCAAAATGGTTTGTTGAATATGACTCACTGGTCATGGGATGCATAATGTCACAATCCCGCCACGTACGTCCCCAGAAACTTTCCGCCAGACGTGAGGTACATGCCCGCGGGTGGATATGTGGCGCTGGTGATTGATAGTTTATATCTACCCAAGAATGGTGAGAACAGACATGCGTAATTATAACACATGGGTGTTAACAAAAAAAAGCTGACATCGGCAGCGTTGACCCGACGAGTGCGAAGAATAAATAGAGAATTTCAGTTTAGTTTACGCAAGGCGGTACGTCCGCAACGTGCTGCGCGATCATCAGTTTACCGTGTGCAACATCTGAAACGTGTACTGCACCTGAGCGTCAACAGGCCTGCCTTTGAGTGTTGCTTCACGCCATCTCGTGTAGAGGCAAGAAGTTGTAATAACCAATACTCGTCGACGCAACACCAAGTCAGGGCATGAGACAAGGCGTTCTTTTCCGAGGACGAGTAGTGGTTTGGAGTGTTGAGGCGAGGGAAACTATAGCAGCATGAGGAACATAGACGGCGAAGACGATCACTTATTGCCAATGTAACATTTGTTGTTTGCTACAGACATTTTCTAAGATCACGAGACAGAAAAACAAAAACAAACTGGGGTTGCTCAAGAATAAATACAAAAAATGCACCCGTTGGTGGCGGCGTCTTCACGTGCTATCCTTGACGTTGTGATAGCAGCTTTCACAATAACGGCACTGTGTGCGAGAAAAATCACCTGAGCTTCGTAGAACACGGACGTGCATCCACATGCACGCTAAATGCATTAACAGAACTAACCTTTACTTTCTAACCCTCCGAATAATGCTTTTGCAGGCGATCATTAGGGCATTTTTTTGGTTAGACACACGCAGCAACCACCACAGTTCAAAGGGATCACACACGCGACACCCCGTACACCGTCGCGTTGCTTCACGTCACCATCGTGTTCCTGCTTCTTCGTAAATGACAGTGTCCAGTCGTACAACGTTGCACGCCAGCTTAGCAGCGATCCCAATCCCCTGCACCTGTTCAGTAATTCAGGTTACTTAATTATTAACACGGACTTCATTCGCTGCCCCGACCACCGTATAGTGATGTCGGTCACAGCCATCTTGTCTGTTTTGGTCTCGGATGTTCGAGATCTCGTGAGAGCCGCTTGTAAGGTACGCAACTGCCGTAGCGGGCGCAACGAAAGCGCTGAGATCTAGTGTGTGCATCCCCTGTGTGTGCAAACGCACGCATCTTTCTTAGATTCAGCGCATGCGCACTCTTGCTCTCTCGCGCACGTTGCGTACGCTAGGCCGTTGCGCGCGCTAAACTAAAACTATCTATTGTCGGGGTCCCACCAGGAATCGAACCCCAGCATTCTGCGTGGCAATCGGGAATTCCACCACAGAGCCCCACACCCGGTCTCGGGGCTGCTTTCCAAATAAACCCTAATGTTCGCGAAACGTGCACTGCGGTTGCAGTGCTGGCTATCCAATTTTATAAATATTACATATGTACTCCTGTGATGCAGCCGTCCCGTAGGGTTAGCGTCAGTTGTAGTTAGGCACCATCCACTGAAGTTGATTTATGTAGCAGTGTCTAAAAGCTGTACATATATACTTGCGGGCACTGCATGTGCTTCATATCTGCTTACTGCCTCTAGTATTGGTAATATCCATGTTGCTCTTGGCATCGTTACCCAGCTGTATAAACTACTGGTTATATAAAACATACGCGGCTGTTTGACGCACGTCTGTGCGTGTGTTTGAACACATATTTAGTGCAACTTCGTAACGTGTAACGTAACGTGTCGCTGAATCAAAAAAAATGTCAATACAGAAGCCTGCGATCCCTATGCTTAGCATAACATCGATTCCTAAGGTACGCGGAATCTGCCCAATTTTTTTTTTTCGTGTCAGTATCGAGTATCTTACAGGATGTGCCACAGCGGTGGGTGTTACGTTAAATAGTTTACCATTTCGATACAGCGGACGCAAGCATGCGGCTAAAGGTGGATTCGCACGAGCGAACGGAGGAGGAAGTTTTCGCAGTGGACGGCGCAGCATCACGCGTGACGTGCGCCTCATCGGAACTTGCCGTCCTCGCTCCATCCGCTCGCGGCACGGATGGAAATGCGTCGCCACTATTTCGATCCGTCTGTTTGACGGTCATGCGCCCTAGATCGAGAGGATTCAGCGTCAAATCTGACAACATTGGTCGGATTAGCGTGGCTTGAAAGCAGGCTACCGGATTAAAAGCCACGTGTTTCAGTTTCGCTTGTTTGCGGAAAGGACCAAATGTGTTTCGTGTGACAGTGAAAGAGGCGAGAGTACGCTTTGAAGATTCCGCGAGCGTAGCTCCGGCTGTGTGCATGCGATGTCTCTGCTGCGCCGGATTAAACTAATCAAGTGACTATTCGGTACGCGGAGCAGCGGGATTTCGCCCTCGCGGGTGAACCTACACTCTAAAAAAATATCGAGTAAAAAGAGTGTCTTTTTGTCCCACAACAATAATCGTCATCAGGCTCGCGTGCGCTTCCTTTCTTGAAGACTCGGCGCTGGCCACTTTCCTATCGAGAATGCAATGTAACCCTGATAATGGGCATGTCTATCGTGACCGGAATGTACCGGGCGCGGGGCGATAGCACAAGGATGGAGCGCAATATATATATGACGATTATTGTTGTGGGACAAAAAAGACACCCTTTTTACTCGCTCTTTTTTTAGAGTGTAGTGTTACGGTCGTGTGAGCGTTCCCCTCGTCCCTTGCAGCATATATGCTTCGAACCTTATCGTCAGACGTGGCAGTAATTGAATCGCATAAATAAATTACTTTTAGTTTTAATGAGAAATTTTATGAATTATTCTTGTGGGTTACTAATATAGTAATGCCGTTAGTTACTTCAAGCGAGTAATTTCAGGAAAGTTACTTATTACTTTTCCAATCACTCATGTCTGAAATATGGCATTTTCGCTTTCCATGTGGCATAAATATTGATCGAAATAAAAGAAGAAAAAAACATTCCGAGTAATCTGAGAGCAAAGCCTCAAGCGTGGGAAATTTTTAAAAAATATCTGAAGATAGAGAGATATGTAGGGTTTAACCTCCCGAAACAACCATATGATTATGAGAGACGCCGTAGTGGAGGGCTCCGGGAATTTCTACTACCCGGGGTTCTTTAACGTGCACCCAAATCTGAGCACAGAAATATCTGCAAAACCACTGGCGCAATTCAAGAAAGAACACTGAAATTTCTTCTTAAAGGTCATAACAGATAAACGCCGTTTACAATTGCAATAAGGTTCATGACTCGAATTCAATACCATCCCATTCGTACCGCTAAATTATAAGTGAACTAGATGCGGAGTTCTTTCTCATATTTCTTACGACTGTACGATAATTGTGCACGAATAATGAACTCTTCGATAGTACTGGAAATGTAAGCGCATTACTTTTAGTGAATTGTAATTTGTAACGGGATTAATTTATATTAAAAATTACGAAGTAAGTAGTTATAGAATTCAATTACTATTTTAGAGTAATTTAGGTATACCTGTTCATTTTGTTTTATGTAACCTACGTGCCTACTTGGAGCATCTAATTCGGCAAGTTTAACGCATGCTTGGGCTTACGTGCATGCCAAGGATTGTGGCCATCGAACATAGCGCCTTCCGTAGCTTCCGCGAGAAAGTGAACTGTCAGGGACGGCTGCGTCCTCACTCTTTTTAACTCCAAGTTACTTCAATTTCAAATTAATTAAAGTGACCGGTTATACTCGCGTGCAACTTGGCCATGAAGGGAAAGCTGCAGGGGTGGAGCTACTGCACATGTACTCCTCCGCGAAGTAGTCCGGTTCGGCTAGCGTTTCGAATGATGGCCGTGTTCGAATAGTAACATTGTATACTATTTGCTTCGTCTCCTTTGACAGCGGTTTGAGACTCGAGTTCATCACAGGCTCCTTCAGCGAGTAGACGGAATAGTTGGATGGCGACTATAGCTCACCTGAAGACGAAGACGCCATTTTAACTGTGAGATGACTCTTCATTAGGTAAAACAAATTTTAATATCTCCTCGGTGCGAGCAGCGTTCGTTTATAAAATGCATCCCGTAAAAGATCAAGCAATGTTTTTTTATGTATTTCACGGGGAAAATAGCACTTGTAGGACTATATTCTTCAGCGGAGTACACGCCCACTTTGGCTACGTGGCCTTGCCTTCGTTGCCAAGAAAAGTCGTCCGTGAGCATAGTTTGCTCACTTTTCGAAATTTTTCTGCGGGTGAGGTAGCCGTAGACCCGAAGCGATGCGTTTCCATGGAAACCAAATGACGCATCACTGTAAGACTGGGTTGGCTCGGGATTCATGTAGCGGCGCAACTGTGCTAACGTTTTCTGTACGTTCGCGCACACATACAAGCCATGTACTGAATGCCGAATGACAAACGCCGCAACGTCCTGCAAAGTCCTTGTCCCTATTACGTACGTTTTCTGCGCTATTGTACGGCGGCCAAGTGTCTATTGTCATTTTCCCCGCAGTTCTTCCGCTCAAGGTTGACGAAAACAGCCTTTGCCGCAGCTCCTACCACCTTTTGAAAAGGATGGTAAAAAAAGCCGACGGAAGAGGAGAATATGGACTGGCGTGTTGCAAAAAAAGTGTGAGCTGGGTTCATTTGGACGCTTCCCAAAAGGAAAGTGGTCAGAGGGCAGCACTCTAGCACGGAACGAGGAAGACTCTCTTTCAGCAAACAATAAACATTTTAATCAAACAACGTGTTGCACAGTCATTCATTCTGTTTGTACACACATACATACACGCCACGTTTAGCGTGGACAGAATAGACAAGGATGCTGCACAGAAATCTGACATTGCCTAGGAGTCATAATAAAAGTACAAATACTGGACAACATGAGCACGCGCTCGCTTTTTTTTTTCTCTTGCCTTTTCACAGTTTGCACACTCAAAAGTGACATTCTTGGTTAACAATATTCAGTATGAATAGTAAGGAGTATGTACTACACTTCTTTTGTCGTTGAAGCCAACGTACACAAGTACAGACAAAACAACAACAACAACAACGAAAACACAAAGGCAGACATTATCGATGTGACAGCCCATGTTCCATAAACTCACGCGAAAGACCTTTTCAAGCTCGTTCTCAGTGGGAACACCGAGCACACTACCTAGAGCTGGCAAATCACGCACTGTGATCGGAAATACTTTGGCAGGAACTTGGGGACATCTATTTTTTTTTCTCGCCGTCTATCACGACCGCAGTGGTTACACAGAACAAGGGACCGGGGATCCAGCCACGAAGAACTGCTTCGCGTCCAAAAAACAAAAAAAAAAAAATCTGGGGCGGATGAGGTATTCATTTGTTTCTTTGGGTAGAAGAGAGGCGTAAGAGATTGTTGAGCAGACGCATAAGCCGCGCACAATACAGAAACGGCCTCCTCGATTCCGGGGCTACATGGTATCTCCTCTCAGCTGCTCTTTAGCATCCCACCTTCTTGGGCACTGACGGGTCTCGTGACAGCGACAGAGATCGAGAGCTACGAGCCCGCAATCCCGACCACGTCGCTACTGAGAACCGAGTTCCTGACAGCGACGCTGCATGCGTTCGAGGAGCAGCCACGACCCATTGTGCACGCGAATAGCACCGGCGTCCTTGGAGTGGCGGAATCGGAAGGAAGGGCAAACTTAGGTGCAACAGCCCGTCAAGGCGCAACTCGACGATTGCCATCTCGTATTAAAGTCTTCCGCGCGACGATGGATTGCACGAAGGGAAGGATATCGGCCCGAGTGAGAGACACAGAGAGAGAACGCTCGCACGTACGTACTGATAGACGAGACAACGGCTGCCGCGGCGGGCGCATTTCTTTCGGAACGAGGACATCGAGAGAGGCCGTGAGAAAGAAGAGAAAACGGGCACCGGCCGGTCTGCCGGAGCCGTGTGGGCGCTCGCTAATGACGCGCCAAATCGCTTTCCCGCCGCGCACACGCCAAAAGAGACGATGATAATAAAAGACGCGGGTAAAAGACAGAAACACAAGCAGAAAAGAAAGCGTCAGGCATTGGCTCGGTTGTGTCCGTGCCCAGGGCAAACAGGAAAGCCCTGCGGGTGGTGGTGTACAAGGCTAGACGCTCCCATCGCGACGGAAAACGTGGTGCTGCTTTCTTCGCACGCATCCCCGCAGTCCCGTGCGGCTGTTGTAGCTAGTACGCAACTACGTCAAATGGTTGCAACGACAAAGCACACGTAGCGCTCAACAAGCGGCTTCTTTCGCTGTGCGCCAGGAGCACAGAACAACCAGCCGTGGATTGAGTGGACAGCACACAACACCGGAAAATATTAAGGAAAAAGTACGCGATGCCTGGAAAACGGGAACCGCGATGTTTTTGGCAACGTGTAAGAGACACAAATGACTACAGATAGTAAATGCGACGTATCGCTATCAAGCGTCAGCATAGGCTGCTGCATTCTCAATTATTGAAATGACAGTTGTAAAGATAAATCTCGACTATATACTAAACAGTAAGAAGCTTGAGAGGATGGACTACAGGTGGTCACTGACGCTTTTAAGACGCTGAACCTACCAAACGGACCACAATAAGCACTGGAAAAGTCGACTCCTGTTCTGTTTCCCAGTGAACAGAGCCCCAACGTTCCCTGATCGCGCATCCAGGCAGCCGCAAGCAAACCGGCCTTGTTATATAGCAAAGCAGGCTTGCTGGCGCCACTCATGGTTCGAGCTGTTCATAAAATTATCCAGACTCCACAGGAAACCAATAATTTCACCGAAGGCGCAGTGGACAGCGGTCTGGAAGATTTTTCTGAAAAAAATTCTAAAGTGATCCCGGCCATCACATTTCTTGAAAATTCCATCAGATCACATTCCTTCGACGCACATGCAAGGCACCGAAATTTTCGTGGTACAGACATTACTTGCAACGAGCCGGGTGCCAAATCTTCGGGTGAATGATACTCTTACCGCAGATGAAGGTGCTGACCGGGAGCCGGCGCCTTCATCGGGCAGAGTGTTTTTGTTTTTTTCGCGCCAAGCACGAGCAGCCAAGCGAGGCGCGACACCTTACGGGATGCAAAAAGGTGGCCCTGAGGTGAGCAGTGCAGCGCGCGCGTCTCGCAGAGGAGGAGAGTTTCTCGCGCGGCCCGGTCTAGTCCGGTTTTCGCTTCTCAGCCAGCATTGCTTACAATGGGCCCGGTGCTGCGAGAGGAGCAAAATGCGAGCATGGGGAGGGCCTACGGAAGATCCACCGATAGCATCGCTATGCTGGGAATGAGATTAGACAGGTCTGGAGCGGAGAGGCGGCGGTCGCGCGCACGCTTGGCCTGCGCCTACTGCTGCGGGGATTGTCTCGTGGAGAGAAAAACGGAGGAAAAAACAAGGCAACACTATTTAGTGACATAACTAAGGCGACATTACTAGTCAATATGAAGAAGGAACTTGTTCGCTACAGCCTTTGGAAATGTAGCCATACACAAAAACATTCGCGTATGTACAGACTGCCACGAGACTTTTGCTCTGCAAAACGTGCCACGATGCAGAGGTGGTTCATCGTGGCATGCTTTGGTTCGGTGTGGTTGGTACCTTGCCTGCGCCGGAGTCCGGGTCTTGCGCACGGCGCGAGCACGCCGGCGGGCTGAGAAAAGGCGTCGTCGGGAGTCTGTTCCTGAGATTTGATTGGTCCAGCGCACTGTCCCAGCACCGCACTCTATCGACGAGGTTCGCTGTTAGAGATGAGATAGAGCGCGATGTCCTGGTGTCCACCATAGGCGGCGATGTGGATCGCCGACCAGCCGTCCCTGTTGGCCAGCCGCGTGTCGGCGCCGAACTTGACGAGCAGCTTGACGAGTTCGAGGTTGCCCTCCATCACACTCTTGTGGAGGGCCGTCTGGCCCTCGTGGTCGTAGAAGTTGACGTTGAGCGAGCCCTCCCAGCGCTGCAACAGCCGCTTCAGTTCACTGGCGTCGCCCTTCTTGACGGCGCGTTGGAAGACCTCCTGGGACATAATCTCCGTCTGCGACATGGCTCACACACGCGCGCACACACCACAAACACGCACACAAGCGGACCCGACCGCGGCGACTAGATGGAGGCAGCAGAGGCTGTGACCGACGCCAATCGCTCTCCCGCTGCCATTAAATGCCCTGCAAAGGGGCCCCTCTCTTTTGCAGAGGCGCAGCGGCGCCAGGCGGCGCGCGCCACTTTCCCGCGCAACGCGTACAGCCAATGAGCGGCCAGAAAAGACTTTCGGTCACGTTACACCACGCACCCGATTGGCTCGTAACGCTTTTCTTGATTGTTCCTTTTTTTCTTGTTGGCGCCAGCGCCATCTCGCGCAGCTTCACTACACTACAAGTGCGCGCACTGTGGTGGAGCTTAACCGTGGGAATTCAGGAGATCCGCGGGAATTTCTCCTCGCTAGCGGCGGAACTCCAGAACTGGCGCTTCTGCGCTGAGCAACGAGTGTTCATTAGTCGTGTTTCTTATTTTGTTTGGATTATAATGAGTATCTTGCAAGCTGTAAAACACAAATTTCAAAAAAAAAACGCAATAAGTCACTTTTCAAACACTTCTTGGCTCCGTACTGGTTATATAAGAAGGAGACAACCGCCAGGGAAGAAAAAATAAATAAATGGAGTGTGTGGGGCTAAACTATCTTGCAAGAGTTTGATTCGGGACATATCCCTTTGTGTATTGAAACAGCGTTTCACATTATTCCATCGTCAGTATTATCGAGAAATCCCGCAAAGGCAGCCGAAAAAAAAATAAAAATAAAAGAAATCACAGCTTTATTATTTCCGGCTAGCATATCCCTCTCGATCGCCGCAGTCATGCCGTGCTTAGCAGGAATGCAATTCACTGGGTCGTACTAAGCGGCAGCGTCGTGGTCCCGTCGCCGTCCCGGGAGGTTGCGTGCGTGCACAGCGGTGCGTCGGCGTCTCGCTGCCAGCCAAGCGAAACGCGTCAGTAGCGCCGCCCTGCGCCAGCGCCGTTAACAGCGGTCGCGCACGCTGTGCGAGTGCTTCCGGAGTTGGCGCTTCAGGATGGTCGCATCAGCATAAAAATGCAATAGGCGGCCACACGGACAACGGCGTCGGAACTGATTGTTCCCGCGAGCCTGTGAAGTCGACAAAATACACCGCCGTTGAGTACCGCGCCCAATAGTACAGTGCACGGACAGGCAAATTGAGCGCCGGAAATTACGCTTTCGATCCTCGCCGATCACCCAGCAATCTTCCCAAAAGTGCGGCGAGGCGGCGAAGAGCGTGTATCTGCGCCGAAACTTTGGGTACGGGCCTGCGGGTCTCGTTTCTCTACATTTTGCCCCGCGGAACAACTTATGCAGTTCGGATCACTGTAAGATTAATCCTGCGGTTTGTCTTCTCCGTTTCTCAGTTGATGTGAATTAGCGCCCTGCACTACCTTTTTTTGTATTTTTGCTTTCCCACGGCCAGAGCGCCGGATATAGTATATATAGTGATTGTAAAGAAAGAATGAGACACATATTTCTGTCTCCCGGCTTGGGTACACGGCTCAGTGCCTGAGGGGGCAGTAGTGCGACATGGGGCGACCACCGACACTCCGCGGCGGGCGAAACAAAAGCAGGCCATCGCGAGCAGGGCGCCGCGGGTGGAGAGGAGGCAACGATTTGCGTGTGACCTTGAAGACGTCACGAGAGGGAAAGCCAGCCTCCTCGCTTTCTCTCCGCGCCCGTCTCCGCTGCTGCCGCTTTCCCACGAAGGTCCGTTCGGTGCTCTTGGGAACCGCCGTGCTCTCCGTATTCGGCGTTGAGGCAAGGAGGATGCCATCCCCCCTCTCTCCCCACTTTCTTTTTTTATTGCTTGTATACTTGAGCGTTTTTGGGTCCATCTTCCGTTTCTGGCATCCTCTGAATGAGAAGCTTCGTTCCTCTCCTAGCCGACGCGAGGCTTTTCCGTTTGACATATTAGCTTTCTTTTTCAATTTTTTTTCACGTTCCTTCCGTTTCGCGGGTCTGCCTTACTTTTTTTTTTCCCTTTTCCCCTTCCATCATCCTCGTTCCTCGCGCGGCTTCCCCGGTCATTTAAATGCACTAGCACCCAGAGCGGCTGGAATTTTAACCGTTGGACGAGGCTTAGGCTCTTTGCCGTTGACGATGCTTCTATCGTTTACAAAGACGCGCCCGTTCTTTCTCAACCAGCCCCTCCCAGCATCTCTCCACCTTTCGCCCTTGCCTTTCTTTTTGTGTCATCCGGTTGAAGCTAACACTGCTTCGTCACCCATGCCGTCAGCGAGCTTAATTAGTTGCCGTTCCTTCGGGCTGCCTGTTTTTCTGCATGTGCATGTCGTTTGTGCCGATCCCTTCGGGGCGTCGCTTGGAACTGGTTCGCAGAGAGAAGTGGGCGCCGCTCAAAACGGTGACGGTTGGGAATTCGCTCGAGATGTCTCTCTGAGGCTACGCTGGCTAGGCACAACCCCCCTCCACGCCACCGTTTCCTTTCATATTTTCTCTTCTCTCTTTGTCACTCCTTACGGTAATGGCTCTCTCCGGCATCTTTATCGTGTGTGTGTTGTGTTTGTGTGCGTGTGTGTGTATGTTGTGGACGCACACATTCCATTGTGATATGCACCGAGGGCATAGAACATTTATACTCCTTGAATCGGCATAGGTTTCTGGAAGATTCGGACATTACTTGCACGAGAAATCAAATTACGTAACTTTGAGGTTTTCAATTCCCTAGTGAATAGTATTTCACTATAACCATAGGCGTGCGCAGGGTTTCCTATTAGGGAGGGCGCAGCACCCCCCCCCCCCCCACCTTCCCTTTCAAGTCAATGTATGGGCCAGATGTTGCGCCCCCCTCCCCCTCACTGGTGACTAGGAGGGGCCGTATCCCCCCCTTTCCCCCCTCGTTCTCACGCCTATTATTGTAACTGTGACTTCATTTCAGGTCACATAATGCAAAGTTTGCCTGGCTGATACAGATGAGTTCTCAAGGCGCGTCCTTATGGGAGAAATTCGGAATATGCGTTTATTTTAATGAGGTTGAACTTGTAGGACAACCCAGCTCTGTTGTTTCAGTTGAAGCGGTACTCGCACTCGCCCTGCTTTAGTGTCTTCTCCCGTGTAGATATGCCTCTAACTTGCACCGCGAAAGTGATTGCACCAGTTGTTTTTCCTTACATCCTTCTCAAGCAGCGTGGAAGAGATTGAACTGTGACCCAAACCTTTTCGAGATTCCGTAAGCGGGCTTCCCACAGTTACAACTCGATTTAACCGATGTGACCATTCCCGAATGCCCCCGCGGTGGCTCAGTGATTTCGTTGGTCGGTGTCCGATCAGAAAGACTCGCGCTGACCGCAGCAGTCGTATTTAGATGGAGGCAAAACGCTGGAGGTCCGTGCGCCTTTCGATGTCATTGCACCCTGAACAACCCTAGGGGACAGATACTATCCGGAAGCCCATCGTTACAGCGTATCTCATAGCTCGAGTCACTTTGGAACGTTGAACGCCGCAAGCCAACAAACCAAAGTACAGCTTTAAGCCGGCCATATTAGTTTAGTCGAACGGAATATGGGGAGAAGCGCACTTGCAGGGTTTGCACGCCGCCTATAGAATATGCCCCGTAATCAATGTCGGCTCGAAGTGTACCCTAAATTTATATATATATATCGAAATTCGCCCATTGCAGTTCGCAGATGCCCAGAAGTACTATGTTGCAGTCTAGTTAGATTCACATCCAACAAGTAACGAACTTCGCAATAAATACGATCAAACGCGCAAACTCCGCTCTCCTTTTTATTCGGCCCTTCGGCAATGTATTTTTTCCAGCACATTATGTGTTCCTAAAATGTAGTATGTGCTATAAAGTAACTATCTAGAAAAACAATTACTGATATGTTCATAATTAGTAAATTGTACATTTTTGTGGCATGATATTTGAAACTATGCCCTCGTCTACTTGTAGGAATTCCATCGAAGAAGTGGAATTACGTGCCATTCGCCACAATCGATTTTCGAAACATCATTAACAAAGCTTACAAAGTCGCACGACTGTTGAGTAAGCAAAAATTTGGCCGCTTTAGAAATGCAGGAACCAGCGTTAGGACAATGGTATACGCCTAGTTAAGACAGACTTTCTCGCGAACAAGTGACGCTGTTGTGCCGCATAAGACTATCTATCTATCTATCTATCTATCTATCTATCTATCTATCTATCTATATCTATCTATCTATCTATCTATCTATCTATCTATCTGTCTGTCTGTCTGTCTATCTATCTATCTATCTATGTATCTACTATCTATCTATCTATCTATCTATCTATCTATCTATCTATCTATCTATCTATCTATCTATCTATCTATCTATCTATCTATCTATCTATCTATCTATCTATCTATCTATCTATCTATCTATCTATCTATCTATCTATCTGTCTGTCTGTCTATCTATCTATCTATCTATCTATCTATCTATCTATCTATCTATCTATCTATCTATCTATCTATCTATCTGTCTGTCTGTCTGTCTATCTATCTATCTATCTATCTATCTATCTATCTATCTATCTATCTATCTATCTATCTATCTATCTATCTATCTATCTATCTATCTATCTATCTATCTATCTATCTATCTATCTATCTATCTATCTATCTATCTATCTATCTATCTATCTATCTATCTATCTACTCTATCTATCTATCTCTATCTATCTATCTGTCTGTCTGGTCTATCTATCTATCTATCTATCTATCTATCTATCTATCTATCTATCTATCTATCTATCTATCTGTCTGGTCTGTCTGTCTGTCTGTCTATCTATCTATCTATCTATCTATCTATCTATCTATCTATCTATCTATCTATCTATCTATCTATCTATCTATCTATCTATCTATCTATCTATCTATCTATCTATCTATCTTTGCCCCCAGTTTGATACGGAGAGAGCAGCGATGGTCGCGCATTTTGCAAGGCGTTTGTCAAAAGTGCCAGACATTCGAAGACTTTGTTTTTCTCGAAGGGCGAGGAGCGTGCAACGAATTTTCGTGGTCTTCCTGTGAAATACTGGGCTGCTCAACACGGGGTGACAGGCACCAACGACAAAGGCGAGGGTCAGGTGGAACAATTTGCCGGCCGTGTAGGCCAGGCTAACCCCCCGTGCTGCAATTTCCCAACTACCACCACCACCCAGGTGGAAGGGAAAACAAATAGATCATAAATGTCGCCAAGCTATAGATGAATACATTGCTTGTGAAGCTGTAACGTGACGTCGATGGTTCTATGAGACACTCAGTTGATTTCCCGCTTGGCGATTGTCTCGTCCGCGATGTGCTAACTCCGAAGACGGCTCGCCGAAAGAAGCCCCTCCGCAATCTTCTTCCTGCTTTAGTTTTCTCTTTTTGAAACCCACCTTATCCCTACCATCGTGCCCTAGTGCTGAGGCATCCCGATTTGCTAGAGATGGTTGAGGGGTTCACTTTTCTCTTCATGTCTCCTTAAATAAACACTTCCTCTCTGGTTCTAAATTCTCTATCAAGCCTTCTGAAACCGTCATCGTCTCGTCGGTCGTACTGCAACTTTCTTGGTGGCTGGTGCTGAGGCACTGCTTTTAGACTAAGAAACTGCTTGAATTCTGGGGGAAACGACTGATTGGTAGCTATAAAAGAACAAACATAACAAGACCTGAGAGTGCTGGGTGGCTTCCTTGTCTCTTGTTACGTTTTTGTGGTTATACCTATGAACCATGCACGGCAAACTAACCTGCCAAGAAGTGTTAGAGAAGATGACATCAGGAATCATTCCCGCCCTGCCGCGGTGGTCCAGTGGGTATACTCGGCTGCTGACCCGCAAGTCACTGGATCGAATCCCGGCTGCGGCGGCTGCATTTTTGATGGAGGCGAAAATGCTGTAGGCCCGTATGCTCAGATTTGGGTGCACATGAAAGAGCCCCAGGTGGTCGAAATTTCTGGAGTCCTCCACTACGGCATCTCTCACAATCATAAGGCGGTTTTGGGACGTTAAAACCCACATACCAATCAAATCAATCAATGAATAATTCCTAAGAAATATTGAGAGGGAAAAGAAAGCGAGGTAAGTCTTACTTAACCACTGGGTCAAGAGAAGAACTGATTCGCAAAAATAGCTCTCGTGAGACAAAACTCGCTCGTGTCCTCATGCACATTACGTAACCCATTATAGACCACATGTGATAACAATGGTGAGGCATTTCTCTTTCCTCTGTGGTGGTGCAAATGTCTTGAATGAGCAGTTTTGATTTTGTTTTTCCTTCTTTTTCCAGGGCGCATGGGAGCGTTCGCTTCTCGCTTCTTCCGGGTTATAGTGCGCCGTGAGTGTCACTCCTCGAGCCTCAGCTCTTGGAGCTGTTCCAGGCACTCACGCTCTTCCCATGGTCCAGCCGGTCTGCGACGAGCCTTCAAGCAGCCATTCTCACTTCTTTTGTTCCGGCTGTTCCACTGGCGCCACACATTTTAGTATGCACGCACAGCGCTGTCGTTTGGTTACTCAAGGGTATAGCGCGTGAAAATTCTCACACATGTTTGGAAAGAGTGAAAGAGAGACAAATAGGTTATCGGGTTTTGCATGCCAAAGCCACGATACAATTATACGAGGCACGCCGTCGTGGAAGATTCTGTATTAATTTGGACCAACTTGATTCCCTCAATCTGAGCGGTGTTACCCGCCGCGTGGTGGTCTGATTGTGCTAGACCCGAAGGTCGTGGGATGAAATCCCTGTGTGTTTCCGTGAATGCGGACGGATGGAGGCTCGTATGCATCAATTTAGGCGCGCGTGAAGAACCTTATATCGGGGCTTCGATTCGTAAAACTACACAAATTATTATGAAGCACACATGTGTTCTCGCATCGATTGAAAGTGAGGATGGTTTGCCATTTGACTTAATAATGTTTGCAGGCCTCCAATGTTTATGGCGGGCCCGTATGGCAGGATATCACTGTGATTCAGATGCACGACCCGCAAGAATGTACTTTCGGGAGTGCATGGCGAAATGTGTGGAACTTGCGAAAACACAGCAGTCTGTTCCTGAGTGGTTGTCGAGAGTGGAACCCCCGACAGCTCTCAAGGAATTTCAAAGCTACTCTCAATTCAGTAGGACTGCCACCACTTGTTTTAGCGACCTTTACGACATTGTGCATATACATAGTGTCTCAAAACAGGTAATAAAGCAAAAAAGAAAACTGGTGTAGCTCATTGGAAGAATACTGGGCTGGCACCCAGTGGACACGGGTTCGAATCCGACTGTGTCATTGGTGCTAGGTCAAGCCTGCCTAAGGCAAGTTTGACAACAAGTTACAAGCACAGGCGTAACTAAGTGGTAGAATACTGGGATGGCGCCCAGGTTCGAGCCCCACTGTGTCATAGGTGATAGGTTTTTTTTTTTCTTATTTCGCGTGATGTGGTCACGGACACTGGCGGCGGCGGTGGCGGACAACTTCGCGTGACCCGAGTTGTGATCTCATAACAGCTTTCACTGTAATAGTGGGTGTCTGGACTGATTACATGACCCGCAGAGTGTGAGCCTCTCAAAACAGATCGAGATCACTCTGCCGACGACAATTATTTGGTTCTTGTATAAACAATAGGTACGCTTTTTTGTTGTTTACGCTGGAGCTCGACAGCGCACTTTCCGCGCAAATGTCTCAGGAGAAGTCGCTCCTCGCTGCTGCCTCTGTTTTAGAGGGCACTCTAGTTTCCAATTGTTTGACACCAGCCCGCATCGCAGAAGGAACTCTCAGCGACTCTGTCTTGCTTATATTTATTTCTTCTGCGATTCCCGAGAGGACGTCCGTGACCCCGGCCAACGAACCACATGATCTGCGCTCCCCTTCGATGGGAGAAGGAAAGGATGAGGCTCTATGCCGCATCGCCGCCTGCTTCTGCGAAACTCGGAAGAAGCGAGGCAGGGTCGAGACCGTGTCGCACCATGCACCGACGGGAAAGGAAGTAGTAGTAACTAAGAGAGCGCGCCACCACCACGGCGGATGAAAGAGGGAAGAGTGGCCTGCTTCGAGGCAGCGGCAAGAAGTAAGAGCATTGCGAGGGGGCCCCGACCACGGCGGAATAAAGGGTGGTCTGTGTGGTTCCCCCCCATGCTCGCATGGATGGAGGGTTCGGTGACTGTGGCGACGACGCAGCTAACGCAGTGCACGAGGGCGCCGTGCCCCGGAGGTGAACCCTAGCCGGAGAGGTGCGGCGGGTGGAAAAGAAGGAGGCCAGTGTCTCCCACCCTCTTCACCGTCACCAACGAGGAGTCGTCGTTGTGCCACCGCGGGGAGCAGTTTTCTCGGTCGCCGACCAAGGGCGCAGAAAGGGCGTCGCGAAGGGTGCATATCTGGGAATCGCCGCGCCGTGGCTTTGCGGATGACGATTTAACGACACTGCGGTTATGCTGTCGCACTACATTACCGAATAAAAAAAATGACGAAGGCGCAACGTTACCAAGCAGGAGTTGTCGAAGATATGCGTGGCGTAATATTAGTTCGGCTTGTTTTTACTGTGGTTGCGGCTCTTTTGTACATGAGTTGTGGGAAACGTTATGTGCGCGTATGTGCAAGATATTAAAAACAAGGTATTCACTCGGGGCACTGGCTAACTACCGGCAAACACCAAGCTAACTTCGGACTAGCTCCATGCTAGCTCCAGGCTAATCCCTGGGTACTGGTTTTCAAGAGTTGAATATTTTTTGAACTTAAAAAAGCTTTGACAGTAAGCCACCTGCCATTTTCGCATACGGAATCCAATACCTTGCCGCATGCACCTATACATACTACATTTTTAAGGGCTACGAAAACTTCCTGATGAACTTTTTATTATCAACATTACGACTTATATGCGAAATCTGCATGGCGTCATAATTGACGGCATACCAATATTGTAGTCGTAAAATTGCACGTAATTGAGATAATAATTACTTAATTTCTATCGCGCTATAAGGAAACCAAGCCAGCACAAAATGCTGCTCCTTTGTTACGTCATATGTTCCCGTGATGAAGGCGGGAAGAGATTTGATTAATGACGCGTCGCATCAAAATCTGGCCAGAAAAGAACAGAAACCATTTCGCATGCATATCATGCCTTCTTTCAAACCATCCACAATTCTTAGTAATTATTGGAATTTTAACGTCTTAAAGCCACAATTTGATTATAAGAGACGTTGTAGTGAAAATGATCAAGTAGTTTCGACCACTTAATGTTCTTTTACTTGCAGCTAAATCTGAGCACACCAGCACCATGCATTTTCGCCTTCATCGAAAATGTGGCCGCCGAGGCCGGGATTCGATCCCGCGACCTGCGGCGGGTCTGTGGCCGAGTGCCTTAGCCACTATAGACAACCGCGGTAGTTGCAGTCTGCAATTCTTAACCGCAAACCACTTTGATTCACAACTTTTGGCGAACATTTCAAAACCACAATTTGATTGAGAGACGCCGCAGTGAAGGGCTGCGGTAATTTCGACCATCTAGGGTGTTTTTAACGTGCAGCTAAATATAAGCACACGGGCCGTAGCCTGTTCGCCTCCGTTGGAAATCAGGCCGCTGCGGGTGGGATACAATCCGGCGACTTGCGGGTCAGCAGCCCAGTGCCTTAGCCACTATAGCAACTGCCATGGGTGTCGCTCGCAATTCTTAACAGCGGCGAACCACTTTGATTCACATTCTTTGCGTGTCCACTCTGGCGTGTCTCAGCATGGGACCCCTGTTCTTCCTCATCAATATTCATGAATGACTCAGCAGCAAATATTTCTTCTTAAATTATATTTTGCTGATGATTCTGAGATTTACCGTGAAATTAACGAGGATAAGCATGTGTCCCTTGCGTTCAGTCCGAGTTTAACAAGATTCTGGATTAGTCAGATATTTGTAACATAAAACTTAACATCAGTAAGTACGAGCAAAGCACATTTTTCGCAAGCTCTAGTCAGCCCCCTACTTACACTTTCACAATGTTTTTCTTGAAACTGTGTTTCCGCATAAGTACCTATGTGTTCACATTTTTTTAATCTACCCTGGAAAACTCACCTTGACTATATCATAAATAGTGCCAACAGAACGCGTGGGTATCTTCGCACTGAGAATTTATCATTCATCAAGTTTGATAAACTATTGATTTATGCAGCAGTGGTTGTCACAGCAGCAATACTATATCCGTGTGCCCACCTGGATGTGTTATATATTTCCTTACCAGAAGAATATCGTAAAACTATCGCTTTATACTTTTACATCCATCCTTCTCTCATACCAACCCAGCGGTGCCACCTCCGAAACTGGCGCAGGCGACGCAGTTCATACTTTGGTATAATGTCTTTCACGCGAAACATCAGTGTTTATATACCAACTTAATATAAAAGATGGTGTTAATAGATAATGAATAAGTAAACAGGTTTAATTTGAACAGCTATTTGCCGATTTCAAACCAACTATCTGTCATTCTTCAATTCCTCACAGAACTTGAGCAACAAAACCTTTCGCTGAAATACATTTAGAGGGCGGCTTTGGTGAACTGGCTCTATCTTTCAAAAAGAAAGACAGTTTTTGGAGACTAAGCTCCACAGTAGTTATAGTTATTGTATTTTGTATCATTTTGAATGAGTAGTATGTCACTTTGGTTCCGTTTTTCGTTTGAAAGAAAACTTCAAAAATAATAGTCATGTCGATGCACATTTAATTCAGTTGTTGGGCTAAACAAGGTGCAAGAAACGCAGGTTTGTGTGCTTCCTGAAGGCATGCATGTGCATTTCGTACATACACCCTGCGCACACGGTCACCATGCATGGTGCACCGCCTTGCGTGTGGGTTGCCTTCGTGGAACAGCTTTTGTTCGCCCGCCGGTGCACTTTCCAATATAACTGCGGAAAATAATCATTTCTTTGCCATTTTTGTCGAACATTTTATAATGGGTTATATAGCCGGCAGTACATAGAGGACACAGAGATGAGTAACCTTAGTGCCCCGGTCACCCCTAAAATATTATCAATTTGGCCCTTGAAGTATTACGGTTCAACCATCCCACTGTTTTAATATAATTAGTCGGGTAAGAGCAATAGCAATGAAGTTTTACGAGAGAGAGAGAGAGAGGGAACACAGGAAAGATGTGGGAGTTAACTAGATACGCCTAGTCTGCTACTCTTCACACGGGAAGGGGAATGATGGAGTAAAACAGAGAGAAAGAGAGACACGTTTCACGATACGCACAGACAGTGCAGCCTATCACAGGTGGTCACCTAATGCTGTGGCCTCCGAAAACTGCACGCCGATGCACCGATGTCCTTTGAGGCCAGGTTCTCAAAGCCCCTGCTTCCGTAAAAAGTCAATACTCGTGTCGTTTCAAGGCACATTGCGGAGTCCGGCGATGTTCATATCCGGGTCAGCCGCGCAAGAGATTATCAATAGCATCTACATGGTTGCAGTTATCAAACATAGATGAATATGCCCCGCGATGACTGAACGAGTTGGTAAACCCTGCACTGACCCGCAGCTGATGACGAATTGTAGCGTCAAGTCCGGATGGCAGTCGTAGCGGTGGTAATGAATCAAGGTTCTATGGGCGACGATATGAGTACCGAAGAACTCGAAGTGATTGTCTCGCATTATGCCAGGTGTGACGAAGTTCTTTTGCGGCTTCTACTGTTGACAAAGGTATTAACAGAGTGGGCACCCGCTCCATCAAGTGGGCACATCGGACAGCGTCGTCGGCGAGGTGGTTCCCACTGATCCCACAGTTTCCCAGCAGCCATTGTAAGACTGTGTTTCTATATATATAGCTTTGGATGCTATAAGAAGACGAAGCGTTGAACAACGACAAGTGCTGAAAATTCAGTTAGACCAGCGCAGTCAGTTACGGAGATTGCCCTATAGAATCAGCTCAGGACCTAAAGATGTCGCTAGTTCTCACTACCTACTTGCCTATATCAAATAATTAATGGCCGTATCCCCATTTTGAGTCTATTACGACGCAGTCTCACGATGAACGGTGGTGAAAGAAACTTTCACTTTCCGTTTTCAACAGAGGGAAGGTCACAGTTGTTTCCGTAGGCAGTCCACCGGCAAGTGCTTTACACACGAACGCTGTCAATCATCCCAACAGGCGTATATATCCTGGCCGTTGCACTGCCCCATAAATGTTAACTTATGTAACGTAACAGTTCTCTTATAATCATCTCTCTTGCGTGAGACGGAGCGTACGCTGCTCGGTCGTGTCGCAGTTGCATTCTACCGCGGCACGTGAAAGGCGAGAGGTGCAGCCACTCGTGCTGCTGTAGTATATAAAAGAAGTTTTTTTTTCGGCGAGATTGCGAGGGTGTATATATCTGGTCCTTCCTTGGCAGCCGCCGAGTGCCTTATCGTTGTAGGCTGCGGGTCGAGCACATCCATCGAGTGGCTCTCTGAGGATCGCGCGCACGCGCGCCGAGACCTCGACGAAGAGGCGGGCGTGGGAATCGAGTCGCGCCAAGGCGAGGACGAGTCGCGCGCCCCAAGGCACCGTTATCAGTGGCCGCCTCTGCTCGCGCGCCCCGGTCGCTGTTGACGGCGCAGCCCCGGCGACCCGGGGTCTTCTGGCCTGTGGGAACAGGCCAGGGCTTTCATGCTGCAAACGAACTCGTGACGTGTTTCGCAAGGACGGCGGGATATCGGTCGTCTAGCGATGGTGGTGGTCGTGGTGTAGTGATGTATGGGGCGGGTCAGTATGCAACGTCGCTTTCTGTGCGGGTATTCTTGGCTCAGTGCAAGATGCTGCGCTTGAATGTCACACTTCGTCAAGTATCGCAAGATTGAAATACATGGGTATGACGTATGGCCTGTCTTGTTTCGTTGAGCGTCCGAGATTTTGCGTTGAGATTTAACGGAGCATTGATAAGTTTACATGGGTATGTACGGAGGTTTCCTGATGACAAAGAACCCCCCTTGCATACACATAGCATTTTATTAGAAATTTTCTCCTGGACTAAAGCTGGCTAACCGGTGAATATATTTGTGTCTACTTTTTTGACATTATCTTTACCATTTTCATTGGTGTCCTGGCCATGCTTTTAAATCAAATAACGGTCGCTAAGTGTTCCTTCTCGTCGTCACGCATTGCAATGTCGGAGTTCGATTCCTGGTGAAGGCGACATCGCTCGCTAATAAAACGTTGGATTGTTGCGGGCAAACGATGAAATGCATTGATTGCAATAGCCACTTTGACGAACTTTCAAATATTTTGTTAATTCTTTCAGATGACCTGTGCTAATTTCGGCGGGTAAGATAATACACGAATACCTACGAACATTGACAAAAATAACGATATATAAAACGAATTGTACACTTTCTGAAATTCTCGTAATAAGGTGTTTTCTATCACATTTCGTCCCACTTTTTAAAAACCTTATTCTGGTAAAACGACGTGTAAAACAAGTATGTCGTAGTTCACTTCCATCATGATTCTCACGGTACCTCAGATTAGGCGTAGTTTTCAATCAGCTGGACATTTACTTTCTATAGGTGTGCTAAACAAGAAAACGTTTGTTTCCACACAGTTAATTGCCACGCGAAGTCTCCATTCTGTAAACTGGGACCTTTATTGATTAATTAAGAGAGACTATAGAAAGGCAGGGGGTAAGCTTGGTGTGAATACCCGGTTTTCAAGCTTGCTTTGGAGTGAGGAAACAAGGAATAGAATCTGGACACAAAGAGAGAGTAGTAAAAAAGAATAAAAAGATAGAATGGGCGCTCAATTAGGTCATTTTTTCACAGATGCTGGTGGATGGCTAAGAGTCGCACATAATATGCTGAATACTTCTTCCATCGCCCCAGTTGTCTCATGCTATGTCAATAGTTGGTGGCCGTCTGTTTGGGCTTCACAGACACCTTGATCGGTCCTTTCCCCATTGCGAAATATCTCATATAGTCGCTTTGTTGTCCCTAAAAGTGATTCCATGTTTTTTCACAGTTATACGTGATGTAACACCTCTACGTTTTCAAGTACCAGATTTTTATACTGACCGCGCCGTGAAGCTTACTAGAGACTCTGCAGCGCTACCTTTGGACCGTGGGAAATTGTCCATTTCTTGTTACGGTTAATCATTAGTGAAATACCACGTGGTGCGAAGCGACACGTCAATGCTGTCAGATGAGGTCTTTATAATTTGATAGTGGCGAGTTTTGTTTGTATCACGACCACTGCGTTGGATATGTTGGGGTGGACGGAGCCGTCGGTGTGGGTGCGTTGTGCAGCTCGATACCTTTAGTGATTCAGAATGTGGTACGCGTGTGCATTATACATCTGGGTTAATAATTGGCGCAAGCAATTATTCCTTGACGGAAAATAAGGCTGTGTTTTCGGTGACATCAGTGCTGGAGAAGTCGGATCTTTTTTCGTTTTTATAGCATACGCCCGAATACTTCACTCCCGACAAAAAGCCAACTGGCCCTTTGAGACTCTACACATTGCAGTTTCTCGCGTTCTGTCCTAGTAAGCACCAACACTGTGCCACACTGTGTTAAATGCACCTCCCTTTGATATCGGCCCACATTCGTCAGCCCTTTTCTCAGAGCAGCCATCACGCTATGTGGAAGCTGTGAGACGGTCTGCCATCCTCATGACTTACTACGATTGCTCATAGTTCAACACTCATTCCCCGTGGTACAAATTTTTACCGCCGAATTAGATTACATACTAGGTGACATAAGCACATGTAATTACATAACACATACCTGCAGATGATGTAACACTCAGTGTTACTGTGACCTACATTTATTTATTTATTTATTTATTTATTTATTTTGACATACGGCAGCCAAGTTGCTAGGCTATTGCAGGAGTGTGTACAGATAAAAGAAGAACAGAAGGCACCAAGCATACGAAAAGCAATCAATGTAATCTAAACATAAAACCTTTGTATAAACAAAATAAAAAAAAACAATCATGAACAAGATTGCATACGAAAAAATATAGACAAATATATTTTACGATGTATCAGAGCATTCGAAAACTCGTGTCTGTGTAATCAGTGAATATGACATGGAACATTTTTCACCATTTCCATGGTCCGGGGCAAAATCTGCAAAGAACTACGGAGCTCTTCCCCTATCGGGCAACCCTCCCGCTGAAAGTTTTTAGCAGCGAACAGCAAAGGTTGTGAATGTTTTTCTAATCTGTATAGCTGTATCCTTATCGGCCGGTTTAAGAATTAGATCACACGTAAAATAAAAGAAGCTAGAGTATTTTACGCAGGTCTTTCAGAGGCGCCATGCTGGGCTGTTAACCTTCGTGCTTTGTATATTTAACACCTGAACGGACAGTGCTACGGTGGACGCATACACATGAAAACGGTTGAGTTGGTGCATGCGATGTTTCATGGCCCTATTATTGCACGTAGCAATCCACAAAAACAAGAAAACAGACTTAACTGCCCAAGATGGTGGCGCCCACATGTCTTATGTAAAGTAGTATATAGCAGAAATGGGAAACTTGTGCTTGTGTTCGCCGTCAATTGCTCTGACGGAAAAGGAAATGACGTTTCTATCGTATGTTAGGATCCCGTGCAAGATAACTCGTCTTTTTTTTTTTCGCGCATGTATACGATAGATGTGAAGGGCATAGAATAAAGATTTGAAAGTTTAACGCCCACATTTTTCGTTAGGTCAGTATCGTGTTTCTTTCTTACACGTACCGCGCTAATACAAGGTAAGTTCATGGATGACAAACTCACCCGAACTGCAACACATCTGATTACAGGGACCTATAGGCCACGTATGGTATTGAATACGACAACTGCTATGTTTACACCTATCAATTTAACTGCTCATCGCGATCAGCGCACAAAAAGGACACAATACAAAAGGAAGTCCTCGACACAAGCGATGATGATGATGATGTTGATGATGAGTATGTTCCAACTAGCCCAATTTGCTACTTTTCTTTAACTGCTCTTTCGATTAGCATGAAGGGAAGAGAAAAAAATTATGGCAACTGCACATCAGTGATGTCCACAACGAAGGCAATGTGTGGCTGTGTGCCCTTCTTTACGTCGCTTTATTTTTGTCCTTTTTTCTTACTCTCTTTACATTTTTTCCTCATATTTTTCATCTTTTTGTGTTGTTTTTTATTGCTTTCTTTCTATATTTATTTCAATAACTTTCTCGCACCTTACGTTTTTGTTTTTCTCCCCCTTTTCTCTTTTTCAACTCTTGCTCCCTTGGTATCACTTTTCTCTTTTTATGTTTTTCTTTCACTCTAATAATATCTTTGCCCCCCATACTTTCCTTGATTCTCTTTCTATTTCTTCCTTTTTTAGTCATTCTTCTTTATATTTTTCTCTTACTCATTCTCTATTTCTCACTTTCCCTTTTTTTCTCTCTCTTCTTTGGTTTTCTCCCTTCCTTTTATTCTCTGTTTTTCTTCTCTTACTTTCTTCCCACGATATGCTTTACTCTCTCCACTCGTTTTCTGTCCCCTCCTCTCTATCGCTTCTCTTTCATTCCTCCTTGCGATTCAATACTACACATGGCTATGTCATGCTCGGCTAGCATGCCTGGTTCATAGGTCGGCAAAAAAATGTGGAACTCACTCGGGCTCACTCAAGAAATACATTTTGTTTTGTGACTCATTCAGATTCAGTCAGATTCAGAGTCAGAGTCAGAGTCGGGGCCTGAGGCTCTCAGTCAGAGCCAGGTTGTTTGGGTCCGAAAGCCGAAATCGCTAAGACATCTCTTATTGTTTTATTAATTAATTAGTTTTATTGTTTAAACATACCTTCAGGACGCGACGTCACCAGAAAAATGAGTGGGGAAAACACGCGAAATATAGAGAGAAAGTTACAGGGCATCTTGTATGGTGAGCTTGAAATCGCCATGATCCATTATGCAGGTGACGGAGGTGGTAAGGTAGTTCCCGGTGGCTTTCATCCTATGAATAAAACGAGTAATTGCCAAATTAGGTGTGACAGGATGCTGATTGATTTGTGGGGTTTGACGTCCCAAAACCACCATCTGATTATGAGAGACGCCGTAGTGGAGGGCTCCGGAAATTTCGACCACCTGGGGTTCTTTAACGTGCACCCAAATCTGAGCACACGGGCCTACAACATTTCCGCCTCCATCGGAAATGCAGCCACCGCAGCCGGGATTCAAACCCGCGACCTGCGGGACAGCAGCCGAGTACCTTAGCCACTAGACCACTGCGGCGGGACGTGACAGGATGCTGGGCTCACCTTATACATGAAAACAAGGTGAATTAAACAGGGCGTCCTTCAAATAGGTGTTATAATGATAGATATTGTGAAAAAGGTTCAGGAGAGACTGCGGTGCAGCGGAAGGTCAGGCAAGTTTAGGGTCCTTTTCATGTATGTAATTCTGTAATGAATGAATGGGTACAAAAACTTTATTGCGTACTCTAGAATGACGTGAATAAATTGAGGAGTTTAAACGTGCTGCACAATTCTGAATGGCTTCAAGAGTTTGAACGATAATGGCATGAGTTGAGTTCCATATGGCGTATGCGTACTATAATTTTGACCTTACCAATGTTTTGTAGAGAGCTCACTTGAGTGACGATGTGGCAGAAGAAAAGTTTCGAAGCAGAAGATGAAGCATGTGGTTAGTGCTGTCAGCCACATATTCTACACGCATGTTTCAGGAAAGATTAGGAAATACGTGACTACAAAGATATTTATAATTCCCAACAGATGGTAATGAAATATTATTAACGAAGTTAGCACGTGAACAATGAGTAGCAGTGGGGCGTGAAAGTGGCATGCTCTTACATGTAGTTATGATATTAAACGTCATGCGGCATTTCTTACATCATTCAAGTTTTTTTTATCGAATCGCGCTTGTAGTTAAGATGATCAATATAGCTTGTAATTTTCTGGTCAAATAATCAGTCATTTGCGTATAATTTGTCAGTTGAGGAAGAAACACAAGAATAAAAATTATTATAGTAAATTAAAAAAGCAGTCATCCTAAAATGAACCCTTGTGGTACACCAGACATTAGAAGGCAATCAGGTGAGCGAAAATTGTTAGCTGTCTCATACTGGCAACGGTCAAAGAGAAATTCCTAAATTCATACCAGCACATCGGGGTCAATCCTGAGCCGATTCAGTTTGAAAGAAAGTAGCTCAAAGGAGAGGTGGTCAAATGCTTTGGCGATATCTAAGTATATGCAGTTAGTATGAAATTCGAGATCTGCGTTAATAAATAAGTCGATAATAAAACACAGCCACTGTGTTTTGCATGAAACTGCCTTACAAAATGCATCCTGATAAATGCTAAAGAAGTAAATATACTTAAAGGATTCAATGAAGTGAGAGTATAATAAATGTTCCCAAATTTTTGCTGGGAAGTGTTATTAGGGAAGTGTATCACAATATTTATGCACTCGGACCACCTTCCCAGCCTTTCTATCAGATGGCAGTGTGGGCGTCTGTAATGAGAATGACTGGCGAGAAAAGTTTTATGGTATTAAATGAGAATAGAGTGGCGTACACTTCAATATTTTCGATGAAATACAACTTAGACCGGCCGATGAAGACACTTTGAAGTATACAACCAGTCTTTCGACACCAATTACACCAATGACAATGTCGGCCATTAATATGTATTTATGTGATATATTTCGTTAGAGCAACGATCATGATACGTACCAATTGAGTGGGCGGCAGTTTTTTCGTCGACTCGGTATAGAAATTGAACCTCAAGTCTTGTGTGCATACGTACATCATTTCGCGACAAGGATTTACAGTGAAATCTTCAATTTCCAATCATCATTCATCAGGCACAGGTCGAAATGTGCGTCCCTGTGTCGAAATAATGCAACTGCACAGGTATGACTGGACAGTGGTCGCATTTGTTGTGGAATGGTCTACCGCCGACGTAGCTGGCAGTCGCCTTTCACAAGCCCCCAATCAGAGCACGACAGTTTCTTTTGGATGTGTCGGTGAGGAAATGTCCGCACTTTTACATAACACCTCTGAGTAATTGTTAACTAATACTATATGGTTTGAGGAAGTGATATCTATGAAAAAAATGCCTTAAAAATTGCCTTAACATAGTGGCACTAAAGTTGATACAAAATGGAAAAGGCAAGAGTCCAAATCAAGTGGAGTCTAAGATTATTGATTTATATGCGTGGTTTAACGTCCCAAAACAACCATATGAATATGAGAGACGCCGTAGTGGAGGGCTCCGGAAATTTCGACCACCTGGGGTTCCATAACGTGCACTCAAATATGAGCACACGGGCATACAGCCAGCATTTTCGCCTCCATCGAAAATGCAGCCGCCGCAGCCGCGATTCGATCCCGCGACCTGTGGGTTAGCAGCCGAGTACCTTAGCCACTAGACCACCGCGGCGGGGCGGGTGGAGTCACAGGGACATCAATATTTTGATGTATTGTTTTGTGCGTTCAAAAGAAGAGCTGGAAAAAATTAAACAGGGATGGTATCTTAGCATAGATGAAATAACCGGAGGTTGCAGAACAAGTTGAAAATTTTCTCTTGAATATTTTTTGTTGGAGCTATTATCTTAAAGTTGAAGTAAGCAGTACAGGTATTGCCATGACTATCAGATTAGCAGTAACCTTGACACAGATGAAATATTTCGACATTTTAGAACAAGAGTGCTACAGCTTTTGCATTGAAGATTTGTCGCTAGAGTTACGAACCAAATGTTAGCCGATAAATGTGATTGGTTTATACAATTGAACTTGTGATTTACGAAATATATGTTCATGTGATGCTTCTGGCTATGAGCAATAATGAGCCAATTAGACACATGCAACGAATATGTTTGCTTTTAAAAAATTATGTGCGTGTTAAAGGGAACAACCTCTATATCCTCAGCCACATGGCCTCAAATGTTTTATAGACTTCTCGATCGTGAATTTTCATGCAAAAGGCTATCTGTGTAGGGTGGTACCTAACGGCAGCTAAGGTCCCTTGGTGATTTGACAACCTTGCTGATGATGTTGCCCGCCCACGAGGACGCCAAGACAGCCCCACTACACTTGTGAAGAACAGACGCCGGAAAGGACCTCCACTCGTTTGCTGATGCAATGTCGCAAACTTGGTTGACCGACCTCATGAAACTGTCACATGCAAAAACACAAACCAACCAGGAGGCTGCAAGTTCCATCTCGCCTCTCTTACCATGACGCAATATTAGTGTGCGACCTGTGGTTAAAAGTGGCTTTCACGATAACATACTCCTTCCTCACAAGAACGACAGAAACCGCTAGATGTGACTCTCGTAACAGTGACGGAACGATGGAACGAATATTGTCTTCTAGGTGCGAAGCTCCTTAGGCCCTGAAGACGTCCGACCATTGTCGCCGAGGATCGCCGTCATTTCTAGGCGAAGCGCAGGTGCCAAACATCTCTGCACAATACTGTCTACTGAGCGTACATAGCGCGCATATGATTTCAAAACATTTTTTATACCGTTTATCATTTTTTTTCAGTGGAGCTTCGATCCATCATCAGAATTCATTTCGTAGATCTGCAGCTACTTTTTGTGGCCGCTCTGTGAGCGAAAGCATCGTTCTTTGAGCTGCGCTGGATCAACGCCTAGTACTTTATTTCTTTCAATGTCAATGCAAACGCGTGCTTCTCAACGGGAGCCGTCAGTCAGTCTTAGTTCAGGGAGTGGTCGTGATGCTACGCTATACATGATGGGTAGCGCTGCTTGCGTCACGCATGCTTCCGAGCACTTTCCCCCGGAGATGCGATAGACGTGTTTCCCACTCCAATATCACACGCCTGTCAGATTTTTTCTTTCGTGCTCCTGCTTTGTGGCTTGAAGCAATGCCGCCACCGCATCACAGCGCAACGAATGCAATAGCGGTGCAGTGCCGCTTCCCTATTGGTTGCCCGCAAAGTGCCACGAACGGCAACATGCTATCTCAAAACACCGAGTCAGTGTGGCCGCCAATATTTTGAACAGGAGGAATGCAAGACAAGGCCCCACGAATCTGTACACAATGGAACAAAAAAATTACTTCATATGATTTCCGTCGTGAGACGACACTCCATAAGGGGATCTCTCCTTCATGACCTCAAAGCACGCGCGAAGGCTAGGTGATGAGCTAGAGCAGGAAAGGGCTAGAGGAGAAGATGGTGAACAGCTCGATCGTGTGCATCTGGCTGTCAGTGATAATATAAAGGAGGGGTTGCCTGAACAATGTGGACAACAGACTATTTTCAGCAAAGGGGATCCTAGGATAATGGCCCTATATATGCGCGTCGCAGGCCCGCAAAAAGACGAGGACATTTATTTGAAGAACACCTAATATAAATAGGGTTAAGTGATCGCTTGTAGGCGTGCAGTGGACAGGCTCACATGTACCTTGACGGTGCCTTATTTCCATCTTTCGTTAATTTCTTTCCCCCCAGATTAGTGTAGTAAACCAGACGCCTACCTGGTTGAGCTCCTTGCCTTTCATACCTTCTTCTCCTCCCCCCTCACCATTTGTCACCACCGCCATCACCGCGCGACATCCTCGTTTGCGAAAATACACAACCACAAAGAATCTGCAAATACCTCACTCCCGCACAATCGGTTAGTTCAATCGACTAGTGCCGCACAATCGGCCAGTGTCGTGGTCCGAATCGAATCCACAACTTTTTGGTCAGCAGTCAAGCGCCATAACAACTGCTCCACCGCGGTGATCCGCGCAATACGCGGGATCACTATCTTACAAACTCGACAAGCGCTTCCAGGATGCAGAAATTCGGATCATGCTAGCTACTCTTAACAATAAATCTGCCCCGTGACCGGACGGCATCAAAGACACTTCATAAACTAGACGATGATTCTGTACCCATCCTCACCAAAGAATCAATCATGCTTACATGGGGAAATCGCATCTGTCATTCTCATCTTTAAACCTGGCCGGAGTCTCAATCTTAATGTCTGGCGACATATTTCACTGAGGTCTTGCATAGGCAATGTCGCCGAGCATGTCATCAATGATCGCGTATCGAAGCACATAAAGAAAAGAAACCTGTTACTTCACAAAATGTAGCTTTCAGACCACACCTATCTGTTCAGAACATCATGAAAATGCTGAAACATCACATTATTGCTCAGGAGACAAAATGCGTTAGAACCATTCTCGCACTCACTCCTGAAAAGGCCTTTGACAACACCCTACACCACCCTCTTCGCCGCGAATATTTATCGGAGGAGCGGGGGAAAGAAGGACCTTGCTCAAGGTCATGAAGAAATCCGATGTTTATTATTTGCCCTCGGCCACACAACCCCTTGATGAAAACAGCCAAGAAGGGGGTAGGGCACCCTCTTCTCTTCGCGGGCTTTTCTCGCACTTGTTTGGTGGCGAGGGACGCACAAACAAATCTGTATCAGGTCTTCCAATTGCGTAGCCATATTTCTGCTGGCGGCCAAGTGGCGTTCTCTTGAACATTTCAAACGTAAAAAAAAAAAAAATGCTCCTGCGTTTTTTTTACACTCATACATTTTTTTTTTTACGATTGAAAGGAAGGCAAAACCACGTGTGCAAATAAGGGAGTCTCTTGCATAAGGGTAACCCCCTTGTCTATAGCTTGATCTCCTCTTGGCTAAGTACAATAGATTCGTTTTTTAGTATATGAGGTTTTACGTCCCAAAACCACGATATTATTACGAGAAACACCGTAAGGCTTCGCCCCAGAAATTTTCACATGTGTTCTTTCACGTCGTCCTCTGACATCTGACACTATATCCGCGCCTGATGGAAAGAATATCGTGGGAGTGTCGACCTGCCTAATGCCTCAGAAAGCCTAACGGCACGTTTCGACACAACGAAAATCAATATTTCGCCTTCTTTTCTCCCTTGTTGGCTGTACAATGCTAAAAAAAATCAGACCTAAAACAAATTTCGAGCCTTCATTTCGTCGCGATCAAGTGTATACCCTTCGGGGGTGTTATTCTTGAAGGCGATTACAAAATTGCCAAGAAAAATGAGTCACAGGTGGTGCTAGCTTTAGTCAGTTTTCTGAGAGGTGAGTAATCACAGCTTAAGAAATAGCAATAAGATATAGAGAAGCCTGCGTGATACAGCCCCCTGCTGATAATGGTATTCTGGGACGAGGCGCTGTTGCAGTACTTGTTCGACACTCCGGCGATAACACTCAAGTCACTCTCGACTGTATACGTGTGGGCCTCCTGTAAAAACACCAACTCAGCCAACAGTCAACTCTTTTGGGCCTCATTTATTGCGAATACGTCAACGACTTACACGGCCCGGATCAAACCCGCCACTTTCAGGTCAGCAGCAGAGCGCACTAACCACTGCTCTAACACGGCGGACTTGCGCAATACACGAGATTACCAACTTTCGAACTGGACTAGCCCTTCTTGGATGCATAGGTCCGAACCGAGTTAACCACTCTTAACAGGAAATTTAACCCGTGTCTGGACGTCATCACAAACAAGACACTTCTTCAACTAGACGATGATTCTGTCACCAACCTCACCAAAGAAAGTAATCGTATTTGGGAAACAGGGGTTTTGCTTGAGCATGGCAGAATGGCTTTTGCAATTCTCGTCCTTAATTCTGACCGGAGTCCCAATCTTAATATCTGCGACCTATTTCCCTGACGTCTTCTATAGGCAATGTCACTGAGCATGTCATACGATCGCATACCGAAGCACACAGAGAACGGACCACCGTCAAAATGAGTTTATTTTTTTATTTTAGGTATTTTATCAATGTAGCTTGAGCTTGGTCTAGTTCGAGTGGATGGAAAACAAGCTTCATCATCAGTGCACTGCTTCATAAACTATACATGGCGTTTGTATTGTTGTTACTGAAAAACACTGCTTCATTTTGTATCTCCGTTATCTCTAAGAGTCAATTTCTCATTTTCCCCTTGATCCCTCTTATTACTTTAAATGACGTGAGCTAACAAATAAACAGTATTTTTTGAGAACTACCCGGTTCTTGGCCAATCTCCCAGTGTGGGTGTGGGCCACAGATTCGAGGCTCTTCTTTCTTCCTTCCGTTGTACAAATTGGTCCGCACTGATTCGCTGCGTCCTTGTCTTCATCTTCGACCGAAAAACAAGGAAAGAGAGAAAGAGAAATAGAGAGACAAAAAAGAAAACAATGAAGAAAAGATATAGCGAAGTAGAGAAAGAACTGAGGTCAACGAGAAAGAACAGGCTAGAAAAGAGAGGGAGAGAGAAAGATGACAGAGAAGGAGTGTGGAAAGCAGAATACAGAAAAAAGTTAGAGAGGGAGAAAGAGTGAGGAAGAAAGAAAGAAACAGAGATAGAAAGGAGCTATAAAGAAACAGAGTGAATAAAAGATTTAGAGCTAGGCAGAAATAAAGAAAGTAAACAAACAGAAACAAGAAAAGCCGTCTGGCTTCACGGTTAGCTTAGAATTGGCAGCCCTAAAGCGAAGCTACCTGCATTTGTTTTAAATGCGAAGCTTCTATCTATCTATCTATCTATCTATCTATCTATCTATCTATCTATCTATCTATCTATCTATCTATCTATCTATCTATCTATCTATCTATCTATCTATCTATCTATCTATCTATCTATCTATCTATCTATCTATCTATCTATCTATCTATCTATCTATCTATCTATCTATCTATCTATCTATCTATCTATCTATCTATCTATCTATCTAATCTGCCTACGACTTTTACCTCTTCTGGCTGTTTCGATAACGGTATCAATACCAAAATTGTTATGACATAACATCACTGTATGACGAGCATAAGTGACTAGTCAACACGAACATCATTGCATGTATGTCATGATTTACGTTTCATGGTCTTGCTGCTCTTGCAGTGGTTTCGTTGACATGACATATTGCGAAACTGGTATGGTATCACATGACTGCATAGCGAACGTAAGTGCCATACCCTAACGCAGAAAACACAACATGCATGTCATGTGAGTCATGACTACACGGCACGCTCATGGTGCGCTCGCGGTCATTTCGCCGGCTTCACATATAGTAAATTTGGTACTAGGTGACGTGAATGGAAGACGAAGGTATGCGACTGGTGCAAGCTTGATACTCATGAGATGCGTATCATGTAACAACACGACTACATGCCGTGCTCATGATGCGCTCACGGCCTATTTGCTGGCTTCACATATACCATTCTTGGTGTTACGTGACGTCAATGGATGACGAAGGTATATGAATGGTGCAAACATGAAAATCATGACATGCGGGTCCCGTAAGATCATGATGACATACCACGCTCATGATGTGCTCGCAGTCGTTTCGCTAGCTTCACATGTACCAAATTCGGTATCACGTAACGTGAATTGACGATGATGGTAAATGACACGTCCAAACATGATAACTGGGACATGAGTGATGTAGGAACATCACAATTTACCACGTTCATGATGCACTCGCGGCCGTTTTGCTGCCTCCCCATATACCAAGTTTGGTATTACGTGACGTGAATGAACGGCAGAGGTAAATGACACGTCGAAACATACTAATCGTGATATGCGTGTCATTTAAAGCATGGGCGTGCTCGCGGCCGTTTCGCTAGCTCCACATATACACGATTCGGTATCACGTGACGTCAATAGACGATGAAGGTAAATAACATGTGCAAACATGATAATCATGAGATGCGTGTAATGTAAAACATGACTAAATGCTATGCTCATAGCGCGCTCGCGGCAGTTTCGCTAGCTCCACATATACCACATTTGGTATGACTTGACCTGAATAGACGACGAAGGTAAATGACACTTTCCAAACATGATAATCATGACATGGACGTCATGTACTGCATAATTTACGTCCGCCTCAGAACGCTGTGCTGATTTTAAAGTGACATATCAGTTTCCTCATTCGTGCTACGCATATCATAATCGATTCCCAGTGTACGTGAGATCTGCCATTTTTGTTTTATTTTTCATCTCCCGGCGTCCTACTAGCGCAACACATTATTTTTTTTAAGATGTGAAGTTTTACGTCCCGAAACCACGATATAGTAATGAAGCATGCCATAGTTGAGGTTTCCGGAAATGTCAACCCTCTTGCTCTAACGTACTGAGATCGCAGAGCTTAGTTGCGCACAATATGAAGGCTATCGCGGGAACGTTGACTTGCCTATCGTCCCAGGAAGCTTGGTGGGCCGTTTCTTTTCCTGGTTGGCTGTTCCATGTTACAACGATCCTCCCTAAGGTGAACTCTACACCCTTTCTCGGTATTTTGAGCCTTTATTTCAACGCCATCAAGTGTAGTCTTCGGGGTGTCTTATCTCTGCAGGTGCTTACAAAATTGCTGGAAAAGATGAGTTACAGTTGCTGCTATATAGGTTTAATGAGCTCCCTGAGAGGGAAGCGATCGCAGCTTAAGGAACAGCAAAAAGAGTGAGAGAAGCTTGCGTGATACAACCCTATTTTGGAAATAGTATTCTGGAACTTGGCGCTGTTGATGTTCTTGGCCGACTCTCGTGTGATAACCTTCAAATCACGCTCGAACGTACGCCTGTGCGTAAGGCTATATAACGTATACTGTTTACGATGTTCGACCGCTGACACGAAAGTGACGTTTGATCCCAGCCGTGGCGGTCACGTTTAGATGGGGGCCAGATGTTAGAGGCCTGTGTATTGGCGATGTCAGTGCCCTCTAAAGAACATTCAGTGGACGCGATTCCCGCAGCCCTGTACTATGGCGTGCCTTATAATCATCTCGTGGTTTTGGCACACGCCGGATACTGTTGATATTACTGCTCTGCGAAAAGTGCAGAGCGACGGAATGCACCTGGCGCATGCTCGCCAGTAATATCCACGCTGTCACTTTCGCCGCCACCGAGCTTTAAAAGTAGAACCATGGGAAACAACCCTACGACGCGAGCGTTCATGCCCTCACTTCTTGCTTGTGTCTTCGAGCGTGCGCGCTGTTCGAAGAAGTTATATAGCAGCTAGCCCAGATTTCTACGCTGCTCAAGAAAGCATGATATGCGACGACCATGCATAGGGCATGTGTATCGTTTGTTTAACCGCGCACATGGCAACTGTGTCGCCACCTTATCCAAAGGTGGAGGATTGGCACCGCGAGCGCACGTCCGCTTTTTCTCCGTGTCGTCTCTCGCGGCCCGATGGCCTGCGGCGATGACCGCAAAGTGGGACGGAAGCTGGGCCCCGCACAGGAAGGAAGCCCGCCCGATATTCCCGTATTCCCATGATACCCGTGTCAGGTTCTTGGGTTTCGTCCCGGGGCGTCCTGCCCTCTCGCCTGACCTTGATTCCCGTTCGACGGTTTCCCTTTGCTCCGCAACTTTTTCCTCGGCGTGTTCCCTCACCCCTCCCGAGCAACCACCACGACATTTCTCTCTCGCTCCCTGTGCGCTCCACATCCCCGCGGTTCGTTGCGCGGTTCGCGGAGTAACACTCTACTTGTTTGCTTTCAAACGCTCAGCTCATCGCCTCCGTTTCGGTTCTCTCACGCGCCACCGACCTCTGCGTTCCCCGTTTTTGCGGAAGTTTCTCGCTTTCCGCCCTCCAGTGATACTGGTTTACTCATATTCGCGTGTGTATGGCACGTATTTCGGTTTACTTCGCGGAGAAATGAATGGAAAAAAAAAGATGGCAGATAGAGCAAATGACCTAATTTTGCTTCCCTCTTCGTTTTTTTTTCGCTCAGTACTCAGCGCTTCCCGCTCGCAGTTCAGGCGTTCCGTCCGCCCTCCCCCCCTTTTTTGTTTGTTTGTCATCTACCGGGCAAAAAATGTTCCAAAGAGCCCGCATGTCGCCTCCCTCTGGCGCACTATCGTTACATACGTTCGCTAGCGCAAGGAGCATTTATCCAATGACGCTATAGTAGGAGCATAGTAGAGACAACAATAAAAGTTTAGTGATAACGAGACAGGAGCAAATTCTCAACATTCCCACTACTCGGGAAAGCTGGACTACGACCACAAGGAATCGACACTCAACTAAGATGGCCTCGCCTAGTTTCTCGACTCTCATATTCGTCTAGTGGTCGTTTGCATTCTCTCGACCTTAACTGACTGCCAACCACACTCCTCTATCACAAAGCAACTGTTGTGTGTCGCATGTGGTTGGGTGTGGCATATTTACGATGCTCACTCTTCCCCAATAGGAATATCCAATAATGGGGCTTCCAAATTTCGTTGCTGTGCGAAGACAATTGAATATATTCAGTCCCCTTGACCGTTCTACGAAACATGAGCTCTGGAAACATATTTATGCGCCGCCTTCATGACCGACCACATTCGGTGAGAAGGATCTTGGCACCTTTGCCTACAGGCATTCTTTCATGCACTGCCCCCCCCCCCCCCCAAAAAAAAAGAGAAAACATATCGGGATGCCTGAAGTAAACTGAACTTCCCAAACGCTTGTAAACTGTTAGCGCGTATTCGCGTTTGTGCATTCGTATAAACTGCCTCTGTTAATTTCCTACTCTCCTTCGTTTCTTGGTTTTTCTCTCGAATCCTGATTTAATTTAGGACGCCAAAAGAGGTTACTTTGAGGAATTCTTGTGGATAACGTTTAACGTTTATTATAGTAATACAAATCAGAAACGCCTTTAAGTAATAAGCTACGTCGAGAAGCAAGTTCAGTCTACTACTTCAACACTGTGGCCGGAGCAATGCTCATGGAGAAGCACAAAGTCGTTTTCGACTTACTAAAGCGGGGGTCTCAAACACGTAGACCACGGCCGCATGCGGCCCACGGTGCGCACAAGACTGTCATCACTTTACTTTTTTTTAATTTTCTTATTGAGTATGTTCGTGAGCCACACAGACTCGACTGTGGTTTGAGGCAGTGTCTCCATGAGCCTCCAATGTGTTCATTTTGTTTTGAAACATAACCATGTACAAAAAATTACTTTTCAGAGTCGTCGTCCTAATTTGAGTCATTTTAGAGATCGGAATCGGCATGTCGTTGGGATCCTGGCGTCCTGGCGCCAAAGATGCTTCGGACTCCATGTACATTATAGAAGAGTTTTCTCTCAAATGGCCGCGTTTTTGACCATTGTACAATCCCCCTTCCCCTCGCCCCACCGCCTGCATTTAAGGCACTTAACCGGGTCAGTTTTTATGTATTGAATACTTCGATACTACTAGCGGTCATGCACAGACACAAAAGAGAAAGAGAAAGGATAACCGCCGGAGTGGTTGTCTTGTTTTTCTTCATTCAACCCCTACCTCCCAAACCATTTATAAACCCGGCCCTTGCGCGTATAAATGGCGTGGCTGCGGCCCGCTGGATGAGGTGAGTTTGAGAACCCCGTACTAACGCATCCGTCTATGTGTCTGGATCAGACGCTCCTTGGGAGACGGTTCAGAAAACTTCCTCGACTTCGCGAACGGAGAGTATAAGTTTGGTTCACCGCGATAAAACCAGAGTTCGTGAACGAACTAAATTTCTATATTTTTCCTCGTTAATAATGGTGCGTACGCAGTGCAACAGTGCATTCACATTAGACAAATGCCGTGCTACCGTTTGCCGGATTAGAGATGTCGAGAAATTATGTCATTCGTAAGCCGAGCTTAAATGATGAGCGCTGACTCCTCGACACCCGAGTGACTCAAACCCAACAAGTGACCTAGCTTCCGGAATATGCCATCGCATGGCTGGTCGAATAAATTTGTTTTACGTGCACCTTCAAACACACACACACACACACACACACACACACACACACACACACACACACACACACACACACACACACACACACACACACGCGCGCGCGCGCACACGCACACGCAAACACACACACACACACACACACGCGCACACGCACACGCACACGCACACACACACACACACACACACACACACACGCACACACACACACACACACACACACACACACACACAGACACACACACACACAGACACACACACACACACAGACAGATCGCGTCGGGCACACCTCGCCGAAGGCATAAGACGCGCATATTGTGTACAGCGTGTAAGGAGGAAGAGGTAAAGCTCCATTCGACCACAGGTTTATGGGCACGTGCATCCCTGGGTCCCCGCACGACCCCACTTCGCTATGCGTTCATGAGTTCATGTAGTGGCATGACGTGGGCGGCCTGGTCAGTGGCGATCTTCTGTTTGGCCGTCGAGCGCAGCAGGGTCTCCCATTCCTCCGTTGCTTTCAGGGGGAGGGTAAGTAAGCATTTTCAGAAGACATAAAAAAGCCCAAACATGCGTGTGTTGGCCCCGCCTCTCGTCGGTTTTTCCCGTTCTATTTAGACGCACAGGCAACAAAAAAAAGTGTTTATTAAACATCGCAGGTGAATATATAGTAGGTGTTCTAGCAACGAAAATTGTGTTACGAAATTGAGTCCTACTTAGTATTGCTCACTGTCTTGCTAAGCAACTCAAACAATTCTTATATTGTACACTTTGGTGAGTAACATGCAATAATTGTTTAACAAACTACTTAACTATCCATTTAAACGCCTATAATAAAACCCTACATTAAGAAGTAAAGTGAAACAGTGAAGTGAGCTTTATTGTCACAATGATACAAACATGTTTAAACAGCAAGGATGGCGGGATAAATGTTGCATATAGGCAGCTTGACCAGTCCCGCTTCCCCGAACAATAACAGCAGTAGCAGCAACATTAACAAAAATTCTCACTTGTCGCAATATTAAAATAAAAATAGACGAAGCCAAGCGATAATAAATCACCAAGAAACACACGTTTTCAACAAACACAGAAACTATAGGTTGGTATTCGTAAAATTAGTTGACACACTGTTTCTTTAGAAAGACGACGCATGTTGTCATCGCATAATTTACATTTGTTTAGTGTTGAAGGAAGATAGTACGAGAGTCTTTGAAAACCGTAGTGTGTGCGTGGTCGCGGAACTGCCCAATGTTGAGTGTGTCGGTTTAAGCGAGATGATTGGTTGATTGACAAGTTCGTGATGTTCCTCAACTCTCGTCTTCATTATTTCTTTTGTGTGTGCGGGGGGAGGGGGAAGGGCTTCAAATTGCGGGGCCGCCATTTGTCGTGTGATCTTTCTTCGTCCTGTCTTTGCGCTTTTTTTTCAAGTCTAAAGTTATGTGCCATCTAGCCCGCCTTAGACCGCTTCTCCAGCTTTAAATAAACTGTGCTACATTTGAAAAAGAGTACCACGTGACTATACCTTTTCGCGCCGTCATTGGTGTTATGAAACGGGATACGAATGAATAATTACTGCTGCACACAGACCACAGGCGGGAATGCTCTTTGAGCAACGGAGATTGATCGAATACAGCGTTTGTAGAGAGAGAGAATAAGGTTGATTGAAACGCAGGGAGGTTAACCAGGAGAAAATTTCCGGTATGCTACCCTGCACTCGTGAAAGGGAAAAGGGATATAAAGGTAAAGATGGTAAAAAAGAAAAGAAATGGCTAAAAAAGAAAGAAAACGTACACACACTCAACCACGAGAGTTCACAGTCGTCCTGCGAGTTCTTTTGACCACAGTAACAGCAGCGCCTTCATCGCTTTCTTGCCGGAAGGTCGAACGTTTCGAGCAGTATACACAACCGCCGTATTTATCACAGTTAACAAAAGCTTGTGTCGACGTAAATTCATTTGATGCAATTGTGAACAATATTATTGCTTTTAAAATATTGTTGCACCTTGGTTTCGCCAGCTGGTTTACTGCACGATGTGCGCTTCAAAGCCTGAGCGGTCCACCACAGCCTTCTATTGTCGTTATCATAGTTAATACTGAAATAAGTGCAGATGTGACAGGCCAAGCACGGATTGATTGATTGATTGATTGATTTATATGTGGGGTTTAGCGTCCCAAAACCACCATATGATTATGAGAGACGCCGTAGTGGAGGGCTCCGGAAATTTCGACCACCTATAGGGTCTTTAACGTGCACCCACGGGCCTACAGCATTTCCCCCTCCATCGAAAATGCAGCCGCCGTAGCCGAGATTCGATCCCGCGACCTGAGGGTCCGCAGCCGAGTACCTTAGCCACTAGACTATACCGCGGCAGGGCAGGGTAAGTATGGACGCACCTTCAAATTGCCGTAGCGAACGCTCTGATTTATTAGATTTTGAAGAAGTCTACTCAACCATACGCAGTTTTTAGTCGGTAAAAAATGAATTGTATTGTCCTTTGAATGGGCCAGAGGCTTATAGATTGACTTTCCGCCAGTTTTATTGAGATAATGTCGCCAAAAGATGAAAAATAAACTTTAAGACACGTGACTTCACGTGCGGAGGTAATGCGCCAGATTAAATAAAAATGAAACTTCGGCCTTGATTTTCTCTTCTATTCATGAACATATGATGGTGAGATTAACGACATCTGAGTTCTCAGAGTACATTACATGTACGTATACATACGTATATGCATTGCTGGTGAAATCATTTTCGAGCATGGAACACGTTATCCAGCACATCGCTTTCAGTACATAACCTGGTGCATGCAGCTATATCCGCTGTAAGCCACGACTAGACCCCGAAATTGCTAAAATATTCGAGTCTTAGAATAATGAAAGAGCTTTACAACAGGGTTTGCAGCAAATGTGTTGGTTGCGTGCGTACGCTATTCTCGTAATATAACGTGCATACGCAAGGGGTTAGCGTAGGACGCATACGCAGTGATAACAAACGGTAACGTGAAGCGTTGGGTGTACCTATACTCTAAAACTGCCGGTTGTTCGCTAGAGGAAAATGTGGACAATATAGCGGGACACTGGACGTATAATAATAATTGCTGAGCTTTCACGTTCCAATATCACGATACGATTGTGAGAGACGCATTATTGTGGAGGGCTCCGGAAATTTCAACAACCTGGCGTTCTTGAACGTTCTTAAACGTTCTTTCGCTAAATCTAAGTATACATGCCTCAAGCCTTTCGCTTCCACTCGGAAGTGCGGCCGTCGCGGCCGAGATCACTGGTCATCATCAGCTAAGGCGTGCATCCAGCATCCGAGCGAAACACATCGCGGCTCTCGAGTTTCGACTTGGCCGCTGTCAGCCTAAAGGGGTACTGAAAATAACAATCAATCAGGTTAGATTGTTAAATTGTACTATGAGAACTCCAATGTTGTTAATTTCGCTAACATATGTTTATCAATAGAAAAATAATCGAGGTCAAAGTTTCATTTTTAAATGTCGCCAGATCTCCGCACGTAACTCCGTGTATTTTAAAGTGTCTTTTTTGTGTTTTGGCCACATTGGCTGAATCAAGTTGCCCTAAACTTGGTATATTATGCCTCTGGCTCCATCAGAGGTCAATGTACTTCATGTTATTAATTATGAACTGCATGTGACTCAGTAGACTCCGTCCAAATCTTGTGCATCACAGTGTTCGATGCGGGAATTTGCAGGTGGCGTCGCTACCCGCCTTTTCTTTTCCTGCTTTTTCTCGCTCACCGAACTCCGCCTCGCGGTAAGAGTGGCGTTTTCGGTATTGTAAAAACAGCGACTTGCTAATCGGTGAAAACCAAAAAATCACTTTTCTCTTCGGTGCTCCCTTTTAAGGCCGGTTCTCATGCGTGCTACTTTCAACACTCGCGTGGTTCCCGCCGCGGAACTGATCTTCTCCCATGCCGCCGAAGCCAAGGAAGCGACTTGCACCTGCCGAACGGGCCACGTGTTTACGCGAGACCGTTGATGCTCCGGCGGCGTGAGAGGCGCGGCCGTGCTCACTCGGCTGTGTCGGCGTGCGGCCGCAGCCGAACATCTTCGGCTTGACTGGCCACGCGTAGGGAATACGTGAGAAGGTGCCGCGGGACTTTATCCGGTCCCTCGGTGCAGATGCGCGCGCGCGTCTCCGTCGTGTATACGCACCGTGTGATCAACGTTGGTTGCTTCCCATGCATGCGGTGGACCTTGCGCCTTCATCATTGGACCCTGTCGCGAGCACACAACGTAACCTCACTCCCGAACGCCTGGTTGTCTCGCCAGTGATGTTGAGCTTACAGCGAATCGCGTACGTGTCACGCGAAAATTCAAATGGCTCACTGTATATAACGTGACATATCTGGCATTGCTTTCTTTTAGTTTCTTTTTTTTTAGTTTGCAGAAGCTGGTACTAGCTACGCGCCTTCGTGTACATCAGTTATAGTCTGTTTGTTAACATGTCTTTCATGGCGTCGCGAAGATTTTTTAATGAAATTGTCATCTCCGCGTCCCCCTAGCTTCCATCGTTCGCAAAAGTTACGCCTTAGCGAACTCACACAAGTTTCATTAAGCGCTATATATGTGAAACGATCCACATACAAATGAACGTTGCACAACGTTCACAAGGGCGAGATCGGGTTAGAGGGCAACCATTATTTTTTGCATGCGGCAGCTATGATTGATCAGTAGGCACATTGATATGTTCGGAGTAGTGTAATACATAGGCAAATAAAAAAGCGACCCTAATTTAGCGCGATTGGATGCGTGCAGTCACAAGCAAAATACTCGTTAAAAGAGCTTGTTATATTCCAATACCACTTAGCCTAAAGCTACAGTCATGCGGCCGCCCGCAAACCAGCAATACTGGCTATACCAGCTATGGCTTCCGTGATCAGTATGTTCAATTTTGTCCTATGTACGTTGATCGCACGTCACCTTGAGGGCACCGTTCGTGGAGGTGAAACACTGAAAATGAAGCTATCGTTCTTCTAAACTATTTATACACCACGCGTATGCGAGCGCTAACGATAGGACCCATTCATGAGCAGAATTTCAAAAAATTGCTGTCCTTATGCTAAATAGTGGGCGAAGTCATAAAAAGTGTATTAACACCAATATAAGACATCACATTACTGTAAGCGACGACAGCAATTTTATGGATATAAGACGTACCTTAGCAGGTACGCCACATACTGTACTATAGGCTGGGGCGTGTTACTATAACCATAGTCCCTCGATACTTTTTACTGGTCCCAAAACTTCTCCTTCAATCTAGAAAGACCGGTGTACTGTCACTCTTGACCAAGGGACGGCGTAACCGGTGCAAATGAGTCGTTGAAAGTTAGTATGGCTACGGTGTGGTGTGTTGGCTCTGTTGGCATCGTGTTTTATCCTGAGTGTGCGGTGCTGTTTGTAGTTACCGTTTTCGAACGCGACAAATAGTCAGCAGGGGCTTCACACACGATGACGAAGACATGCTGTGTGCCGCGTTGTAACTCCGGCGGCAGAGGAACACGGTTCAGAAAGTGTCGTTGTTCGCATCGCCCGGTGACCCCGAAAGTTAAGAAAAGTGGAAACCCGCAACACCTCGCCAAATTAAGTACATTCCCGTTTATCTCACCAAACGTTCGCAAATGCGAAAGACATTTCGATAAGGAGGACATCATTCCTGAAGAGAAGTGCGTTATGCAAGGTACTGTCGTTAGATCGCCGCGTGAAATCGCTCGAGAGATGGCGCAATTCACAGATTCTTTGAAGGCCTCTTGGCTTACTTGTCGAAAAAGAAGTCTGCTCCTCGCAGGTGCCACACAGGCTGCTGGTAAAGCATCTTCAGTTTTTATCAGATGATTCCTGTGGAGAAAATGCTGCCCATGCAGATGATGAGCCTGGACGACTCCGAAGAATTGGAGGCAGTATATGGCAGTAAGTGTTACAATTCTAGACAGCTTGCTCTTCTGGGCTATGTTAAGCACGCGGAATATAGCTCAAGTTGAGTAAACGTGGTGGGTTTGTCGGACTTTTGCGTTTTTACCGTTGTTGTGGAGAAAGTACGCGATGGTAAAGAAGGCATATTTTTTCGCATTTCTGCCCCTGTATGCGTAGATTCTCGCATTTTCGTTTTGAAAAAAAAATTCTGATATCCTCTAATGAGTTGTTTGTTATGAAAATGTTTGTTATGCAAATGTAAAATGTTGGAAGCTATACTGCTTTCTACTAAGGTGCTCAAAGGTTTCAAGAGTTTCCAATTTAATCAGCCGCACGAGAGCCATGTTTGACTTTCGTCCAAGTGAAAGGAGCTGTTGTAGAGCATGACTAGGAAATTACATCAGCAATCATGTGATACTTCACAGCGCGCCCGGGCCCATAGAAGTTTGAGACAAAAAAGAAAGAAAACTACCACGTGTGACTCTTCCACGTGGACTTAAACCTAAATGCGCGTGTTTATGCGCTCTGAAATGCGAGGGCTGTGACCAGGGATGTTTAGCAATACACCTCATATATAGCTGCTAAGTCAAAGAACAATATAGGGGTTTTCGCTTGTGTGCAGGTATAATTACAGTATTCTCGCAATATTCGCTTCGGAGTTTTGTGCATGCAATCTGCCCGAGACAGAGAATCCAGGGATGCGTCGGCAATTTGCATTTTTTCTGCTAACGTAGTATTTTCACCGCTGAGCACCAGTGCTACACTGTAATGAACCGTAAAGCAACCTATTCTCTGTCATATTGATTCTGAAGAATTTAGGCTAGGTATTTTTGGTAAGCGTCGAAACATCGTCACAAAAAAGCATCATCGTGAAAGTTGCGCGCGTACTCAGTATACGTTTCGCGGTGAAGAGATATAATGCACGCAAGAAGATTGATTGATTGATATGTGAGGTTTAACGTCCCAAAACCACCACATGATTATGAGAGACGCCGTAGTGGAGGGCTCCGGAAGTTTTGACTACCTGGGATTCTTTAACGTGCACCCAAATCTGAGCACACGGGTACGCAAGAAGGTATACGCACAGTTATGTACTGGCAGTGTTGATCCCGGTTCTTCCACTGACGTGGGCTACCTTCGAAGACAATGAAAAATGTAAAAAAGGCATGGCCAATCAAGTGTTTGTTCAATCTGTGTGCAGTGCGGGGATGCAGGCCGATTTCGCCCCGATCGAAAGGAATGCAACACTGTATCAACGTACAGACATTTGATGGCTGCTGCGTGCAGGTATGAGTTCACTGCCTGCAAGCGATCGGAAACCACAATATGAAACCCCACTGAAATACGTCCGTGAAGCCACCAGAGCGAGTATTCGTCATGCGTTCTTAGTAACAAGCCAAAAACACTTCATTTAAGCGGCTATCTAGGTGGATGGATGGATCCTGTGAGCGTCCACTTTATAACGGGGTGGTGACATGTGTGCCACCAGGATCGCAAAAAAAAAAGCGAAAAGAAATCGTTCATTTTACGTTAGCCCAATACATTATCTACTTCGATTAAATCGATCTTATTATAACAAAAAAAAATATAAGTCTGTGTTCGACCTCTCTGCGTCTTCGGGCAGAATGAACTCATTTTTCTACTATTTCTGTCTTTTATCTCTACTTTCCTGCCACAGTACTCTAACCGTATCTTATTTGCTTCTATCGCGGACGTGTTCAGCTTTCCATGTTTCCCCCTGAAACCCAAAGCCTCATGTAGGCTTCTACCCACACGTATACCTGGGAGGGTATCGCTGCATTCAATCAGAACATGTTCCTTCGTTTCCTTAACTCCCCCCCACAGCATGTACATTGTTCTTCTTCTTTACTGAATCTGGCTTTATGACTATGCATTCTAAGGCAACCCGATCTCACTTCGAACAGTAAAGCGCTTCCTCTGGAATTATCATAAAGCCTCTCCCACCTTATTTCGCTCTTGCCCTTTCGGTAGTTACTGAGAGCCAGCTTCTTTTCCATCATTGTCATCTAATAAATCCTCTCGGCCTCTCTAACTTTTCGCTTAATGCTTTTTCTTGCCGTGTCGCCCACACTTCAAGCCGTATATTTACTGATGAGCCTCCTAGTTCTTTTTTTCCACTTTGTGTCCACGCTCTTTCTATACAAATACCTGAACACCTTCCCTGCCAATCTACTCTCCTTTCCTAAGCCTCTCTTCAAATCTCATTTTGCTCTGCTTCCCATACGTCGAAGCCTGTCCATCCGATATTCCCCTTTACAGCCTCATTCGTCGTCTTCCCGTGAGCGCCCACCGCGAGACGTCCCACACAGTCCTTTGATTTACATCCATTTCTGATTGCTCCTCTGACGTCATGCACTCCACTCAGTTCCCAAATGTAAGCTAGAACCATTATGCCTTCCTACAGACCTCGAAGCACTTCGTACCTATTATACCCCCATAGCGCTCTGTGCTTCATTATTGCAGCATTCCACTTTCTATTTGCTGCCGATGTTTTTTTCCTGTGCCTTCACATATCTATCTCCTTCATTTATCCATACTCCGAGGTACTTGTACACACTTACACTCACCATTTATTGGCCCTGTATTGATACTACCTGGTCTTTGTGGTCATCCACATTTTGCTGCACTAAATCCTGGTCCTAGAGCCTCGCCTTCTTTTCCACATATATATACCAGCCGCTGTATATCGTATCGAGTGTCCGCAAATAGGACATTATCATCTGCATAAGATAGACCTGCAACCTTCTGCTCAACCATCGCGCCAGCCTGTTTGTGTGACAGATTAAACCAAATGTTGCTACGTTCCAGCGCTTTTTCCATCCTCGACATGTACAGCATGAATAAAAGCGTGTACAAAGGACATCCCTGTCTCGGCCCCTTGTTAATTTCAACGCAGTCATTGGTACTTATTCCTTCCCATTTTATCCGTATTTTCTCGGTATTTCTCTCAAAAGCGGTATGCAGTCGTCACCTATGCCCCCTTCTTTCAATATGTTCCACGAAATTTCCTCATTAACGCTGTCATATATGTATACGCCCCGGTAATGTCCAGATAAGCTACGCATAAGGGCCTTTTTTTCTAATTTAGACATTTCTATACACTGCGTAAGAACACACAGGTTATCGTCTAACCACCCGTCGATTCATAATTCATTCTGTTCACGTGCTCTGCCCACGTTTCTATATTTAATTGTACTGCCTGCGTCGCCAACCTGTATAACACAGATCTAATAGTTAGCGGTCTATACGAGCGAATGTTAACCTCTTCTCCTTTCCCTTTATAGAATAAGTTCATTCTACATTTCCGCCAAGTGTCTGGTATTTCCTTCTCCTGTGAGCACTTTTCTACAGATTTCAGCAGTGCTTCCTTAGTGCTATGTTCTAGTTCGTTAATGAGGCGGACGGGAACCCCATCTAAGCCCGGAGTAGTGCGCTTAGGAATTTTTCCTTCAGCCTTCTTCCAATTGAAATTCTCAAGTACTATACCTATTCCTCGGTTGCACTCTTTTTCATACTTTCATTCCCAGGAGAAGTCGCCTGCGCAACCTTTTTAAACGAAGCTGCTGTTACCTTTCGGATATAACCTAGTGCTTCGCACCTTTCATATTTATTTCCTCCTTCATCTACCATGTGTTGTTGCATTGTGACAAAGTTCCTACCTAGCGATTTCAGGTGGCTTCAAATTATTCTAGGCGCAGCCTTCTTCTTTTCGTGACTCTATCGTCCAGCGTTCACTTTTATCTCCTCGTCTTCTTGTCTGCAGTGGCGCCCCCGGCGGGAGGTTCTGTCCCTATACTAAAGATGGCCCGAAGCCTCGCGGCCACTAAAATAAATTGAGGGAATATGCAGAGAACACAAAATCCTCTACATGTAGAGAACGGTCATATACTTTACCACACTAGATTGGCGCAGCCAAAAAACTCTGTCCGAGCTATGGTGTTGTCTACTAGTAATCCGTCACGTGAGCCATTTTTGACCTCAAAATGATATAGAACATCGTAACTATTAGACAAAGTCCTCACACTCTCCATGCACAAGGCAGCCCGGTTTCATAAAAAGAGAGAGAAAAAAAGAGCCGCATGATCAACAATCGATTTCAGCAAGTTGGAAACTGCTCCTGTCGATGTTTTAGTTTCACCACAGTTTCAGCGAGTAACTAGAAAAAAAAAGTGTTATGTCCACAGTGATACCTAAAAGTATCTGCAGTGCTGTCATTCAGGGCTGCATCATAATTCATTCACGCTCAAGTGATTGGACTCGTGCAGACCGATCAGTCGCGCTTCAATCTCACGCCTCCGTTCAGCACACTCTTTCTCCGGCTCCTGTATAGCTCGACGGCTTCAGCAGCGGCGACCCTGCTGGCTGGCCGCGCTCCAGTTCAGGGTCGCTGCGCGCGGCACGCCTTGGCCCGGCCCGGAATGCATTGTTTACGCCGCACTGAAATTCACAGGCTCATGCGGCATGTGGGAAGAAGCAGGCAAACGAGCCGGGTCCCTGGGCGCTCCGCGAGTCTTCTTCTTCCCACCGGAAAATCGATGCGCTCCGCGCGCGGCTTCGCGCTAACGAACGGGCGCGATGAATAATGCATGGCCGGACGCAAGGTGCATGGCGTGCGTGTGCGGCTTCGGCGGCCCGTATGCTAATACCGCTGTCTATCTCTGTGCAAACGCGCCGGCCATTCGCATGCTGCTGGGCCATGTGAGCACGAAGCTCGGCGGTAGCCGGCCGAAAGTGTGAGGCGTGCATCTTGGGAGTTCTTAATTAGCTCGAGTCGTTTTGCGAGTAAAGAGTCGAATATGCCGCTGAATGGAAGCCATGGGGCGTGATAATGTCGGCGAGAGACGGCTCGTCCTGTTGTTGTCTTTTGCATGCGTAGAAGCGAATCAATTCTACGTTCTTCGAGGTTCGAAACAACGAGAATCAATATTTGTATGCAATAAAAAGAAAGAAAGAAATGAAAGAGCTTATGCGATTGCTATCTCATAGTATATATATTATTGATGTGATATAAAGGGATGTTGGCACACGACGGAGGCACTGGCTACTCCATAGGTCTTTATGTAGTCAGCGCGCAAGAATTGTTAAGCCGGAGCTGCACTGTGAACCAGAAAAGAAACCGCGGCAACCGATATTCTATTAAGAGGAATAAATGAACCTGCGCAGGTCTCGTCCCGGAAAGGACCAATAACAGATGGCCAGTTAGCACGTCGGAATGGACACCAAAAGATGGGAAGTGCGTCTGAGGACGGCAAAAACTTAAATGACGAGACGACGATTAACAAGTTTTAAGGCATAAAATGCAATAGGCTCGAGCAGGAAAGGGTGGGCATGAGATTATTGGGAGATGCATTTGTTTGTACTGCTGTGGACATAAGGCAGATGCGAACGCTTGAGATATGTGTGCCCTATTGTTCTTCCCAGCAGTCGACGTAAATTATAGCTTGCTTTAAGCACCAATTTTCCAATAAGCGTATACACCTTACACATTGGCCTGCCGCGGTGGTCTAGTGGCTAAGGTACTCGGCGGCTGACCCGCAGGTCGCAAGATCGAATCCCGGCTGAGGCGGCTGCATTCCCAATAGAGGCGGAAATGTTGTAGGCCCTGTGCTCAGATTTGGGTGCACGTTAAAGAACCCCGGGTGGTCGAAATTTCCGGAGCCCTCCACTACGGCGTCTCTCATATTCATATGGTGGTTTTGGCACGTTAAAACAGACATATCAATGAAATAAACCTTACACATTCGTTCTCGTTTATCCTTGCGATGGGAAATCGTCAGAATTTTAAGCTCATGTGGCACAATAGCATATGCTCTCGGCTACCACATTGTGCGCACATTACATTGTTATAAGTGACTCAAATGTGAAACCCTACGCCAGCGTAACAATGACGTTGGTGAAGATGATGTGCTACATACGTCATGCATGCTGTACCAAATCAGCATGAATGCTAAACTCAATGCGAGTAGGCAGAAAAAGCACGTAATGTATATGGCATGCTTTGAATATTACTTTTTCATAACGCAAATCTAGCGCCGAATACAAGAAATCCTAAAATGCAGTACTGAGTGCTGTGAACCAGCTTTGGTCTGGCATGCCACATTTTGCTTGAGCTCCTTTGAGAGCAGCGGACAGGTACGCAGTGAACCCCAGAATAAGAGCCTGCGTGGTTCACAGTGTTCTCGCTTCACATGATGCCTTCAAAGTGTAATTAATCATCATAATTTAGTCAGGAGTCGAGATGTCAACAAGAAAACCTCCCATAAAGATGATTTCGGACCATACAGGCCCGATACAATGCATTTTCTTGGCATATAATCAGCCTGTCAACTCTTCGGAGGACTATTGACAAGACACACTGAAACAGTAATGCTAGATAAATTCCTATAAGTATCTCTGATCTCGCACAACGCTGTTTCGCGCATATTGTCTAGTACTCCGCCATGCTGATTGGCTGTGAAAGCGGAAGATAAATTGGAGGACGCTTGAATTTTTGCCTTCAAGAGCAGCCTCACGCCTCGTGCACATCGCAGAGTCTAATTGCTAGCCTCCTTCGGTTCTCGGTGTATGCCTCAACCGTGCCTGAAAGAATAAATGGATGTGCCCCAAACATAGGCCGTTTCAAAGTATAATGACATACGCATATAGGAAGCAAAGTTGCTAAGTGCCAACTAGACCGTAACTATTAATTTTCCGAATCAGCGGAGTCCCCACTAAGCGTCCGTAGGGCACCACGGGAACCTATGCAACTGTTCAGCCAGTGGATGGTTCGAATGCTGATGACAATTAGATATGTCTGAGTGCTTTGTTATAGTGGGCCTTTAAAACACCCACTCTTTGCTCTACTTACGCGTTTTGACACCTGGCGGAATGCTATGCTCCTGCCGCGCAATATACAATGCGTTAAAGAGACTGCTTCACCACATGACATTCATATTGATGGTTGTGTTTCTTGTTCCAAAGCAGCTGCACAAATATCGTGGCTATGTAGTAGAACAGCTGCTTATCACGTGCGCGGCCTGGGTTCCATCTTCCCTCGGAACAGAAAGTTTTTATTATTTATTTTGTTTGCATATTTCTCGATTCGGTTGTCAACGACAAGATGATCACTTTTCAACCGCAACCAAGGACACCAACGCTCACACCGAGGCCAGAATTTCTGCAAAACGAGCTCTTTAACGCTAGCGTGTTTACAGGAACACCACTCTTTTGCAGTTCTGGATCACCAGCTGTCTCAATCAGTCGCTGTTGTACGGTTCGAGCAGACCCCCGTACATGAGGCATCGGTCCTGCTGTAACTCTATACGACTGCAAGTCATCGGTGCGATAGAGGCGAAAATAAATGGACATGGCCCAAAGTCACTTACCTCAAACATTAACGTGGAATCTAGAAGTTTATAAGCACATGTCTGCAGTGTCCCAAGTGTCTTCGGCTATGTCTTCAGCATACTGGACTCCGTATGCGAATACGGTTGTGCCAATTTGTTAAATCCTTAGGAATAACAAATCATCTTGCATCCTACGCGATTCAATCATTAAGCTCAACGGACACTATTCCCTAAGACAAATATCAGTGGAATAGTTTGCGGATACTTGAAATTCGTAAAAGCAATCGAACAAACAAGGTGTTGGATCAAATGTGCGTCAAATGCTTTGTATGAGCTTAATATGTGATAATGTGCGAAACAAATATATGAACAAATGAGGGCTAATCGATCAAAGATTGTTTTAGGGGGCGAGAATGTCTTGACTATAGAGCGATAAATACAGCTACATCAACGAAAAGTTTGGAGTATGCAAATGAGCAACATTTTACTTATTGCTTGATGATGCTTATTTACGCTTTTAATAAGCAACGCTCATTTACGTATACTATAACGACTGGAAATCGCTAACGTGGTTAGCATTGAGATGTGATCAATTAAAAAAAGAACATGCATAAATTTTTTGTCAATTACTCGAAAAACTACTCGCGCACGACTCCATTCGTACGGTCACTCACGTTACCAAAGAATTACTTCTAGAACACCCTGTATACTTCGCAGTTGTATCGCTGTACGCCATAGTGGTACTCTGCTTAGTCTATTCAGGCTGCTCACCCTAAGTGGAGGTGGCATGTAGATGGAGCCGAACTGCTAGAGGCCCTTCTACTTTGTGTTGTCAGTGCACATTAAATGGTCGAAATTTCCAGAGCCCTGCATGGCATGCCTCGTAACTATACCGTGGTTTTGACACGTAGGTAAAACTCCGGATATCAATATTGTACTTCAACCTTCTTTGCACGGCTTGCTTCATTCATGTAAATAAATTGTATACGACATGCTTCTGTTCAACTGAAGTTTATAACTCAAGGAGAATCTCCTGAGTGCCACAGATTAGATATACTTTTTCCATCAACTGCATTTACTGATCAGTATAGTGAACCAACGCATCGTACAATTACCGAGGCCAGAATTATAATCAGAGGCAGGTTCTCGAAACTCGTTTTAACTGGTTTTAATTGGCGTGTTCATTACCAAGTTATTTAACGTTGCGCATGACACACATACATTTCCAAAGCCGCTCATTGAATCCAGTCGCGACGAACGTCTGTTGTCGCGAGCCTCGCGATTTATGGCGCACCCATCTGGTCCGCATGCATGACCGCTCATTAACTGGCGCACACAGAGATGACTTATAAGCAGAGTCGACACAGGAGGAAGCAAAGTCTTGTCGTGAACGCTGCACATCTGTTCTCACTCACAGCCCAGCTGCATGTCCCTGTCCGGATTCTTCGTCTAGCTGTCGGCAGGGGGAAATGATTAGCCTGTGTACGAGACTCGTGACTAGCTCAGAAATATTTGACGCGGACTGCGCTAATTGTAAGCAGAAGAGTGCTCCCCGTACACGACTCAGTTAATCGTTCCCGCCTCGGTCGACGAGAATGCCGGTGATAGATTCTTTGTGTCGAGTGACCGGGAGCAGCTTTTAAACCGTTCCAGTCGTTTCCGTTTTGACAGTGGGCTTCGAACCATTCGTGATGGTGGTTGCGGTGTACTGGATTGCATTACTTTGGTGCATGCACACCACCAATGCGGAGAGAAAGTGGCCGTGTGCAGACTTTTTCGGGTGTGGTAGGCAGGAAGATATCGTTTGCACGCGTGAAGACATGAAACACAAGTCCTCTTTATACTTATCGTACATTGCTGAGGACTTCGTAATGAGAAAGATACAAAAAGTAAAGAAAGAAGAAGAACGAGAAGAATAAAGAAAAGTGATTCGCTGTGCATTTTGAATTATCGTAATTTCACGGGCGAGAAATAATGAAACCTTCGCTTGCAGCCACATCCGAAACAAATTGAGTGACGGATGTAAATGAAAACGGCAAACCGTCCGAAGACCCGCTTCCCTGAGTCCGAGTGTCCCTTACGAAAGGCGTCCTTTTGTTGTTCCTCGAGTTTTGTCGCCGTTCGCAGCGCACGGCCACTGAGCGCACCTCCACCCTGTGCGCCTTTCAGCGATTCCTCCTTCAAGTGGAGTGCTCTAGCGAAGGAAGCGACGAGAAAAGGAAATGAAAAAAACGTATTACAGGACGAAAGAAGAAAATCTTCGGACGAGACAAAACGAGAGGCGAGCCGTTCGCTGACCCGCGCGAGTGGCTGGGAGAGGCGGCCCGAAAGGGGGACGCGCGTTTTCCCATGGACGCCTTGTCCGTTGGCCCCACCCGGGGCAGCGGCGCACAACAAGGGTATTCGGGTCGGAAACGAGGGAAAGCCCGACCTTCCCGTTTTTTAAAGAGCGCTCGCCTTTCTTCTTCCCACCGTAGCCCGTTTTCGTGCGAATCCCTCGGTCGTTCGGCGCCGCCAGTTTTTGAGCTCCTCCTTCTCCTCCCGGTTGTTTGTCGCTCGTCCCCGTTTGCGTGGCGCCCCTCGCGCCTCGTTTTATCTCTCTTTCTTTCTTTTCCCCCGGGAATGCAGCGAGAAAAAGGGGATGCAGTTCGTCGGGGCCCGAACACGCATGCAAGCGGGTATGTGTCAAGCCGCTCGTCAGTTTGTGGGTTTCCGTGTGGCTTCGCGTGTAGGTTTCGGCCCGGCTGATGCGAGTGCCGATTAGGCTAAGCGAGCCGGCAAGGATGGCACAGCGGGACGTGGGAAAGAAACACGGGAGGGGCCGGGCACCTGTGGCCACTGGCCAGACCCGCAAGCATGCCAGCAGCCACATCCTGCACAAACGGCCGCTACCGGTAATTTCGGGACGCTGCTGTCTTCATTCCTCGAACCGTGCTTCGAGTCTCTGTTTCTGTGCTCTTTTCTTTGTGCACACCCATTCTCCCCAGCTCCCCCGCGCCAACAGGTTGCGTGTAGCACAAAAGACTGTAGTGACCGTTTGCCCTTATTGTTATTTATAGTCTTGTTCTTTTAATAAAAAGCTTTAGCTCCGTGGCTGTTTTATGGGTACCTTGAAATTCTATATCGGTGAATTTATTAGTAACTTTTTCCATTTATTTCCCGCTATCGATACATTGTCACCAAGTTTTTTGTTTGTTTCTTTTTTGTGTCAGCCGATGCTCGTGTAAGTCTCCAACCCTGCCAGCCGGCTAGTGTTGTACGTCGAGGCCCCGCGACGCAACATGTGACACGCCTACAAAGACGGGCTGTCGAACCTGCCCGCAATCTATGCTGGCGCTACCCTCCGATTTCTAGTGCTGAGGCGCAGCGCGTGTGCTCATGTCAACTTGACAATAACAGGTATCTGCTACAAAGTGAGGCCTCGTTTGATTACTTGAAGCTGGACTGGTATTAAGGTAACTCTAATAGTCTATTTCTGTCTGGAACTTCAAAGAAAACAAAAAAGAATGCATCAACATTTGATGTCCCACTAGTTGGCTGTCACGTTTTAATATCACTCTATGGTAAGGGTTATACATATACTTTATAAATGCGCACTTTGCTTATTATCTTTACTCATTCAGCAGCTTACTTGGGGATTGAAGATAAAGCAATAGCGAAAAAAGTTGTACTCTTATCACTATACTTTAGTTTATTCAAAATGATATCATTCTTAAATAATTAAAGCTGCATTCATTATACCACGTCTGTTATGTTTCGCAACAAATATGGCGATACAGCTAACTGACATGGTACTTCCCGCTTGATTTCTGGCTTCTTTTAAAATCTGCTCAGCTCAAACCTTTCAAGAGACATACTGATAAAACGTTAGGGCCGGTACGTACGTATTTGATGACATAAATGGCAAAAATCAAGACATTTGAAATGACACCCACTTTTAAATATATATAGCATACATCTACAATCTAGAAGCCCATTTCTCAATATTGATACACATAGCAGACTTCACAAGTGACCATTGAATGAAGAGGCTCAAAGTAAACGTATGTATACTGTGTGAACGTTGTTTCAAATGACGCAAACCTATGCCGAGTGGCTAGAAGTGCCCCGCTTTAGGTATCACTTGACGTGTGCCGCAGCTGATGTAATCTCCTTCAGACCGCTACAAAAAGTGGGACCTGCTTCAATTCTCGTTTTTTATTCAAATCAATGTAGGTGTTGCATTGGGTGTTTGTTGTGCATGTGTTTCTATTATGGTATATATATATATATATATATATATATATATATATATATATATATATATATATATATATATATATATATATATATATATATATATATGAGTGAATGCAGCGGCATGCATCATCAGCCAAACACACCTCGGGTGCCACCCAGAGGGCCGCTCTCCGGGTACACCGCTGACAATCTTCGAGAGTGGGGTCAAATGTGTGGTGTGTGAAGGTGGCCAAAGGACCAGTCGAGCGTTTCATGGTACCGATCGTGCGAGTGGTGCTCGAGACGCACCTTGTGGCTCGAGTGCGGTTTTCACCACGAGGCAGTAATCCAGGAATATTGCACTTCAGCTATGCGTCCTTTATATACGGTTCCTCAGGCCAAGTGGCCGATGATGTACTCCCGGTGTGCTATCAGCCGGGCTCTCAGGCTTCGTTCCACAGCTATCCACGCATGCATGTGCGTACCTGCGTTTGCCAAGCACACGTATATAACCACGTCTTCCTCCTCCGGTGACGCAGAGTGTTGTAACGTGCTGCAGATTTGCGCAATGAGAAATCGATGAACAGAGAATGTTGCCGGAGACAACGTTCATAAAAGAGCCCTTGTCTTCGTCAAGGTAGCGCTGGGTGTTTGGCAACATAGCATAGGGAATTAATATTCCCTGTGTCATAAAATAGGCTGATAATTATAACGCTGGTTTGCACTTATCTTCATCAACTGCCGACACATGGTCGGTTGCACGAATACGAGAAGCATCAAGTTTGCAGCCCAAACTTCTTAACTGGTTTCTCGCAATGGCATGAAATAATGCACCGTTAAATTTTAATTATTTATGCTCACTTTCTTTCTGAAGAGCACAAAAATGTTATTATCCTTTTAGTGGCTACCTCATGCGGCCATATCTTGCCCTTCTGACGCATGGAAATTGGGCTCCGAGCTAAATGCTGACTGAGAAATGTTGTCCTATAGGTTTTTTTTTTCTATTCTACATGTTATCCTACAGGTGCTGCTAGAACACCGTCGCCACTGGTGGTTGGCCCACGAAACAGCGAGGGCAATTTTGTGAAGTTGAAAACGACGGGCTTGTGCGAACGCCTTTGACAATTATATGGTACAGTCCTGTACGCACCAGCTAAATCAGTGCTCATTTCCTTCTTTGCTTCTCTCTTTGTGCCTCGTCTTTCTACTCTCCTGTCTCAATCTCCCAGCGCAGAGTAGCCAACGTGGTTAAAAACGAGAACAAAAACCGTCAGTAAACACAAACCCTAGTTTTTGTATATATGTACATGTCAGATCATCAACAGAGCTTGAATGAAGGCAATATTTTTATTATGCCAGCCCACATTACCCAGCGCTGATCCCAATTAGCAAACTCTAGCCAACACTATAGCCAGCTGGTTATTCAATAGATCATCCCTCAAAAACACAGTCACGCGTTCACATGACCATGGCCCAATCACCTTCAAATCAACCAACCTTTATAAAAAAAGAAATGCTCACGTTCATCTACATATCGATGAATTATACTCCCCACCGGTGTTCTGAATTGGGGGAAACTTGCATGAACCGACCGCGTTTAATAGTAATTTTACACATCTTCGCTGATCAACCGTCTTCACTGAGAGGCAGGGCCGATGATTTTTTTATCACGTTAATATTTAGTAGCATAACGAAATTCTGCTATTCTATAACGATGACACTCTCGCATGAAGTAGCACGCGAAAACTGCATCATAAATCCACTATGAGAGAGAGAGACGGCGAACACAGTTGTAGTCTTTTTTTCTTGTGTGGGGGCAAGAGGAAGAAGAGGAGGAACGGGTATACAGAAGTTGGAAACACGAAGAAACCAGAGAAAGTACAAGCGGCGAGAAGGGCAGCGCGGAAACTCCGAGGCGGATACGGTCGCTCGTGAAAGCGGGATGGGAAGCCCCCGGACACCTTGTTTGCACTTCCGAGTGCGCGAAGCTTGCCCTCTCCTCCACCTCTTGGTGCGATCATGAAAGACGCGACCCCACGGTGGCGCTGCCGGAAGTCAGCGGCGACGGGCGCCTTCCCCCGAATCCAAGGCAGTGCAGGGTCTCAGCCGGGCCTCTTTCTGGTCCCGGGGCAGGCCCCGAGTTTCCACGACCGGGTCGGTCCGGCGTTGTGAGGTTATGACCCCGCAAGGACCCGGGTCACCTTTCCTGTTGACCTGCGAGGCGACTGCGTGTTGAGGGTGCCAGCTCAACCGGTCAAAAGCAGCCCTCCCCCTCGAGGAGATAACGAGGCAGTGAGCTGCCCGACGCGGCTGTATAGTGAGCTGCCACGTGACGGGTGTATAGGGGTGAATGTTGGTGCGGGAAGTTATATACAAAACGACACCGACATAACGACAGTCTCAGTTCACGCAACTCTGCATTGCGTATTTCCTGCATCAGTAAGAGTCACAACATGCGCTACGTCTCGGTGCAACAACCCTATATATAGTCAGCGTGCGCGATGCCACCGCACCAGTCAGATGTTTCCGAATCGCACTTTCGAGAGTAGTAGTAGTAGTAGTAGTAGTAGTAGTAGTAGTAGTAGTAGTAGTAGTAGTAGTAGTAGTAGTAGTAGTGGCAAACGTGGGTAAATGCGAGCTGCTCTCGTCAGGTTGACAACGATGATTACTTAACAATTGTTATGTATCCGGGCATGAAATTGGTAAGCCTTTGCAAATTTAGGTTATTGCTTTATGGCGTGATTATGTTTTACTTGTATAACTTATTACTATTGTTCTTGTGTCGCATTCTGACTGCCTTTTTTGTTTACTTGATGTTATTTTATGTAAGTTCACTGTTTACTTTTCACTTATGTTGCGTATTTTACGTGCTGTTATAATTATTATTTTATTGTTATTGTTAACCGAGGGTCCCACTGCAGTCGCTTGACTTTAGGACCCTCGTCTGCATACTACATTCTACAAATTTTGTATTTTGAATGAATGAATAAACTGAAACTGAAACTGAAGTGCTAGCCGCCGAAATAAGCTGTTGGCATTCAGAACCCACTGAGTCGTGCGACCAGTTCTGCAACTAGAATGCGCGCTGTGCCGCTTAAGTGCTGCACATAACTGCTGCAGTTCCTGGGATGTAGAAATATGCGTACACTTCCATCCTTTTTGGTAATAATAACAATGGGATGTACTCAGTCTGTCGGTTCTGTCACACGCTTGATTATGCCATTGCGTTCCATTAGTTCAAGCTCAGCTTTCACGGTCTTTTCTAGTGCACAAGGCACACGACGAGGGGTAGTAATTGTAGGCTTTGCGTAAGGCTGTAGCTGTATGCTGTACTCTCCTAGAAGCTTGCTAGTTCCTTTGAACACATCAGAAAATTTTTGAAGTATACTGCTGCAAGCTGCAGAGAAGTTGAAGGACAAGCCTAGCTCTCCTACTGCTTCAGCATTCTTAACTCTCTGCACCAAGTTTAGGGCTGCGCATGCATATGCTCCAAGTATTGGCTTAAGGCTTCCTTTGACAAGCAGGAATTTTACAAGGCCGCAGTTTTTTTCACAGAAGAATAGTTCATATTCATTTTCAATGTTGAGTTGCTCACCTAGATACGTGGTTAGCTTGGCTCTTGTAGCTTTCACTGTTGGTTGAGATTTCGTTTCAACACTAGCCGCTCTGGGAGAATGTTCCCATCCAACCCCGTGTCCAATTCGAAGTTAACGACACTACCATTTACTTCCACACTTTCGAACCAGTCAGACGATGCACTTTCCACGTAGTCCAGTGTGAAGCTTCCCAAGAGTTATTCCTGGTTGAAGCCGTCCCTTTGGGCCGGCGAGTACGCGAACTTTTTCTGCACTGTTCGTTGCTTTTGACGGCAAACAGTCGCATATGTCCGAACTTACCACACGCGTAGCATGTGTAGCCGTAGGCGGGACACTGTCGGAGCTGGTGTATGGTACCACGTCAGGTGCACGTATACGCTGAGGTACAGTTACTGTGGGCTGTCGGGTGATGCTTGTCAGGTTGTCGAAATTGCTTACTTTTTCTGCTCAAGTTGTCCACAGTTGCCTCTTGTCCATTCGAAGTCGTTGCTAGTGAGGACGCATGTTGCTTTGAGATGTCGCCCGCTATCCACGTAGCGACGACTTTCTCCATCGTCAAGTCATAATTGCGGAACAGACTTTCTCGAGGCGCTGCGTATGGGATGCCGACGATAATCCTATCACCTAGGAGGTGGTCATGCTTGTCACCAAAGTCGCACATTGCTGCTTGACGCTGAAGTTCAGCAATGAAGTCGTCAAACGGCTGGTTCTCTTTCTGCCACATGGTGTTGAAAATGGCTATCACTTGCGTCAAGTTTTTGTACGGAAAGTATCTCTTGTCTAACTGCTCAAATATTGCTGCTACAGGGTCGGTTCTGTGCTCGCCTTCGGCTGGCAACGGAAAAAGGAAGGTCTCGATGATTTTCCGTGCTGTTGGGCCCATGACGCGAAGTAGCAAAGCTCGCCGTTTTGCTTCACGTTTTGTGCCGTATTCGTAGGTTGCTTCATAATCCTGAAATGCCGCTTTACATTCAGATCAAGCTTCCGCAGGATTGCTGCCCGGCTCGAAATGCTTCGATGATTGTATGAGTGGAAGGGCCATGTTTAATATTGTTGCATTACTTCACTTCTGACACCATGTTACATATTTATGGATTGGGAATATAAAGATTGAGCGCGATACGAACGAGAGACAACGGATGCCATGTTGAGCGTAATGTTTACTGGCCTGCTCCGTCGTGGGAGTGGTGTTTATTGAGTAAATGGGTTAGAAGTGTAGGGGGCGCTAGTGATTATATAACAACTGGGTTAGGATCAGCAATACAGGCGCTTCGGTCACGAACCAAATCGAACGATGATATCCATGGTGCTAACACGGTCATGCGTGGTGCGACTGATGATCCAACAAAGAGGGCAGTAAAAATGAAAAAAAAAGAAATAATGAGCATAAAAGGCGAAATGTCTCCATCGGGAACGTTCATGCGTGATCGCCGTGCCGATGGACGCACGTGGATTCCCACGGCGTCGCGCAGGCTTCGATCTGAGTGGCGTTACAGCACGTACCCTTTGCAAGGGCCCTTTCACACGCGAGACGCACCCACATTTGTAGCAGCGGTAAAAAGAGCGTCGGCGGTATGCGGGCCAGCGCCAGTGCGCCCGCTGGGTCACGACCCCGTCATTAGGGCCGCCAATGGCGCCGGCACGCATGGCCCGCGCCAACAATGTGCGCTGACCCAACCTCGGGAACCCCGCCGATGCCCTCTCTGCTGCGCATCTTGACCTTGGAGTCGTGGCCGCCGCACTGGGTCACGGATTTCGCCGCCATGTCCCCCTTTCCATGGCCGTCGCGGCCGATTGCAGGAGGGCTTCATCGCGGCTTCGAACGAGGCGCTGTATGTAGGATCATACAAGACATGATTGGCGGTCCCAACTATAGTGTGTACGATCGCCTTGCGCTCGGGATAAAAATAACCCGCGCAAAGCACGCATGAAGAGGCCCGAAGTGTTAGGCCCACAGACAACGAGGTCCCTATAAAACGCGTCTGTTATCCCGCAAGATTTGAACTTTAAATTGAGATTACAATGAAATATCACCCAATTTAGCTGTTAATGAAATATTTAGTGCCAACAGCGTGGCCAAGTCGGAAGAATAAAGAACAATCAGAAAAAAAGGAAAAAAAAAAGAAGCTAGCCTAAATGTTGCCAACTTGAGCTAAGAGCAGTCAAGCGAACCAAGAGTTGCCACGTGTGTGTGAAAACAACGGCGATGTTTGGATTTACGGAACTAAATACGTGTCTTTGGCTGAAAATGTAAACAGGTTCAACATGAACTCTCGAAAAGCAGAAATGTTCAAAATCAAACAAAAAATGCATACTTTAGCGAACATTTGCTCTATGACGAAGTTTTTATCGTTTTTTCAAAAACTCGATTCACACAAAAACTGTACATTTCCTCCATCGCTTTTTAAAATATAAATCGATAGAAGTAACAGCCTTCGGTGACAATAAAAGTAAACACCACGTGAGTGTGATCAAAATCAAAGTTAATAACATTGAAGCATATATTGGGGACACTTTTGCAATCATTCCTTGCGTGATGAATTGATGACTAAGCCTGAGCAGTTGATATTCTTGAGCGGCAGCCTATATCTAATCCTAAGAAATCACACCAGCCGTTCGTCGTTGATCACATTTCAAAAGTAGGCTTGAGCAGAGCGCCCTGGAAGCGGAGCGCATAAGGTTGCCCTGGTGTGCTATTCTGGGCATTGTCGAATTCCGCCTTGTTGTCAGATTCCGCCATGGATCGATGCTTATTGGCCAAGTGAGCTGGTAAGACCTCTCTGATAGGCTTAAAATGCCACCATTACGAAATTTGACAATATGGCAGAATTAGACAGTGTCCAGAATAGCACGCCTGTTCAATTCTGAATATTGCTCAACTTCACCTTCAATAACAGCCAGTGTCCAAGCCGAGGCCCCACGCAAAGCTTTCCCGTGTCCCAGCCATGTATTCAAATCACCTGCTTCTGTGCGCTACAAGTGCCAAATTAAATTTCGGGAGCTGGCAACACGCCTTGGCAAGCATGTCTTGGTGCGGCGACGTCACTATAGTATTGATATACTTCAGCCCAAATAAGGCAACACAAACACAGCCAGAAAGTAGTCATGACATTTTGCTGCCACCGCCAGCCTAAAAAAAAAATGTAGCTAAATTGACGCATGGCAGCCAAACCTGCCAATCCTGCGCGAGAACCCCATTGTAGCTTTGCTCGAATTGTGAGAATCGGAGAATTCACTGCTTCCATTTGCGCATGTTCGCGTACTTTACTTCTCAAAGAATACAAATGTCAGGCCGAGCCTTGACGACCACACGTGCCTTAATGTTTACCAAGCCGTGTTCCCACTTCTTAGTTGGCCTTAGTGATTTGTTGAGGTCACACCACAAGTAGCGGGTGTCGCAGGAGCTGTGGCCTTGCTGTGCGGAACGCTTGCGCATTTGGGCGCTCCACTCGACAGGAGTATCGAGAAAGCATTCTTGTGGCTCACTCGGGGAGACAGTTGCTTCCCCACCACGCATGCTGGCCGCGCAGTGTAAAAGTCTACATTTTCGTCTCAACGTGAAGCGAAGCGGTGCATTTTTCTTGTGTTTCTTTTTCCGCGGTAAGACCATCATTGTTGATGGGAAAAACCCATCATTGTTAGTAAAGCGATATTTTTGCTTTTAAGTTAAAGCAATGCGCAAAGTGCAACCGTTAATTAATTTTGACTAATACGTTTAGATTGTCGTTTATTTTGACATCGCTTGTTATTGGAAGCAAAGACGAAGATCAGAGTTTCATTTTTAAATTTCGCGCCTAATGTTATGTTGGCGTCACGTCACAAATTTCAAAGCACCTTTTCGCGTAATGGCCGCATTGGCTCAACAAAATTTGACAAAACTTGGTATCGGAAGACAATGTACTTGATACTCGGTGATTAAGTTCTATGGATACCCTAACAAATGCTTTATACATCTAACGGTGAAGTACACTCTATTAACACAAAGACGTCGATGAGCCTCGTAACGCTTGGCTGCAAGCAAAAAAATTTGGCAAAGGTTGTGAAGGCCATTGTCTCCTTCACATGACACTGGTTTTCACAACGAGATATGTATCACGTCACAGTGAGCGGGTTTGGAATTTCGAGGTGGCCTCACCACCTGCATTTTGTTTTTCCGCGTCCTCTCTAGGCAAGAGTTGCGATCGATGTTGTAACAGGGTAATTTTATAATACACGACGTAGTCTTTTTATATCTCGGTATAGTGTCCCTTTAACTTTCTTCTCGGCCTCTTTCCTCCAAACACAGGCAGAGGCGCGCACATCACCTCGTGAGTCATCGCACGTGACCCGCGGGAATTCAATCAGAGGACGCGTTCTCATCGCATGCACTAGTGGTCGCCCTGTCGCTTTTTGTTATCTCTTGCGTGCTGCTCTATAATTTTACCCTTTCGCTATTTCCTGCTTGGATACGCCGAGAAAGGCTTTCGTGGATACGTAACCGGCCCCGAAACTCATTGATTGATTGATTGATATGTGGGGTTTAACATCTCCAAACCACCATATGATTATGAGAGACGCCGTTGTGGAGGGCTCCGGAAATTTCGACCACCTGGGGTTCTTTAACGTGCACCCAAATCGCTCCGAAACTCGTCCTGTTTGCGGACGACGAACAGTTCGCCGCAGGCATTTCGTTGTCGATACGGGCTTCGTTGGGACCCTTTTTAACTTGCCGGTCACGCATCTGAAGGAGGGGCTTTGTTCGTGAGCGCAATTCCTACGCTTGCATAGGCGCAGCATTATTTTACTCGTGCGATTGCCGAGGGAAGGCACCGTTCACTTCGCGGAGAGTTGAGTCAATCTTGCAGATGCACCGGAATGCCGCTCGAGTGTTATCTTCGGATCCAAATAGACGACTCTGCCCGCTTTGGCACCGGTGGTTCCCCCTTAAGTTCGAATAATAATAATAATAATAATAATAATAATAATAATAATAATAATAATAATAATAATAATAATAATAATAATAATAATAATAATAATAATAATAATAATAATAATAAAGGAACAAATGCGTGAGATTACAAGACACCGTTAAATTTGAAGTTTTGGGCATCAGTCACATTAAATCTAAAAAAAAAGTCTATTTTGTACTTTACAATGTGCAGCAACATGAGGCCACTTTTATTCAACGCAGAAATACTGGAAGTACTTGTACTCCTTGTACTCCGTCATCCACTGTGGTCGCGTAGTAGCTACTGTGCTGGACTGCTGACTCCAAGGTGGCGGGATCGAATGCCGAGAGCAGCGGCCACATTTTGATGTAGGCAAAATGCTAGAGGCCCATGTGCTTAGATTTAGAAGCACATTAAAGGACCCCAGGTGGTCAAATTTCCCGGAGCCTTTCACTGCGGTGTCTTTCATAATCATATCGCAGGTTTGAGGACACGAAATGGAATGAAAAAACTTTATTTCATGGAATGAAAACCCCACAATTATTGTTGTTGTTCTCATACACAAGCCTGGGGACAAAGTTGGCGTTAAGCGCAGTGTTGTAGCATCCATTTCGATGTATTTATTGCCACGAAATTCCCAGAAACACACATGTGTCTGCTCATCGAGTTAATAATATTCCTACAAAAAGACATAAATGAATAACGTCACTGCATTCAAGCATCGAAACCTCGCACTAACGAAATGCAATGTGACAGCATCGAGATTCTTGAAGAGGCACTCGTATTTTCTTCTTCGACGGGATACATATCTAAGTATGAGTAGCCGCAGGAAGAAACAATGACAACTCAGAGCCATTACCAAACGGTTTCAACTTTCAATCTTAAAAATAAATCTTTATGCATCCGTGGTTATATGCGTGGCCAAGTGAGCGTACAGTTAGCTAGGTGTTCCCATTATCGCTATGGTGTTGCGCAGTGATGAACAATAAATGCCACGTAAAAAAAAAAACAGAGATCAGTCACGAAAGGCATAAGTTGTAGTACTATCCCCCCCCCCCTTCCCCAAGAAAACAAAATGATAATAAAAACAATGAAATGGATAAATAAACGAGCCACCTCTGTCGCTCACTGATCCGGCGGTTGATCAAAGACACCGTGTTTAGTCGACGCCTGTAACTTTCAACAACGTTGATCAATCAGAAGGAGGAGAGTGTTAGGGGCTCGCCACTCCATGACAGCTGCTTTTTGTTGCAATGGTGGGGGTCATGGCTTCCGCGTTCCCTCAGTGGATATTTTGTGTCTGTGCGTGTGTTGGCCATGTATTTGTGTGAGTGGGAAAAAAGTGCGCGTACACTGGCGGCCTGTCGGTCGGGCCGACCACAGAGACAAAAGGCTCCGCGGTCCGGTTTGCGGCGCTCCCGTTTATTTATTGATACTGGCTGGGAGAGGACGGAAGGAGGGTGTCTGCGCAGAGACGCACAGAAGTCTCTCCAGCATAGAAGTGCGTGTTCGCCGGCGGCGTCAGGTGGGAGGGGGGGACAGCCTCCCTCGCCCCATTAGTGATCATTTGCTCGTCCCTCAAGTTGCGCTGCCCCCTGCTGGGAGTAGAGGGGGAGATACCTGTCACGGGCGTCGAGACGGCTGAGCAGCGCTGCTCCCTCGGGTCGTTCCCGACGATCGGCGGAAGACTTCAAAAGGACAACTTGTGGAGCTGCCGCAAGTGCTTTTCTCCCCCGACACAGAAGCGACTGCGCGGTTCTTGAGTGCTCCCAAGGCAGCCGTCATAAGAAGGTGGAGGTAGAGAGATGGTCGAGCCCGTTGGGTGGTGGAAAACGGGCTTCGGATGATCCAGAACGACTGCTTTACAAAGGGCTGTCCCACCAAGGCATCTCCCGGTGGTCGGATGAGGCTGCGGCGAATTCCACAGTTCCGAGGGGCCGTCGACGAAGAAGGGCTCGCGAAAAGTCACACGCTCGTAGAAAAGCCGTTGGCTCGTTCGCAATGAGAGAATTGACGACCGCGCTTTAACTTCGGCGGTGGGGCTTGTCGAACGACGGCTCTACACCACCGTCTCGGTGGGTTGGCCCCAGATCCGCTAACAAATGCCTGCCGCAGGGCACATGCTGTTTCTTGGGAGATAAGTAGGTGTAAGTTTCAATTAGGCCGACATCAAATAGTGCCGTTCCTGTAGCACGGCGCGATGCTCCCGAGGTTTTAACAGTGCGACTCATTTCGTTGATTCCGATGTGAAAGTGCAAGGAATACAGTACCAGAGTCATTTTCGAGTAGACCGTTTCGACGGCTTCGATAATTTATATAAGGTCTTAGTATGCTGGCCACCAAATCGATAGTTACTCTTTAAAGAAAAAGAGGATTCATGGTACTCGGTGAAGGTGGATGACAAGCGCAGCTATTAAACACACGATACCGAGGTAGCTGTACGCCATCACACATCCTGCAACTAAATAAGAAATGTCCATCCCGAAAGTTCGTTTGGAATTTAACGTGTACGCTCGTTTAACGTCTTCCGTCAGCGCAATATGTGTGTGTTTGTGTTTCACGACATTCTTTGTCTTGTCTGATCTGCCTTTGTGTTTTTGGCGTTTAGCGCACGATCTTAATCAATGCTAGTGCGTTCCATTCTTTATTTGATTGGACCAAAGGTGATTAGGGGTTTTTACCTATTTTGTGGCACATATGTTTTTGTCTGCGGACGACGGATGGACAAGCCCTACTCACATGCAGCTCCACTGGAAAAAATATTTTAACTTGGGAAACATAAGTATAGAATGAAGGAAAGTGCAGTGAAATCGGGTGTCAAAAGCGTACGCGATATGCGTTTCTACTGAATCAGTCACGTCCTGTTTCAGCAAGCTCACTTGCTGATAGTAAGTGAACAGTTCTTGATAGCACCTTTTAAAGCTACGTCACGTGCATGAGCGCAACGTTGCCTTTGAACGGTTAATTACCAGAGATAGGTTGAAAGTGTGATGTGTTATCATTGCAACTGTACCACCCATCTATCCAGCTTCTGTTTTTCTGCATTTATAATTGTCACCTTTTTTTTATTGTTGACGCTCCCGCATTGACAATACGCGTGTTAGACGGAACTGGAGGACCGCTTATGTGAACCTGCTCGCACAGTCGGGTTAGCCTTAATTATATTCAGATGAAACGTGGAAACAACACACGTCCTTTGTTTTTTTTTTTTGGGGGGGGGGGGGAAACTGGTCGTCCGTATAGCCTTGTGTGCCATAAGAACAGCTCCACGCTTTCGGCACATCCGCGACGCCAAGCTGACCTGCACGCTTCGACTCATGAGAAACCGCGCGAGCCGAAAGAGAGAGAGAGAAAAAAAATCTTAGTTCTTCGGAGGAGCAGGGCCGCATGGCCATTTCGCACGCCACTCGACAACGTCTCGTGTGTCGTAGAACGCCGTATCGCAGCCTACAGAAACAGAACCCACAGAGCGGGGCAAATTGTGGGAGCAGAAAAAAATACATAGGCGCGCGGGCGCGCGTGAGGCAATTACGACTGCCGCCGCCGCCGCCGCCACAATTGTGGCATTTCGTGGGAGTCGCGCCGCTGCTTAGTTAGCCAGCCGCGGTATACTGCAGTGTTTCTCGCGCTCGAATATTCCTGCCGCACGCCTTTGTAGCCGGACTGCCCCCCTCTCTCTTTCAGAGACGGGAGAACAATGGAAGGTAGCCCGTCTATCGATGTACCCGTCGTTCACACAGCGAGAAAAACGGCGTGACGAAAACGGTGGTGACGCGTTTGGGGGAAACGCTGCGCGCGGCCTTGGAAGCGTGCGCCGCCGCAGCGGAGATGACTCCTTTTCACACGCGTCGCCCGATTCCCATCCCAGATACGCGCTCTGCAATAGTTGGGGGCCCCCTCGACGGCGCTGAGGTGACAGCCGACACTTTCGTCTAGCCGCACCGTCGTCGCCGATGTCGGAAGCCATCGCGGTACGACGCCAAGCGGGAAGCAAAAAAGCAAAGCGGATGTTCTCGTAATGTCGTTGATGTGTGTGTGTGTTTGCGAAGGGAAGGGGGAAGGAGAGCGCGCGGAAACGGTAGAATAGCGAAGCTGTGTCGGGCGTTGCTTCCTTGTAAATCACTCGCAAGCATCCTTTGACCAAACAGACAGTCGGGCTTTTAAGAAGCACGTCGCTTGATGCTGTGTCTTCTATGCGATGGCGCCTATCAAACGAGCCGGAGCTTTTGATGCAGGCTGAGAGGTACAGAGAGATATAGCTAGAGTATATGTCTTCGTATAAAACGACGGTGCAGTATAAACCCCCATCGGTGGACCGGTTCTCACCAGGCCCTCAGACACGCGCGGTAGCATCAACCGCGACGCGATAGATCGCATTGCGTAAAAGAAGATTACTATGCGAACGACACGTACATGGCAGCGTTTGCTGCGAAGTGCATCTTACAAAAGAAATCCCTTGCTGAGTACGGCCATCATCCTCCCTGACAGTCAGTACGACTATTCCTTGGCCCTGATAGCGACCGAGCAACGAAACGGTTCAAGGTCTGGACGCGGTCGGAGTGGTTCGCGCTGATCAACAACTCTTCGTTCGTCCTTGGTCCGAGCGTTTCAGTAAGAGCGATCGAGAGTGCGCACACAAACACTGCGTGTTCAATGTGGGATTGAAATCTCGATGCTTGATGACTGCACAAGAACGGCAGAAAAATAATCAGCAGTCCCCTCGCATGGAGCGTGCCTCGTAATCAAATCATGGTCTTGGAACGTTATAGCGCATGATTTAATTTCAAGAATCACTTTTGCGTGCGAGTGCTCTAGATAACAGAGGGTACATCACGCGAGCGTATACAGCCAGCAGAGTGCCGGCCAGCGAAGAAACGCGGCAGTTTGCGATCTCGGGCCCTGACCTAGACCACCGGCGTGCCAAGGCCGGCTTTCCGATCCGCATGTGGCGGCAAGCCGCGGGCCGAGCAGCCCCCTCCTCGGGAGGGAGGGAACCTTGGTCGCATGCAGTGCAAGTGTGTGCCCCAGTGCGGCTACCGCCCCCGTGACGCGAGCGCGGCCGGCCGCTAATTTGCTGGGAACTCGGCGCGGTCTCCCATGCGTCGCCCGTCGAGACCGGGGCTTCCGTCCCGTTCCCCGGCGAAAAGTCTCACCGACTCTCTCGTGGGAAAAGCGCGGAGGGGACCCGGTAGCGACGCAGCCAAGCCACGCGGCTCTCTTCAAAAAGCTGGCCTCGGCTGCCCGAAGAAGCCTCCCGGATGAGTGTTTTCATGTCGCGGGCTACTTGTCTTTTCAGCTGAAACTGACCGCCCGTTCGGTGCGATGGACACTCGTGCAGAAAACGCCTGATTCGAATATACGGGGACCGGCGTAGGGACAAGTATCACTTTCGACGGCACACTGAACAGCGGAACGTCCGTTAATTTCATGGTACGAAGTTGTGCCCCATAGAAGTAGAAACGAAGTTCGAAGGCTTCTTAACATGGATTGCGCGTGACGTCAAAGAAGCAGTTTCGCACCGATCCAAACATCGAGGCTACGATGACATCACCACACGCAGTGATGAAACGTCCATCGCTATGAGCTCGACAGTTGCATTCATTGTCAGCAAACTGCTGCCACTGCTAACTAACTGTCTCCTGGTAGAAGACGCGCATGCCGTACTATCCAGGTATATATTGAACTCCGCGCCAAAAGTTTAAGGCTTGAGCGTCCAGGTGGCATCGTACGACGTGATGAAAACGCGATCCCGTATGTGGGCCCAATCAGCAGTAAACAAGTTGTCAAGTTAAATATGTGTCTTGTAATTTAGGTGAAGTTTCGTCAGTCTTAAACAGGGGAAAAGGAACTACAGGTATGGGAACTTGAAACTGGTGCTGCCACACGTATCTCGTTGCCCCATTTACAGCAAAAGAGATTGTTTGTAGGTGAGGCGTTCTTTGGCGAGTTCAGATCAATTTGGGCTTCTTGGGATATTGATATGAAGTCACTCTCTGATTGCTTGGTAATAAGTATAAGGAAAGAGAAAGAGAGACGCAGAATGAAAGAAAGAAAAGTGAATCAAGGTGGCACCGGGTTTGGCTGCTCTACATTGTGGAATGGCGTACAAAAGTGTATGAAGGGAAGCGAAAAGCCACTGTTGTTTCCACCGACACAATAACAGCTCCGTGCTCGACATCGCGAAAACGCACGGTCAGGTCCGTATCCTTCAGAAATTTAAGATATAAATACTTCCAGTGCGTCTAGCACAATGAAAAGGAGGCATGAGAACAAATCATGTGACGAGACGCACGAGAAGCCAAGAGAGTGCAGAACTATGTAAGCAAGTAGTTTGCCACGATGTTCCATAGTCACCATAGCAGATTTAAATTTCATGAAACGATGAAGTGTGGTTTCTATGTGGCCCACACGCATAGAAACATTTTTATAAATTATTAAAGGACTCACCTTATACCCATAACAATTAAATGTATTCTCTGCGCACTTGAGAGTCTACTTAAACGGGGGAGAAGCCAAGAGGCGCACATCCCCCTGATCCCCGGGCGTTTTCTCGTTCAAGAGACGTGGAAACTGCGCACGAGATATGCGAATATTGTGGAGATGTTGCGTGTCATGGACAGGTGGCGTCAGTGCGCCGCAGGATGACAGAAGAAGGGGGCGGGTTTGAATGTCCAAAGACATGCGCCAGCCGTTTAGGGCCACACTCTGTAGGACATCAGCAGGAGATGGGATTGCTCATCAGCATGGCTGCTTGTCCCGCCATTCCTTTTCTTCTCCGTCCTGCTGCTGCGCCAGTGCTTCTTTCTTTCTTCAACGATGCTCGCGCTACGAGAACATTGGCACTTTTTCTTCTTCTTCCTTTTCCTCTTCCGTTGTCTGTATTACGGTGGCTTAATCATGGTCTTCTTCAATATACTAGTCTCTTTACACGCACAACATGACATATTTGTAGTCAAAACACCGGAATTATGCACACAAGATCTCGCTATTACTGAGAATAACTAAAAATGAAACGCCAGATGTTGCCTTACTCTGAAAAAGAAAAAAAACAAAACAAGTGACAGCCCTGACAAAAGTGTCAATCCCTAAAATTTCCAAACAAAAGGGTCTACAGTGGCATTTAAGTTGGTACTATGCCTTCGTACAGCCGTGGTTCAGCTATAGGGCATTCAAGTAGCCGTTGACGTCGAGCAATCGCTGTACGGGATGGGTAAGATTTCTGTAATGTAGAACACTACGGGAAAGACGGGAAAGTGAAATTCTATAAATAGAGGCGTCGACCCTATTCTTCTCTCGTGTATTCGTATGCACCCTAAATGCATTACGACCTAATGGGTCTCATAACGAAAATTACACTTCGTCCATTAAAAGCAGGTCTATACAGGGAAATGGCTATCCGCAATCGTGTGACTGCTGATACAAGAAGGCATCGATAACGCGCAAGCACGAAAAAGAAAGAATGCTCAAATTTTACTTATTATGTAACGCCTAATGATTGATATGTGGGGTTTAACGTCCCAAAACCACCATATGATTATGAGAGACGCCGTATAGTGGAGGGCTACGGAAATTTCGACCACCTGGGGTCCTTTAACTTGCACCCAGATCTGAGATGACGGGCCTGCAGCATTTTCGCCTACATCGAAAATGCAGCTGCCGCAGCCGCGATTTGATCCCGCCACCAGCGGGTCAGCAGCGGAGTGCCTTAGTTACGTAACACAGTTATGTTAGGAAGTTTATTATAACATTCACATGCATAAAACTAAGTTTTTCTTCTTATCTAATTGTCATTTTTTCTCTGGCTCATTATCTCCATTCAAGCTCCTTTCTTTATTTTCTAATACCACATCGCTAAAAACTACTACAACCCGCAGGTCGCGGGATCAAATCCCGGCTGCATTTTCTATGAAGGCGGAAATGCTGAAGGCCTGTGTGCTCGGATTCGGGCTCGTCTCCCATAACCATACGGTGGTTTTGGGACGTTAAACTTCACATATCAATCAATCAATCACTCACAAATCACTGCAATGTCGTCTCAGCAGTTATCATTTACCTCTCTCTCTCTCTCGCTCTCTCTCTCTCTCTCTCTCTCTCTCTCTCTCTATATATATATATATATATTATATATATATATATATATATATATTGCTGTGAAAAAATATCATATATAAATACAAGGAAATGCCTGGGAAACTCTTATCCATATGTTATTGGATACCATCAGTGCTTGTTTCAGCGTGTCGCATCGCATGCCACGTATTCGCGTAACAGCCTCCTCGCGTGCAGCGCAACGTCTGGGAATGAATGAGGCAGGGCCATTGTTCGGCCTGTCGCGCATATGGGACCAAACAGGTGCCGTACATGGTTGACGAGAGCCGGCTAAAGAGAGAAAGAACGAAAAAAAGACGAAGGCTAGATGAGGGGAGGCCCTCCCTCTTCAGCTTGGCTAAGAGAGTCGGGGGCTCTTCAACGCATGCACACAAAAAAAGTGCGAAAGAAAACAATCGTGTCTCTCTCCGAGCATTGCGAGTAGGTGATCAAGTGCGGCAGTTGCCGGCTGCCGTTTGCCCAAAGAGGTGGCGACGCAGTTCCCGTAGTGCTCGACCGCAAGTGGAGCGCATTGCCGTCGTGCCCTTGGAGGCCTGCTTCCCCGCATCGCAAGCGGGCCTCCCGCACTGCAGCCAAGCACCTTCAGTTGTCGCAGGAGTCCCAACATCGCGGAAGACGTGTGCATACCATCCGTCCACTGCGTAACAACATAGAAGTAATTAATCTGTGAATATCCGCGTTCAGATGTTGAGAACATTAATGGCGTAAGAATGTTCGTGTTGGTGGCTGTGTCGTCGCGTCACGTGCTACGAAAAGCAGCCGTCAAGTGTGTATTGATACCGCTAAGCACACCAGGATCTATGACGAAGCGTTAACGTGACGACTCCCTAATGCAGTACATGTGCTACATGCGACGTTATAACGTCACCTATGCGTTTATATATCTAAAACGAAAAGCTGATCTCATGTTATTGAACATGATGAGGTTGTTACCTCGTCCAAGTTCATGAAGTTGTTGCGCCGGACTTGTAGGAGTGACATGTAAACAAAAATGAATTTCATTTTGCGATAAACCTTGCGAGAACCACATGCGACACGTTTTTATCATGACGTCGGGGTATCAATGACACGGTGCACGACGACCACCTTGCAACACTAAAGGGCGAACTTTTCTCCATCACAGTACCACACTGTATATGTATACTTTATGCCGCATACTGGTGCGCTGATCGGCTTGCGTAAGGTGGTCGCAGGTGGTCGCACAGAAGTTTGAACTACAGTACTCACGGATCGAAATGCGAAAATTCAGGGCTACATGATGCACGTACTTTCATTTTCAGCGAATCCACGTAGTGTCTTATTTACGCAATTTCGACATGATCACTTACCACACATGTCCAGCACTCTGAGACCTCTACTAGTGCGGCAAAGCCGACCCTAAAGAGAAGCGCTGGGCGTAACGCTATGTGGAGCGTTCTTCAAAAAACTATTACTGAGTAATGCCTAATTTTTTTTGTTAATTGCACTCAGGCGCTTAATGCTGACAACGTATTTATGCTGCACAACGCGATTAGTTTTAATTGGCCGGCTGGAAGTTTTTCCCGAGACACTTTTGTGTATCCACTGAAGATGTATGGGGTGATTTTTGAAAAGCTAATTGTAGCGCAACGATAAGTTATTCGCTAATTGCACTCTAGTGGCATGTACGGTAGGCCAACTTGTATTTGTGTTTGCAATTTAGTGGGATTACGCTGGGCGAACTTTTTTCCCGAAGACCTTTCCCAAATTGATATTGCAGAAAGCATTGCAGTGGTAAAAGCATCAGCTGTTCTTAAATCTATGAGAAAGTGGACGTTGGTAATGGTAAAACCTCAGCAAAAGTCTGTATATGTGACGTATATTATTATGTACATCGTGAAGGTCTGTACGCCAGGTGGTGTGAAAAACGGTGAACTAAAAGCGATGTTCCGAATTGCTTGGTATGCTTACACCACAGCCAGAAATACCATTAACAGCCAGATTTTCAGCGACATGACGTAGTTATCACGAACAATTTGCTCATAGTCGTAGTACAATGTCGCTTCTCAATCCGTGAGTACTGTACGTCAAACATACACGTTTTCGGAAGTGGTCAACCGCGAATGCAAAGTATAATGAATGCATTTCGGAGGGAACGTTGATCGGGTGTTTCGTATAAGTTCAACGTCTCTTCCATGCAATACTTACCGCCGGACACACCAAAGGTAACACGTCCTAGAGCGCAACTCTGTGCTTTTAAAACTCGTTTTTTTTATCTCTTAGCTTGCATTAAGACATTTTCTGGCAATAAATGATGCGCGGATTCCAAATCACAAATACAAAAAAAGAAAGTTATAACAAAAGCAATCGTAAATATGCTGCGCATGTTTTATAAACAATTAGTGACGTAGCAAACCACCGTTATGGTACAGGACACGATGCACACTTATATGGTTAACCTCCAGTCACAAGGAAAAGTACATCGGTCGAGATAGACACTCGCTTTCCGTATTGGGGACGACGGGGCCGAAGCACTTAGCACAAATGAAAAGAAAAAGACGTGACTTCTCTGCCGTGAAGCCAGATGTTCCTCTTGCGATATCAACCGCGTGCCAACTTCTCATGTTAGCGTGGATCTAGATGTCAACGAATGACTTGGAATTCCGGACAATAGCATCGGCGTGGGGTGGGTGCAACAGGTGCTACAGGTTACTGCACCTTATCGTGCGCTGATCTTCCCAAACGATTTCTCCTTCCAATAGACCGAATATACATTTCCGTCTTTCGCTACACTTTATAAAGCTCAGTCGGCGCTGAAAGTCACCACAGCGGAAGCTTCTCAATAATTTCGTTCAGCGAGGACTTTAATATGCGCCAACGGCCGCCATCGGAATGCTGCGGCAGCTGTCAATAATCCCGTAACCTCACAGCAGCATGTACTTACATGACATAGCCACTGAGGCACCGCATCATGTCGTCCACAGGCTTTCATTTTTCTTTACTAGTGATACTTGATGGTTGCGTGTTCGAATAACACTAGCTGTACCAATTTCACGCAGTCACATGCATACCTTATTTCAAGCGGTGGCTGACCAAGGTGCTTCCCACTCGGCAGCGGGAGCGTTCTCCTGTATCTTGCACCTGACGTAGAGCCTTCTTCCTAATTTGCGAACATTGAATGCACTAAAGACAACAGCTATCGGGAGTGTCTCACCGATTACTTTCGGTGCTCTACATGTGTCTCTTTTCTATGTCCCTGAACGAAGAAGCCAGCCCGTTGGCGTGACTCTGAGGCCGCGGAGGGCGCACGCGCGTGGCCTGATTGCGATGCGTGGCTCGCACATGAATGGGAAGGGAGCCGAGGGGGGACGATGTTGTCGTGGAGCGCGTGAAAAAGGGCGCCAAGGTCGGGCCGCCGTGCTCGCTCCTGCCCCGATTAAGCGCCGCCGAGGACCTGCCCTTGTCGGCACATGCTTAGCGCAGCAAGAGGGGCTTTCTGTTTCTTCTTACCTTGCAAAGCGAGCACGCGAGCCGGTACGAATCGTGCCCTCGCCGTTCTGCCTACGTGCCCTGCAGAGTGATGTGCATATTTTAGGATAAGTGATAAAGGATGAGAGACAAAGAGAGAGTGAGTAGATGGTGGAAGGGCTTCTCCGCCACCATTTACAATTATTGTTGGCAAGGAAAAATGAACACATTTGTAAACGTGTTTCTCACGGAAGAAGAGTGGACGAGCTGTCAACGGAAAGAGTGATAGTAACTCCTAGTATGCAAGTAGACTCTCGTTCTGCTTACCGAATGGGTGTAGCCGTTACGACATCCACTATGAAATACTCATCGCTTGGCATCGTGCATGTTGCTACGCATGCAACATGCAGGCAACGAGATTCATGTGCAGTCAAGAAAGTAAAGCTTAGCGTGCACTCTCGTGCGATTTCCCCTCATTCGTTTGCGCATCTCCCGATACTTAAAGCTGTAGTGCGATATTACACCTGAACATCATTTCCTATCAAGTGGCATAATTTACTGCAGTCTTGTATATAGTTGGTGTTCTTGTTTTGACAACGAAGGTTGTTACGAAATTGATTAATATGTGTGATTTAAAGTCCGAAAACAACCTTATGATTATAAAAGATGTCGTAATGGAGTGCTCCAGAAATTTGATCAGCTCGGGTTCTTTAACGTGCGCCCAAATCTGAGCACCCAGACCCACAGCATTTTTGCCTCCATCGAAAACTCAGCCACTGCTTTCGGGATTCAATACCACGACCTGCGGGTAAGCAGCCGAGTACCTTGGCAACTGGACCACCACGTCAGGGTGGTTACAAAATCACCACACAGTCGATTTTGGCGGCGTAGTTGTCCGTCGCCGACGGCGTTCGTGACCGCTATTCACAAGTATCTTGCCGAAATTTTCTGAGAGGAAGCATTTACAGGCCGGCTTTAAAAGTTCTCTGAGCTACAGCAAAGAAGGGCCTCCAGGAACGTACAACGTTTGGGCTCCGAGGCACGAGTACCTCATGGGAAATGAGGCAACCGACACATCTGCCTGAGCTTATGCTTGGCCTTCTCACAGGACGCACTAAAGAAGAAAAGGAAGATGTTCACCAAACGTACAGCGATATTTTGCCGCACTACAAACTACAGGCTGAAGAACCTATCCTCCAGCTCACTCCAGACTAACTGTATACTGAAGAGGCATGCAGTACTCCTCAGAAAATCGCACATTCAGGTGATACTACTTCACCGCATCTCACCGACTGAGTGCTCGTACATCTGCAAGTACAGCTATGTCCCGGGCACCCGATGGTATGGGGATGCATGAAAAACCCTAGCCCACTATACAAACAGAAGAGCAGTGGGAGGCAAAGTTGCCGCACCCACGCCTGAAGAATTAGTAGCGAGACTCGTGGTTCAGCGGACAGGAGAGATGGTGAAGGCCAGCGGCTACGGGTGTACCAACTGTTTCGCGAGTGGGGGGGAGGGGCAAGCACGTCAGCCGATATATATATATATATATATATATATATATATATATATATATATATATATATATATATATATATATATATATATATATATATATATATATATATATATATATATATATATATATATATATATATATATATATATATATATATATATATATATATATATATATATATATTTATATAATAATAATAAGGGAGAGAAGTGTATACCTAAGGGCTCGCATTTCCGTGTTTTAACACAATATTAATGAGATATAACAGACAGTAATGCCAAGGAATGTACAGGGGAAGTTATTAGAACCAATGGAATGTAAATAAGAAGAATTCTTATTTACATTCCATTGGTTCTAATAAATTCCCCTGTACATTCCTTGGCATTACTGTCTGTTGCTTTGATTAGCCAACATTGATTAGCCAACCTTAGCAGTGGAGATGTATGCGAAAATGAATTAACTAGATAGTATCAGTTACTACTTTTTTGAAACCTCTAAAAAAGTTACTACCCACGGGTGGTAACGGCTAAGGTAGTGACAGTTACTAACTGCTTGTAGTAACAGCAGAGGTAGTAACTGTTACCACTCTCGCCGTTACTAACTGCGCTTACTACCAGGTTTGTAACATATGTGACAAACCATTACCACCCCAAAGTTCGCAAGGACTACCACCTTTTTTCTAAGAGTGTAGGCTTTGGTGTTAACACGAACGACGCCGAAAATCATCCCACAATACCGTCACCGTATGACGTCGTCACGACGTAACCTAACGTCGCATAATGACGTCAGCATGTCTACGATTCTGCAGGCAGTGCAAAAAGCACGTCAGGGGGGAAAGATTTTTCATGGGTTGGTGGAATAGGATCAGTACGTTTTCTTAGAAGAAAAATAAGATAGTTTTCGCCTTCGAGTCATCTTCGGCGACATAACGGACTCTTAGAGTTTATATATATATATATATATATATATATATATATATATATATATATATATATATATATATATATATATATATATATATATATATATATATATACCTGCCTTGGGTGCGGCCTCACCGGTAACCACCGCCGGGAACGCACTCCCTCACCAGAGAAGGATTGGCCACCCTGGTGCAGTATCTGGCCACTACCTCCCACATGCATACGTCAAATAACTCACGGCCCTCAGTCCCCAGCAGCTGCGAAGCAACTGACCACGGCGGCGGTCAGATCTGCAACGCAGCAGAGGGTGCTAAGAATCTCTGGATCCGGACAGGCCGCCATTGGAACCTGAACTTGGCAACGTTTAACGCTAGAACCTTATCTAGTGAGGGAAGTCTAGCTGTACTATTCGAGGAGCTAGAGGACGTTAAATGGGATATAATAAGGCTCAGTGAGGTTAGGAGGACAGATGAGGCCTATACGGTGCTACAGAATGGGCACGTCCTTTGCTATCGGGGCTTGGCTGACAGAAGAGAACTGGGAGTGGAGTTCCTAATTCACAGAAACATAGCTGGCAACATAGAGGAATACTATAGCATTAATGAAAGGATGGTAGGTATCGTAATTAAACTGAATAAGAGATACAAGATGAAGGTGGTACAGGCCTACGCGCCTACATCCAGCCATGATGACGCTTCAGTTGAAAGCTTCTATGAAGATGTGGAATCGGCAATGAGTAAGGTAAAAACACAGTATACAATACTGATGGGAGACTTTTATGCAAAGGTAGGGAAGAAGCAGGCTGGAGACCAGGCAGTAGGAGATTATGGCATCGGTACTAGAAACTCCAGAGGAGAGCTACTAGTAGAATTCGCAGAACGCAATAATTTACGAATTTTAAATACCTTCTACCGAAAACGAGGAAACCGCAAGTGGACATGGAGGAGCCCTAATGGCGAAAATAAGAACGAAATAAACTTTATAATGAGTGCACACCCAGGCATCGTGCAGGATGTGGAAGTGGTTGGCAAGGTACGATGCAGTGACCATAGAATGGTACGGTCTCGAATTCACCTAGACTTGAGAAAGGAACGACAGAAACTAATACGCAAGAAGCCAATCAATGAGCTAGCACTGAGAGGGAAAGTACAGGAATTCAGAGTCTCGTTTCAGAACAGGTACTCGGCTCTTAGTGAGGAAACCAACCTTAGCATAGATACAATGAATAATAATCTGACAAGTATCATTACGGAGTGTGCAGTGGAAGTTGGAGGCAGTGTAGTTAGACAGGACACTGGCAAGCTTTCCCAGGAAACGAACAATCTCATTAAGAAGCGCCAAATCATGAAAGTATCAAGTACAACAGACAAAATAGAACTGGAAGAGCTTTCGAAGTTGATTAATAGGCGTAAGGTATACGATTTAAGAAGGTATAACATGGAGAGAATTGAACACGCTCTGAAAAACGGAGGAAGCGTCAAAGCAGTGAAGTAGAAACTTGGGATAGGCAAAAATCGGATGTAGGCACTAAGGGACAAAGAGGGCAAAATAACTACCAATATGGATAGGATAGTTGAAATAGCGGAGGAGTTTTACAGAGATATGTACAGTAGCAGGGACAACCATGACTTTAATACTATAAGAACTAGCAGTAACCCAGATGACACCCCACCAGTAATGATAGAAGAAGTCAGAACAGCTTTGGAGAGCATGAAAAGAGGCAAAGCTGCTGGTGAGGATCAGGTAACATCAGATCTCCTGAAAGATGGAGGACAGATTGTGTTAGAAAAACTAGCCACCCTGTTTACGAGGTGTCTCCTGACGGGAAGAGTACCAGAGTCTTGGAAGAACGCTAACATAATCTTAATACATAAGAAACAGGATGACAAGGACTTGAAGGATTACAGGCCGATTAGCTTGCTCTCTGTAGTATACAAGCTATTTACAAAGGTAATTGCTAACAGAGTAAAGAAAACATTAGAATTCAATCAACCAAAGGAACAAGCAGGATTTCGAACAGGCTACTCAACAATCGACCACATTCATACTATCAATCAGGTAATAGAGAAATGCTCAGAATATAACCAACCACTATACATAGCCTTCATAGATTACGAGAAGGCGTTTGATTCAGTAAAAATATCAGCCGTCATACAGACACTGCGGAATCAGGGCGTCGATGAAGTATATATAAACATCCTGGAAGAAATATTCAGGGGATGAACTGCTACCATAGTGCTTCATAAAGAAAGCAACAGAATACCAATCAAGAAGGATGTAAGGCAGGGGGACACAATCTCCCCAATGCTATTTACCGCGTGCTTACAGGAGGTTTTCAGAAGCCTAGGATGGGATCGAACAGCTAGAAATAAGAGTTAATGGAGAGTACCTTAATAACCTGCGCTTCGCCGATGACATTGCATTGCTGAGTAACTCAGGGGACGAATTGCAACTCATGGTTACGGAGTTAGATAAGGAGAGCAGAAAGGTGGGTTTTGAAATTAATCTGCAGAAAACGAAAGTAATGTACAACAACCTCGGAAAAGAGCAGTGCTTCGAGCTGGTAATAGTGCACTTCAAGTTGTAAAAGACTATGTCTACTTAGGGCAGGTCATTACCGCGGAGCCGAACCACGAGATTGAAGTAACTAGAAGAATAAGAATGGGGTGGAGCACATTTTGCAAGCACTCTCAAATTATGACAGGTAAATTGCCGCTATCGCTCAAGAGAAAGGTATATAACAGCTGTATCTTGCCGGTACTTAGCTACGGAGCAAAAACCTGGAGACTTACAAAAAGGGTTCAGCTTAAATTGAGGACGACGCAGCGAGCAATGGAAAGAAAAATGGTAGATGTAAACTTAAGAGACAAGAAGAGAGCAGAGTGGATTAGGGAACAAACAGGGGTTAAGGATATCATAGCTGAAATCAAGAAGAAGAAATGGACATGGGCTGGGCATGTAGCGCGTAGACAGGATAACCACTGGTCGTTAAGGGTAACTAACTGGATTCCCAGAGAAGGCAAGCGGGTTAGGGGAAGACAGAAGGTTAGGTGGGCAGATGAGATTAAGAAGTTTGCGTGTATAAATTGGCAGCAGCAAGCACAGGACCGGGTTAACTGGCGGAACATGGGAGAGGCCTTGTCCTGCAGTGGACGTAGTCAAGCGGATGATGATGATGATATATATATATATATATATATATATATATATATATATATATATATATATATATATATATATATATATATATATATATATATATATATATATATATATATATATATATATACATATATATATATATATATATATATATATATATATATATATATATATATATATATATATATATATATATATACATATATATATATATATATATATATATATATATATATATATACATCTCCTTCTGTGCCACGATACACACAGGCACCTAGATGTCGTGCACAACAGGCCTCGTGCAGTCGTCCTAGGGACACGGTGCCCTTGGAGACAGACGGCTGAAAAGATCAGGTGTCGACGCCACAGAGGCGCGCGACAATGCACGTTCTTTTTCCGACGCCGTGGGCCTGATCCCGACGAAACGGCGACGCGAACAACGGCTTCCCAGGCGCGAGCGGATGCATCGGCGACAGTATCGTGTAGGATTGCGGCGCTTTCCGGCCACCTTTACCTGCTGATCGACGCGTGCAAGGTAATACTCCGGTGACAACGGTCGCGTACGTTCCACGCGCAAGGGCACCTTCAGCAGCAGCGAGGCAGCGGAGGAGCAGTCGCACCTTATCCCATATACGTGCGCTGCATTGGGCGCGCTGCACCCTTGCTCGACGACCGATAAATAATGTAGTATTGTTAAGCCACGAGCGCGTGCGTTTCCACCCAGCGATCGCAGACCGCTTTCCAAACGAAAGAAAGTTTGCATTTAGGGTTTTGTTATCTTAGTACGTGCAACTATGGACGAAGCAAAGAGAAAGCGAAAATAGACAAAACAGCAAGGTGCAACAGAATGAGTGCCCACCCTGTTGCCTTTTTTTCACTGCTTTCTTTACTCAGTCTGAGTTACGATAATACGCCTGACCATAATTTCCTATCATGTGGCATAATTTACTGCAGTCTTGTATATAGTTGGCGTCTTGTATATATTTACTGCATTCTTGTATATATACAGCTGCAACTCTTTCTATAGTACCGTTTGACGCATGTTTCTTGGTTCTATTACTTTGGCGCACCTGAAGTACTGCGACTTTAATTTCTCCGATCGCATCCTGAAAAGCAAAGTTTTGATGAGGCAAGGTACTTCGATCGGCTGCTTCTTGTTTCTAAGCATTGAAATCTGTTGATTTCAGGCCTAGTTAAATCAGGGTTCTTCAGTACTTTTACTGGTCGTGAAGCTTCGCGTAACTCTATGGGAGAGCTTTGTGCGCCCCGAGCGAAGGACGCGGGATGACTCTGCATCACCGCGCGGGGCATCGGGCGCACCGGAGGGAAGATGACAGCTCGTGCCGCTATGGCGTCAATGCATAATATCGCGGCCTGTCATCTCGCAGTGTTCACTGTATGAATGAGTGAGAAGTTATTAGAAGGCAGAGATGTCAGCCTGAGCTAGTTTGCTTTAGCCTGCGTTATTGTGCCTATTTTGTTCTGCCTGAAAATCGGGAAAGATGCCGTTTGCTTGCTGTGTACACGGTGGTTGATCCGGTTACAAAACAAATGACGAAAAGTATCCAAGTTCTCGCTGCCTACAGACAGTGAACGGCGGGAAAAGTGGAAGCGCGCAATGCTGCCTCAAGAAAGTGGCAGTTTCCCATTTGTTTCCCCTAATGTGCGCGTGTGAGAAACACACTTCGATGAGAGTGACCTCGTTCGCATAGACCAGTGGCTAATCAGAGGTGCTGTTGTGAAGTCACTGCGACGTTCTGGATATTTTGCCGATGCGACGTTCTGAAGATTTTGCCAACTTTTCATCTAAAACGATGAAAATGTCGAAACGTGATAACTGCAAAATTTTCACCAGGCTGTGCTCTCTAGTTAACTTCTGGAACATTGCAATGCTGTCCTCTTCGATTTCTCGGCCCAAAGAAATGCAATGGTATTGTGAGCTATTTCTCACTATATTTCCTTTTCGCAAAAAGAAGCGTCGCTGATCGCCACTGAGGTCCGATAAAGCAACCATATGCAGAAGCACAAGTGTATTTAGGAACATCTTCATCATCAACCTGATTACTCTCACTGCAAGGCAAAGGCCTCTCCCATGATCCGCCAATCAAACCGGTCTTGTGATTTCTGCGGCCATGTTGTACTTGCGATCGTTTTATTCTCACCGGGCCACCTATAACTCTCTGTCTCCTCCTCGTGCGTTTACCTTCTCTGGGAATCCAATCAGTTACCCTTAATAACCAGCCCATATCTATTTCTTTTTAATTTCAACTACGGTATCTTTAATCCCGGTTCATTCCCTGACCCACTCTGCTCTCTTTTGTCTTTTAAAGTTACACCTATCATTTTTCTTTCCATCGCTCGTTGCGTCGTCCTCAATTAAAGCAGAACCCACTCTTTGTAAGCTTCCACGTTTTTGCTCCATAGGTAGGTACCAGCAATGATTCATTATTTGATATGGAGGGTTTAACGTTGTCACAGAACGAGCGCTAAAAATGGGCGCGCCGCCAAATTCTTGCGATAACGTGCGGGAGAGACGCCGGGAGGTCAAAAGAAAAAAAAGAAAACAAACATCCAAGGCTCCCTGGGCGCGCGCTCTCCCCTCGGAAGCGTGGCTTCGCCGACGAACCTTCTCACCCCACATCAGCGGCTGAGCAAGCCCTCGAAATTTCTAGAACGAAAGAGGCGTGGTCATGCCGAGTTGAGTCATCCGCCGCGGAGGGCATTCGAACCGTCTCGCCCTCTCCCCAGCCTTCGCTGCGTATCGCGCCGACGAAATGACGAGAACCTTCTGGAATCTCGCGCGGAAGGTATTTAATCGAGCGGCCGAGACGAGAAAGCAGAAGAAGACGGAAGTTAGCGCCAGAGCGCGTAGGGTATCCCGCCGTGTAGTCGGCGAAGGCTTTGTCCGTAGGGGCCAAGCAGGAGAAGACGTGAGGTTTCCTGGAAGAGAAACTTCGGAGGAGAAGACGGAAGTTAGCGCCAGAGCGCGTAGGGATTCCACCGTGTAGTCGGCGAAGGTTTTGTCCGTAGCGACAAAGCAGGAGAAGAAGAAGAGGATTTACACCTGAGGGGTGAAGGCTCGAGCTACAGGCAAGAGCGTGTGTTTACCGCTATCGAGCGAAGACGCGTGGCAACAGCTGCGTGTGTGAAGCCGACGTGTTTCCGGCGAAGAAGTTTGAAGCTTGGAGAGTGGCCATTTAGAGACGCGAGGTTTTCTGGAAGAGAAACTTCGGCGAGGTTTCCTGGAAGAGAAACTTCAGGGGCAGCGGAACGACAACAACGCTGGACTTTGAGTGTGTGATTCTCGGAAGAGTATCATCCAGACTTTTGTTCCAAGAACTTTGGACTGAATAGGTTTTCTATCTCTTTAGTCTTTGAGTGTCTTGGTTGTTCAATGCATGCGACTGCATTGTAGTGCGTATTGTTGTCTGTGTCCGTTGTTTCGAGTGTGGCTGATTGTACTGTGTAGTACGTTGTTTGATTGGTGACATATTGTCCTCATCTATTGTGGAGTGTGCATTCTTGTGTATGGTTTTCGATCTGCCATTATTGAGAATATAATTGTGTTTTGTTTATCAACTCTCGGCTCTGACTTGTTCTTTGGGCCACAGCTGGCGTCCGCTGGCGCGCCAAAAAGGACCACTTCTAAATTGTCCACGCTTTCGTGGTGCGGTTCGGGGGGCCGATACTTCGGCCCTTGGAATTGGCCCGGCGATCGCCTCCCTAATTAACGGGACCTGTGTGACAATTAATCTGGTGTCCGCGACGAGGACCTTTTGGTGCACAGTGTGTCCAAAGTAGTGAGAAAGAGCCTCGAGTTGTTGATAGTGCTATCGGAACGATTTTGTGTGTTGTTCAGTGTTCTCGTTAACGAGTGCAGGAGAGTGTTCCGATAGACTGATTTAGGCAGATATTTTTTGCACGCGGCAAAGGTTTTATTTGCGAGACACAATGGATCTCGAAAAGTTAGTCGCTCTTGGTGAGAAGATGGGTCTTTCTGGCGTCGAACTACGGAAGTGGGTCACCCAGAAGGAGAAAGAAGAAAAAGAGAGGGCCAAAGAAAAAAGGCAGCTGAGCTGGAAAAAGAAAGGTTGGCAGTCGAAAGAGCCATAGCAGAAAAAAAAGCTGAGTTGGAGAGAGAGAGGTTGGCAGCTGAGAGGGCCAAGGAAGAAAAAGCAGCTGAGTTGGAGAGAGAAAGGCTGGCCACTGAGATGGCGAGAGAAGAAAGAGAGGCAAAAGAGCGACAGCTGAAGGAGGAAAGAGAGCAGCAATTGAAGTTGGAGCTGGAGAGAGAAAAGTTGGCAGCTGAAAGGGCGAGAGAAGAAAGAGAAGCAAAGGAGCGACAGCTGAAGGAAGAAAGAGAGGCAAAGGAGCGACAACTGAAAGAAGAAAGAGAGGAAAGGGAACGGCAGCAGCAGCACGAGATGGAACTCGAGCGGCTCCGTTTGCAACAGCGAAGTGAAACTCCGCTCCAAGCTAGAGTTGAAAGCAGCGAACGGGAGGACCACGGCTTCCGCTTGAACCCAAGCAAGCTGCTCGTAGCGTTTGATGAAAGGAAGGACGACCTTGACGCGTACCTTCAAAGATTTGAGACGATTGCAAGGAGCCAGAATTGGCCGGAACATCAATGGGCAACTGCTTTGAGTACTTGCTTGAGTGATGAAGCGCTCAGTGTGTACGGTAGGCTGACGCCGACCGATGCAGCCAACTACACAAAGGTGAAAACTGCTTTGCTGAAGCGATTTAGATTTACTGTGGAAGGTTTCCGGGACAGATTTCGGACAGGAAAGCCAGCGGATGGTGAGACGGCTACGCAGTACGCCACCCGACTTAGCCATTATTTCGACAGATGGATTGAACTTTCAGGGACAGCGCAGGATTACGATGAGCTTAGAGAGCTCCTAATTAGAGAACAATTTCTTACTAGTTGCCACCCAAGCCTGTCGCTGTACTTGAAAGAGAGGAAGGCTGAGTCACTTGAAGGAATGCTTGAATTGGCTGATCGATTCTTGGAAGCGCAAGGTGGAACTAATTTGGCCAAGGTCAAGAAGGAGTGTCCCGAAGATTCGAAAAATTCGGCACCTGAACAAAAGAAGCGTGCACCGGAGAGTATTCCGCGATGTTTTCTGTGTAACCGAGTGGGACATCGCGCGAGCAACTGTCGTACTAACTTTACGAGCCCTACGGTAGTAAAATGTTTTAAGTGTGGACAGACTGGGCACAAAGCAGACGCATGTCGAAACGGAGCGAGTCGAACTCACCAGGTATCCTGTGTGCAAGTGGCACTGAAATCCGGGAATAATGCCGTCACAGATAGATTCGTAGAGTTGAAAAATGGGGAGAAAATTCCTATTGTGGGTGCTGTAATGGCAAAACAGCCAACCGGTGTTACGAAGGGAATGCCAACGCTGCCTGGAAAAGTTGCGGGCAAAAAGGTTAGGGTGTTAAGAGACACCGGTAGCTCCACGGTTATCGTGCGGAGAAATTTGGTACGGGAAAGTGAGTTGACAGGCAAAACGAAACCGGTTTGCCTAATTGACCGTACGGTTTGGATGCTTCCCGAAACAGAAATCGAGGTTGAAACCCCGTACTTCAGCGGGAAGGTTACTGCTTTATGCATGACGACCCCCCTGTACGACCTTGTCATCGGAAACATCGACGGGGCGCGAGGACCGAATGATCCGGAATGTTTGGGAGAAGACCCTAAGATAGAGCCCTCGCCAACCCAGTGACCGCGAGATACAGTGGAGGAGCAGCCCGTGACGGATCTCACTAGAGCCCAAGGTGAAGCCGCGGTGCAAGAGACAGTGAATGAGAAGATGATCGTGTTGAATGAGTTCACGGGCCGAGCAGCTGGACTTACGTCGGCACGACCTCAACCAACCGACAGTGTAAAGGTGACGGAGTTGGCCAGCCAGGTCCAATGTCGTGACATGAACAAGCGGGTGACAGGATCGGTTGAGCATTATCACCAGTTAACAGTGTCAGAAGTGACAACGATGGCTGAGACGCCGCCTCAGACCCCGTCGTTGGAAAAGGCTCGCCGAAAAAGAACAAGAAAAAACAAGAAGAGATCGAGCGAGCACCGCAAGAAAGGACGCAAGGGCAGCTCGAAATACACAGGATAGGTGCTGAGGTGGAATCGGAATGTGTTTGGCAGTGCTGAGTGCCATATGTTGTGTTAATGTTGTGTTATCCTGTGTCACAAGTGTCGAAGTGTCTGTGCTGTGATGTGATGTATAGTGTATAATTGTTGTAATGAGAGGACTTTGTACGTTTTTATTGTTTGGAATGTGTGATGAAGTGTTGTAGTCATGTACCTGTGGCTATATTTCATGTGTTGTGGAATTGAACTACAATGTACGATTGTATTGAGCGATCTATTGTGAATGTGAAGTGTCATTAGCGACGGTTTGTGTTACAGTCTTTCAGAGTGTGTGGTGACTGTTCGCGCTCGTTTGTGTGGTTTTGAATATTATGAGATAATATTCTGAAAGTGGGGGGCAGTGTCACAGAACGAGTGCTAAAAATGGGCGCACCGCCAAATTCTTGCGATAACGCGCGGGAGAGACGCCAGGAGGTCAAAAGAAAAAAAAAAGAAAACAAACATCCAAGGCTCCCCGGGCGCGCGCTCTCCCCTCGGAAGCGTGGCTTCGCCGACGAACCTCCTCACCCCACATCGGCGGCCGAGCAAGCCCTCAAAATTTCTAGAACGAAAGAGGCGTGGTCATGCCGAGTTGAGTCATCCGACGCGGAGGGCATTCGAACCGTCTCGCCCTCTCCCCAGCCTTCGCTGCGTATCGCGCCGACGAAATGACGAGAACCGTCTGGAATGTCGCGCGCAAGGTATTTAACCGAGCAGCCGAGACGAGAGAGCAGGAGAAGACGGAAGTGAGCGCCAGAGCGCGTTGGGACTCCGCCGTGTAGTCGGCGAAGGTTTTGTCCGTAGGGACAAAGCAGGAGAAGACGCGAGGTTTCCTGGAAGAGAAACTTCGGAGGAGAAGACGGAAGTTAGCGCCAGAGCGCGAAAGGATTCCGCCGTGTAGTCGGCGAAGGTTTTGTCCGTGGTGACAAAGCAGGAGAAGAAGAAGAGGATTTACACCTGGGGGGTGAAGGCTCGAGCTACAGGCAAGAGCGTGTGCTTACCGCTATCGAGCGAAGACGCGTGGCAACAGCGGCGTGTGCGAAGCCGACGTGTTTCCGGCGAAGAAGTTTGAAGCTTGGAGAGTGGCCATTTGAAGACGCGAGGTTTCCTGGAAGAGAAACTTTGGCGAGGTTTCCTGGAAGAGAAACTTCAGGGGCAGCGGAACGACAACAACCCTGGACTTTGAGTGAGTGATTCTCGGAAGAGTATCATCCAGACTTTTGTTCCAAGAACTTCGGACTGAATAGGTTTTCTATCTCTTTAGTCTTTAAGTGCCTTGGTTGTTCAATGCATGCGACTGCATTGTAGTGCGTATTGTTGTCTGTGTCCGTTGTTTCGAGTGTGGCTGATTGTACTGTGTAGTACGTTGTTTGATTGGTGACATATTGTCCTCATCTATTGTGGAGTGTGCATTCTTGTGTATGGTTTTCGATCTGCCATTATTGAGAATACAATTGTGTTTTGTTTATCAACTCTCGGCTCTGACTTGTTCTTTGGGCCACAGCTGGCGTCCGCTGGCGCACCGAAAAGGACCACTTCTAAATTGTCCACGCTTTCGTGGTGCGGTTCGGGGGGCCGATACTTCGGCCCTTGGAATTAGCCCGGCGATCGCCTCCCTAATTAACGGGACCTGTGTGACAAACGTCTCAAAGCCACCATATGACTCTGAGAGACACCGTATTGGAGGGCTCCGGAAATTTCGACCACCTAGGGTTCTTTAACGTGCGCCCAATTCTGAGCACACGGGCCTACAACATTTCCGCCTCTATCGGAAATGCAGCCGCAGTAGCCGGGATTTGATCCCGCGACCTGCGGGTCAGCGCGAGTACCTTAGCCACTAGACCACCGCGGCGGGGCATAAGTACCAGCAAGATTCAGCTGTTATATACCTTCCTGTTGAGGGTTAGTGGTAGATTACCATTCATGATTTCAGAATGCTTGCTAAATGTAATACACCCCATCCTTATTGTTCTAGTTACTTCAGTCTCATGGTTCGGTTCCATGTTTACTACCTGTCCTAAGTAGACATATTCCTTTACGAATTTCGACGTCTTTCCACTTATCGCAAAGCGCTATTATCTGCTGAGGCTGTTGCACATTACTTAAGTTTTTTGCATATTAATTTTCAGGCCTAATATTCTGTTTTCCGTGTCCAGTTCAGTAATAATCAGCTGCAATTCGTCGCCTGAGTTACTCATTAAGGCAATGTCATCAGGAAATCGCAGGTTACTAAGATACTTTCCAATAACTCTTATCTCTAACTCTTCGCAGTCTAGGGTCCTGAATACCTCCTGCAAACACGCGGTGAATACCATTGGAGAGATCGTGTCCCCTGCCTTACACCCTTCTTTATTGAGATTCAGTCGCTTTGTTTCTGGAGAACTAGATGTTTCTGGAGAACTAGATGGTGGCTCTAGATCCACTGTAGATTTCTTTCAGGATGTTTATATAAGCTTCGTCGACGCCCTGATTCTGTAGTGCCTTTATTACTGCTGAGATCTCGACTGAGTCAAATGCCTTCTCGTAATCTATTAAGGCTATGTATAGTGGTCGTTTGTATTCTACACATTTCTTTATACCCTGATTTATAGTATGAATATGGTCTATTGTGCAGTAGCTTGTGCGAAATCCTGCCCGGTTTTTTGGTTGATTGAACGTTAATGTCGCTTAATTTTATTAGCTACTATTTTTGAGAATAGTTTGTAGTAAATGGACAGGAATGATCGGCCTGTAATTTTTCGAGTCCTTGATGTCTGCTTTCTTACGGATCAAGACGATGTTAGCGTTCTTCCAAGATTCTGGTACCCTTCCCGTGAAAAGTAGCCAGTTTTTCCAGCACGATATCTCCGACATCTTTTAGCAGGTCCCCTGTTATTTTATCCACACCAGTGGCTTTGCTTTTTTGCATACCTTCTAAGGTTTTCCTAACTGCCCTTGTCGTTACTTGTAGGATGTCAAATTCCTCTGAACTATTATTGTTTCTCACGATATCATCCTGGTTGCTTTGGATTCTGACAGCTCTCTGTAGAACTCCTCCGCCACCTCGGCTATCCTATCCATATTGCTTATGACATTGCCTTCCTTGTTCTTAATGCACACATCTGACAAGTTCTTCTTCGCAGTTTTTAGGCTTTAGCCTGCATGATCAGCCTGCATGATCAATTCTCTCCATGTTAGGCCTTCTGATGTCAGCTACCTTACGCGTATTGATTAACTTAAAAGCTCCACTAGCTCTATTTTATCTCCTGGGATATTTTTCGTCTCCTGGGATAGTTTGCCAGTGTCCTGTTTAGCGACTGTACCTCGGACTTCTATTGCACACTCTTTGATGATGCTAGTCAGATTATTATTCGTTGTATCAACGCTATCGTCGGTTACCTCGTTTAGAGACGCGAATCTATTCTGAATCGGAACTCTGAATTCCTGTACTTTCCCTCTTATTGCTAGCTTATTAATTGCCTTCTTGCGCGTTAATCAGTTCATGCCTTTGTTTTTTTAAAGCTAGGTGATTTCAAGCTCTTACTAATCTATGGTCACTGAAGAAATAATAAACAAACAGAACGAAAACACAAACGGGAGGGCGTGTGCATGAGCTAGCTTAAATTTATTGTTTCCGAACTAGCCACGACTTCGATGCGGCATGAAACAATTCGTAGAAGGCGGTTGTTTACCGGTGCACTCTTATATACACTGCGGTTCATCGCTTTCGGATGCGCAAGGGTTGCTGGGGTGAGAGGTAACACCGCTGAGGCCACGACATAGAGCTAAAGCGTGCGAAGTATTCAGAAGGCGCTCAATCCAGTAGCTGCAATATCTCGCTTAATTAATAAGAGGGCGTTATAAGAACGCACCAATGGCAGTGCATGTCGAGGTGCACTAAAGTTTGCGCCTAAAACGGGGGCGGTACCTGGTGGAAAGTGGCCGAACTACGCTCAGCGGGACGAATGACGGCGAGACGTTCGACCTCCGCGACTTCTCTAAATCACATAGGAATGTCACGAGGCGGCTTAGGTGAGCTCTTGTCGGCGTGTCTTCTGGGCACACCTGTTGCTCAACCTGCGTGCGATCGTGGTACACGCTGTCGCCCCTTGCGCAACCAGGGAAGCGCGACGGAAGGCATCACGCATGACATGGCTCCGGCATGTGTACACCCGCTGCTGCTATACACAGGGGCAAACCCCTTGGCAATGACACTGAACTCCACCGGGTGAATGGCCTTTAGAAATTAAACGTCACCACGAGTGATGTATGTCACCTAATATGCCTAAATTAATCGTAGAATTAAGTTATTTGAAATGAAGCTTCTGGGGGGGGGGGGTTTCAGTGTAAATAAATTACCTTACAAATTACATCTCGACAAAAATAAGTATAGTACATTGTTAATCGTTTTCGTAAGCAATGAATATACTTTTGAATTACTGTAAGAAAACGCTGGCCATTCGCACACTAATTAAACATACACTTTATTTACATTCTGGAGTTTTTATAGCCTTCCAGCAACGCGAAGTTTTGAAGTAGGATGCTACTCGACTGTTCTTTACGCCTGCCTCATTCCCACGCTCGAGGTTTCTTTCTATCCTACTCAATTAAGTATTTTTATGCCATAAAGACGTGTTACAAGTAACAAGGAAAGCCATGAGTAATTTTCTTCAAATCGCTCATTAAAGTAAGAAAGTCGTTTCATTATTTGATTACTGTAACTGAACAGTGTAAATCGATATATGTTGTGCGTTTGTGTGAGAGAGAGTCTAGTTAGTGAACACTCGCTTTTATCTTCGCTCACACTGAGGAAGCCTATATATATATATATATTGTTCACGAAATTACAGAATGGTACATTCTGTCATGATACAACGTCAATTATTTTCGGGTAGTTTAGACAGCTTCTATCTTCCCAATTCATTAAAATCGCTGCACAGCTAATTTTCCTTCTTGCATATTCATCTCTTTGAAAGAACTGCATATTGTAATTGGCCTGAGCTTAATGTTGTTTAGGTTATCTCAAACAATATTTTTTTTTTACACTTGGACATGCTATAATTAGTTAGTACCAAGATTATTCCAAGCAGTTTTCTTTATTGTATTATGAAAAACGATGGAGATATTAACACACTAACTAACCAACCAACCAACTAACCAACCAACTAACTAACTAACTAACCAACCAACTAACTAACTAACCAACCAACTAACTAACTAACTAACCAACTAACTAACTAACTAACTAACTAACTAACTAACTTCGTAACGTTGGGAGGTTCTTTTATGTATTGCAGGCTGGGCCGAAGGCTGCTATATACCGTGTTGTGTACCTGTGCATCTACAAGAGTAGCAAGGACACTTGAAGGCGCATGTCGACAACGGAGAGCACGCACACCTACAGCGGGTGGTGCTAAGAGCAGCGTGATGAAGGCAGCACCAGGTTAGCACTCCTTTTCGCGCTATTTCAACGCGTGTCTTCTGCTGCCATCACGAAACAAAAAAGAAGGGGCTACTTGTACCGTATTGCTTCATGCTTATTAGAGGACAACAAACTGTTTACGCTGTGCATGAAATATTCATGAAAGCGCCTTTCAGCTCGAATGTTTGGCTCTTTGTCGAGCACGTCTTTCTCAGGCATTGCGGTAGAGAGAGACAGACGTGGCGCACAGACTGCGCGTCTGCAAACAGGAGATGGACAGCGTCGAAGTGCCGCGAAGCGAGGATTAAGGGCAGCAGCGAAAGCAGCCGTGGGGGTCCACTTGTTCCCACCGCAGCGTCGGCACGGGGCGTAGATCCGCGATGACGCCGCACCCAGCGCGCCCTAGCGTGTCCACCCGGCCGGGTTGATGCTGCACTGTGGGAACAAACGGCCGCTTGCGCGCGCCGCCTGCAAACGCTCGGACCGTTGAGTAAATAATGATGCGCCGAGATCAACGCTTCATCAGCATTCGGCGAAGGGACAACACCGCGTGGGAGGGTAGCCCCCGGATGAATTCGGGGTCACCGCTTCACCGGAACCTCGTCGCGTTACGGCCGAATTCCGCCGCTGGGAACCAGCCCACGCTCCACGGCCAGATTCGGAGCGCCTCTCTTGTCCGGTGTAACGAGTGAGCGTGTCGGATGACGAGTGCGTTCGGGCTTTCAACGTCGCGTGGGGCGCGATTTGGTGACGACATAATCGAACAGCGTTTTCTCCTGTAGAAGGGTAGATATTTGCGGTAGTTGGTGCGGTTCCGTTTGCGGATGATCTGGTAGCGCAAAGCTATAGCAGAGACGAAGAAAGAACATGCAACGACAAGCTACTTCCTTGTATGCCACCTCTGCGTCTTCATTTTGCTCAGTGTTCTCAAGTATTCTCTTCTACCTTTTCTTATTTTTGTTGTTGTTTTTCAGCATAATTTTTTTTCTTTTATATCCTGCTTGTTGGCGAGTACAGCCACTGTTCATGGCAAGAATACTTACCAATGGAAGAAGAAGAAAGGGAGCGTCCTGTCACTGTTTTCCAACCATGTGTGTTTCGCAATAAAAGAATAAAGAACTTCGTTCACCCCGAACGTATAGAACTGAGTTCTCCATTTAGGCTTCCACACGTTTCATTCCTCGCGCGCCATTGCGAAAATTGTCCGCACAATACCAAATGGAAAAGTGGTGACGCCGTAATTGTAGCACGAATGAAAGTTTGGTTGCAGCCGCAGGACTTCACAAGGTGAAATACCCATACAGGAAGTGAATAGAAAATATACGCATAGAGAAGAATGTGCATTGTTAACAGCAACGCACACGTGAAATCAGTTAAGCTGAATGATGCATACGAGCAAGCAGAAACAAGGACAAAAGACGTACGACAAGAACATAATAATACTATAGTATTAATTGTGGAGCTTTACCGTCCCAAAATCGCGATATGATTATTAGGGATGCCATAGTGGAGGCTGCCAGAAATTTCGGCCTCCTGGGAGCCATTAACGTGCACCTAAAAGGCATTCTCGCCTTCATCGTAAATGATACGGCCGCTGCGGGGATTCTATCCTGCGACCGGCGGGTCAGAAATCAAGCACCATGACCAACGGTCGTTGTGGGTTATTCTGAACAACAGGAACAAGCGTTCGCTGTGGCTTTCATTGAATGTGTTGTTTTTGTCACGTACAGCTTGTTTTGTTTTATTTTTCATCGCACTCATCATGGGTAGCATACCCGGCGTGCCGCTGAAGAAACAATATTCGTCGAGGAAATTCCTATCTCCCCGTTTCTCTTGTCGGTGAAGCTTGTATACCTTGTCCTTGTTGGCTTCAAGTGGTTCATCCCTTTGTTGTCATCAACTAAGAGGCCTGAACTGAAACCTTATTCGAGTTTGAACACCCTCACAGAGTGCATATTGTGTGATGTTTAAAGCAGCACCTAAGCTTTGAGAAACACTGCAGACGTGATCACTCCGTGTTAATTTGGACCACCTTTTTACACTTTTTAAGGCCACATTGCCTGAAATTTCGCCCATACATTTATATGGCTTACGTAGCCTGGATTCAAGACACTGCACCCTGCTCAGCAGCTTGTGGCAGAACCATGAAACTCATAGCGGCCAGCGTTCCCCTTGTGCGTTGTGAGGCTGTTCCTCAACAGTCATTGCTGAACTCTGAATGCGCTACGCTTACTTGTTTGCGGTTTTTTATGCATACGTGATGCCACATTAGGATGGCTATACTCGAAGGTACTAGGGTTTCGGCATATATCGAGCCTGTATTCAGCGTTAAAATTTACTATTGTCGGGTACAACTTTAGAAGACAGGAGAGGCCCTGCCCAGATGACCTAAGCGCAGCAGCCAATTCGCTCCATGTCCAAAAAATATAGTCCCGCTCAAAAAATTGAGACTGCTTCTAAAACGCGTATTTGTCGGTATAAATGAGATTTGTGTATCGTGACGAGTGCTTTGGTAAAACTGTAAGGAAGGAAATACTACAGCACACGCCAGATCACATATGCCGATAAGCAACGTCCCTCACACATCATGCTAGATTGTGGCATAAAACACATTTCAATGCTGGCATATCGGAATTGAAACACTGTTGTTCCCTGATTATCATGGGCGAGCTCTATATGCTCATTCGGGCAGCTAGACACTCACCTATCTTATCACGCTACTGCCAACGATTGGTTGTTTGCGCGCTGAGCTGAACAGTACGAAGGCAGCATGTTCTACGTCTGCAGGGTCACCTGCCGTCCGACTCATGACGTCACTTGAAGTGCGCGCCTGTTGGTAGAGGCTTCATCCGCCTTTGAGGGGAAATTGACGCTGCCTTCCAAAGTTGTGCCCGGTTATAGTGTAAACTTCGCATTGCGAGCTAAATTTTAGATGTAACTCTTTGCAAGCTTGCCATGTAGTGACAGCGCGCTCAAGGTTGTAATGGAATCTTAACCGAAAATTTCCTTAGTTAGCCTTTCAGAACTAACGCTGGTACATGTATACACACACACACACACACACACACACACACACACACACACACACACACACACACACACACACACACACACACACACACACACACACACGCACGCACACACACACACACACACACACACACACACACACACACACACACACACACGCGCGCGCGCGCGCGCGCGCAACCGCACGTGTGTGTTACGTTGTGTGTATTGATCGTGCTTGCGGATGTATTTGAACACATCCACTTATTTATATATCACCTTAGACACTCACATGTCATTTAGAGGCCTTTTTTTTCATAAATGTTACAGAATGTTGAAAGGGGACAAAACCGAGAGTCGTAAGAGGAATAAACGGGGAGAAATCATATAGGATGACTGAAAGTGGACACTGAAACGTTATGGGCTGCGGGAACTTAGGAAACACTTAGGTATCGAGTAGTTTGGTAGTCACCAGTTAAACCATAGAAGCTATGTTGTACGCATGTACTTTAACGAAAGCACTTTTTTATCAAAAATTGACGTAATATTAATGCTCACTTAATAAAAAAAGTAATATTTATCACAGATAACACTCTGTCACTTTTGTCGACTTTGCCACTTCATTGTGTTTATTAATTGCTCACGGCAGCACAAAGGTGGGCACTTTTTTTCTCAATTTGCATGGCTCGAAAACACCAATGCAACTATAGTTGTGTTGGCGTATTTGTACAGTGGGAACGTGTTAAATATAATGCATATACAATATACTTAATGCATAACATATTTATTACATCAAGACAACCAAAAACCCTTTGTTTCATGGACATCCCCTGGCCACTGTTGTATGAATTTTATATTTGAAGGAAGAATCACATTTTTGTTGTTAGATATACGTGGGGTTTAATGTCTGGAAACCACCATATGATTATGATAGACGCCGTGGTGGAGGGCTACAGAAATTTCGGATATTCTATGTGTTCACGCCAACATTTCATACAAGGCAATCAGGGGTATGTACCATGCGTGAAGGGCATGACGAAGTAGGAAGACAGAAAAAAAAGAAGATAACCAAAATCACAGTTTACTCATTCAGTGGCTTTGAAGGTTCATTAAAAAAATAACAACCGCTGTGTGGTCAGCGGGTTTGATTTTGGTTGCAAGGAATATTTTCGACTGGTAGGGTAAAATCAGAAAAAAAACTGCTTAGGATATCGAGCTCTCGATAAATATTTTCTGTCATCCGTAACATCCCGAATACGAGTTTATTTGCCGAGAGCTCGATTCTAACGGGGTTCAAACGATCGGGCTCCTGGAGGAATAAAAGATCTTGTCGCTGCCTGGGAAATGTCTCTTCGGGCCTTTGTTTACCCTGTTGAAATCACTTCAAATGCGGCAAAAGCACAGACAACAGAAGACGAGAAGATGGCACAAGCATCCGTGTTTGCTGTTCAAGCAATTTGGAGATGAACTTCACGAACTGTAGTTCGGGAAGTTCTTATTGTCAAACTTAGTTTTGGACTTCAATTAGCAATGCTTCAACTGGCTACAAGCCGTTAGAACTTGAATGACGTGTTTGAGAAATCCTTCGCAAGCGAACGGCATTACATTAAATCCAGAGTAGAAAGCCTGAGTTATGTTCTGCGCTGTAATCCGGTCCCGAGATCACCGAATGAAGCGGAGATTAGGGCGTGGCGCTTCTCCGCTTTTATACGCCGTCAGCCTGCAGGGACAGCTCGCAAATGTATATGCACAGCCGTATAGCCGGTTGATTGATTGCTCTGTGGGGTTTAACGTCCCAAAACCACCATATGATTAAGCCGTATAGCCGGCAACTATATATATGCGTACATCGACACTTGTTTCCCAGGCCGCGCTTTTAATATAACGCTTGCGCGTAGAAATTAACGAGTTCACCGGGGGATGTCGCGTATATATAAGGGTGGCGGCATCACTTCGCATGCACACGAGGGCCTCTGCTTTTGACAGCGCGCGCGAAGCTGCCACTGACAAGCACAGCGGTTCCCGTGGAACCACGCTCGCGCCGCTTCCGAGTGCACCGAAACTCCCATGCACCGGCGCGGGAATAGCTGCCACTCCGCCGGTTCTTTTCCCCGGGTGGACGGTCGTGATTGCGCGACAACGCAACGCGGTGGACTGCAGCCACCGGTGGCGCGCGCGTCGCGGCCGCTTCAGTCACGGCGTGCACCTTCGGAGGCTCTTGTCCTGCGTGAGATCGGCGAGATTTCTTTTTTCTCGTGCGGTCGCAGATAGGAGCCGCCCTAATGATGTCCGTCGCAAGGCAACCGATTTCGATTCGCTGTTGCATGACAGAAAGACATGGCGACATGTGTCTCCACCGCATGCGCGATACGCCACGCTGCCGGCTGGGACCCCTGGAAGAGATACGCCCGGTCGTTTTCCATTCGGGGGGCCCTTTGCTGCCGAGCCTGCGCTTTCGCCGCGACTGATGCGTGGTCAACGTCGAGCACCCCAACGTTTTTTTCGTCCCGGCGAAGACAGCCACGGTGCGCGAGCAGCAACCAGATACGCCTATTGTCTTCCTATCTCAACGACTAGCGGTAACAACGTTCAGACATACTTACTTGGGGCGCTGGGCGTAGCCGAATCGTAAAAAGCACACGAGAGGTTGAGGCGAAAAAATTGAGAGTAGAGATAGAATGCAATAAAACGTCTCGGCTTTCAATACAGGTCGCCGGTACTCGTTAATAACAAATGCGACGATTCGTCCGCGGCATAAACGGGACACCCGAGACGCAGCGTGCAAGTTCACTTCACCAGCAGCTCGTACGTCAAGAACAGCGAGGAAGACTGGCGCCTAAGGAATTCGAATTCATTATAGGCTCGGTAAGCGTTCGTACTTGACACTGAGCACACAGCCGTAACAATGAAGCGTCGTTTGCGTGTGTTCATTCATTCACCAGCAATGCGGCTATGCACATAAGATGTATCATAGGTATTATAGTGTGGTATAAAGTGTAGTATAGGCTACAACGTAGTAACTTGATCGAGCGAATTATGTCTAATCATTTGTTAAATGTGTTAATTAGAAGAAACATCAGTTTTATTTCTGCATCCAGGCATGTATACCCTTATTGAACTCTGCGTGAATGATAAAATTGTGCATAAACACTTCGTTTATTTTTCAATTAAAGGAATATTTATCGAGCAAGCAAATTATAACTCTCTCCGTGGTATTTCCGGCAAGTTTTCATGGGACAAAATGTCCGGTGCGTACATTATGACTAAATCGTTAAGCATGAAACGTCTTTACCCTCTTTACGCTACCCACGTTAAGAGTTTGAAAATCGAAAGAATGAAAAACTAAACGAAATGCACCGATTAACATGCTGCCGCAGCAACATGAGGCTGCTCAACTCGAGCCATTGTTGTTGTTAAAACTCGAATGCAACAAATGAATGCGCAATGTGCTGCTCACGTGAATCAAATAAAGCAAATTATTGAGCGGCTCTGTTGTAGTCTTAGTGTAGGTATTAGTATTAATTGGTATGCCAGCAAGAAAAAAGAAAACAAAAAAACAGAAAAAATACAAATAAGCAAGAAACCACTAAAAGTAAACGAGCAATGAATGTACTGAACAACGGTACTCCACGTCGTGCATATCTACTAGAGTCAGAAAAGATATATATATATATATATATATATATATATATATATATATATATATATATATATATATATAAATATATATATATATATATATATATATATATATATATATATATATATATATATATATATATATGTATATATATATATATATATGTATATATAGATAGATATATAGTGGGAGTAATAATTCAATGGGCCAGTTAGTCTTCGTGAAGGTATGGGATATGGCACAACGGGAGCGTTCTCAACAAGGATAAATATATTTATTTCCCAACAGTTTCGGAAGGGGTCATCCCTTCATCAGGGGATGAGTTATACTGTTGGGAGATAAATATATTTATCCTTGTTGACAACGCTCCCGTTGTGCCATATATATATATATATATATATATATATATATATATATATATACATATATATATATATATATATATATATATATATATATATATATATATATATATATTCGTGTTGACGGTTTGACTGACTTACACATTGGCGTGCATACGTGCTAACGTGTTAAAAATGTGGTATCCATATCAGCACTCTTCCGTGCCGCTCAGGGACAATTATTCTGCACATGCGCTACAATAGTATTTCCCAATTTACGCTGCTCGTCTGGACGTTTCAATATTTTTTCATTAATGAATAGAGTATTGGATCGTCAGCTGGATCGTCAAACACAAGTGTCAAATGTAGAACGATGTGGCCCACAACGCTTTCAAATACTACTGATAGAGGGAGAGGGAGAGGGGTATGCGTTGCTTTTGAGTCAGCTTCTGTAATGCGCACGCCTCACAGGAATGACCAATCACCATTTTTCTGATTGCGTTACGTATACTACGAGAGAAGCGCGAATATTTCTGTTCAAATACAGGCATTACTGAGAAGACATTTTAAGACCCGTTATTGCGACTCTGGATTCCCGAAACTGTAAATAATAATAATAATAATAATAATAATAATAATAATAATAATAATAATAATAATAATAATAATAATAATAATAATAATAATAATAATAATAATAATAATAATAATAATAATAATAATAATAATAATAATAATAATAATAATAATAATAATAATAATAATACTATAACAATAATAATAATAATAATAATAATAATAACAATAATAATATTAATAACATAATTCCTAGGATTCTATACATGACAAAGCAACGATATAGTTAAGAAGTAGGTCGTTGTGGAGGGCTCGGGATGATTTCGACCACGTGAGACTCTTTAACGTGCGCTGGACATCGTACAGTACAGGCACCTTTATAGTATTTCGCCTCCATCTAAATGCGACCACAACGTACGGGACCGAGCCTTCGACTATAGGGACAGCAGCCGAGCACTTTAACCATCCTGCCATCACGGCGAAAACGGAGCTGTAACGTAAACATGGTTCGTCGTGGTAGCTGACTGGTTATGGTATAGCTGCAGCACCTAACAACCATTCATATGATTCAACATCAAAAAACCAGTCTTTATCCTTTATGTTAAGATTAATTCCCCTGAAGTCGTGTTTTTGGGGGAGTCTGATATATTGAATATTGATATATAGTTTACTTATATATTCAGATTATTGAATATAATGGAGGAATAAGGAGACATATGCCCAAACCCCCCTGTGTTCCTCTTGCGAAAAACGCATATTATCTAATACACAGTGATCTGAAAATAAAATGCTGTAACAAGTAAAAAACAATCTTGTTCGAAAGTGCAAAAATAGCCGGACGTTAACTTCTTACGCAAGTGGAGTTGTCTTGGAGGCGACATTGTTCACGTCGTTCTGCCATGTCGGCAAAGTCATACCTCTTTGAATTTACTGTTGCGCCATGTCCATAAAACGCTAGATTAGTCGATTGAATCGGTACGCCGAAAATTGTTCTACGCGTCTTTTGCGCGCAGACACGATATCAGACGTCGACTGTCTTCGAAGACAAATGCTTCACTGCACTTCCTGTAGTGTACGCTTCTTCTTGAGCACATCAGCTATGCGGCAAAGACAACTTGTCACTTTTAGTTCTCATGGTGATTACGAAAAGATTGAACCTCGAAGCACGCAGGGCAGTTGATCGACTGGCTTTTCCACTAATCAAATCTTGGAAAAATTGCAATTTGTGCTATGCTAGTACCTGAATGTCTAATTAGTCATTAGCACAATCGAATTGACTGGCGCATTTCCACCTTTGTGCACGTTAGTTTTCTTAAGGGGCATATGCTTCAGAATAGTATTCTTGAACGCCACATTTTCTATGATATATATTTCAATTGTGTGCTGATTGTGACTCAGCAATATCCAGTGTAGTTTGTACTTTCGTTCTGCCAAACTTCATGACAGCAGCTAAGCTGTTGAAAGCGGCTTTACCGATGTTAGGGGTCGTGTCTTATAGTTAACGTACTTTTATTCGGTTCGGCATAATTAATTAACAGCTACACCCACATCCTTCACTTAAAATATAATAAAAAACCCACCAGGCTACGCGGAAAACGTAGTACAGTTCAGTGAAAGCTAGAATAGTGGCCTTTTAGAGCCTTTTCTAAACAGTGATTGGGTAACTGCTGCAAGCCCATTTGCTTCATGCCAACTATGGTATTAATAATAAAAGCTTTAGGGTAGTAGGCCGGCGTTCCTTGTGCTATTTTTGTCATTTTTCTGAGAAGCATCGTATCCGCTAAACTATTGTGAGGAATTTTGTGCCAATCGTTCATGCAGTGGGAGGACGATGGGGAATTATGCCCGAAGTTCGGGCATCTAGTTCGGGCAGTGCTTACAAGGACGAAGACAATGTCATCAAAAAAGCGTGCGCTATTTGTCAGCACCTCAAGTTTCAGTGGTACAGCTCATGATGTGCAACAAGACAATTCGAAGTGAAATTCACTAAATTGCGATGCAGGATCCCACCTTTAAAGATTAATTTATACAAACCTGGTTTTGTTTCTTCCCCCTATTGTCACTATTGTACACAAACAGAAACTATAGAGCACGTTTTTCACAGAATGCCGCAGGTATCGAAGTTTAAGGAAAAAATTTCTAATACCAGCTTTTTAAAAGCACGGGCTTGAGCTGTCTGAAACGGTACTATTCTTCCTGGGGGCTTCGGCACTATGTACTTGCAACAGGGACATATACAGAGTGATATATAACTATATAAAAGATCCAAAACGGCTACCATGCTGATCTCACACGTACATACTGAATACTTATTTTTGCCATTAGCCTATTTCATATATTCTTTACTGTATCATATTTATTTTTAATAAATTTATTTTTATGCGTTCTATTTTGAAACAATTTATAATAGCCTGTTAGCACAACTATATAAGCTTTTCGTTCGTATGAAAAATTATTGAGGCATCGCCCTCCTCTTTTTTCCCCCCGAAATCCCACTGCCGCGCGGTTCATGGCTGCTTCCCCGTGCTGGGTTGAGCCATTCATTACTCTTGGGTCCCACCAGCCAACCAACCTCGGCCTTGTGAGCGCTGCCAAAACTAAGCAATGAATGCATGCCAACAAGCTCATTTTCCAATTTTTGTGCCATGTTCCTAAACGTCATATCCAAAGCAAACGTGCTTAGTGCTAAGTTTTCAATTACTTACTGGTGTGGACCTTTATGCGCCATGTACACAATATAAGGATGCTCAAGTGACATATTTTTCAGGCCGCAACAGGCATTGTAGTAGATTTCGCAGTTGACCATTCTGACCGGATATCCACTTGCCTGAGTACACGCCCACCACCACCCACCTCTCGGACTTCACGTACTCATGGACAACTTTATATGTCATCCGAGTACAGTCGACGACATACAACTCTGTAGAAACCGTGAAATTGTCCGAAAAAGCTAATGCGAGCTCCCTAAACGTTACGCGAACTAAAGTTATCGTGGAACGAACTAACCGGTAGGCACATCGCACCAGACACTGCGGTGCAGGCAGCGGAAATTAGTGTTCATCTAGACTGCGTCAGGAGTTCCCGTATTAGGCACCAGCACTTTAAAAACGTTTGCGTATTACTTAAAGTTTGGTAACAGGAGACGGCAGACGCTAGCGTGCATAATTGTATCTTGTGACAATGACCCCTTCCTAATTTTAGAATGCTTTGCTGCATAGCGCATCTGTACCTAGACAAAACCAACTTTCGAAACCCGCTACAACGGCAAGCGGATTGGCGCAAATCTGAAATAAAATCAACATGACAGCTGTTGTGTCTTCAGATAATGCCGTTTTAAACCCACAGTTGGAGCAGAAAGTGCACCAAGTCAGCGAAATTCATGGCTGCAGAGTGTCAGCGACCAATATTCAGACGTGCCTTTTATTTTACCGTCTTGTTATATTTTTACCAGTGTCATTTTACGCGTCGCAAGCTTGAGTGTTTTCATTAAAATGAAAAGTTTACAAGTTTGAAATTTCAGCAAAGATGTGATAAGTAATCCATTCCTGCATGAAACCGATCGGTAAGCTTTTCAACAGTGACACATGTAACACGTACATGTACTTTATTGTTCTGTAATTTCGGATTGATCCACCGAGTTCAACACTTTCATCTTCGATTTTACGACGTACAACACTGGCCGACCACTCCGCGACCTTACACAGGAGTTGCGAGCAAATAAAATTCGCGGTTATGCTGAGCAGGTACAAGGTAAGGATTTGTTTTGTTCGGTTCTATATATTATTAGGGAGAATGCAATTAACTTAAAAGCAGTTCATTGAGTTCGTCACTAAGGTAAAATGAGACACGTCTCTCTTCTGTGCGTTATCTTTTGACTAGTCTAAATCCTCAAGAATACGTATCAACAGACCCAGACCACAGCTATATTACAATCCCTTTACAGATACTCTCAAGCATTGGCTATACTTTGGAATCAGAGTCATCTTAACACAAGATAAGATAACGCAGGGATGTTGATAAGTGGTGCACAGGCATGAATATATATACCGCTTTGGTTACAACTGTCTTTGTAGATGGCGCAAGAAAAAGGATAATGTTTACTGCCGCAATGGCTCTCTGTCAATTTGGTGTAAGTGCTCCTAGAAAGCTAAGTTAGTTCCCTTCGTTCTAGACGCTTTATTGAGAAGGTGTTTCTAACAAAAAAAAAAAAACTAATATCAGCGGTCACAACTTAGTGGTTCCGTTATAGAAGAATAGAGGTTATTTCACAACTAAATGAACATGTCATTGGCATTATTATTTAAACGTTATATGTAAAAAAAGAAGAGAGAAGAAGAGAGAGAGCTCAATTCCGTGCAGTCACATTAGAGAGGTTGCATGGCGTTGTTCTTTGAGCCTACTTTGGAAAAAAAAAAAGTGATGTGCGCATTTGCTGCACCACATTCTCACGACGACACCACCTCAACATGCACAACACTCGCTGGTTCAGAAAATGCTGTCGAATCGAAGAAACGTATGTCCCCCACCCCCCTAAGAACACGTCTATGGCGGTGTATATAGTCTAAGGCCCGCATTCACAAACTAACCTCGGCCTTACCTCACGTTTTCCTCAACTTCCTGTACTCTTTACATGCGTTATAAAGGCAGAAAATGGGAACAGGCCGAAAGATAAGGACTAGACTGGTTTATGAATACTGGTCCAATTCGTTTATCATGCGCAATAATAGTTTAAAACCGATAAGAAAAACTCGAGAAAAGGTTGAGGTTGGTTTGTGAATACGGGCCTAATCCGAAGAAGTATTCCTTCCTCGACCACTTATAATTAGAGAGTGCTGTATAACTAAGCCTTCCAAACAACAGCCTCCTCGTCACGCGTCACCTTTAGGACCTCACGACCGTAGCGTATATAAGCGGCATGTATATACAAAGAAGGAGTCTTTACTTGAAAGATAACTTTTTTGTGACTTTCGACCACCTGGGATTCTTTCACGTGCGCCCAAATCTGAGCACACGGGCATAGAACATTTCCGCCTCCATCGGAAATGCAGCCACCGCGGCCGGGATTCGATCCCGCGACCTGCGGGTCAGCAGCCGAGTGCCTTAGCCACTAGACCACCATGGTGGGACCAGCTCACATTAAGTGTACGAACTTCGTACAATATGGCATACACGCTGCCACCGGTAAATTCCATTGTATGTGCATCATTTTTATCTACAACTATCTCTAAAACTCCATGGAACCATATCCAATTTACGGATTTTTTGATCTCATGAAGAAATTTTCATCCCCTGGCAGGTACTCACTGGGTTCAATGTTGTCATCAACTCGAATTCAAGAAGCTTTTATTACATTACACCTGACTTAGCGAGGCTTTTTTTGGTATAAGTGAGTGAAAAAGCCATGATTTCCTTCTAATTTTGACCGAGACGCATAAGCAGGCGCATGAGGAGAGGGGCGAGAGAGGGGGGTGCGAAGCCAGCCCTATAGATTGACATAAAAGGGCAGGGGAGTAAGAGGGGGGCGCAAAGTCAGCCCCATATATTGACATGATAGGAAGGGGGGCCGCGCCGACGAACTTTCACGCCCCCTGAAGGGGAACCCTGCGTACGCCTATGCGCAAACGGGCTTCGCTTCGAGCGGGTGCTTTAACGCTATTGCGGTTAGACATCTGGTCGAGCTTGTTACGAGTTCGGTTTAGTTCTGACAGAAATGCGCGCCACGCCCATGCACGGAACAGTGAGCGCAGCCGTAGATATTTAGCGTTCTTTCGTACCAGATGGCGCTGGGGGCCGCGGTGGTTTATTAAATGCGAAGCATTTCTTAGCAAACTTGGGCGATATTGAACGCATCTATCTATCTATCTATCTATCTATCTATCTATCTATCTATCTATCTATCTATCTATCTATCTATCTATCTATCTATCTATCTATCTATCTATCTATCTATCTATCTATCTATCTATCTATCTATCTATCTATCTATCTATCTATCTATCTATCTATCTATCTCTAACCACCTACGTGTTTACCTCTCCTGGCCGTCTCAATAATGGTATCAATACGAAAATTAATATGGCCTAAGACGACTGTATGACGGCCATAAGTGACTAATCTTAAGATGAATATCATGGCATGTATGTCATGAATGTCTTGATTTGTATTTCATGGTCTTACTGCTCTTGCGGTGGTTTCGTTCACATGACATGTTGAAAAACTGGTGTGGTATGGCATGACTGCACGGCGAACACAATTGACAGACCCTAACGTAAAAATTATAATATACACGTCATATAAGTCATGAGTCATGACTACACGCCACGCTCATGGTGCGCTCACGGTAGTTTCGCTAGCTTCACATATACCAAATTCGGTATTGCGGGACGTGAAAACATGACGAAGGTATATGACTGGTGCGAACATGATAGTCATGAGATATGTGTCATGTTAGAACATGACTACAAGCCACGCTCATGATGCGCTCGTGGTAGTTTCGCTAGCTTCACACATACCAAAGTTGGTATTGCGGGACGTGAAAACATGACGAAGGTATATGACTGGTGTGAACATGATAGTCATGAGATGTGTGTCATGTTAGAACATGACTACAAGCCACGCTCACGATGCGCTCGTGGTAGTTTCGCTAGCTTCACATATACCAAATTTGGTATTACGGGTCGTGAAGGATTGCAAATGTACGTGACTGGTGCAAACATCAAATTAATGAGATGCGTTTCATGTAAAAACATGACTACATGCCACGCTCATGATGCGTTCGCGGCTGTTTCGCTAGCTTCACATATGCCAAATTTTGTATTACGTGACGTGAACGGACGATGAAGGCAAATGACAAGTCCGAAGATGATAATCAGAACATGCGTGTCATTTAAAACATGACTACAAGCTATGCTCATTGCGCGCTTGCGGCCGTCTCGCTAGCTTCACATATACCAAATTTCGTATCACGTGAAGTGAATAGACGACAAAGGTAAATGACACGTACAAACATGATAATCATGACAAAGGAGCCATATTCGGCATAATTTACGTCCACCTCGTAACGTTGTGCTGATTTTCAAGTGACCTTTCAACTTTCCTCATTCGTGCTTCGCATATCATCGATCCCTACTGTACGTGGGATTTGCCAATTTTCGTCCATGCAAATGCTCGCGCCAGAACGCTACGGTGGTTCCTTTCGTTTTATTGCGATAGCAATGATCTGGACACTCTCAACTGAATTTCGCCACCGGCGTTGGCGTGGCCGTCGACGTCGATGTGATGCACCGTATATGTATACGTATCTATATATGTGAAAATGCAAGAAAGAAAAGAATAAAAAAAAAAAGACTCTAGAGCGCGGAATCGAACGTGGGACCATCGCGTCGTGAATGCGAGGCGTTCACCCCGGAGCCACCGTGGAGGTATTGTCACATCTTATATTTTTAGGCTATTTATATAAACCACTTACCGCTGTTGGCGGACATCTTGGGGGCCGGGGAGTACTATCGTGTTTTCAGCATTATCAGCAAGATGGCGCAGTGAGCGCGTGGCAGCTCTCATCCCGCACTCATACTTTGGCCCGAGTAGAAAATAAGGGGGGGGGGGGGGGGGTCCGCTCGATCGCGCGCCTTTATCTTGCAGTGGGGAAAATCGTACGTGTCTCGTACGTATTATGTTGTAGTTATTTGGTGCACAATAGTCACTGCAATCGTTGCACATCCTCCGTTTGCGAAAAAGGGCGCGCTTTTCATATAGGGCGAAGTAACAACTGAGACGCTTATTCGCATTCATCGGCACCTCTGAGTATTGTTTCGTGCGTCATTTGTGCGCGAGAAACGCAGGACATGTTTGGATCTGCTTGCCATTCTGTGCGTGAGCTTGCAATTTGTTGCTATCGCGTTCGTTGCTTCGCCTTTGCCGCGAAGCTGTGACTTTAATTTCATCGTTTATAGGACAGATGCAACTTAGCGCCTCCTCTCGATAAAGTCACTTTACCTCTCAATTTTCTGGGTCTTTCTCGGAGAAGGCTAGGCGGCTCGAGCAATCACTGCATTCTGTCTTCGTGTCACTGCATATCGGAAGCCCATGATGGCTTGAGAGACCATCTAAATGGTCTCTATCACGTAGAAATGGGGGGGGGGGGGTCGCCATAACCGGGCGATGAGGGGGCCTTTTTGCTCTAGCCACCTTAGCCAACTTTTTTTTTTTTTGCGCATACAGACGTATAGTGCCGCGGTAACTTTTGAATGTCACTATGGTGTAGGTGGCCCTTTTAGTTTTCGACGGAGTGAATAATCTCGCTTTCAATTGTATTAACTTCCCCCCTTTAACAAACTTATTTGAGCGTGGTCATCACTTCATTATATTGAGGTTCATCTTTTGCGTGCACTGTGTTTCTGTACGCATCGAGCGAGGATATGTCCGTGCAAAGACGTACTCAGCTGGAGTGTGTTACCTGTTCGCGTGGGACTATTCACAAATTAGGTTGCAACTGATATGACACTACTCACTGTACGGTACTGAGTATCCAATATTCCCTTGTGCTTTGTAAACAGGGTTCTTTATGCTTATTTTGGTTGCGAAATGTGGTGAAGAGAGTCGTAAGGATCGTTCCACTATAAGTCAATAGGCTGGCTTGTCTTCTGCCACATTTTTCTCTTTTGTTTTTCTCGCTCAAAGTTCGACACCGTGTATACGGGTCATCGCACCACTCGGAACGGTCCCCTCCGAAACGTCCATGGAGTCACCCGCGCACTCGGCAACAATGGGCATCGAGCCGGTAGTACTATATAGACACAGTGCGTCAGAGCACCGCGTGAATATTACACTGCGTCCGTTACGGTCAGGCGCCTCGTTCAGATTTCCACGCTTCGTTGAGAGGAAGGGAAGGGGGGGGGGGTTTGAGTGAAGACCGCAGCGTAGACCCGGGCATCTCCTCGGGACGGACAGGGGCGCGAGGAGGTCGTTGAGAAGTCGACGCGTTTTCCACTGCGAAAGATCACCAGGGACCGTTCTCACCCCGGGCGAGTAGTCGGCGGCGATGAAGAGAGCGCCCGGTCGCCTCTTTTGTGACCACGGTGGGGGCCCCAGCCCGGGAGTGGCGAGGGGACTTCCCCTTTCCCACGCGCCTTCGGCGCTGCGCTGTACGTCAGCGAGCGCTGAGAACATGCCGTGTGATTCCACGAGCGCGCCGGTGTGAGAGTTTTCACACCACCGCCGATTCGGTACATCTTTTTTTTTGTTTTCATATCTTTCACTGGTCGTTCATTTTTTTTTTGTTCCCTCGCAGCCTTTCCACGAGTCGGTCGCGGTGACGCGCGGCCGTTTGGCAGCGGTCGTGTGACTCCCGTCTCCACTTCGCACACCCGTCGTCTCCAGCCACTTTACGGCGCGGCCCGCTTGTTCGTGGGTTCCCTCGCGCCTCGGCGCGTCTTTGTAGTCTCGTGTGCGCGGGATTTTTGAACGCGCAAAACGGCTATCGCGCCTGGATTTTTCTTTTCTATTTCGTTCGTTTGTGTCGGTGGCCCGCTTTCCGTGCGGCCGGTAGAAGCGACGTGGAGCTTTTGTGTATTAAGGAGCGGCCAACGTAATCAATCCGGCTGGCGGCATCATTGGCGTCATGCGAAAGGTGTTGAGAAAATTACGCAGAAGAAGAGGCCCAGACAAAAGAATTACATCTACATTCTTGGCGTCATTATCCACCGGAGCTTTTAAGAAAACATGTTCTTGCAACGAGCTTAATTAGGTTACAACCCTTTTTTTTTTAACTCGGCGAAGTTTGACTTGAAAGCCAACCACTTGTGCTCCGCAAGCAATAACTACGCCACTTTCTTGGGAGTATCGAACGCGTACACACGCTTTCAAAAAAAAAAAAAAAAATCTTGTCGCACACTGAACAAGATGCAACCGCACACTCGCAGAGTTTTTGCCGTTCGACACAACGCCCCTTGTTCCATCTTCGGGTTTGCGGTCAAGTAGCCGGTGGTTGCTTTTGTTTTATTAGATCTACCTCTTGTTCCGCAACTGTTTTGAGCGCATTGCAAAGTGTAACTTCACCTTCTTTCATGTCTGTTTCTTCTCCGGGCCGGAGGCCTACCCTCTCTGGTCAGCCTCTGTTCCCCCTCAGGATCTACTCTTGGAGTTGTTTCTCCGCAATTGAACCCTTAGCGTTCCTGTCGCTTTGGTGACGACCACTGGTGGGTTCATCCGTAGGAAGAATCCCAAGGCAATCCAAATGAAACTTCGATTTTTTTTAATTTCATCCAAGATTTGCACAAAGCACAATTAGTTTACAAACGAATATCACACGATTATGCAGTATTGGTTCTAGAAATTCACTTTCCCGAATGAGCGCCACAATCTATAATCAACAACTACTTTCCAGCTGGAATACAAGATGAAAGAGCCCTTGATGTGACTGCGAGTTTTCGCAGAAACAGTATTCTATTTGCGTGAGACTTCGATTCCCGTGTCGTGGGGTTTCTGCACTGATTCATCGGGACAAAGGTTGTGGGACTGGACTAATCGGAATAACCTAATTTGTTGAAATTCCAAAGTTCCCACATTCGTCCGATGTAATTCGAGGTCCGTCTTAGATTTGACATTTGCTAGCTCAAATGTGACTATATCATATTGAACTGTTCTTGATACCGCTACAAGTAGTGATCACGGCCCCCTGGTATTTGAAGTCACGGTGACAGTAGACCACCAGGTGCAAAGTTTTGTAGACTACTCTAAATTTAAAAAGGATTTACAGTCAACGTTGTCCTCCTTGCCCAGTATGGAAAGAAATGTTAAAGCTATGAGCCTTTGTTCCACTCTAAAGCGTATAATTAAAAAATCCCAGTTCACTATACCTTCAACAAAGTTAAAATTCATATCTGTCTGGTCCAGTCTGGATTGTGTTAGAGATTATAGACGCCAGAAAGCTGCATGGGAAAAAACTCCTAACCAACCAATGTTCTACTAATTGGAGAAATTATTTATATGCTAAAGCTGCGTTTAAGAGAACCGTTTCTTTAGCGAAAGACGATTACGAAGAAAAACGTTATAGCTATCTATCCCAAAGCGGCAACAAAAAAGTTCTATTCAGATTTCTCCTTAACCGTAAAACTATTGCAGCACCCGTAAATATTGACTCAGTTATTGTTCCTCCAAAGGAGTTGGAAGGTATATTAGCTGAAATTGTATTAGGATCAGAGAAGAGATTTACATCACAAATAAAAATAAAGTTTGTAAAACCTTCATTTGGAAATGATTTTATTGAAGTAAGTAGGGATGAACTTGCGCCCGTCGTTCGCCTTCTCCCAAACACAGGTCCTAGACCAGCTGGTGTCTCTTCAGGAATGTTAAAATTATTATTCCGCATCTCTCCTGAAGACCTTCTTAACGTTGTCAACCACTCACTTTGAAATGGTTGGATACCTCCTGACAGGAGACTTGCAAAAATGATACCACTTCTTAAAAAAACATGGAGTAGGAATCCAGATAGATAACATTAGGCCTATCGCTTTAACATCAGATGTAGTCAAGTTAGTAGAAATAATACTTTACATTAGAATTATGAAGTTTATAACAGATAATGCAATACTCAGTACGTGCCAGATTGGACTTAGACCAGGTTACTCTATATGCTGGGCGTACGATGATTTAGAAGCTAGTATAAAGCTTGCTCGCCACAGACGACAATATACAGCCCTAGTAACCTTTAATTTAGCCAAGGCATATGATAGGGTTGAACGTGCTATTGTTATCAATGCCCTAAAAGATCTACGCTTTCCGCTGTATATGACAAATTGGAGGTACGAATTTTTAAAAGACAGAACATTTCATTGTTCCCAACGAGGTGTTTCAACACCGAAGTATAGCCAAACGAGAGGTGTTCCTGAAGGCTCTGTTCTATCGCCAGGCTATTTAACATTTGGTTAAGTTCAATACCACTGAGTGATAAGGTACAAGTATATGTATATGCAGATAATATTGCGTTGTTTGCATCTGATTGTGATACTCCGTTACTACATTCATCTTTACAGTTTTATTTGGAAATATTAGAAACCTGGTTTCAGGAAATTCATATGAAACTGAACGTAACTAAAAGTGCTATAATAGTTTTTCTATTGAACGTACCAGTTAATATTTCCGTTCGGCACCATCAAGAAATAATTCCCCAAGTTAACTGTAATAAATATCTGGGTGTTTTGTACGATCAAAAACTGAGATGGCATGATCACGTTGAACATAATAAAATTAAGGCTACACGCGCTTTCGGGATGATAGGTAGGCTTCGCCGGCTCCGTTCCGGTCTTCGAAGAGATACGCTGATCATGATTTACCGCATGTACGTTCGTCCGATTCTTGAATTCGTATGTGTACTATTCTCTGGTTGACCAGCATACAAAATAAACCCCTAGATTTTCTTAGAGCGGGAAGCTTTTCGAAGTCGTTTAGGTGTGCCGAAATTCACAGCTAACAATGTTTTGTATCAAGAGGCTCGGACACCCACTCTTGCTTGCAAATTCCATATTCTAACAATTAAAACCTATTTAAAGTTTTCTGAACCAACTTTAAGAAGGCGACAGTTCGTATTTTTTGCCGAGCCCTGTATCTTTTTCAATGAGCATTGGTCCCATGTATATCAACCCCAACTGCTATTTACTCAAACGCCTCTAGATGCTTTAAATGCTAATATATTCGAGATAATACCATCTGACAAACCAATCGGAAAAGTGCAAATAGAATTTGACGATACCTTCCCAACGAATGATAAACATTTGACCTCTAAATATTTGATTGGCTTATTAGAAGAACACCTGTCTCAATTAGGTACTAATATAGTAATTGCAACGAATGCATCAATAAGTGGCGAGAAAGCAGGTGTGGGTATTTTTTTTTTCATTATTCTGGTCCTTTTTATCACGCCTCCCAGATTATACACCAATACTTGAAGCGGAATTAACGGCTGTTATACTAAGTCATCGTAAACTTCCTGCAACTCATTCGACAGCTGTGATAGTGACTGACTCGTATTCTATGTGGTCATTTTTATCATTGTCGTCGGAAACAGCAGTACTATGAACTTTTGAATCATTAATCGTAGCAAACATTTGTCTAGTGCGAATGATATGGGTGCCAGACCATCGTAGTATACTTATAAACGAGATAGATGTCACTCGCACGAGCATCTCTTGATCGTCGAATTGTGCCAATCATGCCTCTTACAGCTTATGTAACAGCAGCGAGGTTCAGAAAACTTTTCCTTCGTGAAGACTCATCAAAAATTACGATACCGAATCCAGATTTCTCGCACCTGCACTTCGCATAGAATAATAAATGATGTCCCACGTGTAAATTGGAAGTCTCCATAACAAAATTACGTTGCCGTGTACCACCTCTTAATTTATACTTAAACAAGTCTGGTCTGGTGCCAACCCCTCTGGGCTCAAGCTGTAACGAGCCTGAAAACATCGACCATTTTCTTTTGACATGCCATCGTTTCAAAGATCAAATAAAAAATTGTTTCGAAATTGTTTCGAAAAAGCTAGGAATTTCACTTACTACTTCGAATATCTTGGCCTTTGGGGCGGCTTCATTAGGACTCAGTGACAGGAAAATCTGCGGGGCCCTTTGCTAATTTCTATGTGACACAAGAAGGTTACCTTGCTGAACCATTGATCAGCTCTCGATTTTTACTATCTCATTTAACATTTAGTATTGAACTGTTTCACTGTAATGAATTAACCTTCAGAAGAACTTCTTATAGCGATTACACCTCACTTATTCCAAGAAATTCTATTATTTCTTTTCCTCAGATTTTTTTTTTCACATTGTGTCAAAATAATCCCGCCAAGTCAAAACAAAGTATTCCTATTTCCTAGCCTAGATAATCTTAAGGTATTGACTTGCATTAACCGCCGGCTTCTGGGCTAATCCCCCTTAGTGGGTGAGAGCCACGAGAAAGGATCAAGCAAGCAAGCAAGACCTCTCCCGCTGAAGAGAGGAAGACACGCTTTCCGACGGCAAAGGTTAATTGGCATATGCATATTCAAATTCCTCTAGAGGATAGATTCTGTAGGGAACCTTCATATATGATGTTTTACGAACTTATGTCCCTCTCTCTTCCTCTGGCATGGTTACTTGAACGGCACTGTAAGAAAAAAATGCTTTATTGCATCGCAACGCAGAGTGCGCTAAGCAAGGCGTACACTTTTACCGATATAAATCGGTATGAGTGGTACACATGGTATATAAGAGAAGGTGGCGATACTGAGAAATAGAATAAGGAAAACGTACTGCACTATCGACGGCAACAATGAAGCTGAACGTAGCGAAAAGATGAAATTTCCCTTAGCTTTCTTCATAGAAAACAGTGAGGTAACTTTTGCAGAAACAGAAATGAATGACGACAGAATGAACATGAAATAAGCGCTTGAACTCACTACACGGATCAATGGCGTACGCTCACCATTCCGACTGTGAAATATTTCTTAAAAGTTTAGTTCGATCTTCTTTACTATAGAGCGTGCACACACACACACACACACACACACCCACACACACATGTATATATATATATATATATATATATATATATATATATATATATATATATATATATATATATATATATATATATATATATTCGTATGGGAAAGAATACGCACGTACAAAGTTATTTTATTGACGTTTCGGCCGTGGGAAGGCCGGACCCACGGCCGAAACGTCAATAAATAACTTCGTACGTGCGTCTTCTCTCCTATACGAATAATCTTTCTCGGACCCAGCATCACTTTTGTTCTTGGTATATATATATATATATATATATATATATATATATATATATATATATATATATATATATATATATATATATATATATATATATATATATATATATATATATATATATATATATATATATATATATATATATATATATATATATATATATATATATCTTTACCAGGGACCTTATTGTATTGTAAGTTGACTTGAATAAACCTTTTCCCCTAACGGTTGTCGCGGTGCCCGGAGCTAGGCTGCCAGAGATCCGCCGTTCGAGAGACATCTTTCGAGGTCCTCGGCGACGGCCCTGGCACACTGGATGCCCCACTGCTGGTCTTATGGGGCCTCGTTGTGAATGGCGGTTTGTCAACGCCCCGCTTCAGGGGGTCCTTCAGTTGGCGTCATCCTTTTTCGTGGCCTATATTCGTTTCTTGCACAGTGCCGGAAAGAACATGTGCCATGTGGGCCCATTCGTTCTCGCAACTCAGTTAATCATTATTAGAGAGCACTTATATGTTGTGTGACCAAATGATTCCGCCATCTTTGAAATATATTATTGCATTTGTGTGAGCCGAAAAACAGTTTCGTGGTTGTGGGCAACATTACGGTGACAGCTACCACACACAAAAAAAGAGGAGCAACCACATCCACTTATATGCCCCAAACTTTACGCATATTAAATGAAAACATCAGAAGTGATCAATAGTGAAATCCGGCTTGCTTTTAGGATGGAATAGCAAGCTTTGTCTCCTATGAGGAGCGGCCGAGCAGAAAACATAAGAAAGCTTGACGTTCAATACCTCAGTATCTCATTCCAAACGCAGTGCGTGCCCAGTACATCAGCACGGCGAACCTCATTTTCAACGCAGTAGGGCGCTTGCACCGCCATAAGTGAAGCTCTCGGTCATTCTGTGCTTGTGTGCAATCTCCGCTTTCATTTCCGCCCCGAACATTCCGACGCGTTTACACGGTTCCACGCGAATACTTTCCCACCCGTGTCAGGCACATCGGTCGCCACCACATCGTATTCCCACAGCGCCCACTCGTCGATAGGCGAGCTTCCCCTTCGCGTAACAGGTATCGGGAGAGCCCATAACGACAGCGCGTGACATGCGGCATGCCGTCAAAACCAGCAGCGATGATGGCTAGATAGCGGGCGCACGCGTACGGCGCGTCCCGTTGCGACCGCAGCGGCAGCGTGAGACTTCCCGCACAGCCGTCGCATCGGCTGCAGCACGCGCCACGTGCCGCTAATCATCAGGTGCCCGCTTATTAGGGCACAGGCCCCCCTTGTTTGCGCTTTCTCGGCTACGAAAACCTCGCGCCCGCCCCGCCAACAGTCTTCATCCAGCGACGGCACGCCACGGATCTCTCCCTCTCTCGCGACCATTTCGATATCGGCGTCCGAAAAAGGGGATGGGGGTGCAGAGGATCCCAGTCGGGGCTGCATTGTGCGCACCCAGCCTCGCCCTGGGGGACCACGTTGGCCGACTTTCACATGGAGCCCTCCTTTTGTGCGCCACGCTGCTGCCGTCGGTTACACGGCAACACGTTTTTGGCCCTTGCTCTGCCGACTCTCGGGCTGGCTGAGAAGGAAGGCGATGCGGACAAAAGTAGCGCCGGAGAGGCAGGCTCCCGATGGGAAGCACTGTCGGGACCGGCCTTCCTTTGTGCGACGCCGGGAAACGGGATACGGCGCTAACGACGACGCTAAAACGGATGGGCAGTGACAGAGGTGGATGAAAAAAAAAAAAAGCCAAAATGAAAGCCTGGCAGTGCAACGTGGAATTCCGGAAAGAGAGAGGGCGAGACAAGCGTGAAAAGGGAAACAGGAGGCGCGCACTCTGCGCAAAGTGTAGCGATCGAATGAATGGAAAAATGAAAAGAAAAATACGCTGCAACGTACGTTACTACTACGAGGGTTGTGTCACGTGGGAAAGCTCATCTAGGAGGGCCGCGTATGATGGTGTTCCGGGGAAAAAAATTATTATTTTTTTTCACGCTGGTTGAATGGAAGACAAAAACCACCTTGCGTCATTTGTATGCCGACTGCGCATCTTTGTGTCTACAACGGTCAAAATTCGTCTAAGGATTACGTGTTATTAACTAACCGCTTTCTAATTGGAGTGACTGTGATAGGTTTCTATAACAAAGAGTTGTTAGCCGAGTTTAATAACTGATGAATAAAACTGTCGAGCCTTTGAGTGAAGAAGTGCATTATTTAGTCTTTTCTTGCGTATGTGTGCGTATGAGGTTACAGTGTATTAAATAAATAAATAAATAAATAAATAAATAAGTAAACATGGTTGATTTCTTCATCATAGAAATCAGAAAACACGAAAGTAAAGTGTGTACTTACAGAAGTTGTTTATTGTTTACTGTACGTTGATAAGCCAAAAAGATTACACAATGTATATTGGTGTTTGACAGCTATAGCACCGCTTTACGTGGATGCATCCACGATGAGGCTTAGTCATACATCTCCATCCCCGTGACTAACGTCCATTATTAATAATTAAATAAGCTCTCGTGGTCATAGATGCGTGTGGTAGCTGTAGTGAACGACGAGAGCGGAACCAGAGAAAGTGATGGGACAGCCGGAAGATTGGACACCGAACTAAGGTCGCCCACGCGCCACATATTGGAGTTGTTGAATACCACTGCCCAACCAAAGCTGAACGCAAACGCGCGTGCTGTCTTCCCTTTGGCCGGCCGCAATTATTCGCGCAGCGAGCGTAACTGGGAAACGCGGAGTTAAGCCCAGGCAAAGCCGACGGCCGTCACATAGTATTATTAGTATGCATGGATGCTATGAGCGACACCAACGCTCGGGGTAAGGTCGCCACCTGGGGTTGTGTTAAGGCGTTGAAGTTGGAAACGCACCGAATGAGACGGGCACTTAGAAACGACGCGTCAAAGGAACTAATCGCGGCTGTCACGGTCATTTATGCATTACTTCACTTTACCAAGGATATTCTGATATGACCGCAGTAGCTAAAAAAATGCATATATTTAGAGCGCGTGAAGCACGTGCCCTTGGCGCAGTTGATAGCGTGCCCAGCAGGTGTAGTGGCAGTTCAGGGTTCGAATCCTTTTGAAGGAACTATTTTTCTTTGCCTTCTAATCATATTAATTTTCCCACATCATTTCCCTCGTGGAAGTACGTAACTGAAGTCTTTGTGGGCCCCGGCGTAAAACACTTTCGTGTTACTAAATCAAAATTCGGCAGGTACCACGTACCTTGGGAATCGATGTTGTGCGAAGTATGTGGGTGGAAGGTCCCTGTGTTTTCGTTTTTCTATTGAGCGGATCGTTACGGAGTGGTGCTAAAGATATGTGCAGATTCACGCACAGGCATTTGTTAAACAGCCACATATGTTTTATATAACCAGTCATTTACAGTTGCGTAACGAGGCCAACAGCAACATGGATATATTGGTGACACCAGAAGCGGTAGACTGATATGAGGCGCTGGTGCTCGTTAGAATGGTAGTCCTGGACCCTGCTACACAAATCAGCTTCAGAGGATGGCACCTAACTGCAATTAACATTAAAGCAACCTGACGGTTGTATGAATTGAAGTACAGCGACCCAATATTGATGGGAAAACAAAAATTGAACGTGCATTGCAGTCAATGCGTATGCTGGGGGAGGGGGGGGGGGTCTCTTAAAACTCCGCTGAAGCCTCTCTTATGGCGCCAACGGAAATCACATTAATAGAGTAGTTACACTGCATAATTCATCATCACTCTGCGATATAAAGAAGTACTCTCTATAGTAGTTTTAACGCAATGTTTGTACTTATGTGGCTGCACAGTTTGTTGATGCTTTGAATGACGACGATGACAAATTATGGCAGAAACTTTTGTAATGGGTGGGCCCATTTAAACCACCCAGTTGTTACGCAGTTGAAATTGTCTGACACCTAGTGCGACAGTGGGTTTTCTGCACGCAACAATATATATGAGAGTGTGACTCTTCGCCCGAATATTATACTTGGACAGGATGTTTTTTTTTTCCCCCTTAGCCGTTTGAAGCAGTCGTGTGCTTCTCATAAATTTTTGTAGGAAGTATTGGGAGGTGCACGTAATACCTCAAAGGTCCGAAGTAAGCAAAAAAAAAAATAGAACAAAGTAGGCGTGGCTCTGTGGTACATCACCAAAGTGCCTCACCGAAAGACCGGGTTTGATTCAACCTCGGTCTCGCTTTTTTTCTTTACCTGTGCTCGATAGTTATGACGGACGACATCGCCACCGAGATTGGCCGTTGTTGTGAGCTCATAACATCTTGCGCTGTAAAATATTCAAGTGCCTTTTTATGAGCACCACAGATTTGATTGATATCTGGTGTTTAACGTCCCAAAACCACTATATGATTATGAGAGACGCCATAGTGGAGGGCTCCGGAAATTTAGACCACCTGGGGTTCTTTAACGTGCACCCAAATCTGAGCACACGGGCCTACAACATTTCCGCCTCCATCGGAAATGCAGCCGCCGCAGCCGGCATTCGAACGCGTGCCCTGCGGGTCAGCAGCCGAGTACCTTAGCCACTAGACCACCGCGGCGGGGCTATGAGCACCATAGACGAAATTTTCGAAAAATACCTGTAAAGAAATTAACGTTTAGTTTTGGAAGATGACAGATCTTCGCCCTACGTTGCTGTTTCCTCGGAACAGGATGACGTGGTTCCGAGCCGTCTTGCACGTCCGGTCTATTGCAAGACGCGATCCAAGCTGGGGCTTGACAGTTGCGCGAGTTTCCCACGGCCCTTTGGTTAGGTGTTTGTTGTCGACAGTTTCTTGTGTCACTTTGCATTCTCACACTATGTGCGCCAGGGTGTATACACGCATTTGCATAACGGCGGCAAGCGAGCGTGATCATGGGCCGTAAATGCCTGAAAAAAAAAAAAACAACTAATTCCTGGGTGTTCAGGAATCTGAACACTACTGTTGGCAGTGATAGCTACCTACGAATTACAACTTATGCTTAAGTGTTCAAGAGTAGGACACTAAGATTCCCATTCAACTAGCCGTATACACAACTAAGCCACTGGTCGAGCTTACGCAGCCTACATAAACGCGCATTTTTATTTATTCACTTAATTGACAATACTGCTAACTCAAGAGGAGTCGTTGCAGTGGGAGTTACATTGATTAGATGCGCAGAGTACGATCTTGTTAACCGAAGGCGGTCGTATGAAATGCAAGAAACAAAAGCAAGAAAATTGACATGACTTAGTAAGAAAATTTATAAATGAAAATGCAAAAAAGATAAATGCAATGAACGTTAGATAGTCAGTCGGCAAGCAATAACTGCCACATTTTTGTGCGGTAATATTCAACAGTGGGTGCATTTAGGCCATTTCAGTCTATAAATGTTGCCGAAAAGAAATAATTAAAACATTGTTAGGGGGCTGATGTGGAGCGATTGAAAGACTGTGTCCCTCTCTAGTATTATAACCGGTTGAAAAATATTCATAATTAGATATACCGGTATTTAGGTGTATCTTAACTATTTAAGGCTTGAGGAGCAATCGAGCAATTTTATTATTCTCCGATGTGGGCTTTATACTAGCTTTCACCACCACTACCGATACCAAAATCCTGTCATAGCAATATGAATAAATATTTTCTTGAATTCTTTATAATTTATCAATAATAAATACACACACCTCTGTGTGTGTGTGCTTCTGTTCTAAAAGCTCCGTCTTTTTGCGCTGATAAATCTGTCTAAATAATCATGAACCAACTTGCCCAAGCAGCCGTTTCAGCAGAGTAAAAGGTCCCCAGCAAGATCAGCGTACTCTTTGCAAGACGAGAGTTTTGTATGTTATACGCTTTATGTCATGCGGAATGGCGAAGAGAGCGCTTTAGGTAATGTAGTTTAGACATTTCTTTGTTAGTGATTTTAGTGGCGAAGCTTCTTAAGGTCGAGCCATGTCTGCCATTCGTCGTGACATGCCATAAAGATGACGATGATGCTGATGAAAATGAAGAACAAGCGCGTTCCAGACTACAAACTCCCTTTCTGTAACCCCGTCACAGCCCATGTGAGCTATCCACTATACGTCAGGACGATGACGATGACGATGACGCTGATGAAGAACAAGAGCGTTGCAGATCACGCGTTATCTTTCTTCTATGGAGAAAAAACGATCATGAAAGCACTCTCACCCACGGCAATCTCTCGCTTATATATAGTTGACCCTTATGATGACAAGTAAAATGACATTTTATATACTGTACACACGAGTTGCCACTCATTTTCATGTTCGGGTGGGCAATGTACGGGGGGCTTCATGGTTACCTGAATGCTCCTGAAGAGTTATCAGAGTGCAGTTTGTCAATCTAAAGTAAGCAAGCATTTCTCTTTAGTTCTCTTTAGTTTAGTTTAAGGTTCGCTTACATTTGCCAAGTATTGCCCTATCGAAAAACCTCATGAGGTTCGTTGGTAAGGTGCATTTGATCATTAGTAGAGTTAATAAGAGAGCACATTACAGTGTAGACAACGTACAGTCTTCTTTTAACCTTACATGTTCAAAGAATGTCATTGACGAAAAGTGAAAACAATGGCGAGCCTAACAATGATATTATTAACGTACTCCCGAAGAAATTCGAGGCGTGCTTCAAAGAGCTTGCTGAATAGTGACACGCTGTTTTCTAAAAATTGAAGAAGACTGTATCCAGTAACACGCCATACTATTGTTCAGGAAGTGTGAGGGTTCATGTAGTAGTTTCGGATGCATACATAAACTGCCGCGATAGTCTATCATAAACAATAGTAAAGCCTGTTTGAGAGCTAATTATGCCCGCCGCGGTGGTCTAGTGGCTCAGGTACTCGGCTGCTGAGCCGCAGGTCGCGGGTTTGAATCCCGGCTGCCGCGGCTGCATTTCCGATGGAGGTGGAAATGTTGTAGGCCCGTGTGCTCAGATTTGGGTGCACGTTAAAGAACCCCAGGTGGTCGAAATTTCCGGAGCCCTCCACTACGGCGTCTCTCATAATATAATGGTGGTTTTGGGACGTTAGACCTACGATATCAATCAATCAATCAATCAATCAATCAATCGAGAGCTAATTATGGTATCCCATCCTGCCTTTCTGTACCTATGGAAAGTTGGACACAAGTAGTATTTCTGCAGACAAAGTAAGAGAGGGAGAATGTTGCATTTTTCGGAAATGTTAGTCCGGTTTACCAACTGGCTTGGTACTCCAGATGTCGGCCGATAACTGTGACATAGTCAGTGATCACATACGCACGCAAATTACACGTACGTACAGTCACAAACGCTCTTATATTATACAAGTAGTATTCCTGCAGACAAAGCGAGAGAGGGAGAATGTTGCATTTTTCGGAAATGTTAGTCCGGTTTACCAACTGGCTTGGTACTCCAGATGTCGGCCGATAACTGTGACATAGTCAGTGATCACATACGCACGCAAATTATACGTACGTACAGTCACAAATGCTCTTGTATTATACCCAATGAAATAATTATAAAATTTTGCTAAGTGGAGAGCTCTTCAAAAACACCAGCAGCGCTTTTGCGTAGCGTATCGCACATCCGAGCAATGTGAATAAACCATAAATGTCTTCTGAAAGGCGTTTATGTACAGAAAAAGCTATGCCATCTTCATAAGTGGCCACAATACATGCGTTTCGTAGCTTCGAAGCAGTGCTACTATGCGCCGACAAAATTATGATGACAGTGGATTTTAAAGTAAGCTGCGCCGCAATGCAGTAATTTCTGCAGTGAAGCATATAAAAATAGAAATGGCCATGGTGTCAGGAGATAGTCTACCTAGAAATAGAACGCCTTTGATTTATTTATTTATTTATTTATTTATTTATTTATTTATTTATTTATATTCGTTTGTTTGTTATAAGTGTGAGTTTCTGGGTTCCCAAAAATGGCTTCGCGGATCCTATGGGGCCAGCGAAACCGTGTTTTAGAATCATTGTTCAAGGAAAATGCTGGGGCAGTTGGGTCACGATTAGAGAGGGTGAGAGAGACAGTGAAAAGGGAAGGCAGCAACGTTAACCAGATGGAGGTATTGTTTGCTACCGAACGCAAGGTGAGGCAAACAGGAGATAAAGGAAGAGTAAAGGAATGCAACCGAAGAGTACTGTATCACCCGAGAGCACATGGTTGGCAACCGTGCACAGTTATTCCCTATACTCTGCAGAGCTCAGTTTCTCGGCTTGACACCATGCAAGGAATCGCACGTGAAATGCATGCTGGGTCTACGAAGACTGAAGCGAACATAGATGCTGCCTGCTCCAGTTCTTGAAAACATTCAAAGTCAGTTGTCGAGTCAAAACTGGTAGGTAAGGATGATAGCCGATCGGAAAAGACATCCTGATTTCGGTACATGGGCACATGGTGATTCATGTGATGCTTGTTACTCGGACAGACCAGAAGGGGTCCGAAAGATCAACTGGGGGAACATGCTAACAATGTCAGAAACGGGAAAGATGGTTCTCTTGCATAGCACTGCACTGCGTGCAACTGTGTGCCCCTTTTCGAGGACATAGTGACGCTTTATAGGCACAGAGATAATTGCTCCTTAGTCATCGTCGATGCTGCGCAGATGGCACGCGAACAAGCTTCATGCGCTAGAAAGCCTTCCGTGTCTCTGTCCGAGATGGAATTAAGGTTCCTCGAAAGTATCAGCGCGAGTAACTTGTTAAAGATGTTTTAGTTCTGTGCATCATTTCCTTAAATTTCTTTCTTGTTTTTTTTTTTACTTTTTTCCCCCTTACTCCTCTTTGCAGTGCTCATTTTTGTCGCATCGTTTTTTGTCACATGGTTTGCTTTTTCCTACATATGTTTTCACGCTCTGCAAAATAAACCCAGTTGGAAGTTAGCGCTCGTCTTCTTGTTCCTTTGCCGTGATTTTGAGCTTGCGCTATTACAATCATCATGGCTTACCAACTAGCCCAGACCGCCACGCTTCTAAGTTACATGGACACATTAATTCTGTTGAAAACGATGTAAATGAGTGCACTACAAGTAGCCGAGCGTAGGACGCGGGCCGTCCAGCCCTTCAAAACACCTTGGGCAGATAGTGCCGTCATCGTATTAAAGAGCATTTAAAGAGTATCTACCAGTGACTGTATGCACGACGGTAACCTGCTGGTTTGGCTCTGACAAATTATCGGGAATAGGCACTAAGCTCAGTGCTGCAGAACAGTTGAGAGCTACAGGTGTAGACTGTGGACGGGATAAGAGTGACCAATACATGATTATACTTAACGCGGGCTCCGGTCAATTCCTATTTGTAATATTATAGCTAATCCAGGACACGAAAAGAACTTGAACAGTTTTTTGATGATTAAGATCGACAAAATTTGGAAACTGAATTCCGCAAAAAGAAAAAAAAAGAACTTACAACGTACATTATGTGCATATTCTTGACTTTATATTTTCTTTTTCATGCACGTATATACTATTAGATATACCAAACATATTATGGCATCAAAATAATTTATTTTCTTTTTTCTGTCGTCACAGCAATGCTGTTTAACCATTGTCAGGCTGGGCAAAGCTCTAACTCTACTCTCAGTACCGATACAAGCCGGATAAGCTTGTTACTCAGCTCCAGGCAAGCATGGTCGGTATTTATGCCGTATTCAGTGGGCACCAGGTTGGACCTGGGCTTGAAAGCTAATCCTGCATAATAATGATATGAGGTACCTGCACGAAATTGCAGCGGATACTTTTTCTGTCTACTTTTATGTTTTGTATCCGTAATAAAGAGCCTAATTCATCGAGAACAGCTGGGAGAAGGCAAAATATAGCGCTCCTAGGCCCACGTCCACCATCAGCGGTACCCCCTATTCGCGAGTTGCCGAGGCTCACGACCGCCACGCCACCTGTACGAAGCGTGGCAAAACTGCGCAGGGAAGGTGCCTTGGCGCTCCGTGCACACCTGGTATGAATGGATACCAAATTGTATCCTGATGTTTTCATTAGCCGCTGTTTATTGAGTGTGTCTCTGTGTTGAATCTACCACTGTAGGCGAGCACCTGCGCTGTGCTATTAGCGTTCGGCTGACGAGTGCGGGAACTGGCGTGCGCAATGGAGAAATATGGGAGGGGGGGGGGGGATCGC